>JAJTWQ010000204.1:10000-755393 GCA_029007595.1 Solanum commersonii | reverse complement strand
CAGCACCCATTCAATTCGTATTGCTCAAGGTTATTAATATTTTTATTGAACCGTATTGGGGTAGAATTTAAGATGGGGTAGAATGGTTGAATAAGTGACATGTTTGGCTTCTTAAGAGCTAAGAGTTGGTAGTTATATGAAGGAGATCATCATCATAAAGGTATTTATCAATTCTTTAATGCATGAATCAAAATATTCTTACAGATCCTGCCAGGCTTTGGGTTCTGCCTTTTTTCCTGCATCTTCCTTTATGAACAGAAAGCTCTGTGAAATCTCCTATGTTGTCAGTCTTGCGTGACAAAGGATGAAACTTAGTTTGGTGGTGATGATATATTACTGCTACTATCTATTAGCAATTCAATTTTTGCTATTATAATGTTCTCCTATATCATGTATGTGAAAAATGCTATCTATTATTTGCTAGAGATTTTTATTTTGTTTTCTGTCATGTTTGAAAATTTTGTGCCTTCCTGTTTTCCTTATGTGCACATTCCTATTGATTTATAAAATTTGGAACTTGATGAGGATGTTACTAGGTAAGACTTAGGTCGATGTTCTTTTAAGTTTTAAATAAATAGTCAATTAAAGAACGGAAGAATAGGGATTATCATTCTGTACTTCACAATTTTGTTCTTTGAATATGTGTTCATTGTAATTTCACTGGAACAACTATGGGAGTTTGTGATATACTTCATCTGTGCTTTCTCAATGATGGTGCCAGGGAAGAAAGAAACAAGTACAAGGCAATAGAAAAGAAGATAGGAGGTTGGATCTCCTGTTGTGACGTGCCTATTCAGCTTTACTTTACTGTATCTACTTTTGCTTTTACCATCTTATCTTCAAATGCTCAATATTACTATGTAGATCTAAAGAGAAGGAAAAGCAAGAGAGGAAGCCCATAAAAGAAGAATCAAGCAGGGATAGAGTTGATAACCGTGAAGTGAGGAGAGAGATCGTGATCTAGGAAGTAAAGATCACCCAACTATGATAGATGTTGACGAAACGGGACAGCTCTCAGACTATGATTCAAGAAGTCACAGGAGATCACGTTCACGGTCAAGAGAAAGGTCAACAGGGATTATGATCGCCACAGGTTCTTATTTTCATTTTGCATATTGCATTGTATACATAATGTTGACCCTTACAATGCCAAGTCAGTGTATACACAAGAACACAGTTTCAATATAATTATCCACTTGGTTAGCAAATATAGGTATTGATGCACGCACTATTGTATTCTCTTTACTATGCATTTGATAAAAGTTTCTTGTTCAATATTCACTAACTGCAGTTTTTTCTTTCTCAGGCGTTACGATCGCTACTAGGTGAAAGTTGCTGTGGCATGGGGAGTTAAATCTTGTGTCTTTGACTTGGTGGATGTTTGGTACTTGGTAGTATCATAGGAGATGATGTCATATATATACTGCCTGTTTTATTTGGTCGTTTTGGATTATGAAGTGGTAGGGTGAAGTTTGATGTTGATCTTCAAAATGACATGTACGTTTTATGGTCTAGCTAGTGTTATGACATTTTTATTGTACGACCCTTTGAGATTGCACCTCTTATGGAGATAATAACCCATTTTAAAATTCCCAGGCTTGTTTTTCGCCATCATGGGCGATTTGTTTGTGATTGTGTCTTTGGTTTGTAAGTTTCTAACTAAAATGCAACATAGATTTAACATCCTTTTCTTAAAAGAAATTGTATCATGAAGTTAACTGAGATAGTAAGCTCAAATCTTTTCTACTAATAGCAATCTAAAACATGTCTTATTTTAAATATGCCGCATAATATGCTGTGTATAATTATTCTCTCAACAGAAAGTGTTTACTACACATAAAAGTGATGACAAACAAACAATATCATATTTATCCCGTCTTGAAATATAGTATTACCTAGCATTATCGATTTGTCAATTCACAATTTATTGGAAGAACAATGAAATCAATTTATGATATACTTGTTATATATATCTCAAATATTTACCTATTTATGACTACAATGCCTATGCCTCCCTAATACGTTTTAAACCTCTTACCTCTATAACACTTGAAAAGAAAAACACAAATTCTTTTGTCACCCATCTTCAGATTTGTCCAAAGGGAGCCCACATGTTAGACTGTTCCGAAACTAAAACGACATCGTTTACGCATTTTCTCCATTATCTCCACACTCTCTCTGGATTCATCGACACTGTTTTCTTCTCTCCTCTTCTCTTCTCCTCTCCTCAGATACCGGCGAGCAATGACGACGTCGTTCGATTAACAACGAAGAAAAAACGGCAACACCAGCGGCATCTCTACCGGCAGTATTTCCGGCCAACAATACCCTAAAATCCTTGACTTTATTACCTTTCTACCATCATCGCCATTACAATCATTTACGTTCCAAATTATCTATCACTTAAGCCGACTCTCCTGTAAGGTATTACTATTTCTCTGATCTTTTGCCTCCTCATTTACTTTCCTTCAATTTATTTTGTGTTTACGGCCCTCCCTCTATGAAATATGCATATTATTTAGATTCAGTGAGTTCGGAATGAATACGATTTGTTAAATGTGTACATTTGGGGGAAACAAATTCTCTTATATATCTAGCTAGCTCACTCTCAGGTGGTATCATTATGTAAATCAAGCCATGTTTTTTGAGATTACAACAGTATACTTGTATAATCCACATGTGGATTATGGGGAGGGTAGGATGTGCAGACCCAACTTCTGCCTTTGCAGGGTGAGAAGGTTATTTCCGATTGACCCTCGGCTTAAAAGAAGTGTAAACAAATGTGATAGAATGGAAAATAACAAGATAAACGAATCCAAATGAAGCAGCATGTAATAGTGAGAATTGAAGAACACATTGCAAACAGTCTTAAGAAAAAAAAATAAATAATTAGATTGATGTTATAAATTATTTAATATAATATTTTATATATGCAAATAAATAATAATTAATATCATGCATACTCTATAATATTTACTATATAGGTAGATTCACAATTTTTATCGGGGATGCAGATTACTGCAAATACTAGCGTAAATCTACTAGAACAACATCTATTATGTCTTAATCACGAACTAGTTTGGGCTCCGTTATATTTAGATATATGATAAAACTACTATTCAAGTCTCCAAACTAGTTAGAATTCGACATTTTTAGAAATGATTTTCAGCTATACCATATAGTTTGAATTAGGGCTCATGTGAAAGGGTGTATTGGCCAATGGTTTTATTTCTATTCTTAGTATAATTTTATATCTTTTGGGTATTCTTTTGCTTGTGAAAACTTGATATGAGAACACTATGTAAAGTGAATATCTCTCAAGCTGAAATTGAAGCTGGAAATGGAAAAGACACCTTATATATGTTATTTTAGATGCAATGAACGAAGTTAAGCTAATTAGTGGTGTAAAGGTTTCATCTTTGAGTATTAATGAATGTTCAATTTTTAAAAAATGGTTTCATCCTTTTAGTTTGTTCTGCTATTCTCTTTTCTGCTTTGCCATTAATATTGAGTAGAAAAGAGCATCCAGAGACCTTTGTTAATGATTTTTCCTGGGTCAGGAAATTGTACAGTAACAAAAGTTATTTTAGTATTGTTTCATAATTTGAGAAAACCTAAAATATGTTGGAAGCCAATAAATTAACTGAAGAACTGCCACTTATATTAACATTGCCAATGTGTAACAGTTTCAGAATCTAACACAGTCAGTGGATACAAATATTGCTACATACGCACAAGCAATCTTTTTCACATATGTACTTATGATCCAACAAACAATGTGTTCAGTTGAATCCATTGAACCTACTCTCGATCTGCCTCTGATCTCGTATCTTCTTTCTGAGCGGGTTTTCTGTTACTATGAAAACCCTATAGTATTCATTAACAATCTTACATATCAATTGTAGTAAAGAATGTAGTGTTTGTTGAGCCTTTTTCTAGATCAAGCAAAAAATTAATTTGTTAGTTATTAATACTAGTTTGAATATCTTTGCATAAAAGCAAACAACCATTATAATTCTATGAATAAATATATTCATTTGTTAAACTTGAAGAACCCTTCACAGGACACTTTTAATTTGAAAATTACATCTTAGAACATTGATGAGTAAATATTGTTTTGAGTGCATTTGCTTTTAGAAAGTAGTTAAATAAAGGGTTGCTCTTATATTATTATACGAGAAGTGATTCTGCAGCATATGCAACTATTTAGTTCTTCTCATTTGTTTTTTCTTCTTCTGGAAAATGGTGATAGATTATATAATATGCTTAGAACTTGTCATATGAAAGAATTTTGGACCACCATCGAGTGGCCAAGTTATACCCTGTGTAACTCATTTATTGGAAGAACCAAAAGTACAAATCCCCATTTCCCAAATATTTCAGAGTTATTTCCATTTTTACTAGTACCAGAGGAAGAAAGATGATGTGGCTATAATCTTTTTTTATTGTTAGGGTCTACAATCTAGTTGGAATCATTCAGCTCTGTAGGCCCAATGTCGAACGAGGTAAGATTCTTTCAAATGGTTTCATTGGAGGAATTCTTTCAAATATTGTAACCTTTGTGAAAACCTTTTTGGGACCATCTGTTGCCTTCAAGGTTGCTCTTGGTGAATCTTCAAATAATTCAGCTACTCTATCACCCAGTCAGAAGAGGTGAAATCACCAAGTGAGACTTCATCTGCAACTTTGGTATCAGAGGAAGCAATATCTAGCTTTATTAGCCAAGTTCAAGCCTTGTCAAGTATGCATTCCCATTTTTTTCCACATCTCTGAGAGACTTTCACGAATAATCATGACAGACTGTCCTTGTGCAGGCTAGTTGATTCTAGGGATATTATTGGAGCTGCAGTTAAAACAACTTGATTGTGAGGTATCCAATAAGAAGGAGGCACTACCATACCTCTCCTGCCACTACACAAGCTCATTTACTCTAATATCATGTATATATCTATACAATCTAATGCACCTCCTCCTACCTGCACACTTGCACCTGCACCTACTCCAATTCAAACCCTGCACCTTCTCCAGCTGCAGCAAAGTCAGCAGCTGATTCATCTCTTCCACCTCTCAAATCCCCAATGGCAGGGACATTCTATAGAAGTCAGCACCCAGTGAACCAGCATTTGTGAGAGGTACTGCATGTCCATCTTTTATGTAGTAAATTCAAATATGAAACCTCAAGATTAAAAAAATTGAAGTTTATGGTTTAATGCGCTCTCTCAATGCATTTGGTTTCCATGATATGCATTACAACAGGTCGGAACAAAGTGCAGAAAGGGTCAAGTTCTTTGCATTATTGAAGCGATGAAGTTGATGAACGAAATAGAGGTAACCTTTTCCTTTGGCTATTGCCATTGCCTGCTATATTGTTTTCTTGTACTTATACGAGACCTCTGTTTCATGACTTTAACTATTTTTAAATTTATATATCTGCTTTTTAAATTGGTGCTAAAAATTGTGTTCTTACCTGCACAACTTTTAGAAAGGCATTGAACCAAATTGAAATCATGATTAGTAATTGTTTGCTCATTCATCAAAGAAATAATTTAAGCCCTCTCTGCTCTTTTTCCCAGTGTGGATTAGAAGTAGCATCAATGCATCATAACTCTCAAAAAAGATGCAGGAAGAAAGATTGCATTTGACTTCTAATGTATAAACCTGCTTTCTACTTATACAAACAAGCAATGAGGTCTCCAAAGGATTGGCCTGAGTGGCTGAGCATGAGAGATCCCAGGTTCTCCTTCACTTCTATTGACCCAGCTATACTCTTAGCCTTGTGAATGGGATTGCAGCAGGGAACCTATGCCTGCGGGCTGGCCAGACTGCATGATGTATTAGTGGGGGGTTGCACAAGCTAGCTTGAGACAAGCTTTGGGTTGTCATTTTACCATCTAACAACTCCTTCCCAAAACTGATGTCCGTTGGTTTGCTGGAAGCTTACAAATTTGTAAAGAAAATAAACAGGAGAAATATTAAGTATCTTTAAATATATGTTTCTGCTCTGCTAGTCAAACATCTGTCTCTCCTCTCCATGGACAGACTATATATTCTAGTCTGCAAACAAATTAAGAATTTTCTTAGACTATTTAATTATATTAGAAGTAGTAAAGGAAGATACCCCAAGATTCTGGGGTTTCAACTTTCAATGAATGATGCACAGGCTTTTGGAATTTTTATATTCTTGTAGTGGCATATTCTGGGCTTGTGGATTGTTTGGGCACGCTGCATGCTTAAACTTTGATGATACTTAGTGGATCTAGTTTGGACATGTAGGTTTGCTATGAAATGTACATGTTTGGGAATACCTTTTTCTACTTGAGATTCATCTGGTAATTGGTATAGTAACATTTTTACTGTCATTGTAGCCTTAGCAACATCAGCAGTGCTATTCCAAATTAGAACAACAACATACTTAGTGTGATCCCACAAGTGGGGGAGGGGCGGGGGTGTACTCTGTTTTGTTCGTGTTAATTATTTTGATACTGCATTATTTTCTTCATTTGTATGTAATAAATATCAGATTCTGGATGGCAATTCAATTGAGTGCAGTGCTATAGAATTGACAATGAAAGAAGGATAGACTCTCCTGGCATTTGTTAGAGGGATTAGTAGATCGGTGAAGTCATATGAAGATAAGAGTACTAAGTATATGTCGTTGTGGTTAGGAAGTGAACAAAATTTCTTGCAATAGCTACTCAATTAATTCAGGACGCCAATATTAAAGAAGTTGAGGGGCCTTGTTGTTCCTTGGAATGGTTGAAGCTGACAGATTTAGGAATAAGGGAAAAATCTAAATCTTGTTAGAGAACCATAACTTCTTTTATTTGTATTTTTGAAGAAAAATGTATATGTGGAGCAGGCATTCAGTGTTTATTATTATATAACTATGCTACAGGAATCCATAAGTTTATTTATTTTACAGCCCTCATTCTTCGTTTTCTACATGCTGGTTTTTGTCTCTGCTGGAGTTGTCATGTAGATGAACCCATGAACTCATGCCAGTTTCAATAAAATGCTTGTAAGTAAGTGGCAGAAGTTTCATGTTCCTTGCCCTCATGTTGCAGAGAAATCCTTTCTTGTCGACCTGATGAAATTTTGTGGAAACTAGTGGTAGTTATGACTGATGTCATTATTTCACCTATGTCGTCCCACTATGAACTAAAAGTTACATCAAAGCTTGTTCTACTGTATGTGATACTTGGAAGACATTAGAGAGTTGATGAGAGAATGATGATAGGCAACCTTGGGCTAATTTTGTTAAAGTATTCATTTGTTGCTTCACTCAAAGACAGCTATGTCCATTAACTCCTGATTTTGCCTCCTACTTTTGCTATCCTCTTGATGCACTTTTTCTGCGTTCCACATGATTGTTTGATTTCAGTTTCTTTTAGTTTGTTATTGTTGGTAAGAAAATAGGCCTGAGCCTAATTAAATCCCAAAAGCTAGCTTAAGGAGTGAACGTTGCACAACACCATATAAGGAGACAATAATGTCATTCCTTCAATAGACGTAGGAGGATCTAACATCCTCCCATGCAGCTCTGGCGGTTAACTGGGCCTGAATAACGTATCGGGGATCTAACATTACTTAAACCTATGAAGGATGGGTTTGGCTGGGATCTGATATCCCTGAAATGGACCTTGCCCTAACTTCAAAAGTTAGTTCATGCAATGAGGATAAGACCATATAAGGATACAACTTCTACCTGCCAATGTGGGGCAATTTTAAAAGTTATCCTTTGCTAAATTTGATTGCTATGCTCTGTCTGTCCGTTCAGGCTGATCGGTCGGGAACCATCGTTGAGGTTGTTGCTGAGGTGAAAACCTGTCAAATATTGATACAAGTTTCTGTCACCAAATCCAACTATTCAGTTTATTCTTCATTTCCTTCCTAATATCATGTTATCTCTATGACTCTGTTTGTCATCAAACCATAGAACCGTTCGAGTAAGACCCAGGAAACAATATGCAGAGAACTTGGCAGGTGCTTGTTTACCTTGGGCTTGTGATATTTTGCAGTGTTTCAGTTTCAGTGAGTATGTTTGCAATGACTGGTAGTGTGATGGAATTGACGATTCTTGCTAAAACTCATTAGGAGAGAGTTTAGTGTTTAATCTGAGGTATTCTTTGGCATTTTGTGTGGATTCTAACACTGATTTTTCCCTTTTTCATTTGACATATTTATTTGAGGTTTGTACCTCGATAGCAATCTCATCAAATTAAGATAACTAACCAAATTAAGGATTGTATGAAGTTTGATTATTTAGCCCCATGCCTTTTCTTCATTGTGTTTAATCATTGCCTTGGAGAAAGAATCATCAGAAATGGCGGATCATACGATACTTATAATTGTTATTTCATCTGAAAAAACTTTTATTACAAGACTTCATTTCCTCACATATGTTATGTTAGGTTTCTCGATTTCTCCATGGTAAAATAAAACATTAAGCAGAAAATTTTTATAAGACAAGATCTATTGCAATTTTGCAGCACAAATACATCACTTCCATTTTCTCTAATGAGATTTCATTATCCACGGCTATACACTGAATTTAGTTAGAACTAATTACGACATTCATAGACATTATCATTTAAACAAAAGAGAAAAAAATGTTGCTTGATCGCACACCCTCAATTGCTGCTACTAAATCATCAAGTTTTGCTCCAGTGACTTCTTTAACGTCTTATTGTTCTTCAGAATCTTGAATGTCGGAACCACCTTTATACCTAGTTCCTTGGCTAGTGGCTGCCAAAAATGATCGTGATCAATTCTACATTTCATTAGAAAGGAAGGTGGTTTAAAGAATACATACCCTGTTGTCCTGGTTACAGTCCAGCCAGAAAGACCACATCATTATATTTCTTCGATAGCTCTTGAAACTTTGGAGCGATCACTTTACAAGGACCACACCTGCGGGTGGATTGAAATCAATCATAATGCGGAAAACCAATTATTACTGATGATAGATAAAAGTGAGGTCAGAAAACATCTAGCTCAAAATTCAAAAGAAGCATTCGATCAATAATACGACACTCTTCAAATCCTACGCGAAAGCAGAAAAAACATGTCTTCCAAAACAATTGACTATTCATTAGTCCATTTTTATTTTTCCGTTTTCTTTTAAGATGAATACACAAATATCATTTCATGAAGATCAGCAAATGAAATAATTTGAATTGTTTCTCTCATTATATATTCCTTTTTCACTCTGTAATATGTTGGGACATGGGAGGCGAAGCATGGGCAAGGTGTAGAGCTATGGATGAGAGCAATTTTGGTTCTCAATCATATACCAATACCACCTAGGTAGAATCTTCAAACAATTCTTTATTATATATATAAGTGTGGTGGCGCTCAGTTGCGGACCTCAAATATTCTGATATTTGCATCACACTAACCTTTTCCGTCTCCACTATACTTCGAATATTGTTCAACCAAGGTAGTTCATTTTCGAGCTTAAATTATTATAAGTCAGCATACACTGCATCGCTGTAAATGGTAATTATCATAATTATGATTATTAATTACCTTAACTATCAAATTACGTCAATCCTCCTCATCTTTATCAGGATTACACTAATATTTAGCTAAAAAAGACTTGGAGAAAAGGATAAAATAAAATTAGCAGTGATTTTTATCATAATTAAGCACTAAATTCATCATCAAATCTAAGCAAATAGGAAGTATATGTAATTTTACCACTGTGTACATGTCAACTACGACAGTTTTTCACCGGCAGCTTCAACAATCGGCCAAAGGTATCCTTACAAACTTCCGTCACCTGTCCCACCGTCACAGTCGTAGCGTAATAACAATGGCATGAGCTACTACACGCTTCACCTTCAAACTCATCCTCTGTTCCTCAAAACCCTGAACGAGAAGCCATAATCTCCTGCAACGCATACCACTGACTGATTGTTTCCATGGAAAGATGCCGACTGCGCCTGCGCCATTGATGACTTCAATAGTACCTGATTTACTTGAACTTGTAACGCCATTTTTGCTGTTATCAATCTATACATATAGCTCTGTATGTATAGAAGTGAAGACAATCGGAGGCAGTGTGTGTGTGAGAGAGAGATAAATGGCGGAGGATTTGAAGGGGGAGAAGAAGAGAGTTTGAGAGGTGAAATGACGAAGTGTTCATTGAGATATTCTTTTTAAGTTTGTTTAGGATTCCATTTAGGGGTGTTTTGGTCATTTTAAGGGTATATGATCTTGTGGTAGAAATTGCATTTGATGGATGACTCCACCAATGATGGAAGGCAACGTGGAATCATTGGTCCATATAAATTGATTTTTTCTATTTTTGGAAAATCTTGTGGTAAGAAAGATATAAATTAAATATTTCGATTATTTTAATTTGTTTTATGCGATTTTGATTTGTCTGAGAATTTTAAAAAGTAAATAAATTTTGAATGACATATGAATAATCTTCTCAATGTTTCTTTTATTTGGTTTCGAACTTTGTATTGATGTCATACTTTGTATAAAGTTGAATAAATAGATATATATGTCTTTTGTGCATGTGGTGTCTTTATGTGTATTGTATTTATGTGGGGTGTGTTTCTTGTTGTCTGATTTAATTGTCAGTTATGTATATTCAAAGTTGAAAAAATAAATCGATTGAAATCGAATTAAATAGCGTATTTATGTGTTATAACGATATAAATAGACCAAAAAGGTCTTACCACACTTATGTATGTCAAAATAAAGTCATACTTGAAACGTTAGTATTATTTTTAAGAGGTAAACATATAAAAAGATAGGCAATTGAAGATTCATATAATTTGATAGATTAACTTCAATTTGATTGAGATTAGTGTTATCGTGAAGACATCAATATATTTTCCTCTCTATACATTGTGGTGGTTTTGATTTTCAACGAATAATATGATTTAGATGATAAATTTTTTATAATACTTCAAAATTAGTATTTTTGGAGTTAAAAATTAGTGCCAAGAACATCGACTTTTCTTGTCGATTTTCTGCTCAATCAATTGGATAACATCCACTCCTTCAGCTAGGATTACAATTCAATATCTTCAACCCTTAGTTGTATACACACAACTTAAAGCTTATTGTTTTTTTCATTCTACTAGATTTCACTTCGCTGGCTACAACTTCCTCTTTACTTATAAAGGGGGCAAGCAGAAATAAGTAAACAATAATTCAAATAATCTTGATTGTTTTCTTGTGTATTGTGACGGTAAGGTAATAAAGTAATGATATTTTGAGTTTTTGAAAGTAGAAAGAATTGTTTGTTACGATATTAAACGATGGGAAGGAATGTATTCAATGATTGAAAAAAATAGGAACCATTTCACAAGTTCAAAGCCATTTTGTATAGTTAAATCTAAATTTGAACATTTTCTCGCGTAAGAAAGGTCGCATGTTGAAAACGTATGGCCATTGTGATAAGAACAAATGTAGTCTAGTGTTATGATAACAAGAATAAAACTTACGCACTAAATTATTTCACAAAGTTTAGTAGCAATGAACCTTTGTAAAACAACATGTTCTTATAAAGAAAAATGTTCAAATATGTTCTCAAACATGCATGAAATAATTCAAATTTCAATGCTGTTTAAGATAAACTAATAAACTTATCTTATAGATTGTCTTACTAATGTATTTTATTCACAAATGACAAAAAATTAAATAAATTTGTGAACCTCTTTAAAGAAAAATGATAAAAATTATTCTAGATCTATGAAAATAAGTCTTAGTTACTATAAGAAAACTGATCCATATTTACCCTTAATGTTTAATGAAGAGCTTTTTTTTTAAAAAAACTGGGCATTAAGCCCTTTATTATTAAAATAAAATCAATCTAGGTACAACAGACCAGGCAAGTAATTAAGTAACAATTATTTAATGAAGAGCTATTATTCCAACCACATACTATTTTATTAACAATTGTTTGTTTAAAAAATAGATATATGATGAAATACATAAATATTAGATTCGGTTTTGGTGTGCGTAGTGAATCTTTAAAATTATATAAAGTTGAGCAAGTAGACGGCATGAGTTAAGTGACATGTCTAGTAGGATACCGCATGGGGACGCAAATTTTCCTATAGGATGTCACACATGGATGCGTGTGTCTGCTTGTTGGCTTTTATAAAAGGCAGAAATCTTTCTTTATCTGCCTTGAGTGGAGAGGGCGTAAATATGAAATAGAGGCAAAGTTAAAGAAAGTATATATATGTATTATGTCTTTATATTCATTAGCGTATGGTTACATAATTAACACTTATAATTTTGAGCTATTAGAGATTTTTATTTTACCTTAGTATAAAACAAATTCATAATAGGCATATTACATAAATGTGTTGATTATGCCTTCAATTTTGCGTCTACACAAGTAACACATGTGTCCTACTTGGTGTCGTATGTATCGATTAAGTGTCTGCACGTAGCATCTTATGCGTCATATTATGTAATAGAGTGTAAATACGTGTGTGCGATTGGTACACTCTGATACATTTGTGCAAATTCAATGTTTATGATCATGGATGTCGGTTGAAGTCGAGTTAAATAACGTATTTATGTATATGATATAATACGTAAACGTGTCATTTAAAGCTTTGGATGTCTTGTCAAATAATAACTAAGCTTGTATAAAGTCGGCTGAAAATAGATATATACATCTGCAGCGACGTCCTCACGCATGAAAATTCGTGTCTGTGTGATATCTTATATGTATTTTACTATATAAAATGTGTGTGTCTATTTAGTTAGAAAACATAAATACTAATTAAAGCTAGTTGTATGGTAATAATAAGTATTTTTTGTTTTTTACTTCAAGTGGGCTATATAAAAATTTTTGTGATAAAGCACAGAAGTAAATATACAATTGGAATGCACCAAAACCCTTCTGAGGCTGAGTTGTCAAACAGATGTCTCAGGAAACCTCAAATCTCCTGATAGGATCATAGTAAGGTGGCTCTTCTGCCCTAACCCAGCCCCTCTCTCGCGAACCCCATAATCTCGAAGAGCAGAAATCTCAACATTTGCATTCTAGGTCACCATTCAAATTAGCAAGATGCATGCTCCAGTTCTTGTTATGCGTAAGTTTTTGTTTTTGTTTTTCCCCCTGTTTTGGGTTTTTTTGTTCGTTTTCTCCACTTTCCGTGTATTTTTCTGGATATCCTTTTGCTTGTTTTTGTGTGAAAATGTGTCGAGTGGAGTAGAACGGATCTGGAGGATTCATGTGTAGTGTGACCGGAACTAGTTTGGGATTGAGGTTTTAACTAATTGATGGAGGGAATTGAGAGATAAGAGTTTATATTTAGCCGAATCTTAACTTGTTGGGGTTTTTGAACTAATTGATTGATTGTATCATTTTTAAATGCTCGATCTGTTTGTGCAAGATTGAGTTTTTAGACACGGGTTGAGTAAGATGGGTTAAAGGGTGCTTGAGGATGTAGTAATTACTATGGTTTTGAGCTTTTCTGTTAGGGCTTGTTTGGGTAGGGTGTACAAGAACAATGGTGAATAGAGTGTATAGCTAATGCTTGTATTAGTTATGTTAGAGTTATGCATATGCAGATTTAGTTAGGGAGGTAGTTTGGTAGGTGTACAAGAACAATGTTGAATAGAGTGTATTAGTAATGCTTGTATTAGTTATGCTAAGCTATTTCATATGCTCAGCTTGTTTGGTGTATTAAAAATAAGATGTATTGCATGATTTCTAAAATAAATACCAAACAAAGGTATAAATAATAAACAAAGCTAATGCATGTACTATTCTATCTGATGCATCCTACCAAAATGACCCGTAGTGTTTTTTTAGTTTCTAGGACCCATTTTATTAGTTGTTTTCTTTACAATGGTGTATTGAGCAGAGGATTCTATGAAACGTGAGCAAGGTGGCAAGGTACAGCGGGCTAATATCCAAGCGGCAAAGGTACTTATTTGTTCATTTTTCCACTGTCCATTCTTATAATAATAAGTAAACACATTAATAATTTGTATTTTTTTTTTATATGTTTACTGGTATACTTGTTTTTACTAGCTGTTAAAATGGCGTGTTTGATGTGAACTTCTATGTTTATTCGTCGGACATCTAAATGAAGGAAGATATTGTTGATCCTTTTGAAATTGCTACATTTCTGTGCCCACTAGTTTGAGTTCCTGCTATGCACTTATGGATCATTCACTTGCTTATCAACCATGCTAAATTGGACTTGACTTAACTGATTGCTTTGTTGATATTCTTCTTTCATTTATTTGTTGTGGCTTTTGTCAGTAAAACTGCATAATGTGGTTATACACAGGTTGCACTACAATGCATGTTGACTGATGTTCCTGAAAATGATTACTGAGTTGAATATGTGCTTATATTTAGGGCCCTATTCTCATTAGTTGTCTAAGCAATCCTGCAAGCATTGCTATTGATAATTTTCTTAGGCAGTATCAACATTATGCAAGAATGAACGCTATCCTTATAAAACACCAAGAACGATTGAGAATTTGTAGAAATCTTAGCCGTATTTTGGATGCTCTAGAATTTTGAGGAGGCAAGTCTATTTGCTAGTTCAAGTGTCTTCAAGGCATTTCTTTGATTTGTTGCTCTCAACCTAAAACAACAAACTGCATGGAAAATTAAGTTAGAAAAGAATACATTGGACAAGTAAGGGATTTGAATCCCTCTTATTGGGGTTCAAATCTTATCAGAGGCAAAAAACTAGGTGGCTTTTTCCCATTTGCCCAAGGGCAGAGTCACCCCAATACTTGTGCAGGTGGGAAGTAGGTAGGGAATATTCGAGTGAGGGCAAGCTTGTCTGGATACCACCCTCATAACAAAATTTATAATTGTTTGTCACAGCTCATGTTAGTACGTATGTTAGTTCTCTTATGTTTTGTTTGTTACCAGGCTGTTGCTGACATTATCCGCACCACTTTGGGACCACGATCCATGTTAAAAATGCTCCTTGATGCTGCTGGAGGTAAACTATTTTGTACATGTTGAAACATGTCATGAGCGTATCCTCTTTCTTGGTAGTTTTGGTGAAAGTCATGAATGTTAATGAATAATTTCAGGAATTGTAGTAACCAATGATGGAAATGCAATTCTCCGTGAGCTAGATCTTGCTCACCCTGCAGCCAAGGTATATGCTTTCTCTCTCTGGACCCTAGACATATATGTTTGTGTGTGTTCCCTTGTTTGGTTCATGGATTTTTGTTTTGGTTGTGTTAATGTTTGATTACATGCCATACTCTAATGAATATGTTTGTGGTCACATTGTTGTGTGCTTGCTTTCTTGTTTAAGCTTTCATATTGGTTATATCTTTCTGCTGCTGCAGTCAATGATTGAACTAGCCGCACCCAAGATGAAGAGGTAGGGAGATGGAACAACATCAGTAATTGTCCTTGGTATGTCTCTATTTAATTTTTTTGTCATTTAGGTGGATGGTTTTATCAGTTAAATTGTTGTTGTCATGCAACTCATTAACTCACTTACCTCTTTATCTTAGGTATCTAACTGTTAATTGTGTAATCAATTGATACATATTGTCTAGCTGTCAATTGTTTGAGGGGTGTTCAGTAATCTTAAGTTTCAGTTTGCCTAAATTCTCTAGAAGAGCAGCCACTAGATTCCATGAAATGAACAGGCAAACACTTTAATAGACCTCAGTCTGTAAGTATTTGGGGATTTAATTTCAGTTTCACTATATCAAAGTCCTTCCCCAAATTTGAATTTATTTGACAAAGCATTCTACTTGAATCAAAACTCAAACTGAGGATACAAATAAGAACATCAATGAGATATGTGTATATCAACTTTGGATTTTTGGTGTAAATTTTTGGATATAAAGGATGCTGATAGGATGATAGATTTCCTTACTTCCTTATATTTGCAGTAAAGGAACTAAGCCTTTTTATGTAACTGCACGTCTCTATGTACCAGCATGCTTTTAGCAAAGTAATATTTTTGCTTATTTGATTTAACAAAAAGGAGAGCATATGTCTACTAACTTTTATTTTGGCTTAAGAGTAGCATATCGAATAATGTAGAACAATATTTGGACATTTTAGAGGATGTTACAAGGAAATTGTAATAGGCTGCTTTTGAGCTTTCTTTCATGCACTCTTGTGTACCATCTTGGTACTTTTAATATAACCTTCACCTTATAAAGCGAATGAGCCATGAAGACTTGGACATTGTTTCATATGTAGTCAAAGCAATATATTTTAGCTCCATCCATGTACCTTTTTGGTCAATTTCTTGTGATGTTTCCAACCTACCTAATCCTAATCTGCATGTCTATGGTCACTTTTAAAGCAGTAGACTGGTAGAGGAATAGCGTTTGAGCTTGATTACGATGCATGTGTGCGCCGGGAGGGAGGAAGATGAAATAGGAGGCATGGGAGGTGAAATGGACTAGAATTGGGAGGAGGACCAAAAAAAAAAAAAAGAAGTCAGGCACAGTGGAAGACAACCAAAACCAAGCCTATGTTTGATTGATGTAGACCGAGGGAGTTAGAGAGGAAGGTTATGGGCTAGAAATCTAGCCTCAACACTTTGCAAATAAAAACAAGAGGGGGAGGGAGGGAGAGAGTTAGAGGAAGCATGAGAAGAGGGGCAGAGGCTCTTGTCTTGTTTTTAAAGTTAAGCTGAACCACATTTGTTTCAACGCCTCTAAAGTGAGACAAGGGGTGAATTGTTTTTAAGTTAATAAAAAAAATGAGTTAAATTCTGGCACAATACTATGATGAGAAGTGTATAAAAAGATCTCTGAGCTGGCTGCTTACTTCTTCAATATTAATTATGTTATCAATATTTTTTGAAGCTGGTGAGATGCTCCATGTTGCGGAAGCTTTTATTGACAAGTATCATCCTACAGTAATATGTAGAGGTAACAGACGAGCCTTAAAATTTTATATCCTTCAGCCCAAGTTCTCTGGAATTAATATATGTACTTCTGTGACCAGCTTATGCTAAAGCTCTTGAGGATGCTGTTGCCGTGCTTGACAAAATTGCAATGACAGTTGATGTTGAAGATCGTAAGTTTCCTCTGCTTCTTACATTTCTCTGTCTTTTCATAACTCCACTGTGAGTACTTCTATATTTTAGTAGTTCCATGCCCGGAAGTATTAGATAAATACAAAACACCTAGATTTTTGGATGTCTTCTCTAGAAATTTTGGAATTGCTTTTGGATTACAGGTAAAATAAGCTAAAACAGAAAAAAGAATACTAGTTGAGTTTGCTATTTGTTTTTAGTGCGGAAGAGAACTTAATATTGTGTGGTTGCTGGAATTGCTGGGTCTTGATATGGGGTCGTAAGCAGAGAAATAACATTATTTTTAAATAAATTCTTGAAATAGCTTTTTGTTATGAACATCGAATTGAGTATATGGAAGTTACACATTTAACTAATAAAAGAGCACCGTAGAATGATCTCATCTCCGGATAAGCTTTACTTTTGTATTGGATGAGCAAATTTCTGTGAACTTAAAGATCAGCCTTTTTGCTTTTTTGTTTAATTTAATCCTTCTTTCTTGGATTTTGATTTTCTTATCGCTCCCTGCTCTTTTCAAGTTTTAACTTTTTTCGTGCTTATTTTTTACAGGAATAGATTTTATGCTATTGTTGTAGCTCGTATATAAATTTTCTGAATGATTTTAACATGCATTATTACTCATAATAATTGCTAACTGTGGCAGGTGAAACAATGTTGGGTCTGGTGAAGAGTTGCATCGGCACAAAATTTACTAGTCAATTTGGGGATTTAATTGCAGTAAGTAAAATTTATTTCTAATACCCCCCACCCCTACCCTCCAAGTGGCATGAAGAAATAAATTGAAAAACTTACATCTGGAGGTATTTGGAGCGAAATGTTTACTTGTTCTACATTTGTTTCCATATTATCTTTTGATGGAAGTACAAAAAATTAAATTGTTTAATTTAGTATTGTTTCTTAATTTTGTATAGATTGCCTCTTCTTGAAGGTATGTACTATGTATAACCTACAAATGGGAATAGCAGAAAGCAATCAAAGCATAACATATATTCGTGCCTAGATATCTTTCCCATGCGTTCTATTACCCCACATCAAATGGTTTGAACATCAAGAAGGAAGAACTCTTTTTTCTCAAAAAGGGTAAATAATTAATTGTTTGAAGATCAAGAAGAAACACATGCATACAGACTAGTTAACTACTAATGTTTCTTATTATTTTCTTGTAGTCATATAGATACTTGGTTCTTGTATTTCTTTCCATAGTGTGTTATTTATAATGACTTTAGAAGTTACTTCCCACAACATGATTGAGAGATTTTGGGATTGAGATTCTCGAGATTTGTGTGTATATATATTTTATGGAGGGACATAAGGTGATGGGAATGGAACCTCTGATCTCTTGGTTCCAGCACCACGACTTTGGTTTGGTAACCACGAGATCAGGTCTTCACTGGGCAACTGGTTGATTGATATATGGATTTCAAATTGAAGAAGTCTTCCTTCAAGAAGTCCTTTACTGCAATAGGATTGAACAGGTCATGTATTTAGTGTGCATTGTCTGACTTTATCATCTCAGGATTTAGCAATTGATGCCACAAGAATGGTTGGTGTGGAACTTGGCCAAGGGTTACGCGAGGTGGATATCAAGAAGTACATCAAGGTTGAGAAGGTGCCTGGTGGGCAGTTGGAAGACTCTGTAGTGCTTAAAGGAGTAATGATGAACAAAGATGTAGTTGCCCCTGGCAAAATGAAGAGAAAGATTGTAAACCCTCGCATCATTCTGCTTGATTGTCCTCTAGAGTACAAGAAAGGTGAGAACCAAACCAATGCAGAGATCCTTAGAGAGGAGGATTGGACTGTCCTCTTGAAAATGGAAGAAGAGTACATTGAGAACATATGCGCACAGATACTTAAATTCAAGCCGGACGTGGTTATTACTGAAAAGGGACTTAGTGATCTGGCATGCCATTATCTGTGCAAGGCTGGTGTCAGTGCAATCAGAAGGCTAAGGAAGACGGACAATAACAGAATTGCTAAGGCATGTGGGGCAGTTATTGTTAATAGACCTGATGAGTTGCAAGAATCTGATGTTGGTACTGGTGCTGGTCTGTTTGAGGTGAAAAAAATTGGGGATGAGTTCTTTACTTTTATTGTCGATTGCAAGGATCCGAAAGCATGTACTATACTTTTAAGGGGTGCGAGCAAAGATCTACTGAATGAAGTAGAAAGAAATCTACAGGTATTTCCTCAATTCCATAGGTTTAGCAGATGATAATTGATATCTATAAATCACACTATTTTGAGCTTCTCCTTGTTCTTTTTCAGGATGCCATGTCTGTCGCTAGAAACATCATTAAGTGTCCTAAACTAGTTCCCGGTGGTGGTGCAACAGAGTTAACTGTATCTGCCATGTTAAAGCAGAAAAGTTCATCCGTTGAAGGCATAGAAAAGGTAAGTTGTGTTTGTCAAGTTATTGCTATTCTTTTTGCAGATTGAAATCAAGTATGAATATATATATGATCTTCTGAGACTCTTTGTGGAAATTGAAAAAGCCAATGGATGCTAACACTCTTCATATGCAGTGGCCGTATGAAGCTGCTGCAATTGCTTTGAAGCTATACCACGAACTTTGGCTCAGAACTGCGGTGTGAATGTGATTCGTACTATGACCGCTCTTCAAGGAAGAAAGGTAGAAACTTTACTGTTTGAGGTGGATATGCAATCTTCCTTTATTTGAGTTCATCTAATTCTTTTCATTTATCTATAGCATGCAAATGGCGAGAATGCATGGATAGGCATTGACGGAAACACTGGTGAGATTACCGACATGAAAAGAGCGGAAGGTATGATATTAAGTTCTTCCTCCATGACCCCATCAGAACTAGATAGGGAGGACTGTTACACACTTGTAGGCGTAAGAGTCGGTAAAATTAGATTTTATTAGGTGAATGAAGAATGAATGTATGGTTGATTCGATATATTTTATTGGACAGTGATGGCAAATAGGAGATAGACTTGAAGAGAGACAACGCTTCACTTGTTTTCATCTTTTAATATCTTTTGAGTAAACAAAATTTAGGAATTTGTATTGATCGAACAATCTTTAAATATATCCAGATATGGGATTCCTATGCTGTAAAAGCACAGGCCTTTAAAACTGCCATTGAAGCTGCTTGCCTACTTCTGAGAATTGATGACATTGTGAGTGGAATAAAGAAGAAGCAAGCCCCTGGAACAGGACCATCGAAACCAAAAATAGACGAAGAAGGTGATGCAGACAATGACCAGCTAATTCGGAATGAACATGATACTATGCTGCAGTGGAATGCTTCTGCAATTCAAACTGCATTTGATAACCACTTGGAAGTTTTCGTCTATATGACTTCAGTATAGGACTGATTGCTGAAATTTTTGTGCTTGACATGTAACTTCTGCTGTTTTTGACTGCTGGCAGTTGTTGGTTGTCAATATGTTTGCGTTGTATTTGATGTAGATTCTGTTTCAGTTTTTGGTTTTAAATTAATTTTGATATTGCGAGTACGATGGCTCTGTCATGGTTAGTAAATCAATGTAAGGGGTATCAGTATTGGTTATCAGGCCTGTTTTTTAAAGGATCCACCAAATTTAAGGCCATACCAAGTCTGAAATCAAATTCAGGAAAATCATGTACTCATACGAGTAAATAGACAATAAAAATGTTAAAGTCATGGTGAACACAATCAGTACTGTTTATTAGAAGGTATATGAAGCACTCACCATATTAGAATAAATCAGCATGAATACAAACACAAAAATAAGGTAAGATTAAACGTTAAGTCACGGAGAATTCTTGCTAACAATTTCTAAAACATGCCAATAATTCATTATTAAGTGCAAAGCGTCAAAATAAACCTTAATAATCACAAAACGTTTATTTGTGGCAACGTTAACTGCCATTAATACTGATAAAAAGTCACCACTAAAGAAATAATATTTGCAGGAGTCACAAACGCCGCTAAAGGTTTGCGTATACTATAGCCACCGCTAAAAGAACACTAGTTGCGGCGACAACAGATAAAAGTACACTGTGGCGTCTTCTTAAAATAAAAGTCTTCAAAGCTGCCAAAACTTGCAATAAAAGTCGCAGTGGAGTCTTCAACAGTCGCCAAAACTTAAAAGCAAGTCGCCGCTAAAGAAAACTATTTGTGGCGACAGTAATCACCGCTAAAGTGGTAACAAGTTGCCGCAAAAGGAAAACAATTTGGCGACATTTATCGCCGCATTAAGAACTATATAAGTGGCGACAATTATCAGCACTAAAGCTAAATAAGTTGCCGCTAAGGGTTTACTATTTGTAGCGACAATTATTGCCAATAACGCTAAATAAGTCGCCGCTAAAAGCTTTACTATTTGTGGCGACATATATCGCCACTAAAACTATATTGGTCGATGCTAAAAGCTTACTATTTGTGGCGACAATCATCGCCATGAAAGCTAAATAAGTCGCCGCTAAAAGATTACTATTTGTGGCGACATATATCGCCACTAAAACATATTGGTCGCCGCTAAAAAGCTTACTTCTTGTGGCGACAATCATCGCCATGAAAGCTAAATAAGTTGCCGCTAAAAGTTTACTATTTGTGGCGACATATATCGCCACTAAAACTACATTGGTCGCCGCTAAAAGCCTATTATTTGTAGCGACAATTATTGCCACTAAAGCTAAATATGTTGCCGCGAAAAGCATACTATTTGTGGCTAAAGCGAAATTTGTCACGCTGCCAAAAATATACTATTTGTGGTGACATTGACGCCACTAAAGCTAAATATGTTGCCGTTAAAAGTACACATTTTGTGGCGACATTGTTGCCGCCAAAAGTGTACTATTTGGCAACTCAATGCATATTATTTGTCGCCGCCTCTTAAATCCAGTAGTTGTGGTAGCCTTAACGTCGCTAAAACTAATATAATTGCCATCATTCAAACTTAATAAAAGTTGCCGCAATGTGAACTATTTGGCAACTCAATGTATATTATTTGTCACCGCGGTTGCCACCCCTAAAATACCCTAGTTTTGTCGCCTTAAGCTGCCGCTAAAACTAATATAATTCGCCATCTTTCTATTTGGCAACTCAATGCATATTATTTGTCGACGCGGTTGCCGCCTCTATAATACACTAGTTGTGGTAGCCTTAACCGTCGCTAAAACTAATATAATTCGCCACTAAATAATTCTATTTGTGGCGACTTTAGCCACCACTATTACTATTAAAAATCGCCTCTATAGATATGCTATTTGTGGCGCCTATAACTGCCACCAATACTCTTAAAAGTCGCTGCCAAAGGTGTTTTATTTGGTCAACTATAACCGCTGCAATACTTATAAAGAGTATGGTGACTTCAACTACCGGTAATACATATAAAAATCGCTGCAAATAGTAATTTGAGACACTTGATATCAATATACTTTCAAGTGTTAGATATGGACCTGTGGAGAAATCAGCAAGTACATATAATGTTTGATGGTATACAATTACAGAAATATTCAACAGTATATAGTTTATACATAAAACCACAACAGGTTTCTGGTCGTTTTTATCAGACCAGTTCAAGACTCAAAATCTCTCGGACAAAGTTGATAGCAACAGAAACAAATGCACTAAATCTGGGACCCAAAATATACATATGAACATATTTATCATGGTCGGAACTTGGGTCTAACTGTGATCACCCCGGGCCTTGTCTCCTCATAACGATATCTACAGAACATGAGATTCACATTTCACTTAGTTTATTGATTGGGGAAGAAAAAAGAACATTTGCCAACTGTTAGACTCGGCAAAAGCACACAAAAGTTCCTGGAAGAGAAATATACCCGTTCTCCACGAAAGCTTCTTATAGCCATTGGAAGCGCAGCTTGTCCCCGGCTATGAATACCTTTACCTGTAAAATTGCATACAACACATATCAAGCGTAACAATTCAACTAGGCTACTCAATCTTCCTAGTAAACGCAACTAAAAGCACAATATTTTTAGAAAACACACGATTCTCATAACACTTCCACACTTCCAGAAGATAGCAACAGAATGCATAGAGCTAAAGAAATAGAGTGAATGATGAAGAGCCAGTCATAAAAGTAGTAACAGGTCCAAACACACTCCAACTTATAACTACAACCACAATGAAGAATATGTTGCTGGTGAATACATCTAGACCTGTAAGATGTATCATATCCTTGAGCAACACTTTTCAAGAGGAAAATACCTGTTATGACCTCTAAGAAAGCTGGCCGCTGCTTATTCAATAGGGACCCTTTGCTCTCATTCTCCACATCAATACAGACAGCAGCTCCTAAGCTGCTCTTCAAGTTCACTTGATTCATATGGGCAACAAGATTCTGTGCCACCTGAGATTCAATCTTTTGCAAATGTTCTTGTAAGGCTTGAACTGCCTCTTTTGCATGAAGACCATGCAAGTCCAGTGTCCATTGATCATTCTTACCGTTGCGGGTAGTCAAAATTTCTTTTGCGGCCTGGGTATTTAGCCTCTTAGCAGCAACCCACTCTTCTTGGGCTTTTAGAGAAAAATGTTGGGCAGATAAGTGGTCACCTCTAAGATAGGCCTCTCTGGCAGCCTTAGAATGTCGGGCTGCTGACCTGTTTATAGAATGAGAGAGGATTTCAGAATTGATTTAATAATAACTTGGATAAGAGCTTAACACGTTCAAAACCATGAAACTTCTAACAATTACGGCTGCAATGATAATAACAAAGAATGAAGATGGTTTGTTTCATCATAATATGTTGCATAACTTAGTTTGTTGAAAAGCGATATCTGCTTTTGATGTTGTTTGACCTCTATAATTCTCCCAATGTTTCATACTAAAATATGCCAAATATAATTAATTAACTTTATTTAAGAACCAAACCTGGCAGAGCTTTGAGAAGACATCTTCTGTTCATAGGATCTTAGAGAGTATCACTTCAAATACAGAAAAATCAATAACAAAAGAAATGTTCACCAACTACCACTGTCTTCCATTTATGTAAAATGAAAGATACCAAATACCCTTTCATGAAAAACACACTCAATCTACCAGTCTTAACTGCCCTGATTTACCCTGGTAGAATTTTAAATATATTACCCACCAGGTATCTGCACCAATAGATGAAAGAAATCTTAGATATTCAAATAGTGGGCTATGTAGACCGTGTGTTGTCATTGTGATTTAGCTGCAAATTGTCTGCATCCCATCTTTCCACTTGATTCTCTATTTACTGAAAAAGGTGTTACTACTGACCATCGGTAATTGAAAGGAGGGGAGATGGAAAAGTTGTTGGAGTTCTTTTCCTCTCACGAATGTAGTCTTATTTCTTTTTTATTCCCTCAAATTGGTGTATTGTTCAAATTTTCAATAAAAGAATCATAGTTTTCTGAGAAAGAACAAGAAGAATCAGAGTTAATAATTTGGTGAAATCATAATAGTTTTGGTTTCTCAATCAAGTTACTGGCCTGAACAAAACCCAGCCAATGCTTGACCCTCGCTGGTATAAGTTGTCCTTATCGTCAGTATAAACTATCCTTGCAATCTTAAATGAAATTAAAAAAGACAGGGAAGCAGGGAAAAGGTAAATCAACGTGTATAGACAAGTGCAAGTAAATCTACCTCGTCATTTTCACTGCATCCTTCCGATGGATCGAGTAAATATCATCCTCTTCCCACTCAGGCTCAACCGGTACAAAGCTCATACTCCCCACTGCTCCATCAAAATGAAGTTTGTTCTCGTGAGGAACACAGTTATTTATTAGTTCTTGACTGTTGCTCTGAAGACACTTAGCAAGTGCATGCCTCAATTCATCCAGATCCACGTTGTTTGTCAATGACACACCTGTATTAGCAGTAAACTTGCTAATATTCATGAGAGAATCCTTACTACTAGACTTCACCCCTTTAGTTTCGCTGTCTACGTCTTTAAGCTTTTGTATGCAGGAAGTATCTGCTTCTTCTGGAGTTGTTCTGTTGTCATGTGCAACATATGTATGATCAGGAGATACCATTGCTTCTAACAACATCAAGGCCTTATTGAAATCATTTACACCAGCCATGACATCTGCGATCAAGGTGTCATCAGCCCATGGCTGGAGCTCTTTCAGCTTTTGACACACCTCAAGAAAACCTCTTTCTCGGATAAAACCATCACTCTGGTTGAAACAAGAATCGCCAACTTGACTATGATTTGCATCAGACTCTTTATTAGCCATTGAAGATGGAAAACTTACAGACGGTAGCAGCAAGGATGAAAAGGGCTTCTCTAGAGTTGCTCCACTGTTCTTTGCGATGCTTTGAGATGGACCCCTTAAGGAAGTGGAGGGAACGGATAAGTGGGGGAAGGTTTCTCTCTCAGGCTCTGGCTCAAGATTTTGTTGCTTCAGTCTCTCTTTAAGGTCAAATGCTGCCCAACCAGAAGTCTTAGCCCTCCTCCCAGACATCTTCTTATGTAGAGGACTTGTCACACTCGTAGAAGTAGCCATCTTAAGTTGACATAGAAAGCACTTAAATCATTTTAAGTGCCACACCACCACCTCTTCTTGGCTATAATTTAATAAGTGTCTCCTTAATTCAAGATTAAGTTTTGGCTCTGGATTTTGAAAAAAATGATAGCTTGAAAGAGTTTAAACTGCACAAAAATTTCAACATCAAATTTCAAATGAAAGATAATACAAGCAATAAGGCTGGTTGAAAAATAATGTTTAACTATGAAGGTTCATTCTAGACTACCAACTATCATAAGCTCTCCACTTAAGATCAGTCTACAATTTTTTCCTTTTTAATATCTATGGTGTCGCGGCTAGCTTATGCCCACATGATTAATTCAATAAACAGCCTGTTCAACCGACAAGCATAGGTTTTTGACGTGATCATGTCACCGAGGTTAGATAAGGTGAACTCAAGCTAGGATTCAAACTTGAAATCTCTAGGTCGTTAGTCCTCACCTCAACCACTAGGACTTCCCCTTGTGACCTTTTGATCAGTTACCGCGATGCAAATTAATTTGAGTAATTCAATCCAATTAAAACTTTGTATTGTTTATCTAAGTTCTACAACCATACTTGAAGAACAGAAATTCAGTTTAAAGCGGTACGGTATTTACCTCTCCACTTGTACATACAAGTAAGAAACATTTTTACAAAGCTTATCTCCTACAATAATCACCTTAGTAAAAACATGAACTTTCTACATTTTCAAACTCTTTGCAGCATTCAGAAGCAGAAAATCCAACCTTAAGCTAAAAATTTAGGAAAACTATAATTAACATATATTCCTGTTCAAAATCTTGACGCCGTACAATAATCACCTTCAGTAAATTTAATTTTCTAACCAACTCAAAACCTTTGCATCACTCAGAAGCTGTAAAATCCAACCTTCAGCTACAAATTTAGAAAACTACAATTAACATATATTCCTGTTCAAAATCTTCATGTCCTACTACAATCACCTTCAGTAAAATTATTATTTTTATCAACTCAAAACGAATGCGTCACTCAGAAGCTGTAAAATCCAACCATCTCTACCTTTCTACTTTTTTTTTTTTGAGAAGTAGTAAAAATCCAACCTTAAGCTCATTTTTAGGAGAACTACAAACAACTTTGTATTCCTGTTCAAAACTTTCATGTCCTGCAATAACCACCTACAGTAAGATTTCTAATCTCTAAGGACTTCAATTCCTTAGCAATCATTCAGAAACAGTAAACATCCAACCTTTTTTTTTAGCAGTAAAAATCTAAACTTTAGCTAAACTTAAGGAAAATATCAATTACTCCCTTCATTCACTTTTACTTGTCCACTTTTAAGACCTTACAAGTTTCTTAAGAAACAATGATTGATATGAGGACTTTACCATAATGCCTATTTTAATTGATGTTTAGTATTAAGGTTTTGAAAAATAATTTGGGGAATAAGTGATTAACGCTAAGGGTAAAACATGAAAAAAATTTGTCTTTTCTCAATATGTTAAAAGCTATGTTGCTCGGACTCTTCAAACATGTCATTGGGTGCATGTCAGATCCCATTTTTACAGGATCCAACATGGGTGCGGCTGCATTTTTGGAAAGTCCATGCAATATAGGTTAAAAAGTGCCAAATAAAAGTGAAAAATAATTTTTTGGAATAGTAGACAAGTAAAAGTAATCGGAGAGAGTAATATATGTTCCCAATCAAAGCCTTAATGTCCAATAGTTATCAGCTTCACTAAACTTATAATTTCCTACAGCTTAACCTAAGGATGTGACTTAGTGGTCAATGGAGTGAATTGAGCACGACAAGGTCGCAGATTCGATTCCAGAAACTAAACACAAGGTGATTTCTTTCTATTTGTTCTAGGTTACTTATGGTACATGTTGTCGATGGGGTATCGGTAGTCTAGGTGTGCACAGGCTGGTCCAAAGAACACAGTTATAAAATAAAGGAATTCCTACAACATACAAAACCTTAACACCATTCAGAAACAGCTAAACTCCAATTTTCCTTTTTTGTTTATAAAGCAGTAAAAATCCAACCTTCAGCTAATAGTTTAAGAAAAACAGTTCTTAGTAAACATATGTAAGCAGGAATTAAGGGTAAAATCGTCAATATACCTTCTGGAGTTCTCTTCGAATACAATAAATTGAAAGATAAATCAGGAAAAACTGAACCGGGGTATCGTATCCACGGGGTGAAAGGAGTGTATGAAGGATTAGAGAGCTGAGATGAAAACTGAAGAATCGAATATTGGTTGTTGACGGCGGTGGAGACGGTGGACGGCGATGCTGATAGGGATCTGCTTCTGCAATCCATAAACGGTTGCTGAATTTTCCGATTGAATCTCCGGCGATCGTCGAGATGAAAAGAGAAATTGGAAAAAAGGAAGAAAAATAGAGAGAAGAAGAAGAAGAATTATTCAACTAATTAAATTGAAACCAAATGAAGAAAAAAAAACAGAAAAATCTCAATAACTCAACTTCCACAATTTTTGTAATTATTTTCTAGTTTATGAATATTTATTTTATGTGGCTTGGGAAACAGGGACCCACAAGGGTATATAATTAATTTGTTTGTGACAACTTGAAAAGTCAATTTTGGCAGCTACATTAATTAATTAAGTTTTTTTTTAATCAAAATGCCTTTTGTTATTGAACAAGAACTAGTTATGATATTCAATTGAAGGTTTTAGATCAAAATTAAAAATTGAAGCGAGTAGAGTCATATGTAATGGATCTTGCATGAGTAACACTTTTATTAATAAAAATTGGATTGAGCTCGAGAATTACTATGAGCTATTTGAAAAGGATATTCTTAAGTTTGATAATAGTAATTGAAAGTATGTGCTATTTCATAAACAATCAGCATGATGAAATTGATCTATATGTAAATAATACATTTTTTTTTTTTTGTAGTACCTATTGGATGATCACCATAGCTTTTCTAGAGATAGCTTGTTCATGTAGTTTTTGTTAGATAGAGTAACATTTTCTTTCATCGAGTAAATCATTTAAATTAGTTCTCCATGCAAAATCAAAATAACATTTATATCGGTGAAAGAAACACTCTCTCAAATACTATTATACTTATCGAAATATAAAAATAATATTAATCTCTCATGAGGTGAGAAACATTCGCAAATGTGCAACCAATATTAATAGTGAAAAATCTAAGGAGCGAACTTAATAAATAATGTATAAGAATTATTATTTCGAATCCTAACATGACTTTATTATTTTCGATATATAGAAATATACTTTTATACTCTTTGCATCTTCTTGATGTCGGTAATGAAACAACTTACTTCATCAAAAAAAAAAAAAAAAAGACAAAGTGAGTATCATCTAATATAAGTATCCAATAAGTTTATTTATTACGATCAAATTATACACATTAACATATATTTTTTCTTATTCAAAGTAAATCCCAACAACAACATATGTAGTATAATCCTATAGAAAGAAGACATAAAAAATATAATATACGCAAAATTTATTCTCACCTAAAAGATAGATAGATTATTTTTTGATAGACGCTCCGCTAAAAATCAAATCATACCAAAAACAACAACTTATAACAAAAATAACATAATTTAAAGTAAATCTCAAAACATAACTTTTTTTTTTTTGGGCTTTTTTTATTTTATTTCATAAAACACTCTTAAACCCTTCAATTGGCCTAAAGAAAAACCCCAAAAATCTTTTTTCATATAAAGTTGCTTCTTTTACTTCAACTTTTACACATTTGGATTCTCCAATACGATCTTCTTCAGGTAATTGAAGACCCTTTTCTGTTTATTAATTTTTTTTTTTTTTTTGCTATTTTTTTGCTTCGTTTTAGGCAATAGGGGTGTTGGAAAGCTACATTCGTCCATGGAGGAGGGTGGGGTGGGGGGATTCTTGTTTCATTGTTTGTGGGTTTCTGAAAAATGTAGTCTTTTTTGATGCTCATTGAATTGTATATGGATTTCTGGGGTTTGGTGATACTTGTTGAAATAAATCATGGTTTCTTTAATGTACCATTTTTGTTGTATATTTGGTTTTCATCTGTTTGTTTGTTTATGTTTGGGACAGTTGAAGGCAATGAAATGTGAATGCAAATTTGGGATTGTTTTGGAGATGAAACAACATTATTATGAAAATGAGGGACTGTCTGTTTTTTTCCTTTTTCTGCGAAAAATAGCTATGAACATTGATTGTTGATAATTTGTGTGGTGTGTGTTAGTTATCTTTGAATGTCGTCTTTCTGGATATATTATCTGATGCATGAGACCATGTGCAATGTTGTTTTCAGTGTGACTTCTTAGTTGAGGAAGCCTTTTAACGTTCTTCAGAGCTTCGTGGGTGGGTTCTATCTTTACCGTCATTTGATTCTTGATTTAGCTATGTCAAAGGGAAGAATAACTAAAATTATAGAGACGTACTTAAATGCTAATATCTTTAGAAATGCTCTGTTATTTTTCTGTTGTATGTGCTAATTTTTCCATTAAAGATATAATTTTGATACTCTAAGTTTTGGTTTAACAAGGCTCTACTTTTAGTTAGTGTATCACATTCTCTTCGGTAAATGAATTCAGATAGCTTTAGGTCTTGGTTAAGCTCTCCCTCTGTGCTATATTTGACTTCATAAAAAGATAAGTTAGGGATCCACAGAGAGCTCACTTTCATTTCAAAGGTGGTTTTGCAAGGAAAACAAGTACCTCATGGTGCTTCTATTTTGCTGTCAAATGCTGGAAGAGACTGAAGCTATATTTTTTTGAAGTAGTCAAATTTTATCAACTAAAGGGCAAATAGCATCTGTATACAAGGTGTATAGCTAAAAACTAGAGTATACAAATATAGTTTTCTACAAATAGAACTATTTTGTCAAGTGCAACCAACTTAAGGGCATGTATACTTTTTTGTAAGTTCATGGCTTTTATGTAGAAGATTTTCTTGGATTTTGATTGTATATTTGGATAAGATTAAAAATGACCACATTCGCCAAAAGGTGCAGGTAGCACACATTGAGAATAAGTGAGAGCTGCCAACCCTCGACATGGCTTGGTCACGTTCTGCATCGACCTACTTATGCACTAGTCCATAGGTGTGGAACTATGATGAGTAAAAGTGCTAAAAGGAATGGGGTTGATCTAAAATCACATGGAAAGAAATTGTCTACAAAGACCAACAATTTCTTCGAATCAGTGCTGACTTAGCTAAAATTAGGGCACAATGGAAGATGAAGATTCGTATAGGTGATATCTTTTAGGTGGGAATAGGTTTAGTCTTGTTAGTACGTTCATTTTGAACCTGTTGCCTTTCTAGGGAGCATTTTGACCTAATCAATGTATATGTACACAACATATTTTTTCACATTTATTTTGTTTGGTATGAATTATGATGATGACATGAGTTAAGATTAAACAGGAGAAACATGGTCAGGAGGTATCATGTAGCCGACCCCAACTTGCTCGGGGATTGAGGCATAGTTATTATTGTTGATTGCATATTTAGTCTTAATTCATTATTGATGGTTGTTTCACACACATTTGGTTTTCCGATATAGTGTTCTTAACTTCATATTTGTTGCGCAAGGTACATGACAGCTTAAAATGTTGATTTGATGATTATTCGTGATCAATTGACCAAATTCACATCATGAAGGACATTCTCTTAATACTTTTTTAAAACCATTTGGAGATATATACACCAAAGCATGGATGATGTGCGACATAGAATTGGATGAACTGGAATTAGTTGCTGCTGCTGGGTTACCACTATTATAATTGTATAGCTAGGCAGCCTTCTCGTGGTTCAACTCCTAAAGGTCTGGGTTTTTGAGCGAACTGCTCAGTGCCGACAATGATGTGTGTCGGGAAATGTTAAGGATGGATAAACATGTTTTTCACAAGCTATGTAACATCCTTTTCGAGAAAGAGCCATGCCACGTGACACAGCTGGTGTTATGATAGAGGAGCAATTGGCAATCTTTTTGAACATTGTTGGGCCACAATGAACGCAAATAGGTAATACAAGAGCGTTATCAGCACTCTGGTGAAACAATAAGCAGGCATTTTAATAATGTATTGAGGGCACTTAAGTCGTTATCACGCGAGTTCCTTCAATTTCCTCCAGTCAGCACTCCTCTCCAGGTCCTTGAAAGTAATAGATTCTACCCCGTATTTTGAGGTTAGCCTCTGATCCCCTTATTACTTATTTCATTTCATTGTAGATTGGACTTATTAACCAGACTATTTTATTACAGGATTGCATTGGTGTGATTGATGGCATGCGTATCCCTGCTCATGTGCCAGCCAAGGATCAATCTCGTTTTCGTAATAGGAAGGGTAATTTGACCCAAAATGTATTGGCAGCGTGCACATTGGATCTCCAATTTATATTTGTCTACCCTGGCTGGGAAGGCTCAGCTACAGATTCACGGGTACTGAGAGCAGTTCTAGATGATCCTGATCAAAACTTCCCTCCAATTCCTGAAGGTTGTTCATAATTTTTAAACATAATAGTTTTGTCTTTACTTTAGTTCATTTTTCTTTTCTACACATGCTCAAACAACTCATTGATATTTATCAACAAATTGTCTGTTGCAGGGAAATATTATCTCGTTGATACAGGTTATGTTAATATGAATGGATTTATTGCTCCATTTCCAGGAATTGTTATCATCTTCCTGAATATCGGGGGAGCTAATCTATTACCTAGAAATGCGAACGAGTTATTTAACCACCGGCATGCATCACTTAGAAATGCCATTCAGAAATCTTTTGATGTGCTGAAAACAAGATTTCCAATCCTCAAACTTGCTCCTCAATATGCTTTTCATACACAGAGGGACATTGTTATAGCTGCATGTGTTATTCACAATCACATCCGGCGTGAGGATAAGAGTGACTGGTTATTTAAAGACATTGAAGGAAGATATGTAGAAGAGTTGCCTGATTTAGATGACAATCCTGATCCACACTTGGCTTTTCAGGTACAAGAACAGAGTGCCTCTGCATTGAGAGATTCCATTACAGCAGCAATGTGGAATGACTTTATCAATAAATGGGATGAGTGGTGATTCATGCTTCTTGGAGAAAAGATGTGAATAGCTTCATGTGTTCATGGGATGAGTGGAGAAAAGTTATACCCCTATTCACAATATAATTTTCTTTTTTGATTACGGTGGTGTTCGGGCTAGCTTCCGCACACCTAGACTAGTCTCCACCGGGTACCTGCTGCTTCTCGCCAGCAGTTACCGGGAGCGATCTATTTTTAGAACCTTATATGTAAGATGCCAGATTTTGAATAGAGGTTTGGACCTGCCTACTTTCCTGGATATACTGTCAAAGAGGAAAGGTAGATTTGGTGTTTGCCATGAGAAGCATTCAGTTTTTGCTTTGTCATAGTAAGTTTGTAATACTAGCAAGATAACACTCATCCTTCAACCTGAGAATCATCTTCTTTTCCTTTTTCTGTGCCCAAATTTTGAGATGCTTTCTTCTGCATTCTGTTGTTATCAACTGATAATAGTAACTTATATCATTGTCAACCTGGATGATAGCAGAAGGTTTTACTTTGAACAGAGTTGATCACATGTATTCTAGATGCTTAATAGATAAATACACACGAAAAAGTCGGTACATATAACCTCACCATGATCCGCAGCATTTTTGGACTTTTAGGAGCCATTTTATAGAATTAGGTGATTTTTTCTATTTTTTGTGTGTGTTAGCTCAAAAATATTTGGTGAAATAGCTTCTAGACAATTTTTTTGAAAAATTTACAAGACCCTCCTAAGGAGTTGGAGGAGCAATATATATGGTTTCACCATGATTTGCGACATGTTTGGACATTTAGAAGCCATTTTATATGAATTAGGTGATATTTCAATTTTTCGTGTGTGTGTGTTAAGCGTGAATATTTGATGAAATGTCTTTCAGACAATTTTTTGAAAATTTTTTATGAGGCCCACCATAAAGAGTTGGTGGAGCAATAGGTATAGCCTCACTATAATTTGCAACATTTTTGGACATTTAGCCATTTTATAGGAATTAGGCGATTTTTTCAATTTTCCGTGTGTTAAGCCCGTGAATATTTAGTAAATGACTCTCGGACAATTTTTTAAAAAAGCTTTACGAGACTCTCGTTAGGAGTTGGGGATCGGCACCTATAGCCTCATTATGATCCACGACATTTTTTGGCATATAACAGACATTTTATAGTAATTTAGCGAATTTTTCAATTTTTTTTGTGTATGTTAGTGCATGAATATTTGGTGAAATGGCTTCCTGGCGACTTTTTTTTTAAAACATTACAAGACCTTCCGTAAGGTGTTGGGGCGTATAGTCTCACCATGATCCACAACATTTTTGGGCATTTAGGAGTCATTTTATTGGAATTAGGCGATTGTTTCAAAAAAAAAGCTTCTGGGCAATTTTTTGAAAACTTTTGGGTAGACTAATTTTTGAAAAATTAATGAACTAATACACACGAAAAATGTCTAAGTTCTTGAATTTCTATTTTTGTGACACCTATGCAGCTAACCGAAAAGGTAAAACTTGGAAATCATCAATAAGGAAAGGAAAAACAACAGAGAAACTAGAAGAAGAAATCAACATATGCACAATGTTCAAAAAACATTGTTCATGAGTTCCACAATTTATCATTCTAATCAGTATCAATCCCACAGTACATCTTTGTCTTATAGATAAACTGTATCTAAAACCTATTACAAAGCATTGCCTAATTTGGGGAAAGAAAATGTGCTCTAGTAAGAGGATATTCTTTTCCAGCAATCCAAACACCAGTTTGTGACCATTGAATGTTTTCCCACTCAAGATTCTCCTCCAAAACCTTCCAAAAGTTAATAACAACATTGTTAGACAATCAAGGTAAAAGTAGAAGGGGAGTAGCTTTGGTTCACAGCACATGTTACTTTTTCTTCATGCACGGTGTTGCTATTATACAAATGTTGCTCGGACTCTCCAAAAATATTGCCATATTAGTGTAGAATCTTCCAAAAATGCAATACTTTTTAGAAGATTTGACATGCATCTATCGACATTTTTGAAGAGTCCGAGCAATATAGGTTCGTATTGATAACATATAATGGGGCAGAAACAAGGATGAATACCTCAACATGTTCAAGGGGCAAAGGAATTCCAACTGATTGCATTAGTTTCTGAGGCAGGGGCTTCTTACAACGAGACAGTCGGAACATATCTACCATCGTATTCTCACCATTCACTCCATTTTTTTCTCCGTTTGCCATGTGTAAATTGTAAGTTTGAGGTTTGTCAACATCCATTTCAAGCATCTGAGAAGTTGTAGCCCTAACCATCTTTTCACCACTAAAACAGAGCTCATACCTTCAGGTTAATTAACAAGTGTCAGGAAGTGAAGGAAAATGAGGATCACAATAGAAGGTACAAATTGGACAGAAAATTATCAAAGATCACATATCAATCACTTTCTCAATGATTTTCTTTCCTTTTCGCTCTTATCATAAGAAACATGCAAGGAATATAAGAGACTAAGAGAGCTGTATGGAGTTACATTTTTACCCATGGAAGCCAGTGGTTACCTCTTAGAATGAGTTTCCAAGTAAAGAACTTCTCCCTTTTTCAGGCGCGAAGATGTAAAAAGGGCCTTTTTTAGACCCTTGTCAGCAACAACACTAATACTGTATTTGAGCCTGGGGAAAGAGATGAGCAACAGTAAGTAAATAGAAGCCTGGATAAACCATAGGCTACAGCTCATCAGGATAAAATATCAAAAAGAACCTTTCAAGGTAAATGAGCCAGTAAAGTGGGCTTTGTTTTCAAGGATATCAATCAAACAACCGGTTTTGTTACTGACTCAAAACCACAAGTCAGAGGATAGAACATGACAAGTAAAACATAGCATGGATCATCCTTGATATACCAACTCATACTTCAAGTGCTTATCAACATATGGGGAAAAGCTCAACGCAAGATTACAAAGAACATATATACCAGGGAAATGTCCTTAAAGTCCCAAGCACCCTACGATCGAGATCAAGGGAAAATAAAGGGTCCTCCAAAGAATGAATCTTACTGCTTCGATTATACTTCTAGTCATATGCTCAATATTTTTAACAAGTACGGAAATTAGGACAAAAGGATAAGTAATGCAGAGAAGCTTCACAGATCCATTGAAACTTCATTGAAGCAAATTGAAGGGAAGTCTTGAGGAGGATTTATTAGAGATTTATCTTTATAGACACTAGCATCTGCCCTCAATCCTTGCATAGGATAGAAACAATTTTGTAACTATTGAGTAACACGCATTATTTAAGAGAAAAGATGATTTGACAGAAAATTTACCTGGTTTTCCTTTCCAATAAGTTTGAAAAATATCTTCAGATAAATTACTAGAAAGTGCGAAAACAAAATGGTTGCTCCCGTAAATTATTTACCAAAAGTATTAAAATTACTTCTTTTGTTATGAACAAAACCCAACAGAAAAATCAGAATGAGAAGAAAAAAAGACGGAGTATTATACCACATCAAGGGTCTATGCATAACTGGAAAGTTCTGTATCTAAGGAATGGAAAAAAACATCTATTTGAAGAGCAAGCTGATCCAGAAAATCAGTACATACCAAGGCTCATTGCATAAGTTGAACTGAATTGTCACTTCACGTACAAACCTCTGTTGTCGTAGTGCATTCTACAAAGAGAGTAACCAACAGAAAAGTTGAGGCTGAGTTGAAGTAAAAATAGCAAACGACAATACACTACAACAAAGATTAAAAGAGAAGGCATAGTTTAAATCTCCTTCTTCTTTCAGTACCTTAAGCAAAGATGCATAACAAAAAGAGGATCATCAGATCACATTGATTAACCTAAAATGGAGTGTCAGATCTATTTTGAGTTAGTTATTTGCAGTTTTCATTACCATTGGATCTAGCAGAAAGCTCAAAATCCGGAGGAAGTAATTTTTTACATTGTGTCATATTGGAGTTTTCCATGACAAGTTCCTAGCCCCATGCAGGCTAGTGAGAGCCCTAATCTTCGACATGCAGAACTGTGCGAGGTCATTCCCTTAATCCTAAATAGTCGCAGCATAATACATCTCACAGAAAATGTAGTAAGATGATAACATGATGTATAAAGACTGGGTATTATCTCGAACTCAACTGTGATGTACTTGGGCTGTTCATATGATGAATAATATAGAAGGAATTGGATCACTCCAAAAGGTATAGATGCAGGAAGTTCCAAGTTTCAGAATTTAAATTTATGTTATTATTTTAAAATTTAAAGATAGTTGAGGAAATCATTTTTTTGATAATACAGTTGAGGCCAAATCATGTTCCCACGAATAAACCAAAATCCTCTCCTTTCCTATCGAACTGTTTAAATGGATAGGATTACATCCATTAGATGTTAGTTTGACAGCTTTAGAGTAAAAAAGGGTTTAGCAGTAGCCTACAGAAATGGAAAAGAGAAACAGCCAGCAATCGTCTCCGCCTAGATGGTTTTCAGCTGATTATGCTATTTATAGAGAAAAAACAGCAGAATGACAAACAATTTTAGGCTACCAGAGAAGGAAAGTGAGCAAATGATTCTTGTCATATAACACTAACAAATTCAGAAAGCAGAATGAACTTCTACTTAAGTGAAACAATACCGAAGCTGCAGCTCGAGTGGTCATAGTGCGCTCTACTGCCACCGGAGCAAGAGTAGGCTCCAAGGTTGAGGAATGTGTTAGACAAGGTTCAAGATCGATCGTTCCACCTCCTTTCTGAAGGATGAGACAAATAATCAAAAAAGGTTATATAGGAAGCGGTACAAGTTCCACATAGAGATAACTGCACGTTCAATAGTTATACAAAGAAATTACTTGCATATAAATCAAAAGTAAATAAGTGTGTATCTAGGCAAGAACAGCTGGTAAATGCAAGTCCATCCACAACTAAAATTTTGGCAAAACAAAGTAGGTACAGTGAAAGAGACTCTCCACTAGAAATTTAGAAAGAGAATTCGAAGAAGAGCCTGGATGTTGCCCCACAAGAACTCCTTGTGGGTTCAGTGGAGAAAAAGAAATAGAAGAACTTTCGGGGATGAACGAATATCTACATTTGACGAATAGTGTCTGATTCGTAGTTTACTTTTGGTGCACCAATGAGGTTACAATTTGTATAGAAAATTAGGAGCTGCTCGTCAGAATCATATTTTGATAAAGATTCTCTACTTTTTGGCATATCACTTGTAAACAGGAGATCTCCCATTACAATAACAACATACCCAGTATTTTCCCACAAGTGGGGTCTAGGAGGATAGAGGGTACGTAGACCTTACCCTACCTTGTCGTAGAGAGGTTATTTCCGAAAGAAGTGCTCTTCCAATTATTGATAAAATTATTTACCTTATAAAAAAATGAACTTTTTTTTTGCTATACCAGAAAGAACAGAAGGGAAGGAATGAAGAATGGTAATCCACACCTTCACAACAGAGCACCGCTCAATGCGATAGCTGCAGCCAACTGCAGCTCCCCACGCACGTGACCGCACATTGTTCCTCAGAGTTGCGATATGTAGCCTTCATAAATTCAACAACAAATTCAGAGTCTGACATCAGAAATGCAGTGAATCGATGCAACAACTAATTTGAACAGAATTATGATTTTACTCACAGAAATCATGTTATAGATTCTAAGGTTCTGAACAGCTAGTCAGTAAGTATCTTTTTTCCCCATTAGTAAAGAATGTCATAAGGAGAGTACAGCGCCTACTAGATTTGAAGGCCATGATATCCACAAAAGAAGAAGAACAAACAAACAAAGACGCAGGATCAATTGGTACAGTTGCACACTATGCATATTTCCAGGGCATAAGCTATTTCCCTACTAGCAACACCACAGTTTCTCCATTTTTACCATAATCATTTAGTACTGTTCATATAGATGCACATTTCGAGGGATCAGCAACTTGTCAACTTGCAGAAGCTTGGATTTGATATCTGTTTAACTTATCAAAATAAGGACCAGGAAAATTAAAAATGGAAGTTTAGGCCAATATTGTATAAAACATTGTGGGGAATCTCCACAAGGAACAAACTAGTTAACATTGTGGAAAAAAATATGCATGCATCCAGGTCTTCACCACATAAATCTTCAGAGATTCATAATCAACTATTTAGGTAAGTACCAAAAAGGAAAGAGCAAGCCAGAGAGAAAGAATGAAAAGAAAAACTACAAGAGGCTATCCTAACTGATCCATTGTTTTTTGATGATTCATCTTCATCAAAAAAGTTTTCCTAGATGAGTCATGGGATATGTAGAAGTGCCAGAAATTCAAAAAGATACTCTGCAAGTGCAACACATACTTGAGAGATTTTCCGTTTCATCATTGTTCTTACATATTCCTGGATAGGTGCACCTTACAGCTATTCAATAACTAAAGTAGGTCAAACAGTCATTTTTCACCAGATCATGCATTCATTTTCCAAATATATGACACTTGGCATAGGTTAATACGAAGCACCCTTCCCTTTCTAAAATTCTATTACACTTAGCTGAGGGGGCAAGGTGCTTTCTTACCCAAGTCACAAGCTTTTAATAAATATTATCTTGGCCTTGAGTAATCAAATTCTTTAATTGGAACCCCAGACATCAATATTAATGAAAGAAAACATTATCAATTCAGCTACCCAAAAACGTATCGTACCCCATGTTTGATCTTCCCGTGCCAAAATACACACCAAGAGTATTAACAAACAGTAGAGAGAGTTTAATCAAAACTTGTGACTATAAAGAGGTGATTGTAAAATTTAGGGCTACAAGTGCGAGAATCATCCCACAGTTGCAAGAGGGTCCAAGGATGGGCCACACCCCAAGGGTGTGTAATGTAGGTAGCCTACCTTGATGCAAGCATCAATGGCTGATTTCACGGCCCAAACCCATGACTTGTAGGTCACACAGATACTTCGCCATTGCCCAAGGATCCTCTTCATTTTAGGGCTACAAAGAAGGTCAAAACAACTTTTTTATAAGTTATAACCATGGTGTTCGCCACCTCCCACCAATAACAAAAATTAGCAACTAAGTCCACCAAGGCTTAGGGCGGATGGAAAGAAATTACCTAATGTTTTTGTCTCAAGTGGGATGTGAACCTAAAACCTCTGGGTTCTCAACCCACTTCATTGACCACTAGGCTATAGTGCAGCTCAAAACAACTAACCAAGAGAAAACTTTAAAGCATCATACCATTTGTAGAACAGGCTTTGTTTCCTAACAATAGCATTTTTTAAAGCAAGATTTTGTGCAGGAGACTTACAATTTTGTGGAGGTAGCACCCTGATAGTAGCACGTAACTCCGTAATAGTAGGTAAAAGAGGAGACGCAGTTGTACGACTTAGTAACCTGTGTGCATAAGAACTGGAGAAACAACACAAACAGTAGTTAATAGACATCATAATCTATATTGTCCCTGATCACAAGGAAATGTACATGGGGAAGTTTTCGAGCAATTCTGGGGCATAAGGCTAAACAGTTTTCCCAAGTTTGCCTGAATGGACAAGCAGATAAGTCGATAGTAATTGATATGATATGAGCATATATCTGTGCCTCTTTAACGGGAGACAAACAGAAACCAGTAGCACAGTCAAGCAACAAGGAAAGTTCAGGACAATACATTGTCCCTTTAGAATAATTATCTACAAGGCCAATTGACTAGATCATAGTTCTGAAAAGTGAGAACAATGGAAGCTTGATTAGTGAAAGAAGATCCACCACATGAAGGTATCCTTCAAACTGGAAACCCTAAACACTGTTGGTTTGCAAAAGTTTGTGGCAAAATGCATAAAACAACTGTACCACTAAATTTGTTTTCAAAGGCAAATTATTTGGTGAGTAAGGTCAAGATGAACTTATCACCTTCCAATCTACTCCATCTTTCATCACACAAGGACTTCCTACATTTTTTTTTTGATAAAGATAATGTTGTATTCATCAGCATTAAGGATATCTTGGAGACCTCCAAAAAATGGTTTCCAACAAGAGAAAAAACAAAAAGGCTAATAGATTACAAGTGCCTATAAAATCCAAAATTTCCAGTTTCTTCCATCCCTTCCTCTTTACACCAAAAATAAAAAGTAGTCAAGGTTCCATTTGACTTTCTCTATTGAATTAGCTTTGTTATCATAGCATCCTGCTATTTCTTTCTTTCAAATACACCACCAAATGCATGATGGTATTATACTCCACCACTTTTTCTTAGATTTTCTCCCCCTGCCTTTGATCCAAAGAACTAAGTAGATCTTGTATGCTCAAGCATAATCCCATTCAAAAGTATGTGTTAGTCCCAAAAAAGGTTCCACAATTGTGTTGTCACTTTGCAATGGAGGAACAAATGGTTGTTGGTTTCCTCGGTCTCATTACGGAGAGCACCAAGAAGCAATATAGAAACCCTCTCCTTTTCAATTTCTCATGAGTGGAGCATGCTCTTCGGCAACCAACCGGGAGAAACACTTACCCATCAGGCACCTTGTTCCTCAAATCAGCCTTCCAAGGGCCAAGTTTACCACCGGATACTCATTCACCTCCTTAATATATAGCTTGTTAACGAGAAAGGCTTCCATCTACAGAGTGTTTCCATATGATAGAATCTTTTCCCCGTCGATAACCCATTAAAACCATTGAGAACATGTAATAGCTCGGCCACTCTCCCAATCTCCAGGTCATTTTAAATGCCTTAAACACAATATTCCATCCATGAATAGACCATACCTCAAATCCATTTGTTTCTTCCGGTTAGTACACAAGGAAAATAGGTGAAATGAGCCCATGCCTCATTTCCATTCCAATTTTTCTTTCGAGAATAGGATTTTTGTCCCATTTCCCACCTTGTAGACTATGTTTCTACTAGATCAAGCCATTAAATTTCTTATTGTTCTCAGTAAGTTTCAATTTTATGATCAGTTCCAGGTTAAGTCACAAACCATATTGCATAGCTGCCACCACTGTCAGAAAACACCTACAGACCAGACCATTATCGCTACTAAAAAATGCTATAACTGTACACTTGTGCAGCCACTGATTCATTATTCAAAGTACACACTACCCATTTCTTTCACAACAAGCCTAAAAAAGAATAAACCAGCACTACCGTAAATCGAGAATGAGTAGCTTGCGGTTCTAACCTTCTCAAAGCTGTCTTCTTTCATTCACCTGCTACCTCTGCTTAGGAGAACCGGGAAAAAACAAATAAGCATGCGGCATTGTAACATAAGTTTAGACCTCTTTGAGGAAATTAGAACGCCCTAAATCCTACATTTCCCTTACACTAAAAATTGAATGAAAATAAAAAGTTGTACATGGGGGAGTATATAAAATTATTGAAACGTCCTAGTAGAAAGGCTGAAAAGAGTGATGCATAAGCTAGTAGACAAGCAACAAATGGCTTTCATCAAGAAATGCATGCATCATGGATGCAATCTTTGGTGGCAAATGAGTGAAGATCAAGACAAAAAGACAGACAAGCAGGATTCTATGTAAACCGGACATCCAGAAAAGCACATGACCACCTAAATTGGGACTTCTTAATGAATATGCTACGAGAGGATGGGTTTTGGTTCAAGGTGGCTCGGTGGATCAAGAGTGTATCAGCACAGTGAAGTTTGCAATTTTGATAAGAAGTCCATGTGGCTTTAACTCCTCCAAGAGGGGTTTAAGGCAAGGGGATCCACTGTCCCCTTTCTTTTCATCCTTGCCATGGAAGGACTAAGCAACCTTGTACAAACAAAGAAAATTGGGGGATGGGTCGAGGAAGGATTTCAAGTGGAGAGACATAGCAGGCAATAATCTAAAGGTAACACATCCGCACATGCGGATGACACTCTAGTATTTTGTGGAGCCACAAGGGAACAAATGTTAATTCTCAGAGTTATCTTCAACATCTTTGAAGCAGGTTTAGAAACTGACATAAAATTGGGATAAGAGTTTCATATACCGGTGTCTGATTACTTAACATTGAAGATCCTCGTAGAAAAGTTGGGGAACAGTGGGTGAACTCCCAACCACGTACTGGAATGCCCTTAGAGCTAAGAGCAAGTCTAAGGACATATGGAGTGGTGGGATAGATAGAAGTGAAAAAGATTGGCAACCGGAAAGCCAATACCTATCCTAAGGAAGTGAAGACGAAAGAAATATCATCTAGTGAAACAGGAGGAGCTATTGGAAAGTAAGAAAGGAAGGGGCTTAAACATCGGGGAATCCAAACGGACATAACAAAAGACGTGATGAAGTGGTTATGGAAGTTTGCATCCCAAGAAAAGCTTTAGGGAAAGAAGTGATCAGGTCAAAATATGGCATGCAGGATAGATGGATGACAGAGGAGGTGACAACTCCCTATAATTGTAGTGTATGGAGATCCATCAGGAAGCTATGACAACTAGTTTCAACAAGAACAAGTTGCAAGGTTGGAAATGGAGAGAAAGTGGCTTTACGGAAAATATATGGTGTGGGCAATGGCCTCTGAAGCAAACTTACGACCTTTACAACTTATGCTAGGCCGAGGATGCTACTATGGGCCGAACTATAGACGAGGACAAGGTTGGAACTTTATCTAGAAGGAATTTAAATGATTGGGAGATGACCTTTATAGCATATTTTTTATTTTTTTTGAGAATGGTAAGTTGTATTCATCGGCCAAAAGGGTATCTTTGGCAACCAAACAAAAATAAAATAAAATTCAAAGGCCAGTAGTCATGATTACAAAGAGCCTAGGAAATCTACTTAACCGATCTACTTCATATACCCACTTCTTACACAAAAATATAGAGTATTAATGCGCTTTTCTTTAACTTTTAAGATTGGTTAGTAATATTCTTAAAGCACCTCTTGTTTCTTTTACTTCCAAATTGACCACCATATGCAAGACAAAGATGGAACTAGATTCCACCATTTTTTCCTCGTGTTTTACTCCCCACTTCTCATCCAACAAAGTTAGTAGGTCGTGATGCTCGCGAGGCACCACCCAAGGATCTTGAATAATGCTTTGAAACATATACTATATTCGGAAGTCACTCTACGGTGAAGGAACAAATGATTACTTGTTTCCTCCTTCTCATGGCAAAAGAAGCACCTAGAAACAATCAAATCCTCTTTTTCATCCCTCCGAGTCGGACATGCTCTTACCGCACACCGACCATGTGAAACACTTTATCTTGGTTGGGGTGTTGGATTTCCAAATTTGTTTCCAAGGTCCAAAATGCCCCCAGGTGTGTTGCCGGAGTTTCTTTTGTACATTCTTCCAACGAGAAAAATTCCCCCATCATGTTTCCATCGGTGCATCGGGATTAGTGTTGAGTCCGGAAAATCTTCCAACCTTTGCGGTAAATTGGCTACTCATCCACCTCCCGGTCATTTAGAGCCTCCTAAGGGTTATATTCCACCCTGCTCGTACCCACATCTCAGCCTCCTAAGGGATTTCCTTTATCCGGTGCGCTACAAAGATCCGACAGGAACAAATACTCAGAGATAGGATGGCCATGGAGAATGATCTCGAAGACCAAAGTGCCTAATAAGGTAAAACTACTTTACATGGTTATTGGCAAGGGAAGACATCCTCACTCATGAAAACCTTAACAAGAGGAAACTCAACCTATACTCTAGTTGCTATCTATGTGAAGAACAAATAGAGATAGTCAACCATCTCTTTTTGCATTGTAAATGGACCCTGACCAGCTATGGCGGATGTTCATCCACAAGAGGAAGATCGTGTGGGTGAAACCTAGGGGAATCAAAGAAGTGCTAAGAAGTCGAAACAATGATGGTAATCTTTGAAGAAAGGAGAGAGATGGAAGATGATTCTTGCATGTATTTGGTGGACCACATGGAAAGAGAGAAATCATAAATGTTTTGAAGGCAAAAGAGCAACATACGTAAGATCAAGACAGCTTAGGCCTTTACTATTTTTGGTGTAAACAAGTAGTTATAGACAGCACGAGGAAGATGTTTTTAATGCAATTGATTGGCTGTAATTAGATTTATTAGGATTTTGTAAAGAGACAACTTTTGTGATGGGGACTACACTTTGTTGTAGTACACCTAAGGACATACAGAAGATCAAGACAGCTTAGGCCTTTACTGTTTTTGGTGTAAACAAGTAATTATAGACAGCACAGAAGATGTTTTTAATGCAATTGATTGGCTGTAATTAGATTTATTAGGATTTTGTAAAGAGAACTTTTGTGATGGGGGACTACACTTTGTTGTAGTACACCTAAGGACATATAGAAGTAAAGTTTACCATTCTCAAAAAAAAAATTGTACACTTTCCAACTCCTAAGTAAATACCATCTATTTTGAAGCTCCACATCTCTACATGCTTCCTTTGATAGTAAATAGATCTATGGATCATGAGATGCAATTCTGTTCACCCCAGACACTTCATTTTTTTTTTGGAGTAAGTTCAACCAGACAGGTCCTTAAAGGCCTGAGAGTAAGGGGCATAGTTCTTGAATAGCCTACCAAATCAACATCCACAAATCAAACTTCTCAAAGCAGAGATTCAAAGGACTGACTGCTCGCTGAGATCACTTCTCCGCCTCATTCTTTGAAGTGCATAATTTTACACATGAAGCAAAACCCCATTGCTCTTAAGCGATGGTTTTAAGTAATACTAACCAGAATGACCTAGCTTCTGGTTTAAACCTTCTCAAAGCTATCTTCTTCTCTCTTACTCCACCTGCTACCTCTGCTTAGAGAACTGGGGAAACAAATAGGTACGCAGGTAGGGCAGTGCACCACAAGTTTAGACTTCTTCGACAAAATCCTGAACTCCTAAACTAACTACATTCCTATACGGCTAAAATAAAATTGAATGAAGATGAAAAGTCACCTCCTAAGAAATAACACCTATGAAACCCCCCACCGGAGCTCCACGTCTCTGCATGTGTCCTTTGGGAGTGAATAGATCTATGGATCAAGAGAAATTCAATTCTGTCTGACCTAGACAGTTCGTTTCGTTTTTGAAGTAAGTTAAACTGAAACAGTTTCTGAAAGGCCTGAGACAAAGAGGCAGCGTTCTAGAATAGCTTGCCGAATCAGTATATAGACAAGTGAAATGGGTCACAACCAACAACAGAGTGATTCCTCTTAACCAAACTTAACCACAAGTACCCACGAACTCAACATCCAGAGTCATATGTCATCTAGGGTTATCAGTTAATGCCGGTATCACCTGCATTAAAGTACTAAGCAACTACCTCATCCAATATGTTTTTCTCTTTAAATTACACATCTAACAATCCCACCATAAATCCATAATGCCAACTAAGATCTTATAGCCTGCAAATACCACACACAAGACAATGCTCTACAGCAGGCCACTTATCTTGCCTGCTGAGTATTTTTCCAATAAAATACTGAAATATTTAGGGTGGCACCATGTTTGAGATCTAAAGTAGGGTTTGAAACTTTCTAACTTAAGGCTCCTGATTTCACAAATTTAATGTAATTGTGGAAACTAGAAAGCATGTCTAGAGGCATATGCATTTCCTTACATCTGATTTTCATAGATTCTCTAGCTTTCTCCAAAACATCCCTCAAAAATTAATCAACAAAAATATTTTCCTTTTGGAAGAATAACAAGCCGCTCCCACAATACACAAGGAGAAACAAGAAAGTTGTAATTGGAAACTACAGTGGTCTAAGCTAAGTTGCTTTTCTTAATTTACCCTTTACTTTCACCAAGTGCACAAACTACAAACATACATACATACATGAGTGCACAACGGAACCTTAATATTATTGAGACAAGGACAAACCTGCGACAAGATCCGAGTCATTGGTGTATATATCTGTTCCCCATAGTTGGCCACCTCTCACCTGCAAATGATGTAGTACTCAAATGACGATAATAACATGATTAGACAAATCCAAACTACAAACGCAAGAGATAAGACTGAGAGAAAGATGTAACATTAGCCAGAACTGTAGGCATGGGATATGAGATGTGTATCAGAATTAGTGGCAGGAATATGCATACAACGGATAAAATTGCTGAACAAGTTTTATGCACCCAACATAATGAGGGAGAGACAGTGAGAGAGAGATGACGCTTGGTACACTTATATTAGAATTCAGAAGCTCTCTTCTATTGCATCTCGAGTCAAATTTGGTCCATCAATTGACCAGTTTAATGTTGCACACAATTTTTTTTTTTATTGTTACGAGATTAAGAGGGTGTGTTCAGTAAGCTTATAACTGGTCAAACCAACTATTAAGCAATTTTGGGGCTTATCTCGGTGTTTGACAAACACCGAAATAGCTTATAAGCCAAGTGCTTGTAAGTCAAAATCAGGCAAAAGCTATACGTTGGTCACTTGTGACTTTTCAGCTTCTAAGCACTTTTGCTTTGACTAGACTCTTAACTCTTTTATCCTCAAACTAAATCCATATCTCCTCCTTTCTATATCCGCTATTAGCTCTTTTTTCCATGTGCACTTGTAAATTTATAATTTCTGTAAATCGTTCTAAGGGTATTTCCAGTCATTTTAAACAGAAATAAAGAGATTTTTACCAAAGATACCAATTACTTGTTATTAATGTCAGCACATATGTCCAGATATGTAACTGTTAATATGTAAAATCAGTTCCAACACTTAAAAGTGCTTTTCAGCAATTGATGCTTATCAACTATTGTTAGTCGGCTTACTCCAAACAGGCTCTAAATAATATTATATGTGCATACATTCACACATGCCTAGATTTATTGAAGTAATTAAGAACAACTATAGAATACTGCAATAGGATACCTTAGGATATCTAGATTTAATTATAGGCTAATTACTTACCTTACTAGGCTAGACTCCTGTATAGAGCCCCTCCTTTTATTGGAATAAGTGTGTTTTGGATGGCAACAGGCGATAAAAGGCGACAAGGGTCTGCCTCGCCTCGAGCGGCAAGGCGCTCGCCTTTTTGAAGTGTGCCCAATTAATATAAAAGAAGTAAAATATTTAATTGCATATAAAATAATCAAAATCTCAATAGCAATAACATATTAGCAAATATTTTAATTCAAAAACTAAAAAAATAAATAGTACATACTTAGAACTTGAATGAGAAAAAAATATAGAACAAAATCAAAAGCAAAGAAAAAAACAAAGGTAGAAGTGACTCAAGCTCGAAGAAGAAGAAGGAAAAAGAAACAAAGGAAGAAGAAAGAACAACGCATTGGTTTGACTTTGGAGTCGCGGAAAATCTCGGCTGGTCGCCCGAGGAGTCTAGTCGAAAACCCTAAAATTACCTTTTAAAACCTTAAATTGGTCGCCTTTTTTAGAGAAACTACAAAAGGTGACATCTTTCTCGCCTTTGTCGCCATGATATCGCCTTTTGAAGATCGCCTCACCACAAAGCTAAAAGGCGATGAAGGGTCGCTCGCCTTGCCTCGCCATTGGCGATGAGGCAATATCCTTTCACAACAAAGGAATAACTATGGTGAAACCGAGACTGCACCAAGATGGTAGAGACTCTGATTGTCAAGAGTCTCTAGACCATTTTGGTGTTGTTTATTAATGGAACACTTTATACGTGCCAAACATGTACATGAAGAATTCTTCACATATTATGCAAAATTACCTAAGCAAGCTCATGGTATTCCTGCTTCCATAAAAACAATTATCAATCCTAATACACAGAAACCTTGTACAACAGTTTGTGTTCACATCTTAGTTCTTACCCGTAAACCTATTTAAACTAATCTAGAACCACAAGTATTTAGAGACACCTATCATACAACCCCTTTCTTGTTCAACAACACACCCAAAGTGAAATCTCACAAGTAGGGTCTGGGAGGAGGAAGTGTATGCACCTTAACCCTAACTCACGGAGATAGAGAGGTTGTATGCGAAGGACCTGGTCCGGTGCAACCCCTTTTTTCTTGTTCAATGATCGGAAAGGAAAACCCCTAAGTGGAGTATTGAAAGAGCTTTTATTTAAAATTAAGAAGATCATTATCTTTGAAGAACACATATAGTAGAAAATGAATAAATTATAAAAGGTGTATATGAACCCTCAGCTACCACTCCAATCTTACCTGCCGATTTGTAGCTGATACATGTTCAGCTGGAATCCTAATTTCTAGAGTAGGATCACTCGGAGAGCTATCAGATGCTCCATCTGCTTTGAATGATTCATATTCCTTCCATAATTTAATCAGTTCTGGCATACACTCACCAACTCTATAATTGACAGCAGATACATCATGCTTAACTGCAAAGACAAAGGAAACATTTGTTCATATATGGTGCATGAGTACTAAGTAGTCGACAACAATTTTTGCATCCCATCTTAGTCAGTTAATCTATGAACAGCCTCTGTTCTGTAGTTGTACCATAATTGGCCGGTTTCCATACAAAAACAGCATAGCAAGCATACTGGGATGAAACAGTTAGAAAAACTTCCTAACCTACTGACGACTAATATTTCAATGGCAGGTGAAGGAACAAATATTTCCTAAAAATGTCTGAGATCAAAGTTATTATTACAAGCTACTACATAAAGAACAAGGAAATTACAGAACTTATCATCACAGAACTCATTAGACGCATCGACTCTGCAGCAAAGGAGAGGCAAGAAACAGTTCAATCCACTCGCTCTTTTGATTCGACTATTCAAAAGAGGAATTTCATAAATCCCTTCCACTAAATAAGTAATATGATCTGTAGATATGCCGGTCTGAATTTAATGGATCGGAATCATTTGCATATGTTACAAGTACCAAATCCGCAACTTCAAGCATACGATGTACCGTGATGGGTCACAACAAGCAAATAGCATACTTTACTAGAATAAAAGGTTGCAGTCAGTACATCAATAGAATTTACACATAGCAATTTTCCACAATTGACAGATTATATGTGAATCTGAGATATTATCTGACAGCTAATACAATATGTGTTACAAGCTCCACAAATATCAGATAACAGCTGTACGCTATAAGTTGGGTTTTGCACGAATTGTGGCTGATTATCTAAATCTTTGATTTAGTTGATGTGAAATGTAACAATTACCACTATATTTTTTTGACAACTTAAAAAACTAAATCCTGGTTTGAAAATAATTGGACCTTGGGCCTAACTCAACTCCAAAAGTTAGCTCATGATATTAGGACTGTTCAAAACCATATGCGGAGACAACAATCTCTCAGCCACTGTGAGACATTCTAATACTTACCCCAAGCCTCACACGGAACATTTGGAACGTGGAACAATAGGGATGGCTCTGGCTATGCTACCATGTAAATAAAATGAACCTCAAGCCTTACTCAATCACAAAGGCTAGCTCATGAGGAGGCCAAGGACATGTAAGCACACAACAGTTCATTCCCAACCAATGTGCAATATTATAACAAAACATACAGACGTAGATTACGGATTGAGCTTAAGTAACTATTCTGACCTCTTTTTACTGTGGTTAAGCTAATATTTTCAATTTTAATTTTTCTTAAACAGACACTTAAGAATTAGGAGTCACTTTCCCTAATTCTCCCCAAAGACACAAAGGAAGAAATGGGAACAGATACATGCTAAACAGGATACAATAGCATGTTTTCTCTTGATAATGACTGACTTAACCTTATTAATTTGTTAATCTTTGTGGACCTTTTTGGAGTATTTTGGAATTTGGCCAATGTTCATTCCTCAAATTAGATTTGATTTGACACGGGATAGGGAAGAATTTGTAAATTTGTAATGAAATATTAATGCATCAGAATCAGAAGAAGGACTCTGTAATTTTGGCAGACTAGAAAGGAGATCAATGCAACTCACAGTTTTATTAAAAAGGCAAAAATACAAGGAAAAGTCATATTCTCAAAGAAACAGATAATCATACCATGACTTAGATATCTCGCCTGATCACCTCACCTAATCTCCATTCTGGTGTACTTTTTTCTGGTTAATTTTCGGGTATGATTTCATGTAAAATGATTTTTAGTTCCTAACTTAATCGTAGCTTGCACATATAGACTATTTTTGAAAAGCTTAGTATGTTACGAAGTACTGCTCAATCTGATGAACAAAGAAAGGTATAAAGAGATTATTATTTTTTTAGTATCTAAAGAAAGAAAGAGCACAAGCTTGACGATGTTGATTGGCTTTATACAATCCAGCAAATGGTCCCTTGATTCAGAGCACACAAGTCAAACGACCTTTGAGATGGTTGTAAAAAGTGAACTTAATATGTAACATGTAGCCAGAAAGTGTTTGTACAAGAAGACTCCAATGCAAAAGATAAATGCATTGTCATCTAATATGACTTGAAGCATTTCAAGCAAGACAGTCTTCTAATTCTGGTGGGAACAGCTTTCAACTATGCATCATGCTAATTTGGTCACGAACTACTGATTGTTTTGGCTACCAAACATAGAAATTGGTCACTGCATCACTATCTTAATGCACAACAAAACTTTATAACTGTGGAGGCAGTTACGATGGTTATACAAATTCAAACAAATGGCACAAAATTTGCAGTTCACGGTCCAAAACAATACAAAATTTAGGATAGCTAAGACTATATAGAGCATCCGGATATACCGTGCAAACAACTTCCAGCAATCAATGGAGTAAATCCAGAAAGAAAAAAACTACATGCACACATGAGATGCAGAAAATGAATCAGGACATCTACAGAGTTCCTTTCATCATGCTGGAATACTAATGACCAACGAGACATTCAAAATAGTTCAAGTATAACACTTCTATAGAAGGAGATTCATGAAACTATAAACAGAAACAGAAAGCATTTATGATGAAAAATGGAACAAAAAGCAGGAACATGTGAGCCTATGATTTTGCATATAGGCATATCTGACAACCTAAGGCAGAAACAGCTGGCCAAAAGAGCATCAATTCCTAACATGGAAACTCTCTCAACCAATAAAAGATGGGATCAATGTTGTCTAATTAGTTAAATTAGCAACTTTTCAGAATCAAACAAATCTGCAAGCATGAATGCTAAGGACAACTCCCTCCTGGATGATACCAATTTGAGACAACTCCAAGATAAGTACTTTAACAGCTTACCTTGAGATCTGCACAGAAAGACAGAAGAAGAGTTACACTACATAACAATCAAAGAAACATCTATGTCCAGATATCATCTAAGTGGTAAAAAAACCCATCAAATTTCCAGGCTAAATAACTTATAGGAAGTTTTTCAACACAGATTAACGATTTGTAGTTGCAAGACAAGAAAATGAGTAATTTGTAGTTGCTAGACGAGAAAATGAACTTAACACATCCCATATATTACTCTTTGACAAATAAGTCTATGATAACCTAGTTGAGTTGCTTGACAGGAGGAATTTTCAGGACAGGGAAATGGAAGAATTCCAAAATATAATTGGATTCAGAAACAGAGAAAAAATAATGTACTCTTCTTTTTATTTTATTTTTATAACCGATAAATCTATTGTTTAGGCTTCAAAAGTTGGTGGAAAATAGGTCACCCCCTATTCTTCTCCATTTAAACACAACACCTAGTTCCCCAATAGGATTCGGGTTGTGGCGTGCACCTACCACACACCCCACGTTGTACTACCTTTGTCATTGAACCAAAGACCTGGGACCAGAAAATAATCTATTCTCAATAATCGAATAGAGGTATGGTGTCGCAGATCTCCGAGACATCATCGGAAACTTGAATTGGCAGAAGAATGACCAAAATTCAAGGTCTAGAGGAGGAGGTCGTCCGCTGTAGAGAAGAGCAACACCGGTGGTATTGGTAGTTGAAGAGAGGAGCATCCAGAATAATCACTAGAGAAATGAGTAGTGGCAGTTGCCTCAGGAAGATAGGAGTGACATTGGTCACAGGAAAAAGAGGACCGGCATGCTAGAAAAAGAGAGGAGCAGCGCCAATAGCCGAAAAAAGAGGTCAGAGCAGTCGACACCACTCGTGGATGAGAGTGTTGATCGCTAGGAAACAAAAAGGAAAGAAGAAAAGCAATGACCTGCAGGCAGCATAAGGTCGGCTCTTATAGGTGGAAGCTGTATGAATGTCTACCAAGATCGAAAAGGGTCAACTACCTTGTGAAAATTAAATTTAACATTTTATTGATTTAGTTGATTAACAATGTACAAGGGGAACTCATATATAAGAGTCTATGCACAATATGACAGGTAAGCATTCTCTATGCATATAAGGTACGAAAATATTCTATAATTGAATACAGGATCTCACAAGGTATCCTATGGAAAGTTCTATTATTTTTCCTTATTCTTTTTTATTAGTTCTATAATATTTTCCTTCAACAAATTCACTGAATTAAGACGTGTATGAATGTAGACACATATTTCTCTAACATACAATAGTTCTCACAGCATCAAACTCTAGGATTGTAGCAGATAGAGTCTATGATGTCAGATAGAGTCTATGATGTCTATCTAGAGTTTTAATGGACCATTATGTCTGCTGGTTGTAGGCTATGGATTGTCTATGGCTCATTATTAATGAGTAAAGCATCAAATAGTGTCAAGTCAATCATCAAAAGGCATACCCTTCATTTTCATGAGTGTGTGACCTAAAACGAGGATCGCGATTGGCCATGGGGCTCCCTCTTGGCCGCGACATTCTCTTGCGCTGCTGAACTCCATAATTAAAAGCTTCTCTTTCCCTTTCTCCTCCTCCTTCAGTATCCAGGTCTCCTTCCTCTGGTTCTTTATCATGACACCTGACACGTTTCTCAGGCCTCTCTCCTTCCAAATCAGTATCTCTTTCCTTTCTCCTCTCACTTCCATCCCTGTCAGTATTTTTCCAGTTCTCATGATCTTTCTGTTTCTTCTGCTCCACTGTTGAGTTTTCCGGCTCATTTGTTTTTCCGGGAACATCAATCACTTCTTTCTCGCTCTGCAAAACCTCCCTCTCCACTCCATTCCACACTTCCTCTTCACATGGTCCTTATCCCAGTCCTTAGGTCTGTCCTTATCCTTCCAAAGATCATCTCTTTCCTTCTCCCACCGCTCAGATTCCCTTTCTTCTTTAAGCAACTCCTTGTTATCAGAAGTGCTATTCCCTAGTAGAAAATTGTTCCGACAATCATTTCTCTCTTTATCCCTATCTCCCCATTCCCGGTGCTTCCTTCTTTCCTTTTTCTCTCTTTATCTTTGTATTTATCGTCACCTTTCAAATCCATCTTATTTTCAGCAACGGCTTCACGCACTTTAGCAAAATCCCTGTTCTCAGAATTTGAGACTTCTTTTCCTATCTCAGAAGCACCATGGGTTCTTGACGCATGCCATGGATCCATATTCCCGACAGGAACAGGGAGATCAGGATATCTTTTCCCCTGTTCTGTTCTTTCGAATCTTTCCAACTCACTCCGCTAAACCTGTCCTTATCTGCCTTCACATCTCCCTTGTATTCAGGGTAAGTATCCCTACTATTTTTTCATGTCCTTACCATCATCAGCTCTGTTCTCAAATCTATCATCCTTGTCAGATTTAGCCCCTTGGTACAACTCCCTTAATTCACTTTTCGCATCACGATTCTCAACCTTGACGTCCTTGTTAATTTCCTTGGGCTCCAACCTATTTTCTGAAGCAACAGAATGATCAGGATGTGAAACAACTGGACATGATGACACACGGTACATTGGTAGCACAGGAGATCTTCTATCTGCATCTCGTGATGATTCAGTCCGTTGAATCTTTGGCATCCGAGCATTCTGGCCCACATCAAAGGAGGCATGATATTCAGGTGTTCCCGAGCTCATCACCTTGGGAAATGCACCAGAGTCGTCATGTGAGTATTTTGGAGCAGAAGAGTAACTATGGTTACTACCCCCACCATTTCCACCATCCTCATGAGGTCTTTTGTTCGGAGTACCACTCATATTCTGGCTTTTTCAGCATATAAATTAAGGAGCCTACAGAACCACAACCTGCAAAACATTAAAACCTGATGAATATCATCCACCTAAATTGATGTTGTTCTGAGAAAATAACAACTAAAACCATCTTTAGGTAACAAAGTTATAAACTTTTCACCAAATCCATAAACAGCTTAATAAATGCAAAGCCATTTATAAGTAACATTCACATGCTATTGACAATCTTGCAAGCTAGCTTCATGTCTTATTAAAATTCTACAACCATAGATCTTATTTCTATTTTGCGAATTTAATTGAAGGCAAGATATCATCTTTTTTTCAATTAAAGGCAAGATATCATCTTTTATATCTTTTGGTTAGTAGCAAGCTTACAAAATTCAAAATTTGATATAATAATGAGCAAACATAATTGGTGGACCGGCATTTCCATTTCGATTGAAGCAAGTATCATACTTCCCTATAAAGATTATTTTTTAGTTCAACCAACACGCCATCAACTGAGAAAGGGGAAAAAAGGGGCAAAAAAGAAAATTACTAAAAAAAACAGTGAGAAAGAACACCAGATAAACCCAAAAAGAAACTAAATCTTTGAATCTAATTACATACACCCATAACAGCAAAAACCACAGTGATTAATCGATCAATCAACTAGAGCTCACTCTAAAATCAGTTAGGTTTTCCAATTCCATCCTAACACTAAAAATTAATCATTTCAAGCAAATTCAAAGTTCTCTATATCTCAAAAGAATTAACATTTAAAAGCTTATCACCCACGAGGCCACAACAATTATTCAGCAATTACCAATTCCATTTCATTAACATACGATCTGCAAACAGAAAAAACCCAGACAAGCAAAAAAAAAAGCTAAATCTTTGAATCTAATTACATACACACAAAACAGCAAAAATCGTGAAAATCCCCAAAATAAAAAGAAGTTGTGAACTTTCCGGTCACGTTATCGATGGCGAAGACGCAGCAAAAGAAGCAGCCGAAAAATCAATCTTTTTCTCTGTAAATTTTTGTAAGAGACAAATTACAGAGGCGATTTTGCTTGATTTAGAGCACAAAGTTAACGATGGAATAGAAAATTTATAAGCAAAAACGTCTACTTGTATTTTTTTGTTTTTTTCAAATTTGACCTAAAACACCCTCTTAATTTATAACTACTGCCAAGACTTGTCCTTGAAGTATCACTATGAACAAAACAACATCCTTGTTGATTTTATTATTAGAATTAAGTAACACTCTGTTTGGATTATTGTTATTCATTATTTCATAACGTATTATATTGTAGTTCATTATATTCTATCAGATTGTATTGTATTTTAGATACAATGTTTGGTTAGACGCATTGTTTGTTATTGTTTAATAATATTTTTATTATTTGGTTTGACTATATGGTATTGTATTATAATTTATAAATTTACTAAAATATCCTTAATTATTTTAGGGCGGGGAGGTTTGACTAAAATTAAATAATATAAAGTAAACGGTAAAATAGTACTATGAAATATTATGTAAAGATATAATGGAAAAATAAATTAAGTAACAATGGAAACACACCAAATTGGTTGTTCCATAAAATGAGGGATTTCATTGTTAAGTAATAACGGAATTTAGCAATTCAATACAATACATTTTAAATAACAATCAAAACAAACATTGTAGGTGTAGTAATGCTACAATACAATACAATGAACAATGATCCAAACAGAGTGTAAGTTTCGTCCTTCCGTTATCTAGAGTTACAAAAACTATCAGAATAAAGTAATTTGTAATCTAAAGGCAATAAATAAATAAATTGGACTAAATTTAGACGTGTTAAAATAAGATAAATTAATTAATATATGACTTATTTAGACAAACATAGGTTAATTAATGGATCAAAACTCAATTATTCGATTTGCATTTTTATTTATTCTCAAAATTAACGAGTTTCATTCTTTTGTTACTTAAACATTCGATTTGCATCCTTATCGATTCTCAAAATTAACAAGTTTCATCCTTTGTTACTCAAACTTACAAAACTAATGAGAATTAGTTTTTTATTTTATTGATAAACATAACTAACTTATTATTTTGAAATATAATAATGCTATGTTTAACATGTAATTGATATTTTAAGAATGTACTACATGATTAAAGAATGTTTAGTTGAAAATTTAAAATATTCTCAAAATATTAATGAACTTTATATGCTTTTATTAAAATATATCAATTAATTGTTTTTTTTCTATATAAAAATACATTGCATCAAAGGATATGGCTTAGTGACTAATGAAATGGTTGAGAACCCCGAGGTTTTTGATCTTTATGAATATTCTTAGTAAGTTTGATTAACATTGAAATAAATCGGATCACTAACCCCAAGCATAATAAAAGAGGGCAATAACGTCAATGCTATATTAATTTTATATTAAAAATCTAATTAGTGATGAACTTTTTTGATAATTAGATACAATCAAATTTAAGAAAAATATCAAATTATCTTATAATATGTTATTATAGTGTTTTTGAACGAACATAATAGTCATTTATTTTCATTCATGCTTACCCTTATTCTGAAACTTACTCACTATCTGAACACTTTATTAAATCACTTAACTTTATTAATTAAGTTGATATGATTTTATGTAAACATGAAGTGCAAATATATCCTTCACTTTTAAATGATAAGATTGTTCAATATTCAGTATTTATACTATATTGGATCAATATTATGTATTATCAAGATCCAATTGGTCAAATCACATACAAACGAGATTCAAATCTACCGACTTGTTAGAATGCCTAACTTAAACCCTTGGGTCGTTTGGTTGGATCAATATTTTGTATTCTCAAGATCTAATTGATCGATTGGGTAGAGACAAGATTCGAGTCTATTGAGTTATTGGAATGTCTAACCTAAACCCTTGGGTCGTTTGGTTTTGGGAGTAAGTTATCATAGGATTAACTTTTCAAGTATAAGTTATTCCATTGTGTACATGAGATAACTTATCCCATCGCAGCGTATAAATTGTGGGATAAATAATCTCATGACTACCTAATAACTAAACCAATCGCATGATAAATATAATTCTACATTTTATCTTAAGATTATTATGCCTTATACCCCATACTAAACAACTTATTATTTGGAAGAAATCCTTCACTCTTATTAATATTTTTTTATACCAAAAGTAGACACGAGATAAAAAAAATTCAATATTAAATTATCTAATTTAAATTTATATGATTTAATAGTACTAAATTTTAGGTTTGAGATTATTTTTGCTTAATTTTAGTTTTAGATTTCTACTCCAATTATACTTTCTCCCTAAAAATAAAATAAAATATCTCCCTCTGTTTCAATCGCCTCTAGATTTATATAAAACCTCTGCATTCACTTATATTCCTTCTTTCACTTCTCTCGGTAATTTTATCGCCGGCGGCAAGTGATCGGAGAATTTGTACTGTAAGCCGAGCTAGTTCCGTCAAGAATCGATGGCGCCACCGGCGAATGGAGGTGGCGGAGAAGTGCAGGAACAAGGGCTCAGCCGCAGCAACAGCAGCGGGGAATTGGACAGATGCTGACGGAGTAATAAGAATAGCGGTTTTCTGGTACTTTGCTTCCAAGTTCTTCTCACCAAAAGCCTATGTCCGATCCGTCGGTTCCTAATCTCCAGATCTCAAATCTTTTCAACAAAGGCGAACCTTGGTTAGTTGAATTTATCTAATATTAAATTACAATTAATGCGTTCGGACTATGTGAAGTTTATTATTAATATTTATACATGCATCTTTTGTGTTTTTTTTTTATTTGGATATATGGTTTGAGCTGAAAGTAGGGAGTTCAGTTGAATCTGATGCAAAAAACAAAAAAAACATACTTTGAGGCGTGTAATGATCTATCTAAAAGCTTAAGTTTTTAGAGAGATTCATAACTATTTTAGAATACTTGCAAGAAGAAGAATCAAATACATGTACTTTTTTTTGGTCTTTGAAATGTAGACATGACACCCAACACTGTCTTTATATATTCTTACATTTCTGAAAAAATGGAAAAAAAGAAGAAGATGAAAAGGTGGTCATTATACAATGGAAATAAATCAATTCTGAAAATATTGATGAATTAGATGCATGTGTTGAGGTAAAGAGGAGGGTGGGTGTAGGGGTTCTTTAACTTATCTTTCCATTACACAATTATGCCATTTCTGAGAACTGCTTTGTGAATGCAACATCTTATTTAACAACAAATTATGCTCAACTTAAAAGTTTCTGACTTGGATGTTTAATAGGACATGTGGTTCTATCTTTCCGAACAACAAAATTTCAGTGACTTTGGTAATGAAGGTGCACTTATTTGGCATGAGACAAACATACCATATGCAGTTTGGGGGAGCAGAGAGTACCAGGTCTCTTTCTTTGAAGTATCATCTATCTGAGGTAACATTTTTATTTTTGGGAAACTGGTATATGCAAGATCTTCAACATTAACTGCCTTTAAAATGTGTAGTTCAATACGAACAAACATTTGATTCAGGATACTGCCTTTCTTTTGGATGCATTGGTCTTTACTGTCTTGCATTATCTTTTACTGTGGCACAGTACTTATCGTACTTGGCTGCCTATGATTGTTTCCTCTCAGGCAGTGAAGAACAATGGGAGTCTTTATGCTCATGTTTTCTTTGCACGTTCTGGGTATTCTCCCAATCCAAATGATCCCGAGTATCAGCCATTGGCTGCTTTTGGACGTACATATTGTAAGATCATGTTATCTGTGAAGTTTTTGTCCCTATCTATGGCTATAGAAGGTGGGATTTTTGTGAGTGCCTAATACTAATGTACTATTTTTGTGAACTCAGCTATTGTGGCATATTTACCGAAATCTAAAGCAGACAAGAAGAAGAGCCTTTTAAGAAATTCTGAGGACTCGAAGGAGGATGTCACCATTCCTGAGGTACACTTGTGTTTTTATATTCGAACTTGTGTTTCTATGTAATATTCTGTGCAATTTTTCATGGTGTGAGCATTGAGATCATTTGTTTCTGCTTCATGCTTTGCTTAAAGCGTGAAGCAGGGCCTTGTCACTTTTTCCACACGCTTCCTGGAACACTAGACTAGAATGCGTATTTTCACTAACTTACATTGTGATGTAATAAATTTTGTTTATTTTAAATGCATTGTCATCCCTTTCATCACCATATATGATTTTTTATACCATATAATCATGAAGTATGATGAGCAGTTTCCTCAGGCAGTTCAAGAAGCTCAAGATGATCTTAAGGAGGATGGTCCTCCTGAATGGATTTCATATTGGAAACCTAATGTTACAATCAACTTGGTTGATGATTTCACAAGGTATGCCTACTTGACCAGCAATTTCTTAAAGTTCTGGTTTGAATAGTAAATTTGGTTTCATTTAGCTATGTTTTCTGTAACCAATTTAAAATGACAACCTTACATATAGAATTTTGCTGTATGTGTTTGTGTTGTCAAAATAGATGTGTGTCTCTCTTTCTGATCTGTTGAACTGCTTTTCCTTTTTCTGTATACAATTCTAACATCTTGTTAATTGTTCCACACACTGCTCTTTTCTTTTTGCAGGTACCCTGCAAATGCCATTCCACCTATTGTTGCTCCTTGTATCCTTTACTTCCTCTGTCTCTTTATTTTCTCATGGGTTCCTTTTACACAATGTATTCTGCTAAAATAGTTTCGATAGTAAGGTACTTCTGCAAAAGGCAAGAAGCATCTCAATTGAACTTGTGGAAGATATTGGTTGACTTGTTTGATGCAGATTTATGATTTCCGTCATGCTGAATCCTTTCTTTTTTTTGCTCTTTTATTTATTATCTGGGAGTTGGCATCTTTGTCTGCTCTTCTTGTTCACAAAAGACATTTTCACACTGTTCAATTCCTTGACCTGACTTGTTAGACATCAATATTGAATCTACAACAGGAAACTACTATCCGACTGTTTTCTTCAATGAGTTTTGCTGCTTAGGGATAAATTAATAGCTATCAATGATACAGTAACTGAGGTGCCTCTGCATCTAGAGGTGAGTCCCATAAGCATGACAAAATGGCAGCTATTCCTACAGATGGACCAGTCCTTCCAAATTCATCGTAGTTATGGTAGCATGCTTGACGGGGAGTCTGATGAACTAAAGGTATCATTTACTTTGTTTTGCTGTACCCATTGGCGCAGCATTTTTGCACATGAAATATCCAGATGTGAATGATTTGTCATTAAGTCTGAGTAGTGAGTAGATAAACATGAATTTTATGCAGACACCATAAGGCTCAAGAGTATGCTAGACATTTCAAAATAGAAAAGCTGAAAAGTACATTATTAGTGTATATTCTGTTCTATGTATCTAGAATATGTTTTCCTTTTTTTCTGTTTGTATTACTTGGTTACATCAGTACCAATTTGCATATTCTCTTCCCCTGAATATTTTAAAAAATTCAACTCCAGAAGTCCAAACTAACATATTAGAGGTCCTGCTTTAGATTGTTGTAGCAATGCTGTGAAATTTTAGCAACATCTGTTATTTATGTGTTTGACATGTGATTTATTACACTTTTTCCAGAGAGTGTTTTTGGAAGGAAATCCGTACCTTCTGGGGGTGACTATGATTGTTTCAGTAATGCATTCACTATTTGATTTCCTGGCATTCAAGAATGGTAAGTACAGTAGTGAGCATTTAGCCTTCTAAGGTAATTACAGGAAGTGTGGAGTAGATTGGATTCAGAATATATTTGATTTTCCTTGCAGATATTCAATTTTGGAATAAAAACAAGTCCATGGAAGGGCTGTCTGCAAAATCAGTGGTTGTGAACTTTTTCTGCCAGTTTATTGTCTTCCTGTATTTGCTTGATAATGATACTCATGGATGATACTCGCAAGTTCTGGTGTTGGTTGTTGCATTGAGTTCTGGAAAATAGGAAGGCCATGCACATTGAGGTATGATCACTAATAATGGAGTCAGGTTTTTGTTTAGCTCTTTTGTTACCAGTGGTTGTAATAATATCGTCATGTAATTTCATATTGGTGTTTGATTGTCGGTTCTCTCCATTATTTACTGTTACAATGGCTGGAAGTTTGAGTCAAGGTTGTATGGATATCTCCATTTTTTTCTCAATCATCCAAATTAATTCGTTGTTTACACTTAGATTCTTCTTTATTGACAAGTATTCAGGAGACACACACACTCTCTGACAAAGTTTCATGTGTCCTTATCTTACATAATTGCTTCTCGTGGGGTTCTCATAATCTTTATTTTGATGAACTTGGAAATTTGAGTTGCTTGGGGATAGAATACTACATGGGACTTGTGATTAATAATTGAGAATTCAAACTTATCAATGTCTTATTCAGAACTAATGCTTCTCTTTAACATACGGTGACTGATTAAGCTCAAACTCTAATCACCAGTAGTTTTATTGAGAATTGTCCTTGATTTCTAGATTGACAGATCTGGTAGAATACCCATGTTGAGGTTCCGAGATCGGGAATCATATGCTGGAAATAAGACGAAAGAATATGATGATCTTGCCATGAAATATTTGTCCTATGTGTTGTTCTTCCTTGCCGTGTGCTTTGCCATATACTCTCTAATGTATGACCGCCACAAGAGTTGGTATTCGTGGATCCTCTCATCCCTGACAAGCTGCGTTTATATGTTTGGTAAGTTTCTGTCGGTCTTTTCATATGATTGCTCTCCGTTTCTCTGGACTCTCTATCTTCTGGTAGCTAGGATCTAGTAACCTAGTTCTGAGTCTTGCGGTGCTCTAACAGTTGATGATCTTGCAGCTGATATTACAATTTCATTGAATAGATATGTTGAGATGGAGTAGTGCACAGTTTGCACTTTCGATAAGCTTGTATTCTTAAAACCATTTAAAGCAGGGACTTCTAATACCATATGCTCCTATCACTTTGCTTTTCTTAAACTAATTATTTTCTACTACTACTGCTGCAGGTTTTGTTATGATGTGTCCACAGTTGTTCATCAATTATAAACTGAAGTCTGTTGCTCATTTACCTTGGAGGCAAATGACTTACAAATTTCTAAATACCATCATTGATGATTTGTTTGCATTTGTGATAAAAATGCCAACGCTACATCGCCTGTCTGTGTTCCGTGATGGTAAGTTTTTGAAGTAAATTCCTTTGTAGTCGATTGATTGTTTTTATTGGGTTAAGAGTGGTGTTGTTCTCTTCCGTGACTCTTGAAATCCGGAGCTAGTATTTCCTGTTCAATGCTGTACTTGAATTCATATTTGTATCATAAGCTCAAAGCCTGAGAACGTTGTACACTCTCTTTAGAGAGACTCATTGACCGTCTCAAGATCTTGAAAATTTCTTGGTTAGCCAAGTAACCAGCTAGATAAGAACATCCATGGGTAATGATCCATGCCAGATTCTTTTAAGATGCCAAGTATGTGTTTTCAATTTTTAGAGAATTCAATATTGGTTACTAATTCACATTTTTGCAGAAGTTCGAGCTCTTTAACCATTATAAAAGATGAACTTGGTTCTTTAATTGCAACAGCTCATATACTGGATTTACTTTAGAGTTTGCCATTTATAAGTACTGATAATTATTGTGTAAATGAAAGGAGTGGTAAATAAACAGAGCCTGAATGCTACTGTTCCTTTTAAGCTTTTACATCCCGCCCTTAGCTTAGATGATGTTGAGCAGTAATTTTTGTGGCCGTCTTGTTTTAGAAGTCTATCATTACAAATGTTCTATGCGTTTATGTGGCTCTATTCTGTGCATTAGCTCACTCTGGGTTACTGATATTTCATCTGCCTTTGCCATGCAGATCTTATATTTTTGATATACATATATCAGAGATGGGTTTTATCCAGTAGATAAGAAACGGGTGAATGAGTTTGGTTTTGCTGCGGAAGATGTGGATCAAGCTGCCAGTAGTTCAGATACTCCAGCACTGAAAGAAGACGAGAAGAAAACTAACTAAGCTGAATTTTTCACTTACACTTTAGTACAACATCAATGAACTGTAAAGGTCAGAAAGATTGCTTCTTGTTTTTGGATGAACTCAGCACCTGCAACGATGATGAGTTGCTTCAGGACGTTTAGTAATTGCTCAGGATCTTTGGTTACAATGTTCAGAGTCGAGTAGCTTAATTGAGAATTGGAAATGTGACAACAGCGGCTTGAGAGGGGAGCTCTGGTGCTTTCAGATGTCAATCACCTCTTCGCCACGTTTCTCAAGTTCCCAATCTCAAGACTTTTTGTAGCTATAAATACCAGATTCTATCGACATAGGTTTTCTGGATTTCTTTTTATTTTATTGCTGTTAGGATCAAATGTTTGTGTGAAACTGCAATAACTGCTTTAAGAATTGGGAATTTGGGATAAATGAATCACTAGAAATGCACCTATATGGTTTCTTCTGTTCAAGGGATTCATGTTTCTCAAGAGTCGATTCATTCATTTTCTTATTGAAGCGCTTCTTTACAAAGGCAAGTTCCATAATTTAAGATGAAGGAGTATGTATCACTCTACTATAACCCACTCTACTACTGCACTAACCAATTAGAACCACCTTTTCAAAAGTCAAACCCAAAAGCAAGTTTCAAAATCAAACCATGACCAACTTTACTATATAGACCAAAAGACAAGGCAACTTCTTGTCCAGCATCAACTATAAAAGTTAGATTGTACATAAATGAACAGTTCAGTTTTCTACTTTGTGAATTCAGATTATGATATTATCCTAAATAGTGTATAAGGTATGGTGTGTTAGCTAAAAGAGGTATGGTCAAACTTAGAAACAACAAAAATAAGCAAAGTCTGATAAATGACAGTTAACAAGAAGAGGATATTTGGCCAAAATCTTTTAAAACAGCGTGGGGTAGTTTTTTTTCATTGAAATATGAATAGTAGTAGTAGGTGTTTTTTTATTGGAAAAAAGGAAAACTATTAAATTGGTTTGACAAAAACACTGTCACAATACAGCATGTTTTTGGTGATTTAGTAGAAGCAATAAACAGTGAATCTTTGAAAACAGTTGCTTGTTTTTATAGTCAAATAAGGAAACTATGATTTTGTGACTTTATAAAGGTAAACCGATATTTTCATTCTCCTTTCCTCCCTATTTAATATAGTTCAGATTTCGAAATGTTATATCTTTTATTTTGATTTCATAATTAAAGAGCTTCTTGATTGATTATCGAAATTTAAATCGTTATATAAATTGAGACGGAGGGAGATATTATTAGTGAGTTTGATATAAAAATGAAAGGAAAAAAAGGGAGAAAGAGTAGTATAGTACTTGATTGATGTGCAACTTTAAGAGTGATAGTCAAGTCATTTTGCTTATTTCTATTTCCTTCTTATTAGTGGAGTATTTCTTTAGGCCTGGGACTAGTTTGTGGTTATTTACATAATTTTGGACTTGTTTGACCCTTAGATAATAAAGTATACAGACTACTAACTATTACAATATGGAAAATGAATAATATTAAGATTATTTATTTGATATATTAGATTTTAAATGAGATATACAAGCTTTATATATGCACTTTCTTTGTGTAATGAAGAGTTTTGATTCTTTGAACAAGGACAAATGAGACATTATAATAAATATTGAAGGATGAATTTATGAGAATAATACTACGATTATTAGTATGAAAAATAAATAAGATAATACAATATTAAGTATTTTCAATGAAAATTGTCTTTTCGATAAATTAAAAGTACGTTATGTCTTAATTAATCACATTTTACAATATCTTTATATACCAAAATTCAAAACTATATTAATCTCACTTTCAATATCTTCCACCAAAATCACATTTACTTTATTCCAAATATCTTTATTTTTAATTTGAGATCTCTCCAAATAATAATTCTAATTATTTTTTAAGTAGATTTATTATAATGGTCTAATCAAGAAAATCCTCGATAAATGTTTTTGGCCGCCAATTGTCAATGCATCAAATGAAGTGTAATAATTAGAGTATCTGAATCTGCCTATTTCCATCATTTCACAGATTTTACACCCCCTTTTTTTGTGAATATATTTTACTTCTCTGACACTTTTGCCTCCCTCATATCCCTATAATACTTTTTGGAGAAGTGCTAAGGATCGTTTTGGTAGGGAGTATTAGAAGAAATAATTTAAGTATTATGTGTAATATTATTTAATATTCTATTTGATAGAAATTTTAGGTTTATGTATAATTAATTCATAAATTAATTATATATTTTACATAATATTATAGGGTGTATAACTAATACCTTCCATTTAGGATCCATTTGATAGGAGGTATTAATCAAAATAGTCCATCGATTAAAATTTAGTTTAACAAAACATTGTTTGGTTACTTTATTTAAAGTAATCCATGGATTAGTTATACTCAATACAAGGTCTTATTTTATCCCTATAAAAGGGAGAAATAACTAATTCAAGGTTTAACAATGCTCGGATAAGACACTTAAATGACTTAACTATCCCCAAATCTTTTTTCCAATTTTTTTTTTTGTAATTTAATGTTCTTTTTTATTTATACGAGAATATTTAGAAATATTATTTTAAATTCTTCAAATTCGTTCCATGTAATTTGAGGATCTCACAAACTAATATTTTTTTCTCCATGTTTGATTTGTTATATTGGGTTGATTTTTTCGATTTTTTTTTTAAATGTAGTTTGTCGATTGACCACTTAAACTGTTTTTTTTTTCAAAAAAAAAACAAGCTTCGTGTAATTGAACAATTTATGTAGCCTTAAATCCATATTAAGTTTAAGGTATATTTGACTAAAAAAAAAATTAGAAATATACTGTGGTATCAAGAATCTCTGTAGTGGCAGATCACACCTCAAAATTAATAATATATATATATTTTTAAAAATATTTTAGTATTTAACTTGACTAGTTAAATGAAATATAAAATTTCATAATAACTCAAGAGTATAATAGGAAATAAACTTTTTCTAGAATTTTAAACCAAACGTAAGATTAGGTGGGAAACAATGCACCAAACACTTGATAAAAACTAATCCCTATATTACTAAATCCCCGCATTACTAATCCATTTATTACTAATTCATGTGTTAGTAATCCCCGTACTATGCATATTTGTACCAAACGACCCTTAAATCTAGGTAAAGACAAAAATACTCCCTCAAATCCTTTTAATCATTTTTGTTTATTTTCTTGATTTTATATTTTATATTTATACTAATAAATTTATTTAAATAAATTAGCTTACAATTTTTATTATTTAGATAGAATTTTTTGCTTCTAAAATATGAGTTATTTAATCTATTTATTATTAATATAAAATATTATAATCCGACTAATTTGCTAATGTTGATGTATGAATTTAAGAACAATTCATAAGTCAAATATTCCTCTTAACGGACGTCCATTAAACATTACACGTAAGTCTAATATATATATATATATATATATATATATATATTTATTTATTTATTTTGCTATAAAACATCTATATAATAGTTGTGTGACCTTTTGAGATACTAACTCCAATTTATTAAGATGACAATTATTTACCCTCAAATAATTTAAGTGAGAAAATAGTGAACATGACAATAAGTTTCTATTCTCCGAGCTAGTTAAAATGCTATAAAAAAATAATATTGTCCGTCAATTATCTATCTTAACCCAATTACATGAAATAGAAAATCCCATAATAACTCAGGGGTATAATTGGAAATAATTTTTTTTGTAGAGTTTTAAACCACACACAAAACTAAATAAGAAGTAATGAACCATACACTTGATAAAAAATAATTTCGCATTACTAATCAATGCATTATTGATCTTTGTACCAAACGACCCCTAAATGACCATAAATGTTTAAAAGGGTAAAATAATATATTTCTTTTTTCCTTAATTATTTGTCCACTTTTCTTTTATAGTTTTCCTAATTACTTGTCAATTTTGACAAATTAAGAAATGATAATTTTTTTTACTATTACATTCTCAATTAAATGACTAATTACTTTGAAAAATGCTGAATTTTTTTTTTCAATTTCATAATTAATAGGGGTAAAATGATAAACTCACTATGTAAATTCTAGCCAATTTTTTTTTCCTACTCTTTGTTTTATTTTATTTTTGGATAACAACAATTCCCAATAAAAGACAAACAACCAATACTCACTTCCTTTCTTATGTTAGTTTCTAACAAAAATAATAATATGATTTTTATAATTTTGTGATACAAGGAGTTTTTTTTTCGTCACGACCTTATTTGATTTAATATAGAGTTCAAGAAGATAACAATAAAATTATAATATTATAATCTTAGAATAGAGTTATGTTAAATAAATTAAAATATTGTTTAATTTTATGATTTTAATTATGTTACATGAAAACGTAAAATTAAAATATTGTCAAAAAAGGAAAAAATTATTCCTTTTTACAACATACTAAAAACTTAGATATTTTTTTTTAAAAAACGAGTAGTATTTGCATAGTTATAATTTATAAGCTATAACTTATTTTATTAAAAGTAAAATAAATATTTTAAAATTAAATTATTACTAAATAAAAAAATATATCATTTTTCTTAATTAACTTGCTATGGCATGTGACATTTACATTTTGTTTGGATGGTTATTACTCATTATATTATATTATTAGATTAAATATAATTTTTGTTTTAATTGTTATTTAAATTTTATTATATTATATCGTTTAAATTCATTGTTAACTAATAATGAAAAACACATTTTATGTACAATCAATTTAGTGTGATTACGTTGTTATCTTAATATTTATTTTTCATTTAATCTTTAAATTATTTAATAATCATATTTCATCTTTTTTCCTATTTTTTCATAATAACTCTATTCAGTATCTTATTTTTTATAAATTTATCATTTAAATTATAAACATGTAAAATATATAACAACAAATAACGATACATGATTGTTTTTAATACTACTCTATTGTACACCTATCTTCTTGATATGATTACATCTCTATAGGGGTTTTCCACCTATATGATCAGTGTGATACTACAGTCTACTACGTACTCATCACCTTTTTTAAACAAACACATGAAAGATTTTCTCTTTGTATCTCAACCTTCCACCAAATCACCACTCCCCCACGCACCCCCTCTGCATTTGTGGTATATATAGTTTATACATAAACGGTGTCATTTACTACTTTCTTGAAAAAGTTCTTTTTTTTCCCTCTCTTGTTGTAGTTATGGCAGTACTGAATCCTAATGCAGAAGTGTTTAAACCAACTAATAAAGAAAAAGAAGTAGTCCCTTTTCTCCCACAAGGCAATGAACTTGTTGTGTATCAGCCACCATTACTGCCATTTCATGTTTCACAGCCTCAATATCATCACTTAGGTTATTTGTACTACTATCAACAAAATGTTCCCCTTTATTGGATTCACAAAGATCGTTATCATCAACTTGAAAAAACACCTCATAATCAGTCATTTCTTGAAAAAGGTGAGATCTTTAGTAATGGGGTGAAGAAGAAATGTTCGTGGGTTGAGAAAACACATCAAGATCAGTCTTTTGTTGGTAAAGATGAAATCTTTAGTGTTGGGATGAAGAAAAATTGGAAAATAAGAAACCCTTTTGCCACCTAGGTTGATGAGAGCTGGTGAAAGTGGTTGGAAGCCAAAAGGGTTTTTTATGAGGAAGCCACAGCAAGAAACTGGTTCTTCTATCTCTCCATGCAAATCTTCTGCTACTTTTTACAGTAGGAACAAAACTACTGTTATGATAAGAAACATACCCAATCAGTTCAGGTCTGTGATGTGTTAATCTTTTTTTACATAAAGGTCAAATCTTTAGAACTTTTTAATGTTTAACCTTTTTTTTTTTCATGTTATTTGGGTTTCTACATGTGGAAGTTGAGTTTAAAATACAATAATCTATTATGGGTTAGTTTTGTTTTTCGTACTCGACTTTCATTTATTTGGTTCTTGAAATGATCTAAGATGGGTCATTCTGTGTTTTGTTTGTTTGCACTTGTACCTTTCATGTATTTGTTATTGAAATGATATAATATTTCATTTTTTGCATGTTGAAATATCTATTTGAATGCAAAATATCTATTATGGGTTGCTTTTGTTATTTGAACATGACCTTTCATATACTTGTTCTTGATATATTACTTCATTCAATATTATTTCCCTTTTTGTTTTACCATTTTCAGTTTTATTTGTTTGCACTTTGCATGTTGAAATTGAGTCCTGAAAAAAAGTACTTCTAGTATCTATTATGTGCTACTTTTGGTTTTTGCACTTGTTTTTGTTCATATTTGGTTCTTGAAATGATCATGTATAGCATTAGTCTCAATCTTATGTTTGCTCGAACTCTTCAAAATGTCAACAAATGCACGTTGGATTCTCCGAAAGTAGTGTATTTTTTGAGAGTTCAACACGGGTGCGGCAGTATTTTGGAGAGTCGGAACAACACATAGGTCTCAGTCCTATTTGGGTTCTAGTTTAACTGAATCTTTAGCGTTACTATGCATTTTCCAGACTTTAATTTTTTCACTGTCTGTTCATATCCCAATGTACAGTTACTATGGTGATGCATGCCCGTAGTATTCATCATATATGATTGATTACTGTATTAAATGCGATTTTTGTGTGCTTTTAATTCTCCATTATTAATTATCTCCTCTTTTTGTTAATTTTGGTATTTGTATATTTTTTATGAATCTGTTAGTTTCTGACAAAAATACAACTCTTTTTGAATGGATTTTATTCAACAGGAGAGAGCCTTTCATGCTTTTTGTTGATCATTACTGCAATGTGAATCATTGGGAGTACGATTTCCTTTATCTGCCAATGGATTTTAGGTAATACTTCTACTATTTAATGCTATTAATTAATGCTGCATTTTTACTAACATGCTGCAGCATATTGTTAATTAGTTGGTTTTAACACAATATTTTAGCTTCTATACACTAATTACATTTTTTTCGCGTGTTTTGTTATTGGTACGAAAATTTGGTGTTCTTTAATCCCATATGAGATATATCCTTGTTCCAAACGAAACGACCCTCTTGAAACGATTAGAAACCTGAAAAATAAGTGAGACTAGTTACTTTATTTTTATACATTGTGTTGGTATATATAAGTTAAATCCTTAACACACTCATTTTTCTTTGTTAATTGACCGCTATGATAATGCAGGACCAAGAACAACGTAGGCTATGCATTTGTCAATTTCACGTCGGGTTGTGCTGCTTCAGAGATTAGGAAAGTTCTCAGGTACTTCAAATGGAATAGTGTCGAGACTCCCACGGGCTTTTACTCGTCAAGGAAGATTTGTGTAGTTTCTTGGGCTCGTATTCAGGTAAAATTGACTTGACATTTCTTGATTTCTTTCAACATGTTTCACTTCAAACTTGTTTGTTGATGTTCATAACACCACACAAGTGTTAAATGAAAGACATGAGATACAACAATGTATGGTTGGTCACTCTTCAACTCCCAAATATTAGCGCGTTTTGACAAACTGAGTTTGTTTCGTAATTTAATGTATTGTAGCGTACATTTTGTGGTTTCTATTGTATAGTCTTTTATATAGATGCATAATTTTTGTAATGTTGCTTTTTTTGTTTAATGATATTTGATTGAATTTCAGGGCAAGGATCAATTGGTGAAGCATTTTTGCAGTCTAAGTTTATATGTGACACTGATGAATATCTTCCAGTTGTTTTCTCCCCTCCGAGGAACGGGTCATCTAGGTTGACAGCTCCAATGACTATTGGCAATCTGGCTGCAGTTCCGTCCAGTCCATTCATCCAGTGACACGACTAATTAGAACTGTAGCAGCTACTGGAACTATATGTTGCTCGAGTCCTCCAAAAATGCTAAATATACCAGCATTTTTGGACGAGCCGAGCAACATAGTTTAAGCTTTTAGCAGTGTCGTAAAGGGTTTTATGATTGTAGTGATGAATGTTCAGTGTTTTCATTTTCTCCCCCTGGGGGCTCGAGTTTATCGATGATCTGGGGTGAAATGAAAACATTGGATCTATCCATTTATGTTTTATGTTTTGAAATCTTAGGTTCTATGTTTAGTATTTTATGTTTTAAGAATGTTGTTTGTGTTTAGTTTGTTAGTTTTAGTATTGTATGTTATGAAAGTTGTTTTTGTTTAAAGTTTTTAGTGACTAGTCTTATATGTAGTATGTAAATGTAAGGGGCCTTTTTTTTCTCAAGGATATTATATATGTAAGGTGGCCTTTAATATGCATGTATTTTCAATTTCTTTGTCTAATATTTCTATGTAAGACGAGTGTAGAAGAATTATATTATTAGGTAAACTAAAAATAATTGGTAAAAATCTCATATTTGAAGGTGGACTGAATAATCCTTGAAACAGATTAGATCACATATGGATAGTCTACATTTTACTTGCAATATATATCAACACATGCACTGCTAATTGAAGGAACTTTAATATAAATATCGAGCAGGAACTTTAGTACAACAAGCTAGGAATTGAGTAAATTCAGTAATAGATGGTCTCTCTATCTATCTATATATATACATAGTAAAATTAAAAAAGATGCCTTAGTGCCTTCTATACGTATGATAAAATTACTCTTACATGATGCAGAACTAGCTAGATGTATGATAAAATTACTCTTACATGTTACATAACTAGCTATAGCTGCAGCAGCAGAAGCTAAAACTACTCTTAAATTTTATTGCAGAAGTACTTAATACTTACATTTCTCTGCATCTTCCTTTAGTTTATCTTGCTTGAGATAATTGTATAGCTTCTTGATCATGTGTTGAGTCTTCAGCCCACATAAACTGCCGTGACATGAGCGAAAATTGTTGAATTCTTACTTCTTCAAGTTGCTCCCACTCTGCCCATTTTTCAGCTAAACCTACACCCTTTAGCATGGTGATTACTTCTGCCATTTTCGGACGTTCCTCAGGTGAACTTTGGGTGCAAAGCAATGCAACTTGAAGGATTGTCTCAACTTCTTTGGGTTCATAAGTTTTCATGTTTCCATCCACAATGTCACCTAGCCTTTTCTCTCTTAGTAGTTTCTTGATCTGTAGAAGTAAAAAGGTATCCGTTATGTTGCTTTGACTCTTCAAAAATTGAAAAGTGTGGAAGTAGGGACCTACATGATCCAGTAGCAAGACATCTTCCTCTTCTTCAAGACGCGAAAAATCAATTGCACGTTGCCCTGTTACAAGTTCTAAAAGTGTAATACCATATCCGAATACATCTGTTTTCTCAGATGATTTTCCGGTAGACAAGTATTCTGGAGCAATGTGGCCCATTGTTCCGCGAACTTGAGTTGTAATATGAGTCAGTTTTGTATCAACTAGCTTTGCTAGTCCAAAATCTCCAAGAACAGGTTCAAAGTTATCATCTAGGAGGATGTTTGCTGCTTTTAGATCTCTATGAATGATCTTAGGATCACAATGCTCATGTAGGTACTCTAGACCATGTGCTGCTCCAAATGCTATCCGTCTCCTCGTTGGCCAATCCAGAGCTTTCTCTCCAGGTTTTAAATCTGTCGAAAAGAGAGGAAAAAAAAACACAAACACAGACTTAACAGACTGAATAGTATCAAGAATGTCAAACAAAGTGGTTGAGTGATAAGGGGCATACCTCTTAACCGATATGCAACACTAAGATTCTGCATAAATGGATAAACAAGAATTCTCTCAGAAGAGGTTGTACAGAACCCGATCAAACGTAGGAGATTTCGATGAACTGCAACACTAATCAGCTGCACTTCCCTTAGAAATGCAGCCTCTCCACCAGGATTGTGGTAATCAGTGAGTCTTTTCACTGCCACTTTTGTGTTGTCTGAAAGATAGCCCTTGTAAACTTTACCAAAACCTCCTTGTCCTATAATGTTGCTTTCACTGAAATTGTCCGTTGCAATCTGAAGTTCGCGCCATGAGAACCTTCTTAGTTGGCCTAATGAAATGTTGCGCTCAACGTCACCTAAAATGCCATAAAAAGTAGATGGCATTTGAATTTGTTAAGAAAATTTGTTCAGTACAGAAAAACCATGTACTCTTTCTGTTGAAGAAATAGGAGTAAAGTATATACCTTCCACATCAAAAAATTGATCTTGTTTGAGTTTACGTTTATAATTACAACGATATGTGATGATAGCCCCAACTAAGAGAAGAAGGAATGCACCACAACTTGCACCGATAATGGCAACCTCAAGTTTTGGTCTTCTGCTAGAAGCTATTGAAAAATATCACTTGAGCAATAATCATTTGGTTGGCTAAGATTTAAGAACTAAAAGATGCATTGGTGACAAGACTATTAACCTGGATCAGAGGAACTAGAAACACAGGGTTTCTGAAATCTATTGCCACAAGCAAGATGAGTTCCTGAAAAACTGATTACGACGTATAGAATGATTGTTAAAACAACATAGTTAAGCAACTAAGTCAATAATAATAGCTTCAAGTTGAATAATGCAGTCATGAGTAACAAATTTTCATTTTTTTATCAGTTGAAGGGAGCCTTGGAGCAACGTAAAGTTGTCTCCATATGACCTATAGGTCATGAGGTCGAGCTGTGGAATAAGCTACTGATGCTAGCACCAGGGTAGACTGCCTATGTCACACACCCCATGGCTGTTTTGTGCATCGAGTAGCCCTTTTTGAGAGCTCAACATCAAAATGGGAAGGCTAAACAAGTTGGCAAGAAAGAAGAATAAATGACGACATTACCTGTATGTTGGTATTGAAAACAACTGCAGTGGGATACCTCCAGTCAGATCATTGGAGGACAGGTCCCTGTGAAGAATTAAAACAAGTAAGAACTACAACCAGAAATAAATGAAAACATCAAATAACAACTCATTCTATGTTGCTCGGACTTTCCAAAATGGTACCTTTTGAAGGGTCCGACACACATACTATAGTAGTTTTGAAGAGTCTGAGCAACATAGGCCTCAATCCAACCGAAAATTTCAAACGAAGAGTAAATTACGCCCGTAAGGTAAACATAGTTCTTACAGTTCTTTTAAGCCTGTGATGTTTATAAGTGAATTTGGAACAGTTCCAGTTATGTGATTTCCTCTCATGACCCTGATGCAGGACAAAAGGACATATCATAGAAAGACTTTGTTACAAGAACTATTTAATAAGAGCTATGTTAAGGTCTGCTAGACTCTCAAAAATGTTGTCACACTCGTGTTGGATCCTCCAAAAATGCACTGCTTTTGATGGACCTGACACGAACCTGTCATCATTTTTGAAGAGTCCGAGTGACATTCCTTGATATTTTAGGAAAACGGAGAGAACAAAGAAACAAAGAAAAACAAGTACTTACAAATATTTAAGTTGGTAGAGCTGACCCCAAGCTGGTGGAATAGGGCCATTGAAATTATTGTTTGCAAGATTCAAGTTTTGTAGATTTGACATGCTGCTAAGGTAATCAGGTAAGGCACCAGATAGATCATTGTTCTGTAAATCCCTGCACAGTTCCATTAACATTTTAGCAACACTTCACAAAACTTTTCTAGGTTCGCGAGACATCGAGTATTAGCAACATTTCATTTTTCCTGCCTGAACAATGGTGATATCTCAGGTAGGAAAAAGGAACAACTAATAGTTGATGTGTGTTTTTGATAAATAGTTGGTGATAGGGAACTCGAAAAAAGGGGATACTTTAGGTGTGATTTTTACCAGTAACTCTAATTTTAATACAAAGTGCAGTATACTTACAAGCTAACCAAAAATTTCAATTTGGTTATCGACGGTGAAAGTGTTCCTGAGAATCCATTAGAAGCTAAGTTCCTGTTTGATTACAACAATAGTTATGTCTCAGTCCTAAACAAGTTGAGGTCGACTATATGAATCTACTTGATTTACTTATAGCAGAAAGGAAAGAATTAGTCTTACAGGGATATGACATTTCCATTTTTACATGTAACATGAGACCAACTGAAACATGGAGTCACAAAATCAATGTTCCAATCTTTGATTCTATTGTGTGAATCATTCAGAGCCCTCAGCAACTCAATTAAAGCATGACCTGAAATGATGTATATATAATATATTATTTCAATAAAGAATAGTAGTTATCGCGATTTTATTTTTCAAGCATATGAAATTTTCACAGGTACAGTAACCAAAACCTATAACTCCATACCTTCAACATCATAATCATTTGAGGAGAGACCATTGCTGCATAAAAGTAGGAATAGCAGCAAGTTCAAGTGAAAATTCCAGAACGAAAAGGCTGTAGGCATTGAATTTTCTCTATCAACCAGAGGAGAGCTTCCAGTTGATCCTTCTCCTTGTTTCCGATACTCTATATAACAACAACAACAACAATTACGCCTCAATCTCAAACAAGTCTAGGTCGATGTCAAAGAAATAGGCCTTGAAGCTGCAACACAATGAAAATATTACCAATTAGTTCAACAAGTATCCACTTCTTTTTGTGCTACCAATAAGAATTAATGCTCATACTGAGTAAGAACAAAAGAATCAAAATGACTATTTCTGAGTGACTAGTCTTCCCAGGAGTTAATTCTCAAATCATCGTCAAAATATAAAGGCTTTAAACTAATTTTTATCCCCTTCACCGGAATATTACTCGTCCTACTTCTAATGATAGATAGAAAAGATTGGAGAGGGGTTGAGGGACGACAAAGGTACAAAAATCTAAATGACATACATATTTGTTAAATGATAGGCACATATATATATTAGACTGTTGAATCCCCTTAACATAGGTTCATTTAAAAGCTAAGGCAAAATTAACTTGGTTCAATATACCCAAAAAAATATCAAGAAATTATATAATAGCATGTATAATAACTACTACGCCTCGCCCTAACAAGTTGAGGTCGACTATATAAGCTTCACAACATGTATAACAACTACTAGTCCCCGACAGGTTGAGGTCGACTATATATGCTTTACAACATGTATAACAACTACTACACCTCAGTCCCTGACAAGTTGAGGTCGACTATATAAGCTTCACAACATGTATAACAACTACTACGCCTTAGTCCCTAACAAGTTGAGGTCGACTATATGAGGTTCACAACATGTATATATGCAAATAGTAATATGTAAATATACAAGTTAGTAAGAAAAGTGACCTGGACTAATAGCCATGGATTTTGAAGAGTAGAATGAATGATTAAGATATACAAGGAAGAGTAATAGTAGATAATTGATGACATGATGAATAGGTGAGATTCAAATGGCAATTGGGGGGTTTAGTGTAATGCATGTGTAAAGTGGGACACACAAAGCATTCAAGAAAGTAGGAATAGAACAATTTTGAGAGAGGGGTAGGGGTAGGGGGAGAGGGGGGGGGGTGAGTGGAGCTAAAAAAAGAGTCTACTTGGTGATGAGTTGATGGTGAATGAGAAGGCCACTACTAATAACAGGAAAAACACATTGTTCTCTCTACTTTATTATACTTTAATATTTAGATGCTTACACCCCAAATGCAATCAATGAGCATGACCATATTCCCCTCTTCTTTAAAGGAGAACAATATCTTTTTTATTGGATAATCATCATGGCAAACAACAACTTCTAAGAGTAACGATAAATTTGTCTTCGTTCACTTATAGGTCACAAGTTCCACTATGAAATCAATCAAATGTTTATGATGCGTCTCTTCTTTGAGTCCTGCATTAAGGCCTCTACATAAATATTATATACTTTGTGCAATGAGCTATTCTTTCATTAATCATATCATAACACTCTCACATGCTCTTGGGTTTAGTGATAATTTTAATTATTTATACTTTCGAGTGGAGTGGTAAATACTTCCAAGTTCGAGTGAAGAGTAGGAATACCTTTAAGTAAGATTTTTTACCGTGAATCCAGATTAGAAAAACCTCCAAAACAAGGTATCAGATATTGGATTGAAAAAAAAGAAAAAGAAAAAAGAGAAGTTGAATGTTATATACATACTTGATTTAGGATATTACTACAAAATCCTACAATAATATAACAGAGGAATATTAGGTGTGGACTGATTATTTTAGTTTTTTTTTCTTAAATAAAATAATCTTCTTGCTCTTATTAACTTATTCTTTTCTTGCAGAGTTTATTAAAGTCAACTAAAGGGTTTATTAAATTATGTTAGGCCAATCAAACTTTACTTCAATATTAGTTATGTAAAACTTTATGCTATGATTATTTTGTTAGTGTGACAAATTGAATGACTCGTTAGTACCTTTTCGTAACACACACATACGTTTATATATAATTCGAGCAAAATATAATTAACTCATCTAGCATCTCCAATCATTAAAAAAATACTTGCTCGAACTCAAAGTTATTAAATTATGTCGATGTTAAACCATTACAATATCCTCCGATGATTGAGGTGTTCTCTAATTTTTCTTGTCGTTTTATTAGTACTTTTCTTACTTCTAATGGTACAACCTTGTATAGCTTGATGATAAATGTGTTATGATTTGTTAATAAATCTTTTGAAAAGGTGCAACGATGATATAGGCAATGTTTTCATAATGTTTTGCTTGAATGAAATATGAAAAAGTTGGTCTTTTTTTTTTATATAAAAAAAGACACTTTAATACAATTATTCATCATCTTTTTATCCTGTTCCACTTAAATTTTACCATAAGATTGGATATGGAAGAATAATTGAAAAAAGACATGATTGTTTCTCCACTTTGCCAATTTTCACAAATACACAAATAAAAGACATGATAATCCTACAAAGCAGAGGTAGATTATTATTATTATTATTATTATTATTATTATTTATTTATTTATTGTAAGGATAGAACATAAACACAAATACACAATTGGTTGGTGGTATTTAGTTTTACTATATATCAAAGATTAATAATAATATCTAAGTATTAGTTTTTTTTTTATTTTATAATAATGTGTATTTCATAAAAAAAATATTATTTTTCAGGAATATATTTTTCGCCTTATCAAATCAAATATATTCTAGCCAAAAGCAAGAACTATCCCATCGAATTAACAATCATTTTCTTTTCTCTCATCTCATACTATAAATGTTTGCATAAAAATAATACTTAGTAATAAAATTATGAAGGGAGTTTGTAATTTGTTGAAATTAAATATATTTCAATTAAATTATAAGCATTTGATTGAAACATAATCAATAAAACTTCACACGTTTTTATTAAACAAATAACTTAATTGCATTTTTGTAATACTAGCCTCTCTCCTCTTCTTATTTGTTAAACCTTTTATTTTCTAATGCAAAAGACTTTAAAAATAATAATAATAGAGGAAAAAGAAAAGTAAGAAAAAGCTTCTCCTAAAAGATTAAGTTAAGAAAAAAGAAAAAGGTTTGGGAGATTTTGACAATACATTTGTCTTGACATGACCTAAATGTAATGTATGATGTTATACATTAAAATTTAAAATTAAGTATATGAAAAGTTAGGCATTTATCCTCTCCCTATAGGCATCTTAGATATGGTATTTGGTTCCAAATTTCCAAAAGTGTTATCACAAGTGTGCTTATACCCACCATTTTTTGTGTATAATTCCTTATTCCATAAATAAATGGAGAATTTAATTTTAAAGTCAATGAGTTCTTAATTTTTTATATATGTGACAATATATATGCTAAGTTAAATTTTTAGTGAATTATGTTGAACACAATAATATATTAGTGTAATTTTGTAAGTGGTGATTGAAAAAAGGTCAAATACATAATGATCTCACTCTTATTTCATAAATCGTAAAGATAAAATATTATTTCTAAAGATCAATGTTCAATTTTAATCGCAGTAGGGATATATATAAGTATTTTATTCATATAATGCCATGAAATGCAATTATATTGACATTAATAAATTGATCGACTAACTAAATATCTTAATAAAATTAATATATGTTGTACTTTATTAATTAAATATACGCCACATTTTCCACGTATATATAAGATTGAAAAAGATAACATGATTAACATATCTCTATTTTATATTTAGCCTCCCTCAAGGGGTTGAAACTTGTGGCCCAAATCTGATTGACCTATGTATTGGACTTAATGTTTAACTCAAGCCCAATAAAGATACACATGAAAAATATTATTTTGTGGTTACATATTAGGACACAACATTATTACCTATTCTCAATATTTCCCTACTCTTTTATTAAAATACAAAATTCCCTTCTTTTTCCCTAATTCAACTTTATCGGATAATTTATTATTTGGAAGTCAAAACAGACCTTTCCCATTCCCTAATTTTCACCCTCAATCTCTCCCATTACAATTTCAGTTATCAAATTCAAATCATTTTGAATTTCAAAAGAATCCTATCACTATTCAACCGCATTCAGAGTTCAAATTAGGTTGTCTCAGCTTCTCCATTGTAATTTTCGCCTTTTTTTCCCTTTATTGTGTATCCATCGTTTTGGCTCTTGCATTATGCATCTAACATCTAACAAATCTCTAATTTTTTATTCAGAAGATCCTAATTGGGAAGATTGAGTTCTAAAAGGTTGCATGACCCGAAGCAGTCATGACAAATCAAAGTTCTAGCAAGAGAAAATCAAGAAAGGTAGTACATGCATCTTCTACATCAAAGGATCCGAAAACCCCAAAAAAAGGGGTAGAAAGGCTTCCCTCCCATTAATCGACCAACACTAATCATGGTATGAATTGTTTATCATATATGTATCCCTTGTTTTTTTAATCGACGATAAATAATTTCTTATTTATTTATTAAGTATCCTCTTTGAAATATGCGCTTGTTTTCCGATACAATAATTTTTTCGAATTTTTTTATTAACGTTATTGTATCAAAAGTGAAGAGAACGTATCTAAGTTAAGTACTCAAATCACATTTACTTTGTAGGTTGTTTTTTGTCACCGTATATAAACAATAATAGAATTTGTGTACCACTTATGTTTTGTTGTTATTTAGTATCAAATAAAATGAACATTACCGTATCTAAGATAGTTGCTTAATTCACAATTTGGCATGTAGGTTGGTTTTGGTATTGTGCATCATAGTCATGGATAATTCTCTATATGATACTTAAAAGAATAAAAATGGTTATGAGAATTTATATTTGTATCATTCAATTATGTCAATGTATATACGTAATAATTGATTTTGTGTACCTCTTATGTCTTGTTGTTATTTAGTATCAAATAAAGCGAAACATCATTATATTTCGTAATAGTATAGCATTTCTATCTATAGGTATGAATGTATCATGTACTTTTTTTTTTTTTTTTTTTATGATTGATAAACATCATTTATGTAATTGCGAATATGATTTATGTAATTAAACATATTCCAAAGAACTCCCCCAAAGTTTGGTCCTACCTACGGCTCCCAATTTTATTGAAGATTTAGTCTTGTCAATAAAGGACCAAGGTATGAAATTATTCAAGGATACCATATTAGCGATAATGATGATCCCTCAAGGACGAAGAGTGGCAACACCGCACTGAAATAGAAGATCGATTGATTAATGTAGAATAGTTATGCTTTATTGTGTTGAAGATACGTTAATTAGTATTTTATAATATTCCTTCCCGTTTCAACACAATATTTCTAAGTAATTAATAATTTGAAGACTGTTTTTGTCAAATTTTATATTTCAATTTTAATTTTTGTTTCAATATGTATAGTTTAATACATAGTAACTTGTTACAAATTATATCTTATAAGTATGGTATACACCAATACTGGCGATACAATATAACCATCACATACATAATATATGATACTATATATTTTACACTTGGTAAACAACAATTAATTTTCAATTTATTTAGTATCTATTAACATATTGTAGCCTTGATGTAAATCACAACATCTGATACTATATTATTATCAGATACTCAATATTCATAAAATTATTATGTATATGATACACACTTTATCATCAAATAACAAATTTGTACATATGTTACAATTGGTACAAAACAATTAGGTTTCAATATATTTAGTATCCTTTAACAGATTGAATCTTGTAACATTGATGTAAATCATAACAACTAACAATATTATATTATCAGATACAAAATATAATTGAACTATAACGTATATGATACATAATCACTCATCATATAACTTAATTGTTACATACCCCAACACATGATACAATATATTTTACACTTGGTATAAAACAATTAATTTCAATATATTTCGTATATATTAACATATTGATGTAAATCACAACATCGATACTATATTATTATCGAGATACTCAATATTCATAAAATTATTATGTATATGATACACACTTTATCATCAAATAACAAATTTGTACATATGTTACAATTGGTACAAAAACAATTAAGTTTCAATATATTTAGTATCATTTAACGGATTGAATCTTGTAACATTCATGTAAATCATAACAACTAACAATATTTTATTATCGTATACAAAATATAATTGAACTATAACGTATATGATACATAATCACTTATCGATAACTTAATTGTTACATACCCCAACACAAGATACAATATATTTTACACTTGGTATAAAACAATTAATTTCAATATATTTAGTATAATTCAACAATTTATCTCTTGTAACATTTATATAAAGTAAAAATCACACCAAATGATAATATCTTATTAGCGATTCAAAATATCCGAAAAATTATTACACATGAAGCATAAAAACTCTTAAAAGCAATCATCAAGAATCTTTCAAGAAGAAAGTACATGTTCTTATATTGTGACCTTATTGTCCACAACGTCCACAACAATTTGTTTTTGTGGTTAGCTTTTCATCTAAAATTTTCTTCCTCTTTTTCCTTGGTCTACCAGACATTTTTTTGTATCTTGGTGGCAAGACGATTTCTTCCAAAACACATTCCGGAGCTGACCAATCACTTTTGTCTGGCATTGGTTCCAATGGAACTGCATAAATATTTGTTAATGCATCATGTTTATAGTAAACAGAGCAGTAGGGGTGTACATCTTTAATATTCTTCTTCGAAATATTCATTACGAATCTTCACAAAATTGCATTCCAAAATTTTTGAATCAAACTTCTACCGGATTTTCGAAGAACAGGAGAAGGCTTCACAATTTGAAATTTAAAATTTAAAATTTCTAAATTTAGTTAGAGTTTTATGAACGTCGATTGGTTGAAGAAAGAAACGTACGCGTGATTTGTGGTAGTCAATTATAATTTCAATTTTTAATTTCTTTTTAATGCATTAAACTGATAATAACAACTTATTAATTAAAGTATCTGCCTGTTATTAATTAAAGTATTCACTTGCAATATTATGTATCCGAAAGACACTAAAAATAGGGATTTTTGATAATTTATGAAAAAGTAGGAATAAGAAGTAATTTTATAATTATACTATGTGCTTTGCATAATTTTTACATATTAACTGTATATAATTATTTAAAAGATGAATTTGACAAGTCAGTCAAAAAGTTTATGAGAGGAAATTTCATATGAGTTACATGTATATAAAGTATTAAACTGTAGGAGTCAATAAAGTGATGCAACAAAGTCAATTTTTCAATAACATTTATAAATTTTCTCCCCTAATTTTTTTTTAAACTCTTTCCTAATGGACAAGATCAATAGTGCGGTATGAATAAATTTGATGCGTTCAACCTTTAAATTTGACTCAGCATCTTGATTAATAGGTTTGAGCTTTAGACACTTGTTAGTTGCCACTTAAACATAGGTTTGTATGTACTAAATGTTTATATCAAATCAATGAATATATAATACATATATTTTTGTGTTTATTTTATCATTTATCCGTAGTTAATTTATATATATTTTAATCTTGCGTTATATATTTGAATTGTGTTTTTACTTCATAATAATAAATTAATATAGTTTGATGTAGCATCAAAACGTGAGTAATCTTTTGGCCTAAACAAATCTATCTTGTAAAAGACCTTACACCAATCGAAAAACAAATTTGTCATAATTCAAGCACATGACATGTATTATCAGCTTTGCCCTAACGAACCTTACAAATTTGTCCTTGGAGCTACACCATCATTAAGTCCAACAAACGTGCGTACCATGTGACCTTGTTTTAATGTCTTATAAAGACCTTCACTATTCTCTCACATTCCAATGTAAGATTCGCCTAATGTCTTAGAACCTTCACCTACGTTTCATTAAATTCTACATTAAAGAAAAAAAAGCCAATTTTTCATTCCATGAAAGAACAGAGTTTTTGACTAATAGAAAGACTTTATAAGTCACAAGTGGTAGAATTTTGAAAATGAGATACATTTTTTCTTGTAGAAAATGGCATTGACAAAGTCTTTTGCACCCTATTATACATATAACCATAAATCTTGTTTCTTGAACTCCAAACAAATTAGAATTCAATTTGCTATTCTAATCTAAATTTTAAACCATTCTTGAATTCAAATTAGAGTCATGACACAAGATAATCTTCACATTTTAGACCCTTTACTTGAATCAAAAGTGTTTACAATCAAGGAAACAAATTATCAACAACACTTCAACCATACAATGAACAAAAACATGATGATATAGAGTTTCAAACGTTTGAAAATATCACAAATGACAACTTTCCTTGTTCTCCACCTTTATGGATGACTCAAAGGGCATTAAGTGAAACCAAAACTCAAGCATCTACTCCATGTTATGACTATTTTGGCCATCCTTTTCCTGGATCAAGATTACAGGTGATTAGAGTCGTATTCACGATTTAAATTTGTCATGTTTAGCCTTTAGATTCTTATTTTGAAAAATTTGAGTTTCAACTTAACATATTTGTTGTGATTTTTCACCTCGATATGTTCCGTCTACGTCTATAGGTGATCAAGAGTGGTAGGAGGCACCTCATGGAGATGATTCAAGACTTGCCAGAGTCATCTTTTGAACTGTCATTGAAAGATATTGTTGATGATCAAGAAAGAATAAAAGAGTGCCAACAGGCTACAACAGTAGAAGGGACAAATCAAAATGCTAGAATGCCACAACAGAGAAAAACTTTGAAAAGGAGTCAAATATCAAGAAGTGAAAGCATGGATAGTGGGGTTTTCTTACTGAAAATGTTCCTCCCTACCTCTATAGGTAGCAAGAAGAAACTAAAGACAAGGAACTACTCAAAAGTTTCACCGAAAACATCAATTGATGAATCAGAGAAATCTGTGAATAAGGACTGGTGGAAGATTATGTATGTAGTTATAAAAGAGAATAAGTATAGCAGAAGTATCAAGAAAAGCATGAGTGCTAATAGCACCAGCAAAAACAGGTAAAAGTTCAACTTTTCCCCTTAGAGAATAGGAAGTCAGTAAAAAAGGACAGTCCGGTGCAGGGAACATCATGTGTTCACGTAGGGTCTGAGGAAGGGTCGCACCCCAAAGGGGGTGTGATATAGGTAGCCTACCCTGACACAAGCACATTTCACGGCTCAAACGGTGACCTATAGGTCACATGGAGTATGTTGTATTGAATTTAACTTGTGTTACCTGATATTTGCAGGCTGGTTGAAAGCAACTGCACAGAGAGGAAACAAAGAGGATGCTCCTTTTAGTTTAGCAGAACAAATAGAAGAATACAACACATAGCCACCATAATTTAGAACAATAAAAGTGAAAATATGTGTGGTTTCTGCATGTAACACTCCAGCACAAGTTCTATAATTGTCACTGTGGTCTTGTAAATGCAAAGCCTACAGGAAAAAGTTAACAGCTATTGCAGTAATGTTTCATCTACAATTTGATTATTTTTGTACTGACCATCATCAATATATCAGAACTCTTCTCCATCATTCCGAAGAATCGGCTCAATATCTTTTTCATAGTTTTGAAAAGAAAATGCGTGCTTTACTGTTAAGAGGTATACATGAAAAGGACCAGTTGTTCTTTCAAGAACAAAGATTAACATTGGAAAATCAAAATTTAGTGGTGGAAAAATGGTGAATGAGGAAAAAGTAATTTGAATGAAGTTAGAAACTTGCTCTGAGAAAATGACTTAGACTTTTTACAGTCAAAACTAGGAAGCTTATGACTTGGAAGTCAATTGAATTGAGTAGATTCAAAAGACATGGATGACTTTCCCTTTCACCATTGACCTCCATGAGATAAATCCAGTAAGATTAATTTATTTACTTCATTTCATCTATTACAGTCAAACCTCTCTATAATAGTATCGTTTGTCACGATACCTTTTTAATTGGTTGTTATAGCGAAATGTAGTTATAGAGAAGAACATATAATATAACATAACATGAACAATCATATTTCATGAAGAACATGGTTGTTAAAAAAATTCTCTTCTTGAATAAATAATCTTGAGCAATATGTGTTGATTGTAACACTGACTAACTTTATTAGATAAGATTCAATTAGAAAAGTGGCACATACCTGTGGGTAATGACTGTTTATTAGCAACACAAGATAACACGACGCATAGAGTCTGACACATGCTCGATGTTGGAAGGTCAGAAGGAGAATACAAGCATTGAATGGAAGCCCAAAAATACTTTAGCAACGTACTATAAACATGTATTGATGAATAATAAATCATAATGTTGTTACAACACTGAATCTATCAAGACTAAATCTCTAAAGAACACCTATTAATGAATATACGCAATTGGTATAAATCCCAAAACTTATGGACAAAGAGCTTCAAGTACTGTAGCAGCTTCAGTATTCTCTGCAGATGAAGCATTGTAACCCATATAATGCATTGCATTTGCATCTTGCTTTGTCTCTGATTTGACTTGGGAATAGCTGTTTCTCTTTCCTGGTATATGAATAACTCTACTTACAAAAAGAATGCACAAGTGAGTAAGCTGAATTGGACCAAACATGTGTGACAGGTCATCAACATTGGTCACGTTGGATGAGCTTCATGCTTTTTCAGCAGATTTTATAAACACTAAAGTTGTGCATACAGGAGTTCGTTCCATGTGTCAGGGATGCCCGGTAGGCACTAATGCAAGCAGTCGTTTATACCTTCTGATGCTTTTAAACTGTAATGAGATATATGACCCTCATCCCTTAGTTCAGAAATTGCTGTTATGTCCAATAACTTAACCTTTGTGCCCTTCACAGCATCCCCAATAACTGGATCACTTGATTCCTCTTGCTGGACTTCATTTCCTTTAGTAAGTGGAATAGTATTGTCACAGGATATTTCCTCAGAAAAGCAGGAGGTTGATCCAAGTTCATGGCAGACTTTGTGGCAGGATCTGTAACATTGAAGGGCTCTATACCGCAAAGACTTGCTGACCAGTAATACAAAATTGTGGTGTTTGTGTTTGGAAACCTATAAGCCCATCCATCAGGGTGTATAGCTCCACGTGGTTTGACCAAGCCATACTTCCATCCTACATTTTCAACTTCAGGCATGTCCTCACCACCGGTAGCCATGCACATGAGAGACTGGAATTGCTGTCTACCAAGTGAATCTCCAATAAAAGCAATTGTTTTGTCCTGCATTCTGAAATGAAGTTACATTAAGGTGTTGAAGCAGTAAATGTAAAATCTGCTCAAAATAATTGATAGGTGTGCCTTTTAATATCTCATCTCTTTGTAACACCTTTTACTATGTTTTTTCCTATCTACCTCATAGCACATGCAGGACCACAATGTTGGCTGCCAAACTGCCTCTTCTAAATATCAGTGTGTGGTGATATCCAAACTAAGCAACTAATTCAAACTTCGTAGACATATACTTCCCCACCTCTCTCTATTGCACCTGAGGCAAAAATTTCAATGATCAGGAAAAAATTGATGTATACCTTCTCAATAATTCTGAGCCGTTAAAGTCTGGCATTTCACAATTTTCAGGTTGCCAACGACATCCCTCATAGGAAAAGTTTGTACGTTGGGTCAGTCTGCAAGCCCACATATCTGATAACCATTGCTTACATTTAAACCCAGAGTATAATGGTCGCCTTCTCTCTGCAATCCACCTGCCTCTAGCAAAATTGCAAGCTGCAGAAAAAGAACAGGAAAATGAGGATACAATATCAATCATTTAATCTTTCAGATGAAACGTCAAATGTAACCATCAGATTAGAAAACTCAGATGTACAACAGCTAAAGATTTTGGAAGAATTTTTCCTTACCCCTTAAATAAAAAATATTCAAGCCAATATCAGAACTAAACTTGAAAAATCTCATAGATTGTAAAAGTTAGAAGAATAATAGGTCGAAAACAAACTGAAAGAACGTTAAAGATTCCTAGGTAAAATTCAGCAGTTTTTTTAATGAAATAAGTGATATATCATTAAAAGGCATCTAGAAGATGCAGAAATTACAAAAGAGAGAAGATGTCAGCTTTTAGGGAGCCTCTCGGAGTTGATATTTCATCAAAAATATCTATGATTCCTTTCAGTCTAAATACACCAAAAAATGCAAGCAGGCACCACAATTCAGATGTTCTTGATGGCTTTATCAACTTCCCTAGAGCCCAGGATTCATAAACATCTCTGACAGTATGTGGCATAGTCCATCTCAGTCCAAGTTAGAAACATGTTCCAAATGTATGTTGCAGTTGGGCAACGGATGAACAAATTATGGATAGTCTCTGTGTTGGAAAACGCATGTAGCATATGTTGGCTAGTTGGAAATTTCTTCTGGTAAGATTATCCTGGGTTAGACAGGCTCCATTTAGGACTTACCAGCTGAAGCACATAAACTTTTGTGATGCAATGGTACAAAATCAGCAATTTCTCCTAATTGGTACATTATGTATAATCAACACAATGGATCACTGGGTACTTGCTACCTCCATCTCCAGCACAGATACCGGTAACTCTACCACCAAGGCTAGGCTTAGGTATATGGGAAGAAATCATCTGATTTCTTTTTTACTCCCTCCAAGATTTAAACCCGAGCGCTCATGGTTCTCCTCCACTTCATCGACCACTAGGCCACACTATTGGGTGCAATCTCATTCACATTTTCTCTCGTAGGATGTAATAAAGAGGTTTATTTACTTTGACAGAAACATGAACTGTGCTCATGGTACAAGTGATCATTTTGGGATCAGTTCTTTTTTTCCATTGTTGTGGCCTCATGGTTTTAGTAATGCTTAAAAGCGAAAAGTATTTTGGGCAATCTTTGGTACGATTGGTTTTTTTTTTTTTTTTGAGAAGGTAACGATTTGTATTTTAAACCAGTACTTATGTAGTACAATTGGTTTAAAATAGAATTAATTTGTTTCAAATTATAACTATTGTCGGTCAGAACATTTCTGCACTTCTTATGTTAAATTAGAACTTATAACTCTTCCTCTCAGCCTAATATGTGCCTTGCATCTCCCCTTTTCTTTTCCTAAAAAGGTTTTCTTCTTTTAATTGATCTCATAATATGGTAATACTGATCCAGCAAAAGAAGATAACGAATTCTTGCAAAACATTTTGAACAGAGTAGTCCAAAGGTAATCAGCTCTTTAAAATATTTTCTAAGCTGGCAATATGCTTTATAACAATTCATCAAGGCAAAAAAATAGAAAAGGGAGGACTCTTGAAGGGAAAAGCGAAAAGTCTACCATATCAATTTTGAATATAATGAAAAACAAACAGAAACATTACCTTTTCTCTCTAATTGGGAAGTCAAGATTTTTTTTGTCTTTCCTTCTAGTGGAAGGAGAAACTGTGACATTCTTAACAAAACTATCAGATACTTCTTCCAATCTATTCTTCCTTGTGCTATTTGTGATTTTGAATGCTCGTCCACTATTTGTTTGTTTGATCTCAATGATACTGCAGATTCATCCACTGAAATGTCTACAATAAGAGATACAAAACAATTAGAATAGAAATAGCAAAGATTACTTCAAAAATAATTTACTGATCACTGCTTTACTGATACGGGTATAAGCCACAGCTACATAGCATCACATAATAGCGCTATAAACACTAAATAAGAGGAAAACGCAGATTATAGCTTCAGAAACAGCGAAGGTAAGTCCAAAGACATAAACTTTCACATTTTAAAAAGAATTGTTCCTTGGCAAAGTTGTATCTGTTGCACTGATTTTCTTTTTAGTTTCTTCTCTCATATAACTAATTTTCTTTAGCACGGTTACTTAATTAGAACCAATAATAGGCACTTCATTTTTTGGAATGAAGACATCCAAATTGAATCAACTCAATTCTGGCAAGTATGCTGCCCCAGAAGAATAGGCAAATATGCTAATTAAAAATATCTATCAAAATGATCAGATAGGCATGTAGCTGTGGTCAATCCATCATATCTTCGTTGGAAAAGCTGAGCAAAAGATTGTTCCGAGGAAATGAGAGGCTAAGTACCAAAGTTAGTTATGATACTAACTACTAAGCTCAACCATGCACTGGTCCCGCACAATTCATTAATAACAGTATATCAATGACATACATGAAGGAATGAAGCTTCAACGTGAGTATTCCATCTAATCATCGCCCTCTCCTATCATGGTGTCTTATAAATTAAATTGGAGGGAATGAGGGATTACCAGGATACAGAACTACACGATCAAGGTGGGAGTGGATCGTTAGTTGTCAATTAGAACAAGCAAGGTTATTTTCTTTGATTATTCATAACGGATAAGAAAAAGGCCAGTTACTATTCTAATTATCACTAGACGACTGCATAAATATCCTCCCATTCGAATAAGACATAACTAAGAGTATGGTTAAATGCTTGATTTTTGATACAGAACTATAGGTGCAAGAAAAGATAAAAGGTGACTGGAAGAAAATACAAGATCTCTCGACTTTTAAGTTCATATTATCTTCTTTGTCTTTAGTGTAAATATACAACTTTGACATGTTATTAATACTCACAAGTTTTCAATCAAGTACAAACCTGAGGGCTGCATTATGAACTGATCTTGTGGTGACAGTAAGTTAGTAAGAAGTGGATTCTTCTCCCAGGACCAAAGAAATATGGTTGTAAATAAGAGAGCAGACAGGAAGAAGGAGAACTGTCCTCCCAAAATCTACCAACATTTCCGCCTTTCATTTTTCAATGCACACATATACTTGTGAGTTGCTGCTGTTCTTCCGCTACAACACAAATGAGCTTCTGTACATGGGTGAAGTGAAGGACATCTGGGACATTCAGACAACCACCATCAAGATTTTAGCCACAACTTTCACAGCTTGAAACTAAATGATAGAAGCTTAAAAAAAGAACCATGTCAAGATAACTACTCAAGCACTCAAATACAATGTACTTTATTAAATCAGACAAAAAGGTTGAAAATATTCAAATTTAACAGAGCTTCTATCAACTCTTTGAACCTCTAAAACGACAACAACGAAAGGCGGGAGCCATGTATACAGTCACAGGAATCTAAGAATTAGTCGTTTCAATGTAAAACAGTATTTATATCTCGCCTCTCAAGTTATTCATAAGAATTCAGCTTAACAATTCAGGATGTCAAATTATGCATATCATATGTCACATCCAGCTTTCAAAGTGGTCATTATCTTTCTTGTGTTGCTCCTATAATTTTCTCTTTGATTCTGGAAGAAACTATATGACTTTTGTGAACTGTCACAACCACATGAGGTATGGGACTTGTTCAATCTTTCATAGCATAATCTTTTTATTCTATGAAACCATTTGCTGGTGAATCAACAGTGTTACCAGAAGAGCATTAACCAAATTAGTTGCATACTCAAAACATAACAGAAAAGAACCAAAAATATAATTTGACCATTTGACAGATTCCTATCCTAAAGCTAACTTTCTGAAAGATAGTCTCAAATGGCAACATTACAGCAGCACCAATTCCATAACTAAACACAAGAAAGCAACATATCCAAATCAAGCTTTGTCCTTTATTTCACAATTCTTTATTACTAGTAAAAATATAAACGTTAATCCTTTTTCAACTTCTTCTATAACAAAATCAATTCAATTACCAAAAAACAAAGAGAATAAATATTTAACTTACCAAGAGCATTATATAAATTAGGAGCAGACTAAAACATAACTGAAAACAACAAAAAAGTAAAAAAGGAAAGAAAACCCATTTGACTGATTCCTTTCCTCAAGCTACTCCCAACATGGCAGCAACAATCCACTAGTGTACGCAAACCAGAGTCCTTTTCCGATACACACTAGGCTCAATAAAAGTCCCAAAATGACAACATTACAGAGAAATTAAGACAACATTTTATTTCACAATTCTTTATTAAAAAAAAAAATACAAACTTTAATCCTTTTTCAGTTTCTTCTATAACAAAATCAATTAAATTACCAGACATGAAGATAAAAAGTATTAAATTTCTTTCCATCTATTTTAGCTACTATATACAAATTAAAATTAACAAAAAGATAATAAAATTGGGCCACATGATAAGGCCCAATATCAGAAAAAGGACTTTAAAACCCTGAGACTAGAACCTTCTACTCAAATCTGTGCATATATAAAATCCCAGTTTCATCCATCTCTTTTCTCTTCTTCCACGCACAGCAGAAAAGCAAAATCTTCTTGTTAAAGCATCCATGGCGAAACGTTTGATCCCAACACTTAACAGGGTTTTGATCGAGAAAATTACAGCTCCTGCTAAAACAAGTGCCGGTATTCTTCTCCCTGAGAAGTCCTCTAAGGTCAGTAACCTTGAGTTCGATAAACTTGTAATTTGTTGAATGTTCGATTGAAATTGGTAAATGGGTCTCTGTTAGATTCATCATAGTCTGTTGTTTTCATTTGATTGGTTCCATTAGGTAGATTAAGATTTAATTTTGTAAAAAGCTTCTGCTTTGTTAAGTATCCGAATGAATTGGGTTTACTTAGCCGAGCTCAGAACTCAACTATTTTGGTTTTCTTTTGATTAGGAAATTTTAGATTTTGTTGAGCATTTGACTGATGTGGGTCCATTTTAAGCTGAACATATATTGAAAATTTTAGTAGCCGAATCTAATTTGTATTTGATTGAGACACACTTTTGAGTTTTGATTGGTTGGTGTTTTACTAAAGTTGAGATCTTTTGTCTTGTGACTTTAGAGAACATGTAGTTTGAGAAACCTCTACAAATAAGTATTTGAAACTCCTTTGGTTTATCTGGCAACATAATTTGGTTATTGATTCCATAGGTTGAAAGAGTGTTAGATTTAGAGAACATTTAGTTTTGAAAGACTTGTCATTTCTCAAGTATCTGAATGAAAGGGGTTCGAGTTGGGTCGGTGTAAATAAGTGGTGGTCATGTAGACGGGACAACTCAACGTATTGTGATGGGGAATATTCTGGTGTATTGTAAGTGCTAAATTTGGAGGACCTGTAGAATTTGTTGAGCAATTTGACTGATGTTGAAGATTTACGTGAATGATTTTAACTTGTCTTTGACTGAGTTGTTAGTGTACTCTAAAGTGGATATTCCAATTTTAGCTAAAGTTGGGATATTTTGGTGTGTGTGTGTTCAAGTTTGGTTAAGACTTTAGTTGATTGATTGAATTGTTGTTAGAGTTATATTATCTTGGATATGTAACCCAATTTGAGCTATAGATTTTGATCTGTTAGTGTTTGTGTTTTCAAGTGTAATCAAGTCAGTCTTGTGAATTTCAGCTGAATTCCGGTAAAGTGGTAGCTGTTGGGCCAGGACTTCATGACAAGACAGGGAACTTAATCCCTACTGCTGTCAAGGAAGGTGACACCGTCTTGTTGCCTGAGTACGGTGGTACTCAAGTCAAGTTGGGGGAGAAAGAGTGAGTGCACTTTGTTATCTGTCCTTGTATTGTTCTAAAAGCTTAAAGCTTTATTCATTATCTAAACATTCTTGATGATTTTGTGGCAGGTTTCATTTGTACCGGGATGAAGACATTTTGGGGACACTGCACGACTGAGCATCTATTCGCGCTGTTGAGGTTTATTTAAGGGGGTTGGGGAGGTTAATTTCAAGGATGTTTTTGGTTTAAGCATTCGAATCATTGACAATGCGTTTGATATCTAATGCAATGATAGTTGAATAACTGTTCTTTTAGTATTGTGCAATTGAGGAGATTATGTTTTATGGCAAATGCCAATGGTGATCAATTGAAAAATGATGACACACTATTTTCTGCCCTTAGCTTCTGAATCCAGTTTATTGACAAGGCTAGTAATAATAAGTAATTATTGTAGTTGTCTTTTATGGTGGCCTAAATTTGGTCTGCTCCTTTATGAAGCTACTGCTATTTGATTATTATTGGTGTCTGTTAGCTAGGTGGCTGTGGCTGTTAGTGTTAATGTGGTGCAAAAGATCTGTAGAGTCTCTCCATGCTAGGCAATTATCATAGAGGTAGAGAAACTATCTCTGACAGACTCTCGGTGCTTGACCATCAATAGAAGATCTTGTGGGCGGGGTAGAGAAACTATCTCTGATAGACTCTTGGGGGCTTGACCATCAATAGAAGATCTTGTGGGTAGAGAAACTATGTCCAATAGATCCTTAGGACTAGTTTGGTAGGCGGTATTAAATAAAATAGTTCATGGATTAAATTTTAGTCCATCTAAGACCCCTAAATGACTAAACTATCTCCTTATTTCTTTTCCTAAATTTCTTTTTATTTATATTGGAATAGTTATAAATGTTTTTTTATTCTCCAAATTCGTTTAGTGTAATTTAATGATTTCACTAATATCTTTTTCTCCTTTTTTTTATTCAATGTAGTTTGTCGATTAACCACTTGAACTATTTGTTTTTTAGTAGCTTTAGGTATTGAACAATTTAAGTAGTTTTAAATTGATGTTAAGTTTAAGATATATTTGATTAATAAAAAATTAGAAATACACCGTACCATCAAGGATCTCTTTAGTGCAGTGGACGAGTTAGAAATTTGGTGAAGGGTGTGCAATTATTTTTCGTAATTATGTTGAAGGTATGCAAAATTAAATATACATTCATAATAACTAACATTTAGCTTCTGTACACCACATAATTTTTCGACGAAGGGTGTGCATCGGACCACCCTTCGCCTATGGTGAGCGCCAATGCCTTAGTGGTACAATCACACCTTAAAATTAATAACAATTTTAAATACTTAACCAGATTAAATGAAATAGAAAATACCAAAAAAAAAAAAAGTAGATAATATTGTCCGGCGGTTATCTACTTTGATCCAATTACATGAAATAAGCAATCTCACAATAACACAAGAGTATAATATGAAATAATTTTTTTGTAGAGTTTTAAATCAAACACAAGATTAAGTGGGAAGTAATAAATCAAACACTTATCAAAAAATAATCCATGCATTACTAATCATGTGTTATTAATCCTTGCAATACTAATTTCTTCATTATCAATGTTTGTACCAAACGATTCCTTAATGATTAGTTGTTTAACAAACTCTCAATGCGAAACTGTCATTGGAAGACGTAGAAAATTATTTTCGATAAGACCCTTGTCAAAATGTACTTGTCAAATATGAGCAATTATTTTCACCCAAGTTCAAAGGGGGATAAAAGGAGATAAAAGATAAATAAAATTGCTCTGTCCTTTTTCAAGCCTATTACAATTTGACTACAATTTTTTCCATTATACTGTCAAATCAATAAGGAAGTAAATGTATTTTTAATTATTATTTTTTATGAATTATTAGCAAGACAGTACTCAGAATTGAAAATATTATAAGAACTAACTAAATCTTGGCTTGTAAAAATGAAATAAAAACAGATTGAAATGTCTGAAAAACACTTTAATATATACGTAAGAATACACATCAGAATCATTTTTTCTAAAATAAACAAAATGATGAAATGTCTGAAAAACACTTTAATAGATACGTAAGAATACACATCAGAATCATTTTTTCTAAAATAAACAAAATGATTCATAATTTATAATAATCACATCTCAATCATTCAAATTATATATGAATTTATATATTAGCCTTGTTTAATTTTCTTGTTCGATATCAAACAAAATACATATAAGTTTTTTAAGTCATTTGAGCTTGCGTCCCAAAGTTAGGCAAGCCTTATGTGCGTTGGACTTATCAAGAAAGCATTTATATTTTGGTCAATTATATATTTAAAAATATCACACACCAAAAAAAAAAAAAGTCAAATATGGGAAATATACATAATCAACAAGTTAAGGTAATTGAATTAAAATGGATCTCTGTATTGTGTATTCAAATCTAAATTATAAGGAAGTTAATTCAACTTTATCTTATGTTTGACCAAATTATGAATATATATTAATATTACAATGTTAATAATTATAATTTGCCATATTTACATTATATTACACAAGGAAGCAAAAAAACCAAAAAAGGTAAAAACTTGACAATATACTCAAGAATGAAAGAAGACTTAAATATAAATCAGATTTTGATTATAATTCTTTTTTGACACATGTTTTGACCAATCACATGTTTACACGTCATCACCCATATTGTCATGGTCAATTTTTTTAACATTATAAAAAGACCAACATTTTCCTCAGTTTGTCACAACAATAAAAAATTACATTATTTCATTACATAAAAAGAGTGAAAAAATGAAAATGGAGTGGAGTGGTGTTTTGGTAGTTTTGTGTGTTGTTTTTTCAGTTTGTATAGCAGAAGAGAAGGAATATGTGTTAACATTAGACCATACAAATTTCACTGACACTATCACCAAACACAACTTTATTGTTGTTGAATTTTATGCACCATGGTAATTCTTTTTATTTATTTATTTATTTTATTCGAGGGCCAATCTAGGACGAGTTCTCTATAAAATTTGTATATATACATGTGAATAGATTTGAAATGTAGAACTTTAAATTTTGAATTCGCTTTAACCTTTATATGTGTTGTGGAGGATGTTCTTTGCTTGCTTGTTGACTTTTAGGATTTTTTTATTTTTGTATGTTGAGATGGATTTAGAGCGAGTTTTATTGCTTTTTGGCGAAAACTTATGTATACATATCAAAATGTATAACTCTAGATTTTGAATTCGCCTTTGCCTCTATGCTATGATGATTTTGAGGTTCAACTGAACTCGTGGTTTTTTTTTTGGCTAAAAGTACATATATATGAAAAGATTTAAAATGTATAACTCTCTAGATTCTGAATTCACCTCTGAGTTTGTGTGTAAAGGGGTTTTTAGGATGTATCAGCTGTAAATTTTCCGATCCCTTGTCGGATCCTCCAAGAAATGTATAGCTTTTGGATGATCGGACAAACACGTATTTATACTTTTGAAGAGTCCAAGCAAAGATATATCTCAATTACTTGAGGGGCATTGTTTTTGAAATCTGATAAGTTCATTTTCTATGTAACAGGTGTGGACACTGCAAGAAACTTGCTCCTGAGGTACTAACTTGATCAGAATATTAATTTGATAGTTTTCACATTATTTTGTTGCAAGTTAGTATATGATTTGTGACAAAAATGTTATCTTTTTCAGTATGAAAAAGCTGCTTCAATTTTGAGTAGTCATGATCCTCCAATTGTTCTAGCTAAACTTGATGCAAGTGATGATTCAAGTAAAGAACTTGCTATAAAGTATGAGCTTCGAGGCTTCCCAACTATTAAGATCTTGAGAGACGGAGGAAAGGATGTTCAAGAATACAAAGGTCCTCGCGATGCAGATGGTATCGTTGCTTATTTGAAGAAACAATCTGGTCCTGCATCAGCTGAAATCAAGTCGAAAGAAGATGTTTCTAGTCTTATCGATGAGAAAAAGATCAATGTTGTAAGTGTTGTTACCTTTTATCGCGCCTCAATCATTGCTTAGTATATTGTAGATGTTGTCATGTTAAAGTAAAAATCCTGGCTATGCAACTGGTTGTTGAAATGCTTGTGATTTCTTTCAGGTTGGTGTATTTCCTGAACTATCCGGGGAGGAATTTGAAAAGTTTATAACATTAGCTGAGAAACTACGAGCTGATTATGATTTTGCTTACACCGTTGATGCTAAACTACTCCCTCGGGGCAAGCCAGTTGATAAGCCAACTATTCGTCTCCTTAAGCCATTCGATGAGCGTTTTGTTGATTTTGAGGTTGTATATTCTTTCCCTTTATGATTATGTGGTTTGATATGGACCTGTTTCTTCAGTTAGAATGATACATAACGTGTATTCGTGCAGGATTTTGACGTTGATGCAGCAGAGAAGTTCATTGCAGAAGCTACTGTTCCTATTGTCACTATTTTCGATCAAGAACCAGAAAACCAAGTTTATGTTAGCAAATTCTTTAAAACTCCCAATGCAAAGGTACCCGATGGACAAGTTTATAACATGTTCATACCTTACAGAGTTAATTATTTTACTCACCATGAATTTGTGATATGCAGGTGTTGCTTTTCGTGAACTTTAGCACTGAGCTCGATGCTTTTCAGTCCAAGTATAAGGATGTCGCTGTGTCTTACAAGGGGGACGGATTGAGCTTTCTGTTGGGAGATGTTGAGGCTGGTGCAGCTGCTTTCAAAGTTAGTAACATTGTTTCAGCCTATCTGATTAGTAAATATTGGCTTTTCCAAATGACCATATATAACGACACACGTTAATGTTTCATTTGATATATGGATTGCAGTACTTTGGATTGGAGCCCAAACAGGCACCTCTGATCATTATAATGGTCAATGAAGGCGAAAAGTATGTCAGTACACATGTACAACCTGATGTTCTTGCTTCATGGTTGAAGGATTACAAGGTAATTTAAATGGAGAAGCATGGCCAGTGAGGATTCATATAAACGTAGCTGAGGATCATTTCGTTAGGAGTTTTCTGCATTTAAGTGATGGATTGCTAATTTCCTCATTTTTTCCCTTTTTGTGTGGTTGCAGGATGGTAAATTGAAGCAATTTTTTAAATCAGAACCGATCCCTCAGGTCAACAACGAGCCAGTGAAGGTGGTTGTTAGGGATACCCTGCAAGACTTGGTTCTCAACTCGGGCAAAAATGGTACGTCTGTCAGTGTTAAGCACTTTGACAAATGCTCATTTCTGTGAACTAATATCTTGTTTGGATCGTTCTTTTGCTTTCCGCCCCCTAAAACAGTACTGCTAGAGTTCTATGCACCTTGGTGTGGCCACTGCAAGGCACTAGCTCCAATCTTGGATGAAGTAGCTTTGTCATTCGAAAAAGATTCTGATGTTCTGATTGCAAAACTTGTAAGTATTATGGGACTTAAATACAGTCATTATGATAAAGAATCGCGATATACTTACTTGTTTATACTGTTGTGAATCAGGATGCAACTGCAAATGACATTCCAAAAGGTGAATTTGACATTAAAGGATTCCCAACTTTGTACTTCAAATCTGCTTCTGGTAATATATCCCAGTATGAAGGCGATAGAACAAAAGAAGCCATCATCGAGTTTATTGAAAAGAATCGCGATAAGCCTGCTGCTCATGACTCAGAATCTGTCAAAGCTGATTCCACTAAACCAGAATCAGTAACAACAGATTCAGCAAAAGATGAGCTATAAGTATGTAAATTCTTGTTTTTTCGAGTGTTTATTATAACGATTACTGCATTTCTTGTTGTGTTGAGTCGTTTGTTGGATTGTCGATAGAATGATCAAAGTTCTGATATTTTTGTTTTCTGATTTTCAGGTTTTTGGGATTCTTTGTCTCCATGGAGGACTCAAGTTTTGTTGTGGATTTGCTGTTTTATGTTGATGTTTTGAGTTTAGGTTATATCTTTTGCACAATTTTATGTATCAGTTGTAACTGAATCTTCATTATTATTATTATTATCAAATGACAAATCCTCAACTCAACATTGCTAGTTTTAAAGTTTTGTTCAATGCTTCAATGAAATTTAGCAAATGGCTAATGCATACTTGTTGAGTTGAAGTCGACTATATTGTTCAAACTCTTTAAAAATGTCATCGTGTGAATGTATTTTTGAAAAATCCGAGCAATAAAGGAAGTCTTGTTATTTAAAATTATCTCATGACAACTCTACATGACTAACTTCAACTTTTGCTGACTGCTGTTCTGTCTTTTCTAAAAAAAAATTCTGTTTGCTTGATGTCAATTAGCTGGTTTTATATGCATCATCTCATGTGTTTGCAATTGACTAGCAAATTGCAGTTGAGTAAACAATTTTTAAAATGGCACTCTTACCCTCTCGTTTTAAATGTCTCGAAAAAGAATGACACGTTCTTAAACTTTCCGTTTTTCCCTTAATGACATGGCTCTTAAAACCATTGAAATGACACGACATGTTTAAGATTGCAAACTCCTTTTTAATGTGACAAAGTCATTTTTTTTCTTGAACTTCGTACCTGGTCAAAACATCGTCATATAAGATAAAACAGAGGGAGTACATGGTTTGCCTAAACTTCCTAGCCTACTTTATGCATGACAGCAATAACATAAGGGTCTATTGTTGGTCGGACTCTCTAAAATATTGTTGATCGATTCCAACATACATTTTAGCGATATTTTTGAAGAGTCGGAGCAAATATGTTATCATAGCTCTGCATCAGTAACAGAACTAAAGAAAAGAAGTCAAAAAAGGGATTTTTAATTCTTTAACTAATCATGTCACTACATAAACAAAAATGAAACAAAAAAAGCCCTAAAAAGAACTTCATCCTATTACAATCTACCTAGTAATTAATACTAATAACATTTGACTAGCTCCTTAAGTAGTAATTAAGAATATTCATAACTATTAAGTCCCATGTTGATCTTCTCAGTATCGTTCTGATAGATCTGAATGACTAATTTCTGACAGACGTCCCCTCAGAATTCGGCTCTTCGTTTATTGTTTGACATGATCATTTATGATGAGAAACAGCAGCATCTTTCTTCTTACCCCATTCATGAGTCCTCAAATGAAGTTCAGCAGCAGCAATCAAGAAATGAACACCTTGTGTTGATGTCAAAATTCTCAAAATCTCTTTAATTGTACTTAACCTTAAATCATCAGCTTTTTTCAACAAATCCAATAAACTTTCCTCTTTTTTACTAATATTCTTCTTAATTTTTTCCTCTTCATCATTAACAACTAATTCATCCCTCATTAATTCACTCACAACATGTGATAACTCAACCATTGATGTATCAGCTAAACTTTCTTGAACTTTAGCTAAATTTTCACTTAACTTTCTTTCTTCACTTATTGTCTTATGTTGTAACTCATCAATTAATACAAGTTGATTACCACTTAAATTTCCTAAATCTTTTGTGTTAAATCCTCTAATTAACTCATGAAGATTAGCTTCAAGTTGTATACCTGATTTTGAGTACAACAAATGAAAAGCCATACTAGGTCTCCATCCACCAATCCATAAAAATGCATCTTCAAGACTACTTAACCATGAGGGGTGCAACATGCCTAAAATATCACTAATAGCGTATCTCGATTTCTCTCTATAATATTCTTCATAATGTTTCACCACACTATGAATTAAAAGTGACAACATCATGTCATTGTTGTTGTCTTTTGAGGCACGTACAAGCTGATTCAAGTCTTGATTCTGTTTAACGAGCCATGATTCGAAAAACTTGTGGAATGATTTGCCATTTTTGCTAGTACTCATCATGGAGAGTTGGTTTATATATCTACAATATAAATAGAGACTATCAAAAGGATGAAGTAATGGAAACTCAAAAGTTAGATAGAAATCAAAATTTGCTACTTTGGGATAGTAAGGATGAGTATTTATAGAGAGTGACATATAACAAGATGTACCTAATGTAGATTGGATAGATATCTCTTTTCAACAATACAACAATTTTATATCGTATAATATCACAATTCACAAGTGAATATTATGGTGCATGCAACTTAGAGAGAGGTTATTTCTAATAGACCCTTGATATAACTAAAAACATCTTAAAACAATTTGGAAAAAAAATTCAAATATGAAAGCAGTAACAATAAGGAAATAAAGCACTGAAAAAAGAATATAGTAACAATAATAAAGTAATGCAATAATAATCGAAGCACAAATAACACAAATAACAACAACAATCGACGAACTAGAAATTAAAAGCCAAATAAGTATTTAGGTACATAATACATACCGGTTTGCAAATAAAAGAAAATTTTGGATTTTTGGGATAAAGCTACAAGAAATTTATATATTTAACATAATATAGTGATGATATATATATATATATAAGTAAAAAAAGAAAACCAGAATGTAAGAACCAGTGGGCTATGCGATCAGTATTAGCTAAATTATAATAAAATAATAATAATGTTGAGAAATCATATTGTAAAAAGGACATAACCCAATAATGTTAATTTATTGGGTTATGTTCATTGTTTGATCATGCATGAAGATTCATATTTAATTTTTGTTGGCTATGTTATATTATATAAATAAATGTTGTTACATATAGTATTAAATTATTAATTATGAATGAAATTCTGGACCACAACAAGTGGACATATTATGAAATTTTGCATCGAATATTGTGTCAATGATGTCGTTTATATTCCACTTGTTGGGTGTTACATACTATATATTCTTATAATAATCTTCATCGATCTTTATATTAATTTTCATTTCAACTTACATGCATTACGATTAATTTTTAAATACATATTGTTATTTATCAATACTAGATTACTAGTAGAAGCTGAATGTCTAAGATATACATCATACTAGTTATTGCCCACAAGTACAAGTAGAATTTAAACGTAATCAAATGGTAATTGAGCTAATCACGTGAACTTCTCGAAAATATTGAAGAAATTCAACACGAATATAATAGCATTTTGAAGATATCATTCCATCTATTCAGATTCAAACCTTGACTCTTAACGTTGTCACTTGGACTCTTTGATTGTTAGACCAATTGAATTTGATTATACAAGGTTGAGTAATCAAAATATTAGTGTTCAAATAATTGATCGAACCGAACTACTAGTATTTTTTATAAGGCTCCAACGGTGGACTTTTTTCGTTAATGTATGATGGGGGCAATTTTTTTTTGTCTTCATTCTACACAAGTTGTTCCAATTGTATGCTTCATATATTTTTAGTTTCCAAAAATAGAAACTTTTTTGTACGTCATTTGCTAAACTTTTTCCAAAAGAGCTTCTACAATATTCTTGCCAATTCCTATTAAAAACATATTTCATTTTATTTCATATAACAAAGTTTGAGCAACCACAAATATAAGAATTAATAAGAGAAGAAGAAACGGATTGAGATGTATATAAAAAATAAAATAAAATACAGTACATACTTTTAACCTAGTACTACAAACTAATTAAATGATGTATTCATTCAAGTTGCAACTTTGGGCAACTCAAACAGATACAACCAAATAATAACATGGTGGGACCCATCTTTTTATAGAAACTTTTCTCAAGGGTACCCCTAAGTTTTCAAAATATCCTAATAGTAACTTCTTCCTTAAGGAAACAAGCACAATACCATAAAAAATTGTTTGTCCTAACCACAACTATCCAAGATATTAAGAAACAAAGAGTGAAACATATTCCAAGAGCAAGATATCCTACAAAGCACAATTACGATGGCCAACAACAATAATATCATACTCTATATAAGGCCAGGGGAGGGTAGTGTGTACATATGTTGTTTCTGATAGACCCTATACATGTTGTTTCGATGACCCTCGGCTCAAAAGGACAACAAACATATGTATCATAAAGAAGTAGCCATAGTATGTGATGTTGTGAACAATCATATCAACTATCTAGGTTGTTATCATACCATCCAAAACAATACCTGATCAAAGTGGTTTTTGTGCAATACTTCTTACAAATGAATAATAGATAACAACAAAGAATTTTTCATGTTGCAAAAGCTTTAAGAGATTTCCCTATTTTTAGAAGAAAACTGTATACTCAAAAATTTACATTTGGAACTCACGTCTTCTATATTATCTCGTATCTCCTATGTCTAAAAAAAAAATTTCACTCTCTTTTAGTGTACAAAAGTTTTCCCTCCGTTAGAAAAATAGAGTTAGAAAAACAAAAGAAAAGAATATGAGTGACTAAACTTGTGTTTGTATGAGCTGAATGAGGTCAGTCTATGGAGGTGAAAATCAAGAAAGCTGGAGAGCTATCTGCTGAAGAAGTACCTTCTTTTGAGCTGCAGTTATGAGACCTTTACATTCAGCATCCACTAGAACCTCTGTCATAATAGCAGCCGCGTGACCTCTAGGCTCGTTGGACCCTGATGCCTTCTTCAGCATGAACATCTGGAAACCGTACAGGATGAAGATTAGGAGGCCAGATTGGAAATAACAACGAAACCTTCAATTTGAGTTTCACCCAGAAAGACAATTAACTCAGCAAGAATCTTGACAACTTTGAATAAAGTCAAGCGAGTTAGACACATTCTTGCTGAAAGTTGCAAAAGATTTTGGATCAAAGCACACAACCGGAAATTATCTTCCATGAAACACTATGTAGCAGAGAATAAATTTCAACCAGAAGATATATGACATTTTAAATGAATTAGCAAAAATTATTGTTTGTGAATTGACCCTTCAAAGGAAGGTTTATACACATGTATCAAAAACAAAAGTGTAATGCTTGAACTCAAAATACAAGTAGAAAGGAGAAATTTAGACACCACAACCCACTTAATGTAATTAATTGGATTGTAGTTCATGAACAATACTGATAGATCTTCAATCACCATTTACATAACTATGTCAATCAAAGAAATAACAACGCCCAGGGGTTAGTTTACAGGAAAATACCAAGCACGTATAGAGCTGGGCCACTATCGAATGTCAAAACAATTTGGGTTAAATAACTAAAAGAATAAGCTTAGATTTACAACACATTTTGTGGAGTCCAATTTATGAGTTCAGCCTTATGCAGTCTTTAAGTGCAAAAGAAGAATAAATAGATGCCAATACCATTGTATGCTCTTAAAACAAATAAAGACAGGTAAGTATCAACAACCTAACTCTTTCGTAAAGTCCTCTTGAAACTGCATAAGCAAAGAACAGTTTTGCCATTCTTAAATCTATTGTTTCAGAAATATCCACTTGATCATAAGTCAGAAACAACCTCTCTACCTGCACGAGGCAGGGGTAAGGTATGCATACACTCTACCTCCTCATACCCCACTTGTGGGGTTTCATTGGGTATGTTGTTTTGTTGTTATCATTAGCCAGAAATCAGGCAAGATACATACAAAAGGTTCCAAATTGTGAAATAATTAGAACCAGCTTTTATCATTTTTATACAATGTATTGTCATTTCATGTCAGGGCTTATGTTAACTCGACTGAGGAAATTTAGGTACCTGTCCATGATGCGTTATTTCTAAACAACCCGGTTGCTGTATGAAAGGCTCCCCATCAATTTGGACAGGGAAAGGACTAGAAGCATGTATCCTTACAGTCCCCCCTTGGGCTAGCCTCCTCGCTTGAGAAAGTCCAACCTAAAAGAAAAGGATTGTAAGAAGTTAAATAGTAGAAAAAAACTGAAGCAGTAATAAAGGGGGAAAACGTGAAAGAGGCAGACTTGATGAATAGATAGAAATGGAAGCACAAGGAAACTCTCCATACCTGTAGCTTGCCAAGGTGCCATGCTCCAGAAACACAAACAACTTCAAGTATTTTGTCATGCATTGACTGGTGGTTGAAGTCATCATCATGCTCGAACTCATTTTGCCACAGATCAACTCCACCCATATAGCTACCAATATTTAGCACAATTAAGCCCTCAGTATCCTGATAGAATATAAATAAGGGGATCGATTAGGAATTACAAATGTGAAAGCAAGAAGCAGTTTGACTTCCAGATTTTGCAATGTGTACCCTGGGGATCTCTATGTCCTTCCCATCAACTTCAAGCCATACTTGCCATGGCAAATCTGCACAAGTTCTGTCCATTATATCTCTAGCACCTTCTCTTGCATATCGCAATTTATTTACAAACTGTAGGAGAAGCTTGTTTAGACACACATACAACACAGACAGTGCATTCCCAAATGGAATTTAATTAAAACAGAAGAAAACAAAAGCATAGTAATCTATTGACAACAAGCAAAAAAAACCAATCATCTTCAAAGATGTCCGTTGAACCTTTGTCCATTGTTTTTCTATATATTATTTCCCGAAGAACATATATGAGCAACTGGAAAGGTTATTCTCAAGAACATATAAATAAACATTCTCATATATTATGTTATGAAACAACTGCAGCTCAGAGATCACTGAGGCTCAAAATGGCATGTTCATACCTGACTGTTAAACTTCTCAGGGTTTTCTTCCCTGTTGATATGAAATTGATATGCAACCTTTGCATCACATCCTATACCTGTAACAGAAAAGATTAATTTGATAGACAAAAAGGTACTTGTGACAGGACATGCAAGCAGCATTGAGAGTCATTACATTTTTTAGAGCAGTACAGGTATAAGTACTAAAAGGCAGGTCCAAGCATCACAGATAAAAATAGCAGAATAAAAGGAGCTTTTCATTGAATTCTGGGTTAGCATCATAAACCCCCTTTCCCCATCCTAGGGCAGGCAAATGGCATCCAAATACCCAAATCAAATAAGACAAGTCACAATATGCAAACAGATGGAAGATTACCCAAGTAATTCAGCATGAACTTTGATTGCACCTTAGGGGTGTTACAGGCAGATTTTTCTTCAATTATATTGACTTTCCAACGATCAAGCATTGTAACAGCAGCGTGGTTCAAATCATGCAGAAAGGGTCTTAGTCCACCTTGCCCTTCAACCATCGCAAATCCACCACCCCATTGCAGGACTCTAGACAAATCATTTCCAGTTCCCAGAGGAAGAACTGCTACTGGTGGGGGCGATTCAAAGTTAAGCCGCTCAATTGCATCAAGGACCCAGGCAACAGTCCCATCACCACCACAGACCAAGACACGAAAGTAATGCAAGTTACTAAATAATTCTAAACCAGCTTCAGGCCCTTGGGACTGACCAAGTTCAAATACCTGCAATTATGAAAAATGAAATTCTTATGCAGTTTGAACTGCTTTAACATAGAAACAACACTTTTCATGACAGATAAATCACTAGAGGAAAGGAGAACGACTGTAAAAAGAATGCCTTTCTGTAATTTTCACTAGATTAGAACTTCCTAATCAAACAAATGACTCCAGAACTTAGATTATTTCAAGTTAAAAAATAAGGATGGTGATAGATCACATTCTAAATGAAGAAGACATGTCAGAGAGAATGAGCATTTGTGATTTGGAAGCATGAGGTACATCCTGGCCATAGCAAAAGATAGGGCCAAGCTACTGGCTTACGTAAGTGTAAGAGCCAAGTTGAACCATTTAGATAGTCTTTAAGTACATCTGCTATAATTTACTCATTAGCTAATTATTCTAGTTGTTTCCTTCTAAATAGAGCTGTGCGTGGGACAGCTAAATATGCAGGATTACTAGTTAAGTCTTAGCCTTTAATTGAAAGTTCACCTGAACAGGATTCAACAACATGTTTAATCTCCTTCTTAGAGCAGGACCATTTTGAGCTCCACTTTTAGTGTTTATGAAAACCAAAAGAGGTCTAGCATCCTGAGGCAAATCCACTAGTGCATACTTTTTAGATCTTCCCAAGATTTTATTTTCCTGGTTGTTCCAGGCCAATTTGTTCTGGCTACCTTTTCTGCCACCCAGCTTGTTACATTTTACAGAGTAGCCATTATTCCTCTCACTGTTGGAAAGATTCAAAGACGCCAGGGATCTGATCACATATTCCAGAGCTAGCTTTGCGGCAGAACTGCCTTGCACTTTACCATTTATGTGGTCATTTCCATGTTTGTTCCGATGACGCTTTCGTCTGATGTGCCCATTCACATTCATTTTTTCTGCCAGAGAACTTAACATTGTACCACCTTTTGTCTCAGCTTCTACATCTTTAACATAGAGTGGAGAGAGAATAAGCCTCCTGAGAGGACCCAAATCACAAATATCACCAGATTCTTCAGACATCTTGGCATGGCATTTGACATGTATCAATCGTTGACACCATAAACAATACCAAGTAGGAGATGCATCAAGAAAAGGAACACCACAAGGTTCGTCACAATAGAAACAAAATGCAGACATCTCAGGATTCTCATCCAAGTTAGTCCATCTTTCGGACCAATGGTGCCGCACATGGCTTAATCCAGCCTGTGCAACACATTTGCAATCCTTTGCGGCAAACTGAGAACAACAAAAATGTGCTGCGACACCACAAATAGAGCAACGATGTACTGGAGAATGTGATGCAGCTTTTGTACTTAAGTTATGTGGAGAAACAAGTGATGATAAGCACACACTGCATGTGGATGGTTGTACACCATAAGCAAAATCTTCAACCCACGTATGATGTGATAAGGGAACCTTCAGTTTCTCCCACACTTGCTTCTTTGCTACAGCAGCAGCTTTAACCCAATTGAGAGATGTCTTCCGTTGCCACTTATGCAATACATATATAACAACCAAGAGTCCAAGAGATCCAGTAACCAACCATGCGAAGATATAGGAACTAAAAAAGTCTGAGCTGTTCAGCAACCTCAATAATGAAACACTGATATCAACCATTGTTAAACCAATGTCTCATTATTCTTTTTCAATTCCTATAAAAAGCCTGGAGGCTATTCCTTATGGAGCCAATTTTGGTAATTGAAACCTTAACCTACCAAAAGAAACTTTGTTTAATTACAAAACAAGATAAGCAAAGTAAAGAAATTTTAATAGAATAGTATGGTAGTAAAATAATGTGCTAATATTCAACTACATCCAGAAATATATAATACTCTAAAAAGCAAATAGTCTCCAAAGACAAATGTATCCATAAATGATATGACGAGCAAGGCTAAAGGACAACAGATTGCTACTTCTTCAGTCAAACTGAATCTCCATCAGAGAATTATTCTATCAAATGACATTTTAGAACTGAGATGATGTAGGTGAATCTAAACATGATATCATATAAGAATATAAGTTTTTTAAAAACATTGTCTTCCATAAGGACCATTTCGCTGTTGCAAATTCCAACGAATATAATCTGATCTCACTGGATTCTAAAAGAATACTACTGAACAAATTCAAGCATGCATAATGGAGTTTTTAGTAGGCAAAACCGTACAAGTAATAACTAACGTATAAACGTGCAATAAAAATAGTGCATAAGATTTTTATTCATGAGTTATATGGTAACTCCAAACATCCATCAAAATAAAAGAGGCAAACTAGACTAAACCTCACTCCTCATATTTTCATTCACAAAATAATAAACCCAATAGAAGGTAGCCATCCCACAATCCCACACAACCCCTAAGAGGATGGCGAATGAAAACCAAACACGGTTTTGAAGTAGAATTCTCAAATCACCACACCGTTCACCCTTCACAAATCCCCAATAATTTTGCACTTTATGGATCAAAAACTGCCCAAATTCACAATGGCTACAACATCAACATCATACCCAGTGTAATCCCATATGTTGGGTCTTTCCCATATTCACAATGGCTAAAACAACATCATATCCAGCATAATCCCACAAGCGAGGTCTTGCCCAAATGCACAATAGCTACAACAACATCATCATATCCAAAGATAATCCCACAAGTGAGGTCTTGCCCAAATTCACAATAGCTACAACAACAACATCATCACAAGTGGGGTCTTGCCCAAATTCACAATATCTACAAAAACAACATCATCATACCCAACGTAATCCCCCAAGTGGTGTCTTGCCCAAATTCACCATAGCTACAACAACAACAACATCATCATACCCAACGTAATCCCCCAAGTGGTGCCTTGCCCAAATTCATCATAGCTACAACAACAACATAATCATACCCAACGTAATCCCCCAAGTGGTGCCTTGCCCAAATTCACTATAGCTACAACAACAACAATAACATACCCAATGTAATCCCACAAGTGGAGGTCTACCCAAATTCACAATGACTATGTAAATTAAAATTCCCATTACATCCCAAACAACACAACCTTAGAAATAAAGCATATCTATATCTAAAAACACATAGCTATCCAAAAAAAACAAAAAATGTCTATATTATATATTGACATAAACAATATCAGTTCATATGAAATCGATCCGAAACTAGCTATATGAATCCTCAAATCAACATAAAAAATTGAGTTTAGATCTACAAATTAAAATTACATACATCTATGAAGATTGCTCAAAAATACATTATATCAAACCAAAAAAAAAAAAGGAAATCAAAATTAGAAGATCAGGAACCTGAATAATCGGCAAAAGGGATTTGCGGAGATGAGCAAAAAATTCGACATTTATAATAGAATATTCAAAAATCAAAAAATTTATGAAGAATCTCTATTTATACGTAAAAATTGTATATTTTATATTAAGAAGAAATTCTCAACTATTTGAATTTTATAAGCAAAAAAATAGTAATAAAAAGTGAAAGCAACGTTTAAAGGCGGGACTCAATTTCTAGAGCTACAAACACGGCATGACTTTTATAATAATTAAAATAAAATAAAATATTTTATTTAATTAATAGTTATAAATAAGAATTATGACACGAATATTTACATTTAAAAATCTCTTAAAGACTTTTGTAGTTCATTAATAACAAACTTCTCAAAAGATAAATACATATATCATTAATAAATGCAAAATTAGTTGTATTATACCCACTAAAAAAATCAAAGTCTCTAAAACCATAGCTCGTATATATATATATATATATATACACGTTATTCATAAATAAATTTAGAGATAAATTCTACGACTAGAACTTGTATTTAGTGTAATGGTTTTATTAAAATTCAAATTACTATTTTATCTATACTTTTAGATCACAAATTGAACTCTCGTGGGAATGTGGTGTTTGCAAAATTTAGGTTTTAGTAATTCGTCCAACTTATTCAAATTTTAATGGATTGAGTTATAGCTTGTTCGTGTACTTAATCTAATAGATTGATTGCCAAATATAATAACAATAACAAATAACATAACTACTATAATCTTATATCAAATTGAAAGTAAAATGAACAATTAAATTAACGTGTCAAAAAAGTGTAATTCAACGGAATGAAATCCATATAGATTCAAAACTTTGACTCATTATTGGAGCAATATGATAAAATTTTGGATCCTATATATTGGATGCTGTGGATTATGACTTATTGTTTGATTCAATTCATTTGTTATTTTACATAAATAAACTTTTGATTTTGAAAGGATTAAATTATAATGTGAACTTGACTTGGTTAAATTTAATATAACCGATCTATTCGTCATGTCTACCTTCGTGCACAATTGAAAGGACAAATTTGACTAGGACTATGTCGTAGATTAATGACGATTAACTTATAATCAGTACCAAAAGTTGGAATATTTAGGACGTTAATCTCAACATTAATTGTTTTTCTTTTTAATGTATTTATATAGTTGCCCGTTGTTTGAATAAAAACATATATACTTCTAATTAATTGGTTCTAGTAATGCCATAGGCCCATAGCCCATTTATAATATACTTATAGAAATACGCCATAAATTCTTGAAGTATTTACAAAAAAAAATAAAAAATCAAGATATTCGATATATTGTTTTTGTAGCAACAAAGTGATATGACGTTTTTTCTCAAGATCAATAAAAGGTGTTGTTATACCTCTTTTGGCAATAAAATACTTTAAGAAGTTTGTAGATATAGTCCTTAGCTCGAGAGATTCATCACTTTGGATCTTTGATTGAAAAATAATTGAAAAAAAAACATTTAAAAAAGTTATTTCTCAAAATCAACTTTTTAAAAACTCACACACTATTTTTTATTCGAGAAATACATCACTTTTAAGTTTGTCTATCCATACAATTTTTATATATTTGCAATTTGAAATGACTAATGAGATCACATACTTGGCAATTAAAAATTTATTAATTACATATATATGTGTCAATGTGTCATCATAGTGCACAAGTAATGTACGAATTAAAAAGATTTCCTACTTTATACGTGTGCATAATTAGTTGGAAATCTACAAAGTACATTTTAGGATTAATTTAATTAATAGTATTGATAAACACTTTAGAATAAGAATATTATCACAATATATAACTTTTGACTTATTGAATCACCTCATCAAAGGCCGCCTTAATCCGTACTCAAAGGCCACTACCAAAATTATTTATTTATTTATTAAGTCAAAAGAAGATAAAAAGTTAAATTTCTTTAGTCAATAATCAACCAAATGAGGAAAGGAAAAAAAAAGTAGCTTTTGATTAATATGAATATATAGAATTTATTAGTTACAACTTACAAGTGATCTTCTAGCTTTTGTGCAAGAAAATTTTTATTCATACTCCCCTTTGTCTCTATTTACTTTTTCACTTTTCTTTTTATAATTATATCTAATTACTTGTTCATTTTGACAAATCAATAAAAGATAAAATAATTTTATCTATTACACCCTCAATTTATTAGTTTGAAAAAGGTACAATTTCTTAAAAATCTTAAATTTTTAATCCATCCACTTCATAATTAATATGGGTAAAATAGTAAACTCACTATGTCAATAATTGCTTTCTTAATAGGTGTGTCAATTTAAAAATGGACAAGTAATTAGGGACTGAGGGAGTATGAATGAATAGAATTTGTTGGTTACAAGTTATCTTCTTGCTTTTGTGCTAGAAAATTTTTACTTTCTTCGATTCATTTTATTTGTGATAGATATTTTTTTTATTAAATATACGTACATATATAGTACAATATATAGTCATAAAATTAAAAAAATGGTAGGTGAAATTGGGTACTGTACCCGTCGTAAAGTAAACTAATTTGCATATATAACGGGTGGAGTTGTTATATTTTATGGATTATTTAAAATTCCACTAATATATTTCAACAGTTTAATGAGATTATGTTTATTTCTATAATAAAATGTAGATGGTACAAATATATGCCTTAATAATAAAATCAAAATAAGATACATATTTTTTGAAACTTTTTTTTTCATTATAAGCAACAAGATCCAATAACATCGTCTTCATCGAGCACAAAGTAAACAAAAAGATGCTTAAAAGGATAGATATCAATAACATAAAGATCAAATCTTTACTATGTATATCCCTATCAATAAAAGTAGAAAAAAAGGGAAAACAAAAAGAAAGTGATCTCGTCATGTTGTTCATCGTAAAAAAATTATAGGCTTACTTGAAAATTAATAGTATGTCATCTATATTATTATGCATCTTTTTAAATGTGAGTCTCCAAATTACGAATAAAATCGATATTTGATATCGATAGACGAATAAAGACTATAAAAAACTTGTTCTGCACATTAATCATCCCACCACTTTTATTGTATGCTCGTCTCATCAAAACATCGACTTTAATACCAATTTATTGAGTTGAGTCACCTCAAAAACAATACTTTTAACCATGGTCTTATCAAATATGCACGGTTTTCCCCAAAAAGTCGTGTACCATATAAAAAATTAACCCAACACCTTTTATGTAGCTCCTCTTCTACTCAACTTCCAATATTTCGATGCTTGATATCTATTATTTTGAAGCATGATCAAATTAGATTCGTATCGAAAAACTTGACTAGTTTGAAGATGAAACACACCCTACCAAAAATAAACTTCATTCTAGAGTTTGGACCCGAGATCTTAGCACATGACTAAGGATAAAAGGATATTTATTGTCTGATCGTTTCTTTAGAAGAAAAAGAAAAACTACACCTTTACAAACTAGGAAGTCCTTCATGATCAACATGAATGAAAGGACAAAGTACTAGGAAGGTGTTTATGGATGTTTTTATGGTGGTGATGATGGTGGCTCCCATTAGGTTCCTTCTCAATCCTCCACCTTATATGGAGGAAGTCGTCGACGGAGCAAGGTAGCTTTAAAGGTCCATCAACATGGTAGCCATAGACATCATGAGCTTTATCAAGAAGCTTTTGTAGAAGAGGATGATATAAATATGAAATTGGAATAACAATTTTTTGAATACCACCATCTTCTTCTTCTAATCCTACTTCAATTGCTAACCATCCCCTTTTCACTTTCATCTTGTAATTTTTGTAAATTATTCTCTCTTTTTTTCTTCTATTGAAATGTATGGAGAAGTTAGTGTATAGTGAGTGGTGAGTAGCTAGGAGAATATTTTTATGTTTGTGTAGTAATATATGATGTTATGTGTGTATACATAAGGTTGTGAATAATAAAATGTGGTGACTATTCTTTTATAATTTTTATGGATAGTGTTATGATAATTATTTAATAATATATATGTTAGTTGGAGAATGGCTTAGTGGAGCCCTTTCATTGAGAGAAAAGAAAATATAAAATTGACTAATTTCTTAAATAATTAGGAGTTAATAGATGATGAAGTTAGGTGTTAAGAATAAACATAAATTAGAACTACCATAAACGACCAATAACAATAATAATCACAATTTTTTTAGGTACATATTAATTAAATTTGGTATTTAAAAATAGATCGAGCGAAAAAAAAAAAATCTATTTGGCTTGCAATCACATAACTTACAGTGACATGTTTTAAACCATACAAGTTTTAGGCATAACTTGTCTAATATTTTTGTGATTGACATTAACTAAATTTATATGTGGTCGTGAGAAAATCTTATATTTGTAAATCTTATAACGAAGAAGCAATTTGAAACGTTCTAAATCTAAAATGAATAACAATATTAGTGATACTGGATTGTTGAAATCGATATCAACAAAGATGTGTGATCAGTGAAACAAACCTCAACGAGGACGTTAAATCTCTCTAACTAACATTATACACAAATTTCATTTTGATTTTAGTAAAAAATGTGAAGTGTGTCGGCCGTACCAAATAAGGATTACGGAATCTTTTTGAGATTTTATTTTGCAGTTATACCCTTTTGGTCGGCATTGGATTATAAAAGTGGTCCCTCTTTTTTAATGTGTTGTTACATTTAGGTTTATAAGTTTAGTTTATTGTTCTATTCTCATTTATTGTCTTCCACAAATTTTATAGTGGAGGCAAAGAGAATGATATAGTTTGAAAATCTATGCCACAGGTGTCAATCACTAGAGGTGTTCAATCTATTTATGTTTATAAAATCAAAATTTTGATTTCTTTGTCAAATTTGAGTAAAGTACTAATTCATGCACCTAATCATGATTAATCATTATATTCAATCAAATCAACAATATTCATATATTGATAATATTTTGAGTAACTTGTTAATTTGTAAATTTATCTCAAAATGTATATTAGTTATAAAGTTTCTACATAATAGTGTATGCAAGTAGATTTTAGAAGTTTAAATTAAGAACTTATGAATTACTTGTGATTTAAAGTAAAAATCAAATCTATACCGCTTTACTTAGAATTAAGCGCCTTCTTTGCCACTTTCAAATTAATCCCACAAACCTCTCATTGATCATCCTTTTTGAGAGATGTTAAAGGAGCAAATTTAATTTAAAAAAACTCACTTTGAACTTAGGAATAATCAAAATCAAACTGATAACTTTCATCACATGAAAATAACACTTTATTGCTGAGTTATACCCCTTTTCCACCTAACCAATAATAAGAACTAATTATTGTAGGTAGACTAGTAAGACAACAATAGTCAAATATATTATTCTTAATCTACAAAATCAAAATATAAAATATGGTTATTGATTATCTATTGTCATTATTCATACAATATCCCCTATCGAATACCATAAAACCATTCTTATCACATGCATACTTATTTTATATTTTCATCTTATTTCTTTTTTTAATACACAATTAATTAGCATTTGACAATAGAAATGCCTCATTTATGCTCTATTTTTCAACATTTCTATATTTAAAAAATTCATATACGAGGTATAACAACTGTATTACATTATCTTTAGTGCTTGTTTAGATGTGCATAAGTTAAAAATATCTTATAAAGTTGTGGGATTTAGGTTTTGTTAATTAAACAATTTTCTATATAATTAACCTTTCATTACTTTGAATTATCATATCAAACCAAACACCTTATCATATCAAAGATTATCATGACCTATACCATATTGAAAAGGCAGTATCAAACTATATATTAATTATGTTTATAAATATATTAGTAAGTCAAATATAATTAACGTACGTATGTAAACTAAAGTTTTGCTTAGTCATAATACAACCAACATATATATATCGTACGTAACAAATGTTGTAGTACGTACCTTCCACTAATTAACTTGCCTACAACACAAAAAGGGAAAATTAAAGTGGATGATGATAGTTGATACACACACATAATTACAAGACTAGTGGATTTTATTACTTTTTTGGCTGGATAACTTTAATTTTCAAAGCTAATTAGACAACTTTTACTGTCTACTTTAATTTCTTTATTTATTAGAGTATTATTTCATCTTTTTCTTTGATACAAATTAAATGGAGAGAAATAATTAAGTGATGGTTTGTACGGTGGAAGTCATTTTTCCTAAAATAATATTTTGAAAACTATCTTATGTTATCTGAATATAGGTGAGTGGAAATATTTTTTTCTCAAAATATAAGTATATTAAAGACCAATAATAATATCAGAAATAGAGGTAAATTCATTATTTAAGTTCTCTTAGTACTCAACCAATTATAATGTTTTTAAAGTTACACTATTAAAAATTTTAGTGATTTTTTTCATATAAGCATATATTCCGCGTTAAAAGTACTAATTTAGATGAATTCGATATCATACATTGAATATCTATCATTGATCAGAAAATTGGAGAATGTTTTTGATAGATTTTGTGAATGATAATGTTAATAATGTTTAAGTTATACATTTTTTATATATACGAGGAAAGTCATGATTTTTTTTCAGAAAAATGAAATCCAACATATTAAATGACATAAACTGATTTTCTTCATGTCAAACACACGCTAACGCTAAATAAAAATTTATTTAGCTCTTGAAATATCTAAGGGTCATTTAATAAAGATTTGACCTAACTTTTACTGTTTAATAACAAATTATCTTTAAGTAAACCTACAACTCATTAGTTAATTCCAATAATTGATCTAATTTGTAACTAATCGTATAGTATTGATTTAGTTTGTATCTAATCGTAAAGTAAAAAGTCAAATTAGCAAAACATTTCTCATGATTAGTGTTAGAACATTGAACACGAAAGTAAAATAAGAATACAATTCATCTTTTGAATTAAGTTTATTATTTTCTCAAGAAAAAAAAAATTCTCAAAATAATGTGGGCACGTATAAGGATATCTTCCAACCAAAAACAAGAAAAAATAAGAATGGAATCATTGCAATTATGATCTTCGGTTGCTAATAAATTTTAACTTCGATCCTCATGATATTTTATATTTGGACCTTTTAGATTGTTTTTAGGAATTTGTTATATGTATATATTATACCAAATATAAAGTATATAGTCGGAATTTCACAAGCAAAATAATTAAAAGTGCATGTTTCAATAAATTGAAAACTAAATGTGTTTAACAAGATAGTATAATAACAAAAGTCAAAATTTCCCAAGAAAAATTAAATTAGACCTTAATTACAAGGAAACCTTAGTACTATAATTTAATTAACATGAGTGAAAAGACAAAGAACTAGAAAAATATTGGTGGTGATGACGGTTGTGATTGTTTTTGTGGTGGTGGTGATGGTGGCTCCGATTAGGTTCCTTCTCAATCCTCCACCTTATATGGAGGAAGTCGTCGACGGAGCAAGGTAGCTTTAATGGTCCATCAACATGGTAGCCATAAACATCATGAGCTTTATCAAGAAGCTTTTGTAGAAGAGGATGATATAGATATGAAATTGGGATAACAAATTTTTGAATACCACCATCTTCTTCTTCTAGTCCTACTTGAATTGCTAGCCATCCTTTCTTCACCTTCATGATTTTTATCGTTCGATATTGATATATAAATTAATAAAAGTTTGATCGCAGAATTGATCGCGATAGAAAAGATAAGAGAGGGAGAATATGTGTGTTGTGAACAAGTGATGAGGTCTAATAAGTGGTGAATATGTGAGTGTGTGTATATATAAGGTTGTGAAATTTGGAAGAAAAAGTTGTGGTGCTTTTTTGCGTTTGATGTCAATATTTAATGAAAATTTTTTATAGCAAAAGTGATGGTAATAATAATTATATTATAAGATGGTGGAGAATGGAGTGTTGGTTGGGTGAGTGAACTAGTGCGGTGGTCAAGTGGAGAATATATGGTATTAAATTTTATTCCTTTTTTTTTTTGTTGGAAAAATGTTGTCATAATGTAATGTTAATTGATTTATTTCCTTTGTAAAAACTTTGAATATAACTTCCTCTCTATGATATTTAAGCTCTAAAGAGTTTGACTATATATTTTAGATTATGTTTTGACTTATTTATCTTCAGATATCTGTTTGATCAGAAATTTAATTAGATTTAAAAAAATCTAATTTTAAAGTATTTTTAAATATTCAAGTAAGTTTTTCTGAGAAATTTCACTTGATTACATTTATAAAAAAATTAAATTCTTTCTAAATAAAATACATGTCTAAACATAATTTTAAATTTCAAAATTTTAAGTTTTAATTTCAAAATTTATGGTCAAATCAGAGTTGATTAACTTAACACATAATAGATATTTTAGATTATTTAATGCACCCAATTGATCTAAAATCCTAAGACATAAGAAACCTCAGAGGCAAAATACTAGATGATATTTTTCTATATGTTCAAACTATGATGATCAGACTTATTCGATATTTACATTAGTTGAATATAATAAATATCTCATAAAATTAGTTAAAATACGAGAAGTAATAAAAAGAATTAGGCCATAGTGGACTTGTGCCGGTCGTACAAATACGGATATGCGAAATTTACTTGAACTGTATTTGCAATTTATACCCTTTTCGTTGGGTATACTTTTTCAAAGTGGTCCCTCTTTCCAAATGTATTTATACATTTGGGTTTATTAGTTTCTTGTTTTATTCCTTCATTATCTTCCACAAGTTTTATAGTGGAGCAAAGAAAATGATACATTTCAAAATCAATTTTAGAAATAACAAGAAGAAAATAAGAAAGAGCTTTTGAAAATTCTCCGTCATATAATGTGTTAAATATTTGGATTCAATTTTAATAAAAATTATCTTTTATAATCCCATTTAAACAAACTAATTCACTATAATATGCGTTGAGCTTAAATAAAAATAATTGATAATTCATATAGCTAACACAAAATTATTTGAGATGGAGATTTGTGACACAAGTTTAGAATTTTCATCAAGGAGATTTGAATATAATGTCTAATATTTAAATTTTGAACTTCGTAAACTACACAATAAATCTTTAATATTACATTTAGAAAATTCAAAATCTCTATATATTATATAATTTTTTATCGAAGAATCTAAATTAATACTCTCACATGTCCCCTCTAGATCCGCCCCTAAGACAGTTATTATTGTAAAACAATAAATTTTGGTGAGATTACAATATTTCAACTAAGAGATTTATGTAGGGATATTCTTGAAAGTGGAATTTCAAATATTTTTTTCCTAACTTTTTATTATTTTATTTTATGCTTTCACTTTATTTTTATTTTTTCTCCACTATCAAAGGAGCCTCTTGATAAGATGCTTTGGTCCACCATATGTATAGAATTGATGATAACTATTCAGTGTTGAGAGTGATGATCTCTTTTCCTTTTTATAAAATAATAAAAAAAAAAACTCTATATATTAGTGCATTGTGGGGTTTCAAAATATTTGACAAATGACCCGACCCTTTTTAAAAAAGTCAAATTGAGTATAATAAGCGTTTATTTGGTTTATTAAATTAAAAACTATATATATGGTACCCGCAAGTACGATTTAAAATGTTACATAGTAATAGTTTTACCTCTTACAAGAGATTTTTTTTATTCGAATTTCTTTCGTTGAATTGTTTCGTATAAATAAAGTTAATTTATTTTATTATGTATATAAAGTAATAAAAAATTTAATTCCATCGCACTGATCCGATCCTTATTCCAGATTTATATGTCCCACACTTATATCATTGATCCCCTTTGATACGATTCTGGTCTGCATAGTATAATTATATTCCACGCATTTTCCTTATGTTTATTGTTCTTTTTATTTATTTTATTATAGAAATAAACATAATACTGACCATTCTAGAATTTATACTATTTTTTGTGCATTGTATTGATTGTACAAAATTATGTTGATACTTTTGTTTTTGGGTTAGGCACACTAGCTTTATAGTACAAATTTTTTTATATTCAATTTCTTAGTTGATATTGTATAAGCAATTCGATAAATCTGATCAATTTACGTTAAGAAATTTCAATTTAAAAGTAAATTGAATGTTCTTATCAAATATTATTCCATACCCAGGATTTGAACTTGTTTTTTTCTTGTTTTTATTTCTCTTATTAACTAACCAATTGTGTGATTTTTTAAATATTTTTTTCCTTTAGTTAACAAAATTAAAAGTTGTTCAATGAAATATATAGTATCTCCAATATCTACCGACCTTTATTTTAGATAGTTTTATTTTTGCAGTTTTTGGTTAGGAAAGATTTCTTCAAATCGTATCTCCCCAATCATAACAGGTACATGCACTTTAAAATCATTGAAATTAACTTGGAAGGAACTAGAAGTAACTCAAAAAGAATATCAACTATCATTCTTGACATCAAGAATGATGGCGGGACGGATGAGATCAATCTCCACATCTTTATTTAAATACCTTGATATTAATAAATGTTATTCCAATATAACTCAACTTCTTTGACTTTGTCGGACTAGTAAAATTTTGATCCATTCATACATATAAAGACAATAAAATGACGTCTAACTTGATTCGAGACTAAGACTCCTTACAACTCGAATTAAAACCAGTCAAGATGAAAATTGATTGATGAAAAGGTAGGTTGGGGTGAGTGGGATTCTTATATCCTTATTCAGTAATAAGAAGTTTCTAACTCGTGCTTCAAGAGTTGAGAAATTTTTGGTACAAATATGCTTCATTTCAAGTTTCTACGCAACTCATGAACTTCTTCAAATTTGTCGGATCAATAAAATTTGATCCACTCATATTCCAGAATGAAATGACACCTTAACTTGTCTTGAGATCGAGACTCCTTACAACTTACACAAAAAATGACTATGACTGAAAATTAATTAATGTAAAGGCAGGTCGAGATGAATGAAATTCCTATATCCTTATTCAGAAATTAATCAGAAGTTTCTAAATCATACTTAGAAAATAGAGAAAATCTTGATAGGAACACACTTCCTTCGCAAGGTCCTAATACGTTATACAAATTCTTTGACTTAGTTCGATCAGTAAATTTTGAATACCGAATGATATTAATCACGGCCTTGCCCACCCCACTAATTTCATGACTTGCTTTTAAGTCAACTGTGTCAAGCTACAAGTACAAAAACAAGATAAAGAGATTGACATCACTAGACCGCCCAAAATGCTTGGTCCATTTGCCATAATATTTTGTGATTTGGCTTTTTTCTACAACTTCATTTTATTATGAAAAAGTGATAAACATTTGCCAACTCTTTTATGTCCACCCCACAAGTGATGTTTATGGGTCTTCACTTTCTTCTTATAGATAGAATCATAATATCTTACCCCACAAGTGATGTTTATGGGTCTTCACTTTCTTCTTATAGATAGAATCATAATATCTTTTAGTGTCATTGATTTTTTTACTAAAAATACAATTTAAGCATACTCTTATGAAGGTTGGGATTTCACACGTTTGGATAATTAATCATTTTATATAAAAAATAATTTTAAAAAAATATTGAGGGTAGAAGTAGGGGAAGGAGAAATGAGGGAGAGGATTACGAGGCGAAAAATAAAATCGATCTACAGGACTACAATGCACTAGAACGCCACAAGCTACTAAGATTCCCCTTTTAAATAGTATTTTCTTCTCACAATCAACTTTGACGAGTGTTTATACACTTGTCCTTCAAATGTGTTTGGTCTTTAATTTTTATTGTATAAATGAGTTCGTCTTTATTTTATTTTTTTCCCTTAGCAGTTGAACTTATGCCTACCGAGACATAAGTTCTTTAAGGGAGTAAGACATAACTTGAGAGATATTATAATACAAAAATATAAAATTATCTCCGCAAAAAAGTTATTTGCCTTGAGGCGAAAAATTAAAGACCAATACAAAATAGGGACAATAGTGCAAATGACCCATTCTAAGGGCCTAAGTCTCAATCAAAAGCCCAATTGGGACCGGAGTGAATATTACTTCTAAGGGCCTTAGAAAAGCCATTAGGCCCACTAATGGCCCAAAATTAAATAAAAATCCAAAAGTACAATACAAAAACAGAAAAATATTTCATTAAGTAACAAAATCAGATTTTTGAACAAGAATATGTAAAATTAGTGAAATCACAATTTGATGCGATTAATATATTTTAATATTATCCGTGCATAGGTTGTAATATAATACTAATAAAATAGAGAAATTAAGGCATTCATAAAGTGGTTGGGCAGTTGGACAAGCCTTTGTAAAATGATTAGTTAGGTGATCAAGGCAGGTAATTTAATTAATTACATGCTTCATTATTTTCAGTATTTTTTTCCTCTATTAATTATAATATAAGCAATTATTGTTGTAGTTGTTTTGACTCTTATAACTTTCCTATCCACTTTATCTTAATTTGTAGCACTTGACATTCAATTTTTGTTTTATTATCCTAAAATTACTAAATATTGTTTATTTGGACAATACAAATAGCCCTAAGAAAATTATATAAATTGGGAGTAAATTTTACACATTCAAATATTGTAAGATTCTATTAATATGGTATTTGTAAAGAAAAGCAAAGAAAATAAGAGAAAAAAATAAACGAACAATTTGAACCATACATAGGCGGAGCTAGGATATTAATATGTGCACATATTAATGAATTTTTCAACACAAATACATTGTTTGTGCATTAGAAGTTATATTGAGTTCGATTGAACCTGAATCCGTATCTGAACTTCTAACTCCGCCTCTGAAAGCGCACACACAATCCTTCTAGAGTTTATCACATTGTGTTGGTACAAATGATAAAGTTTCTTTATCAAGATCATGAATGACCATCATATTTTGTTGTTGAACATTTCCAAATATTGACATTCCAGTTGAACTTCCCATAGCTAAACAAGCAATTCCAATTCTTGAATCAGCAATCATATAATTTTCTGCAGGCAAATCCATGTCTGCACCTTCAAAATGAAAAATCAATTTTGGAACTTCTATGTTATTTGTGTTTGATGGCAATTTGAAACAAAGATCTAGTCCTGTTGAGCTTGAATCATCCACCGGAAGGTTTACCTGCACGTTAATTTCACGTATGATCAATGAGCTTTATACATTGTAACAACAGTGTTTAGTATGGTCAACTGGTTGTATGAATACTCACTAACCATATATATAAAGACTAGTAAAGTCACAAAACAACTACAACAAATTAAGTTATTGAGTTTTATATATCCACTATTACAGTATAGTCGTTGAATCCTATGCATCAGAACAATATAATATAAAGTCCTAAATTTATGTTATGTCGCATTGAAATCACTAAACTTTACTCACTATAACAATTAAAATCTATTCTAATAAGGCGACCTTACTGTTATAGTGAGTAAAGTTTTCTCTCTTTATTGTATATTTATAATGTGACAAAAAATAGTTTAGTGATCATACGTGAAATTAAGATGATTACCTGTGAAGAAAACTCTTTCTTGAGAAGACTAAATGCACTTTCTTCTAAGTATGTTATGGTTGTCCCAGAGTCAATTATCATTCCTCCAGAGCCATCTTTGTTGAGTGAAAATGTAGATTTCTTGATAGCCAATTGAGTATCCCCAACAGATATTCCTTTTAATGAAAGATAATAAAAAGATGGTTGTGTTGGGTTTTTCACTAATGGGGTTGTAATAATATTGTTATAATCATCACGTGCCATCGATCCCATGAGAAGCGTGCTACTCTTGCTATAAGCATCCTCATTAATCGAGGTCAGACAGTACGAGAATCTGGACAAGTGTAGTTGAGAAACTAGTGATAGTGGACCTCGTCCAAGGCCCACTAGGCCCGCACCTTGACTAAATCCACTACCTTCATTGTCATTTCCACATCCAAATGCAACGTTTGGTATTGAAACTTTACCAAAAGTAAATGTTTCACTAGCCAAAAAACCTTCACTTGATGAATAATCACCATATGTATACATATACTCACAATTATTATTACCACAAGATGACATTGGCAATGCTTCACAAAGTTTATTAGAACATGAAATTTTTTCAAAAGTTGATGATTTTGATGGATCAAAAATTGGTGTCGATTGATCAAAACACTCTTTACAAGGCTTACATTGAGTCCAAGTTAAATCACTACCAGTATCCATTATTGCATTATAAGACTCACTTGGGCTACCAATTGATATTTGCATTAGAAACTCACCATTTCCTGCATGAATTGTTGATTTTACATCATTTGTTTCATCTTTTGATGATAAAGTTGCAAAATTAGCCACTAGACTTAACCTTTGTAACCTTGATTTCCCTCGTGCCATCGCGCGTTGTAAACGTTCAAATTTTGTGAAATTCCCACCTGAATCAACATGTTTTAAGCTCACTTTGAACCCCTTATGGTTATTGAGAACATGTCTAGATGTTGAACTCACTTGCAAAGCAAATAAGATTGATGATAGAAAAAGAAATAGGATGTAATAGGCAAACTTTGATGAAGCCATATATTTTTTTGGTAATATAAAGATTAAAGAATATGTAACATATATATATGTATCAAACACTCAAAAGGGAGTATCTAGTAAAAATAAAATAAAAAATAGGTGCACATCAAAATGGAGAAAAAAAGTTGGGTATTGAAGTGATGAGCAATTTCAACATCAAAAGGAAGGTGAAATATCAACTTAATTAAAAAATTACACCACTAAAATAGTTGTTGGAGATGACAAGAAATAAATGGGAAGTGAGTCATATATTTTATTTTTTTTAATTCATTTCTATTTGAATTTTATGTAGACAAGGACTTTTATACATATAACAAGCAATGTAGTTATCATTATTCTACACTATCATAATAGGTAGTATACTGTGTAGTAATAATTCTTGAAACTTTTTTAACCTTCCTTTGAAGGAAATTCATATATATTCCAGATTTGAATTTTATAGGTTCGAATCAACTCATTTAATTTACTGAATTCAAAAATCAATTATTTGTATTTATTTAAGGTATATATATATAATTCAGATGAGTCTATAATTAACACTCTATATCCGCCCTTAGTTGGACTGAAGACCTAGGGTAACATTAGCAAGATAGAGAAATATAAATAGGGTAAGACTATGACCTAAGTAGATTAATTAGGATATATTATGGAAGAATAACTTGTTTTCTCATTTAATAAAAAGTATGCACTTTTTTATTTGGTGACAATAAAATAAAATGTCCTTCTAATGGGTGGATAGGAAAAATAATGTTAGCTAATGTTTCATTCTAAAATATTGTGTTGCCAATTTAGGTGGCACATCTTAAGTAGGTAATTGAAATTAACATCAGACTATTTAACTTACTACCTAGAAAACAAAAGGTTCACTATATTCCATTTTATATGATAAAAATATTATATTCAGTCTATTAAAAAATAATAGCATTTTCTTATATTAAAAAATAATTTAGCTTTCAATTTCTCTTATTTTCCCCCATGATGACAAGTTTTTATTTCAGAGAATTGTCATCATATGTAAGATTACAAATTTTAAAGTTTTAAACTATGTATCTAATTAAATACCGCCACATAAATTTTAACTAATGAGTATTATTGCTTTCTTTCTTTTTTGCCTTTTTGTCAATTGATGGGATGATCTTAGAAGAGATTAAGTTGGTGGACTAACTCTTTTACTAATGATAATAAAACTTGAAAAAAAAAGGATGGAGTTGAGGGGTGGGGGGTGTTGTTTGCTTGTTTTGTTCTTCAAGCATTGTTGAACTAAAGTTTAAAAAGTTATGCCAACATATTGAGTAGGTATGATTATTGAGCATATGTACAAAGACCATTGCTTTTTAGTTTTTTCAATGATACATTTTTACAACTATTGTACACTCAAAGGATAAAATATTGTTTATTTTTTATTATCTAAGTTGTTTCAAGTTTTCTTTTTTGTTTTGTTTTCTTACCCTTCCGTAGGAACTCCCACCTTTTTGCTCCATTCGTAACTCGAACTCACAACTTAAGTTATTTATTCTGAATGTTTGTTGTTTTTCTTTGTCAAGTCAAAATACTTGAAGTAATTACTAGCATTCTTTACTTACAAATGGACTTAACAAATTTTGGTTGAGTTGAAGCGATCAATGTGACTGAAATGGCCAAACAAATTTCTGAAAAAGAATCTAAATTTTGGTAATTTCCCCCCTTCTAAAAAGCATATACCATGATTGGATAATTGGATACTATTACAACCAATTTCTAGTAAAAGCTAAAAAATTAAGTCTTAGCTCTTGCATTTACAATTTTATTGTATTATTTGGTAACTTACACTTTACATTTGAAACCTTCATTTCATACTATAATAGACTTTAAAGTCCTTCCGGCCCCTTGTGACTGTGAATTGAATGAATACACAGATGAAATTTCAAGAACGAACATTGTATGGTTCACAGAGACATCGCTCTGATGGTGACATTAAAAAAAAAAAAAGAGGCTCAACACACATAACACTAAAAAAGAAAAAGGAAACGCGATACAGGGGAGAGCAATTCAGCCTGGGAACTTAAAGAAGAGGCAACCAAGAACAGAATCTTGCATAATCCATAAGATCAAAGTTTAAAATTTTCTTTATCACCTATTGAATATCCCCTAGCAGTTCTAACAAATACATGTACTAAATTTAAAAGTCATGAACAAACTTTCACCAATCAGTTATTGTTTTGTTTGTCCCCTATAAGTTTACAAAATACAGTGATTAACGCATTAGCCATGAATTGAAGATGTAGAAACTCTTGCAATAGTAGAAACCTGAAATGGAGACTTTGAGTTGAGCCATGGTGATATCATTCTGGTCGAGTGAACTTCCAAAAATCAGCTAATCTTGGTTCTACGACTCTCCATGTTTGACACATAATGCCGGATATCTTTATCCAATTACATCTGAGAAAGAAAATCTCAAGAGAGTGTGCTTTTATAGACCAATCGAGTTGGTCCTAGATTTATTTTTGCTCGATAGTTTCATTAGATTTTCTTCCTCAAGTTTTTTCCTTAGAGCAGCCTCCTCCTTTTGTCTTTGAATGAGCTCTAACTCCCGAAGTCGCTCTTCCTCTTTTCGCTGCGCCTCAAGAGCCTCTCTCCTTTGAGCCTCTTGTACCCTCCTTCGATTCTCCTCAAGCATTTTGTCCAGCTCCTCTCTCTCTTTTCGTGCTTTTTCCTGTTTAATTCAGTGAGTTATTATGTTAGAAACAACGCCATCAAAAAGTTCAAAGATTTGTATATTTAGACCAAGAACATGATAGTTTTAACCTCGATTAAATGGGAAGACAAGAAACTATTTTGGAATTGTTAAAATATAAGATTCATAAATGGAGGAAAGCTAGCCGACTCGCTCTCTAAAGGTGAACTAACAAGTAGTTTTCAGTGTAGACAGGAAAGTTTGTGGAGTATATCAGGTTCATGGGCTAATGCCTAACCTCTTACAAGAGAAATACTGCTACTAAAGTACAAGTAGAACAAAGAAGAGTTAAACTTTCCCTGCTTCCTTCCTCATCCAAACTAAGAATTAAAATACTTATCTTTTAGCCGTAAATAACATGTTATCTTTCATATAAGATCTCATCAAGATACGATGACAAAAAGAAGTACACAAGCAGAGAATATAATGATTAGTAGATATCAACAATGGATCAATATAACCACCCCAACAGAAACTTACTTCTTTTAGCCTTGCCTCCGTAAGAGCAGCTTGCTTTTCTTTTTCAAGTTGAATTTCAACATCTTCAAACAGTTTTCTATGACCTTCTTCTATTCGCCTCTCTATTTCCAGCTTAACTTCCTCTGAACTTAACTTTTCCTCGACCCTTTTCCTTATTTCTTCCTCCAATCTCTTTGCAGTTTCCTCTTCTAATTGCTTGAGTTCTGCCTCTAGCTGTAGCCTGAAAGTTATTCAATTAGTTCAAAATACAGAGAGCACATGAAATAAAACCATAACTCTTCAACACTTCCACATTTGAATAGAAAAAACAAGTACGTTAAAGCAACAGGCATGCTGCACTATGTATCTTGAAACATAATAGCCTGGAATGCCAAGAAATATGACCAATGATCAAGATGTAAGGCAAAAATGTACAGCACATTTTTCAGAGGGTTTCAGACCCACAGAAAATCAAGTAATAATCTTCTCTTAATAACCCAACATGTCAAGAGTCTACAGTGGTTGAATACTACACTAAAACCTTCTGGATAAATATGTTAACAACAACAACATTCCAAGTGTATTCCCACAAGTGGGTTTTGGGGAGGATAGTGTGTACACAGCCTTACCCCTACCTTGAGTAGAGAGGCTGTTTCCAATAGACCCTCGGCTCAAGTAAAGCATATCAAAAATCAAGTATGTATAGCAATGTATAAATATGTTAACATGAGCATTAATTTCGTATAAGTACACTCTGGATAACTCTACAATGATATATAAGCACAAAAAACAACGACATAAAAAGATACAGCTACATACACACACGCATATTAGCTTAGTTTACTTACTCTCGACTTCTTTAACTTAAAGACTAGATCAAACCTCCGGAAAGCAACAACTTACAGAAGCTCACTATAGTTGAGTACTTGGGAGTAACTTTAGGACATAGACTAGAGCCAAAGGAACATCATAACCGTATCAATCACATCTAACAAACCTTTTCTTTTCTTCTTCTTCTTTTTTCAATTTTTCAGCAGCACTTTTACGCTCAGTGGATGTAAGACTAGGACTGCGAGACTTGGGTACAGGAGACTCTGAGGAACTGTGACTTCGTCGTCTCCTATGACGCCTAGTCGTCGGGGACCGACTTCTTTTGCGCCTTGTAGCTGGAGAACGGCTCCGACGGCGGTGAGGGGTACCGGAGCGACTCTTTCTCCTGCGAAATATAACAATTGTAACTAAATAGACATGATAATGTGAAGGACGACCCATTTCAACGAAAATCCGCTACTAAAACATGAACTATTCTGTGTGGTTCACTGTCACAACCTTCCTGTTACAAAAACATAAAACTTGCTGGATATAGTTTTAAGCAACTGATTGCCGTGTAAAAGGCTGCACGTTTAAGTAGAACACACACACTTACACCATCTGCTGGCATTCCTAATTTGTATTCACACACAATTTCCTTTAAATCAACCTTCTTCTACTATATGTCTCTCAGCCCACCCCTTTGACTACCACAATCAAACCAAACTATCCAAAAGTACAAGTAGTAAGCAGAAAGTTACATACCTGTAAAGACATCGGTTTATATATAGAATATAGCAATTAGGAGATTTCTAGTTGAGATTTGAAACAAACTACTAAATGAAGATAGATTTTTCAGGCTTCATAACAATGCAGCTAAAATTCCAACATTTAAACTAAAAATAGAAAACGAAAAGTGTGTCGGGGCCAGCTTGGGGGTACTCGACTAATTTCACTAGATACCCGACACCTCCCACCAGCATCAGTTACCATGTAACTCTGTTCATCAAGGCTACGATAAATGAGACCTCATGGTGCTCGAGACACTTCATTAACCACTAGGCCACACCTTTGTTACCACACTCCATACAGTTATAGAGAAAAAAAAACAAAAAATTGAACCTTTGCAACAAAACAGATATGCAAATTCATATAGATTAGCAATAAATCATAAAAATTGCATCTTTCAACAAAAAAGAGATACAAATTCATGTGTATACGAGCTGGAAGACAAAATATTACCTGCTGGAATAGGGTGACCGGCTTCGGTCACGTCGGCTCCGGCGACTGCTGCGACGGCGATTCACCGGAGATCGAGACCGTCGAGAATACGACGGCGACCGGGATATGCTCCGTCCCATTTTTACCAACAGTAGGAATTTTGTTCAATTTCTTAGCTATTAACGGGTTGGAGGAGAATTTTTGGGCCACCGGTTTATTCATTGTTAGGCCCATCATTTGACACAACTATTGGGCTTTTTTCACTAATATCCATGGGCCAAATTTTTGTTTACAACCCATACTCATTACAACAACATATCTCGTGTGAAATCTGAGGAGGTTAAAATGTATGAACTGCGAAGACGTTATTTTCACCTAATGAATTTTGAGGTAGAGAAATTAATTACGATTGACTTTCGATTTAAGAAAAATATTTCAAAATATATTTGGAAAATACGAAGTGAAACAAGCTCCAATTATTTACGATAGACCTTCTCTTACTATCTTCTTTTAGTAAAGTATGTTTCAAAGAGAATAAGCATTTTCGTATGGAAAAAATAATGTATATTTTAGAAATTTCATATTACTTAATGACATGCTTTTAAAACAACATATATGTCATGATATTTTTAAAATTATAATTTCAATAGATTTTCATTCTTCTTCAGATTCTGGTTCACGCTCAATCAACACCGTCTTATAAACTAAAACATGTGGAATATTATTAGTGGCGGACTCATAATGACTTCTATTATTTCAATAAAACTACAATCTCACCTCAATCTTTTTTTTGTGTGTGTGAAAAACAAGTAAATAGAATTAACTGTGCATCTCACAAGCATACTTTTAAGACTCTAATTCTTCCACTCCATTTATGCGTTGAATTTTAAAAGTTACGGAGTAACTTTTTTCATTTAAATGATAAGCTATCATTTACTTATAAGTTACAACTATTCAATACTCTTACAAAAAGTTGATCAAATAATAAAATTGAATCCACACATAATGGATTCACAAATCACCAATCATATGATACTAACAATAGTTAGAATTTCCAAAAAAAAGATGCTATTCGTTTATTAAAACACATACATATGTCTAAATCCTGAATCTATCACTGTTATATTCTTTAAAATGATTGAAAAGGACAATATAATAAAAAAGGAACACAAGTCACGGATATGAAAAAGACAATAAAAAAGTGTAGAAAATGATTTGTATTTAATGTTATAAATTTTTGTTGTGGCCATGAATAAAAGTGTGTACGGAATATAAAACACTGCATGAGCAAAACTGAGAGTGAGTCCGTGATGCTCCTTTGTCTTTTTATATCCAAAAATAAAATAAATTAAAATCAAAAGAATATTTGTTACATAATAAATATTGAATGATCTTGCCACATTATTGTGCCAAATATGAATTATTTATCTTGTGCCAAACATGTATTATTTTTGTTGAATGATCTTGTCACATTATTCCCATTATTGTTTAGTTTAAGTTTTTGAGATAAGGAGCGGAGCTATAATATTAGGTGCGTGATTGAATGGATTTAATAACTTTTGTTTGGATCTCAAAGTAAGTACTTCAACTTTGAGAGTCTACATGCATACAAATGACAACTAAACACCCCAACTCATCTAAATTGTATCTCATGGACAACTTATGCTGACATGACACATAAAAATTTGAGGTGTCTAAATATGCATACTCAAAATTAGAGTGCTTACTTGCCAATTGATGCCAAGTTTGAGTGTATGCTTATGTATTGTGTCTAACTAAAATGACTTAATGAGTTATATGACAAGTTCAGAACTCATAAGGTTCAAATCTTGATAATTTGTGTATACACATCCATGGCGAAGACACGAACCTCGTCATGGGATCTTATATACACACGATAGAATATTTCGACGAAGGGGATTCAATTGAGCATGGAAAATAAAGAGAGATGACATAAAACATTTCAAGAAAATGGATACTAGTTATTCAAATAGAGAAGGATAAATATACAAGTCCTTTAACAAAATGCACAATTAATATAACATTACAACAAACAACTTTTATGTATTTTGTACAAGTGACTTGTGAAGTACTTAAAATTAGTTCATTTAATTGAAATGAAGATCTTTTTGAATCCTCCTTGAGAAGTACATCTAATTCTAAGAATTACATAAGAAATGAACCTATAAAGCATGATAAAACAAACCATAATAAGCAAATTCTTCCTTCTACTTTCTTCACCACCATATCCTTCCTCTTTTAGTAGTTGTTCACCACTAGCCAAACACATCCCAAACATGTATTGTAAGCACTTTCCAGAACCAGAAAACTCATTAATCAAGAACCCTTCAAAAGGGTACTTAAAAAGGGATACATAATGCATCACAATCCAATAATTTGGTATCTCATTTTTTGAAACAAAGTAACCAGAGAACAATGCACATGATCCCATCATAGCACAAACTAATGAGTTCCCAATGATGAAGTTTGGTACTAAGGCACTACAACACACAACAATTGAGTTTGCTGTGTATAGAATGAGCCAAATTAGTAACAAAAAGTGCATGAATGCCATAAACTGTTTGTTTAAACCAACCATCCAGTATAATGGAGTTGAGAAAAGCAATGCAAGAATCAACAGAAATGGCAAGTAGACAAGGCTGTTGGCTATGACATAAGATGAAACTCTATAACTCCCACAAGATGTTTCTTTCATTAGTATTTCCCTTTCTTGTAAGAATATTGGTAATGCTTCTGTTGTACTTGACAAAAGATATGTCAAGATGAATGCAAATAAGCCAACTCTTGCTTGTGCTCCAACTAAATCATCTTCAAGATTGTAAAAAATTGATCCTAAAACAAGTCCTGAGAGTAACATTTGTAGTGTCTTAAAACCAAAAAGCTCCTTTGTTCTGTATATGATTTTCCAAAACCTTATTGTAAGGATCACAATCTCTTGCAGACTTGAATTTGCAAAGCCAACATGGATAGGCATAGGCATAGGCATAGGCATAGGCATAGGCATAGACATAGACATAGACATAGACAAAGAGTCTTCATTTATCAGTTTAGATTCTTGAAAGAGTTGCTGCAAAGTGAACTTACCTGAATTCTTGATCATAAGTGCTGATTGAGGCAACAATGCGTGGTTTTGTTTCTGGATTATGTCAATCGATTCGATGGCGAATTCGAGTATGTTGACATGAAAGGGAAGGTCTAATCCTAATAGGATTAACCTTAAACTAAGCTGTTCAATGGTTCCATGATGCAAGATTGTACCATTAGCCAAAAGTAGGATTGAGTTGAACAACTTCATGATCCTAAAACATGGCTGATGAATACTAAGAATTATCGTTCGATCACGAGTAACAGCCATGGTTTTAAGCATGTCAATGATCTGCAATGCTGAAGTACTGTCAAGACCTGAAGTTGGTTCATCAAGAATCAAGACTCCAGGGTCATGAATCAGTTCAACTCCTATAGAAACTCTCCTCCTTTCACCACCTGAAATCCCTCGAATTCGATCATCACCAATCCTAGCACCAGCAACATGTTCTAAACCAAGTTCTTGAATCAAACACTTGACCCTTGAACTCAATTCTTTAGGAGCAAGTTTTAACCTTAGTTTTGCACTAAAACTTAATGTTTCTTCAACAGTTAACAGAGGAAACAGAGTGTCCTTTTGTGTAACATAGCCTGAAATCTTCTTAAACCTTACTTTATCAACTGGTTTTTGGTTCACAAAAATAGATCCACTTTGTGGCTCAATCTTACCTGCTAAAACTTCTAAAAAAGTAGACTTTCCAGCACCACTTGGACCAACAATAGCTAGAATTTCACCTGTTTTTGCTCTACAATTCACATCCTTAAGAACATGCCTTATAGACTTTGGATTATTATTAGTATCACCTTTTTCCAATTCTTGAACTCCTTTTATACACTTGTGGTGTTGTTTTCTGCTAAAAAAACTAAAAGGGGTTTCTCTTTTATGTGTATAGATTGTGTAGTTGATGCCTATTGCTTCAATTTCACAACCTTGTTTCTTCATTGAACAACTTAAACTCACAAATTTGCTTTGTTTCTTTTCTACTTTTTTCTTTTCCAAGTTTCTAAGTTTTGTTTGTACTTTAAACTCTTCTTGATTTCTGCATTTTGGTATATAATACTTTGGTCATGAGATTCAAGAAGTGTTGGAAGTTAGTGGCTAGGAGTTGTCAAATTATAATGACCTCTAGTTTTTCTATAAGAAAAATTTTGTTTGATAGTTTCACGTGAAGTTGTTTCTTTGAATATAGGTTCACGTGTCACCATGCATGACAACCTACAATTCCAATTCAATTGGGAGTATAATGTAGTATACTAGTTGTATATAGTGTATCTTCTATATATCACCAACAACCGTTGCGGTGGAGTGGTAAGCCACTCATTCTTCCTTAATTAAAGACCTCAAATTTTAAGTCTGGATATAAAGTCCCGTTCATTAGGGAATACGAGTTCTGAGTATAGAATTTAAGTCAGGATATAAAGTCCCTTTCGTTAGGAAGTACGAATTCTGAGTATATAATTTAAGTCTGGATGTAGAGTCTCTTTCGTTAGGGAGTACGAATTTTGAGTATAGAATTTACCTTCGTTATGAAATTTATCTGAATTCAATCGATTCGTAATGTGAGTATCATATAGAAAATTTAAAAAAATATATGTATCATAGACATGATTGTGGCTTTTATTTTACTTTGCCAAGATAATGTTAGTCTCCTTGCAACTTGCAAGCTCTTTTGTGGCATTTGTTTGCCTTTAGTATAACCCGTGATACTTCCTATGGTGTACAAAGTCAATTGCAACAATAATAATATATCGGTGTAATTTTACCAAAGATCTGAACCTTTTCAATAAATTATCGAGCATACTAATATCAATTAAATACTTTAAAATTAAATTGGAAAAGATTAGAGTATCAAAAAGTAAACTCCTTTCATTAGAAACATATATAGTTCTTCATATCGTAACATAATATTCATAAAGATTTATTGGATGATCCACATTAAATATTAGTTACATTACTCCTTTTTGACTTGTTATATTTGGCTGTGCAATCATCATAGCAGCCTCCCATTTTCTTTTCATCTGCAACAAAAACAATAAAAAAGAACAAATTTTAATTTTGGATCCATAGTTTAATTTTTTTTAAACAGTGTTCTTAGTAAAAAAAAAAAAAAAAGCCTTGTTACTAGGATCGTTTTTTTATTCAAAAATTATACGGTATATATAAGATCGAAATTATACCTGAGATGGTGTTGGAGCATTGCTCATAACAACTAGTGTTATGAGTCATAGCTTCATAAACACTATGAATTATGCATCTTTTCATGCATACATCATTGCAAAAATCAGGTTGAGAAGAACTTATACATGTAAGTCTGCATAAGCCTTTGCAAGATATTTTACTTATACTAATATTTGCTCCAATAACATTTGCTAAGATGATAAAAAATATTGTAAATCCAAACACAATTTTGAGATTTTTCATGGTTGTATTTTTATCTTTTTTATTTGATTAATTTATATTAAAGTTCAAAATGATAATGCTATTTATAAGTCAAGTTTATTCATTGTGCATTTAATAAAAGTTGATATTATTGTGTATATTTACACATATAAGCAAATTTTGCTTACCTGTTAATTTGTCCTTATTTTCTTGCATTCCCACTTGGTCAAAGTCAAAAAATTGAATTAAACTTATTTGTCTCTATTAATTCTTAAATTTATTGGTGTCCTGACTAGTTTTACGTAATATTTTCTATGTACAACAAAACTTTGGATATTATATATAAATAAATCAGCTAATTTTTTATATCGCTGCTACAATTTAAACTTGTACTATCATAGTAAAAACAATATATATTATTTCAAGCTAAGCTTAAAAACTTAAATTAACTCAGTCAAAATTAATTAATCCATGCTTAGAAAATAATCAAAATCAAACTGTTTTTTATGTATTAATTAATGTGTGTATATCACATACGGTTGTACCAAAAAGTCAAGATGATTAATGGTAGCTCTTAATTTTACCCCATTCTCTAAGGAATTAATGGCTTTTTTTACTTGTTCAAACGATAGAAATAATAATTACTCCTTCGGTTTCTTTTTAGTTATCATGATTTCCTTTTTTATAGTCAAACATTATGAACCTTGACTAAGATTTTACAATAAATGTTTTTTCATCATATTGATATATAAATGTTACAATTTATAGTTCTTTTCGTACAATTTTTGATTATCTAAACTTTAAGTTTAAAATATCAATTATGAAATCTAATTTAACTTTGAAAATACAGTTTCACATAAAATCGCACTAATTTTGCGATGTAAAATTGACAAGTGTAAGTTAATAGAGTAGTTTACAGGAATTCACATCTATCTTTTCCAAATTAAAAGTTTAAAAAGTGAAATAAAATGTGCATGCTTTTTGCTGTCTTAAACTTTGGTATTCTTTTGAGAAACACACACATATATACACATCAAACTTTAATTTTCAATCATTATTATGAGTTTTAATCAGAGCAAGACATATATGTATATAGGTGGGAAAAAAAGCTAGCTCCTATTTGAAATTAATTTGTTGGTAACTGTTGGAGGAAGCCATGGTCAAGTGTGATAGTGATTTGAGTGATTTCATGCTGATAAAATGCATGTCTACACAATTCAACTAGTTATAGGATATTGTTCAATTTTTGTTTTTAGTTGTTTAATTATAATATACTAGTACTTTACTTTTATCTCCATTTGCAATATGAGAATTGTTCTAACTATAAGTTGTGTGAATAAAATCTCATATTGACAGATTATAAAAATAAGAAATAATGTGTACGATATTGTCAATGGTGTGGGGTATTATGTGAGAAATAGTTGATTTTGGTCCAAAGTAACGAGTATAATACATGTTAAGAATGTCTTTGAACAGGCTTAAGTAGCTCAACAATTGATATTAAAATTGATAATTCGATGAGAGAAGTATGGAAATAGCTACTTAGAGCTAAAAGATGTACACAAAGAAGAAGTCGATATGTGGGCTTTGGTTGCTAATTCATATTCGAATGATACACACAATTCTCCAAATAAGCCTATGAATCTTGGTAATGAACTAGTTAAATATTTCATTTCTAAATTAATTTATCTCTAATATATTAAAAAAATAAAAAATTGAGACGTTCATGTTGCTTTCAATTTTGATGATGATTGATGTTTCCCCTTACAAGGACTCCTAGACTATTCCAAAAATTGAAAATACAATAAAATAAAATAAAAAACTTATTATCATAACACAATTTCATGCTTTCCTATTCAAACTACATTTTTTAATTATGTGTATATATTTATATTTGCACACGTAAAATGTAAGTTTCTACTTTTGTGCACAGTTCATCATCATCCACTCACTTTCGTTAATTCCACTAATTAAGCTAATCAACGTACGATACTTATCCTAATAGAATTCACTCTTTTAAAAGTCCTTTTTAAAAGAGAATTAAACGAAAAAAATAACAATATAAAGATGTTTAATTAATTTGTAAGTTGAAGTTACTTCAAATTAAAGTTAAAAAAATATATCTACTTTTTGCAAAATATAAAGATTACTAGCCGCGTGTAAACTATTAAGAAACGCTATCCATCCCCCTTTTTTTTCATTTTTAATCGACACGTATACCATAAACCTTTTATGAGTAGGTGAGCCTCAACATTTTATCGCGTGATTCAAAATATAAAAAAGTAAACATCTAAAAAAGTTAACGAAATGATATAATTTTATGAAGAAGAAAGTTTGGATGAACTATTTTTGCTCTCTAGCTTCACATATGATATTACAACAAAAATAACTTTTAGCAGTAAAAAATATGCATATTAATAAAGAATGATAAAGTCTTTATCGACATTAATTAATTGTGATTAGATCCAATGTCGTTATATGTTATAGAAACATTTACAAAAAATGTTAATTACCTCTAAAAATATATTTAGTAATAATTAAATCATTACTATTAATTAATTATCTCTGATCCTTCGAGCTCCATGATTTCCAAATTTTGTTATCCATTATCTCTAATCACGATGACTAAATTTCTTTAACAGTTTGATGCATTAAGTTGTCGCTATATACAGATTTGAGGAAGGTCTAGACTATGAAAGTCTATTATACACTGTCTTATGACTAAATTTCTCTAATAATAATTAATTAATTAGCAGAGCAGCCTTTGAAAACTTAAACGTGTTTTCTCTAATACTTAATATTAATTAATTAGCGCACACACTCTTCATTTCTAATCAACACCATTTAATTGTCCATTACGTATATTATTCTTAACTTTTCAAAGAAAATTAAAACACAAAATATATATATCTATAATTAAAAAGAATTTAAGTTATATAATTTGTCAGTTAAAAAAATTTCTTACACCATCACATCATATTTACTTATCGTAGTATATCATCATCTTATTTTTAAAATTACAAATTTCATGACTATTTAAACATAAATATAAATAAATTTTTACACAGACTGACGATATATATAACTTAGTAGAGGATAGAGATAGAGTATGAGTAGTGTGGGGTTTATGTTACTAGTATACTATTTTTTTCATCTATATAAAGAAAAAAGAACAGCATTTGTCAACACTTCTTTAATTATATGTATCATCAAATTATTACTCCCAAACTAACCCTAATTACAAGACAACCTAGTTGTTATCCATAAGAAGAAGAGGAAGCTATATTATATAATATAGTTGATCATATTTAATTTGGATAATTAATGATGATGGATGATCAAAGGGTTGGTGATCTTCCTCCAGGATTTAGTTTTGATCCAACTGATGAAGACCTTGTTTTGTATTATCTCAAAAGCAAAATAGCTGCAAATTTACCCTTCAATATTCCTCATCTCCATTTTTCTTCTTCTGATCCTTCCCAACTCAATGGTACGTGTTTTTCGAGTAACTGATAAAGTTATTGTCATGTGATCAATAGAGTCGTTGTTTCAATCTGTGTAAGTAGTCTCTTGCAGAAGTGTAGGTTAAGGTTGGGTACAGTAGACCATGTGGTTTAGCTCTTTTTCAAATCGCGCTTAGCGAGAACTTAGTCCAACAATCTTTTTAATGACAAAATTAAAAATTGTTCTTATCAATATTACTATAAAAAATAAAAATTGATTCACCCACTTAAGTTATACTTAATATATATGTATATTCTTGTGGGAATTAAGTTCGAATTTATTGTTGAAATTTGAATTTCGTTTTGTCAATTTCAACAACATCAACGAAGTGAGAGACTTAAATTTCTTCAAGGACAATAAATATATTATAAGTCGAGTTAATAATTTCTTATCGGATCATTTATTATATGCAAAGTTTTCTAACATTATTTTTGTATGTTTGGTTGAATAATAGAAAGGGCTTTGTGGGGCAAAAATCAATGGTATTTTTTCAGCCAAGTGAAGGAAAATAATAATCGAGCTACAGGAAGAGGATATTGGAAGGAATTAAATATGAATGAGCCAATTATACTTAAAAATTGTGGTGAAAAAGAAAAAATAATAGGAATAAAGAAGTACTTTGTGTACTATATTACTACTAATATTCATGAACAAGTACAAACCAATTGGATTATGGAAGAATTTCACCTCAAGAGAGAAAATGAGAAGCTATTGGTAAGTAAATATTACTTTAATTCATTCTTATATTATAGGATTTATTTAATTCAAATTTTAAATTATCTATCTATGTCGCTCAGATTCTTCAAAAATCCCTTTCGGTGCATGTTGTATTGTTTGAGAATTTGACACAAATATGTCAATAATACTTTTGGAGAATATGAGCAACATATATAGATCGTATTTTAATTTTTTATTTAGACATTGTAATTTTTTTTTTACATTATCAGTATTATTATATTTGTCGGTTACATGCTCATATTCCTATATAATTTTGAGATCGTAAAAATTATTTACGTTGTCAGTATATAAAAGTTATTTGAAATTGCATATCAAATGTTGAATATTGGAAGTTACTTATGTTTCAAAAATCTTAATGAAGAATATCAAAATTTACCTTAGCTCATTAATCTTAAATTTGAAATGAAGATCAAAACTTTTACTTGTATATAGCATGTTATAAAACCACCTCTCTTGAAATTCTTAATTTTTTTAATTTTTTTTTTTTTTATGATTTTCAGGAATGGGTTGTATGTAGAGTACATGAATCAAAGAACAATTCTGAAAGGATAACTTGTGATGATAATGATGAAATTGAGCTCTCAGCTTTGGATGAAGTTTTTCTATCATTGGATGATGATCAAGAACAAGAGGAAATAAGTTTTCCATACTAATTAGAAGCTAAAAAAAAATAGACAGTCTGATATACTAAGCTTTTGTTATACGCTTCGAAAAGAATCGAATCACAAAGATTTATTAGAAGCCAATTATAATATATTAATTTTATGGTGTGACTATATCATATATATGAGAGATCTCTCATATAAATACACTTTAAAATAAATATGTGTAGATATAAAATTAATATTAATGTAATGATTTTAACATATATATGGTCTTTCATATAATTATACTTTTGAGTACACATATATTTGTATGTATATTTATGCAATATCATAGTGTGAGTCTCTCATATAAAATTATATACGTATATGTGTATATACATTGATTTTGAATATATGAAAATCAATTAGAATATGTTATAGAGAGTGTATTTTCTTTAATCGGATCAGTAAATTTTCAATATCAAACGATAAAATAAATGACTCTAGATACATGGAAAAATGGTCAATGAACTTCTTTTTATTTCCAGATTTAGTGAATTTTAAATTTGGCCATATTGGATGGAAACAAAAAAAAAATTGTTCACATGGACATCTGTATTTCTTGTGAGTTGTGACTATAATAATAAAATAATTAATTGTATATACATAAAAAAAAAAATCATCCAACGATCTAATTATCAATTCCTATTGAGATTTACTAAATTTAATTATATTTTTGTAATTAATTAATCTGAGTGTCCTGTCGTGTACACGAGTATCAAAATCAAAATGTCTTTATTGATTCTAGTTATCTTTCTAAATTTGACAATTTAAACATATTAATTGGCCATTTAGTAAAAATAGTACTTACCTACCCTAACCACCAAACGATTGGTACAGTGAATGGTGCTGCTTCTACCTTAATTAGAAGGTCTCGGATTCAAGTTCCGATAGAAAGCGCTTTCCTTAATGACGGATAAAAAATTAAAAAAAATAAAAATACTTACGTGCTAACCTATAGCAACAAGTTATATATATTACATTGATACTATAAAAAAAAAAATATATAATATTCAGGTATATAACTTAAATATGTTGTTCCACCTCTTATTAAAATCTTATGAATTTATAGCATATCAAAATTTTATTTAAAAAAAATGAAATGAAATTTGTATTTATTTTTTTACCGTTGACTATATTTGAAGCAAAATGGAGGGGCACAACGCAGGAAACAACGTAATTGCCACGATCTACTTCTTATCCATGTGGAAATTAATGATTATTATAGTAAAATAATATTTCCATTATAATAAGTTTAATTTCATTTTGCTCCCTAAACAAATGAATTATGATTCCTTTATCCCTCTTGTAATATTTACATTGATACTTAACTCCTATAAGATCATGCTTTAACATAAACATGACCCAATCATGATTTGTTTCAATGTAAAGACCTTAAATCCATTAATTATCCTTCCAACTAATAAGTACTATAAATATTTAATTACTTCACTTTTCTAGTCTTGTAGTATGTAATTATGTCGTAGTTGAGTGTTTCTGTCTAATTGCTCCATAAACATAGTACAATGTTTGACTCTCATTTGGCTCATGAGTTCAATTGCTTTTGGTTTAATATGCATGGTATTGATAGCAATAACAATTTTTTCAATTTGTCGGACCTCGATTATAAATTCTCATTGACCACAATCAAGAAAAAAAATATTATAGATATATGATAGAAAAGAGAAGTGAATACTTTCTTTTTTGCCATTTTTCGTTTGTACAATCTTAATCAACCTATTCGTACTTGAATATTTCTTAGACACATGAGTTAGGTCACATTTCATTGATGTCAGGTAGAAAGTTTAAAATAAAGAGTTACTATTAGAAGAAAAAAAGACATTGTTTTTAAAATTAATTGAAATGGATGTAGTATCTATTTTCTATTGAACTCGTAAGCAGACTTGTAGCTCCGCTCCTGACCTCACGGTTATATATGATGATAAGAATTAGTTGAGGAGGGAAAGTGTAATTTGTTTCAAACTTGTAAGGTGTCAAAGTGGAATAAGATGAATAATAATTTTGTCATATTATGGAAGATCATATCCTATTTTTAAGCAAATATATGGAGCTCTTTGTTTTTCATACGCTAAAACCACTCTCTTGACATTTTCATCTCTTCCAAAAATCCATCAAAAAAAAATCCCTTTTTTTTAATCATACATACATAAAAAATAAAAAAGTGGCACAATGTCTCTGTTGTTGTCAAAATCAAGAAAATTGATCTGTTTGAAACCCAAGATTGGATTTTTATCTTCTGTTTATCATCATCATACACTTATATCGCCAAATCTGAGAACCCCATTTCGAATTCTTGGGTTAAATCAACCCCATTTTGCCTCTTTTCGTTTTGAATCAACCAAAGCTCAAACACAGTTAAATCCCATGCACAGCATTCATAATGATTCCCAGGTTTGCGTTTTATTCTGTTTTTACTAATGTGTATATCTTACTTGCTTAAAGTTTCCTTTTTTTTTTCAGCTTTGATTTATAATGTTTGGACTATTCTCTGTTCTAAAAGCTTGATTATTTACTTAGTTGTTGTCTTCAACATGCCCTTCATGTGCACACTTTTGGTAATAAGTGATGGTTTAGACTCAAAGTCACAAACTTTGTCTACTCTGATACCATGTTAAATTGTATAGTGGCTAAAAGGTGGTGAAATTGTGTGACCATCTTAGAGAAAGCACACTTATTATTACTTAATTAAGTACTTGTTTGCTATTAGCTTTTTGTATGTGGATGTGGTGGGAGTATGTATATCTAACTGAAAACTGTTGCTGCTAGAGGTTGAGTTTAACACTCAAATCTTTTGTTTCTACTAGTAGTAAGTAGTAACAGTATAAGGTTTGTTATGGTGCTAGCTGTGTTGGTTTGTCTTGGAAAAAAACTGATTGTTTTGGAATATTTTTTCATCTGAGAAGAGTATTTTGGATAACTGTTGCAGCTAACCTCTAGAAAATGAAAAAAAGGTGTTTGAGAACATGTCTGCCTGAATGATAATAGTATGTAGTATCCACTTTCATAAATGTAGTAGAAGTGTGTCCCTTCATAATTAGCTCTTTTTTTTAAAACACATGGTGTTTGGTCCAGTTTGTACGCACTTCGGCTAATTTTACCAGTTACCTACTACCTCCACTAGTGCAAGTATTGGATAACTCTGTCCATCGAGGCTTGAACAGATGGGAAGAAATCACCTAATGTTTTCACCTACGCTAGTATTTGAACCTAAGACCTTGTGGTTCTGGGGCAACTAAATCTCACATGTATATGAGTCCTCTATAGGTGTTAACAAGTATAATTGCAGGGAGAAAAAAAGGATCTTTACCAGTTATTTTGTAAGTTTCAGCATATATTTTACTTTGAGTGTGCATGGTCATAAACTTTCCTCTTGATGTTAGGTCCTCGATTTCCCTGGAGGCGAGGTCAAATTCACCTCACATTTGAACTTTATTCCTGAAACAAGGGAGGAGAGAGTACACTGTTACCGGGTCCTTGACGACGATGGTTACCCAATCACTAGCGATTTTGCACAGGTAATCCGAATATACATTTTGTTGTTGATGCTTGTATCAGGGTAGGTTGTCTACATCGCTGCCCTCTTGGGTGCGTCCCTTTCTAGAACCCATATTAAACGTGCACCGGGCTACCCCTTTAATCTAATAGACATTTAAGCAGCTTAAACTTTGCATCAAGATTCAACAGATGAATTTTTATTGGGTATTCATCTTGGTCAGATTGAAAAGGAAGTTGCATTGAAAATATATACTGATATGGTCACACTTCAAACAATGGATACAATCTTTTATGAAGCACAAAGACAAGGACGAATATCTTTCTATCTTACCACAGTTGGGGAAGAAGCTATCAACATTGCATCAGCTGCTGCACTTAAGATAGACGATTTCATCTTTCCACAGGTTAGTCGTGCACATAAACTCCCTTCTAATCTGCAAAAGTCACATTTTGTTGAACTAAAGATGCAAAAATTTGGATAGGAGATGTACTTCAATACACCTTCCAAATTGACCTTCTTCCCAACGAAATAATACCTTTTAGTGAAAACAGAAAGAAGCGTGAGTATTGGCGTTTGGCCTTTAGGTGTTACCAAATGTTGATTAAAACAGGAAATTTGTTGATTATTTCAGTTCCATCGAGTGAGTAGGGAGGTATTTTGAATCGTTTCTACAAATTACACTAGTCATGAAGCGGCTGCATCTCTGCCAATATTCTATGCTCTGATAGGGCTGGATACACTGTACTCTCCATTTTCAGTTCAAGAGGAAGGGAACATATCATTTTTATCTGCTATGCCATGTCCATTAGGTTTCTTTGAAATGATTTGAATCTAGTGTTGTGTGTCCTTTTATTAATATTCTAGCTTTCTTCTTCTAGTATAAATCCTCAAACTTACTTTCTCCAACATTAGTGGAAGTTTATGAGGCAAATTCTAGAAAGATTGGATAGATGTAACTTTATCCTCAGATCACCAGTCTCCACCATAGGCGTATTTGGTTAAGATTTTTAGTTTCTGACTAACGGTGATAAGCAAATGCTGAGATTCACTTGTCCAATGATTTGCCCTGTAATGTCAACGTTTTTCTTTTTTTTGTCGTTGCAGTATAGGGAGTCTGGAGTTCTATTATGGAGAGGGTTCACCATTCAAGAATTTGCCAATCAGTTGTTTGGAAACAAAAACGATTATGGAAAAGGCAGGCAGATGCCTATCCATTATGGATCTAATAAGCACAATTATATTACTGTTGCATCAACAGTAGCGTAAGATACTCATGCTTTTGTACTGATACTTCAATTTTGATATTTTCAAACATCTTTCCAAGGTAATATTTGATGTAAATAATTGATGAACCGAAGTGGTTATTTTGCTTCAGTACTCAACTTCCACATGCTGTTGGTGCTGCCTATGCTCTAAAGATGGACGCGAAAAACGCATGTACAATTGTATATTTTGGAGATGGAGGCTCTAGTACGGTATGTGTTTCAACTAACTTGTGGATAATGAACTTAAAAAATTCATCCAACTAGGTTCCTCAAACCTCAATCATACTCAGATTTTCACTGATGGTGTGTTGTGATTTCATTACTGTTCTTCCTGTAAAATTCATTGATTTCATTTCAGGGAGATTTTCATTCTGCTCTGAACTTTGCCGCGGTGTTAGATGCACCCGTTATCTTTTTCTGCCGGAACAATGGGTTTGCAATAAGTACACCAGTTAGTGACCAGTTTCGAAGTAGGTGCCTCTCTTAGCTGCTCAATTATTTGCTGCTACTGTTATGTAGTTGGCTACTGATGAAGACTGTCTTCTATTTATGGTTACTTAGGTGATGGTGTTGTTACCAAAGGACAGGCCTATGGAATTCGTAGTATTCGTGTGGATGGTAACGATGCTCTTGCTGTTTTCACCGCTGTCCATGACGCACGAAAAATAGCTGTTACTGAACGTAAACCTATTCTAGTTGAGGTAACTTGTTTGGAATTGAGGCTTAGTAGACAACGAGAATCACTTGTCTTTTTTTGTTATAGCTAGTTTTGGAAGTGTTGTTAAGTGCTTCTTTTATGTTCAACAGGCTCTTACTTATAGAGCAGGACATCATTCAACCTCAGATGACTCGACCAAATATCGTCCAGCTAAAGAAATCGAATGGTGGAGAAGAGAAAGAGACCCTGTAAGCAGATTTAGGAAATGGATTGAAAGAGAAGGCTGGTTGAACTCTCAGGTTGAATCCGAACTTTGCAGTAATATCAGGAAGCAGGTAAAGTTTGCTCATTGTTGCATGAATATCTTTCTAGAGCAGAAATCTAACGAAGTATTTCTAGATTAGATAAGTTACAGTTGGACTGAGACGGACTTAAATGGAGCAACATGGACCAGTAACAATTTCATATAGCCAGCTCCCACTGTTGGTTTTCTGAAGTCTGCTTTCAATGTTGTGATACAGGTATTGCAAGCCATTCAAGTTGCAGAAAAACAAGAGAAGCCCCCAATTAAGGATGTATTTACAGATGTATATGATGTTTCTCCAGCCAACCTCCAAGAACAAGAAATATCTATTCGTGAAACAATCCGAAAACATCCACAGGATTATCCTACTGATGTTCCTCTCTAGTTGAAACTGCTTGTCTATGATATGAAAATGCAAATTATCAAAAGAGTTAATGTAATTAGCAAAGTTGTTGCATCTCTCTCAAGAGGGACCTATCTTATTCAGAAAATGATTACACAGAGAAATTATTAATTGGTTATCAACATCTTCGATATGTACAAGTCTTGTCCCAAGAGTCTGATTTGCTATTTAATGTGTGACATTCGTTTATTAATGGTGTTCCAGCATTGCAATTAGGACAAGATCCTGATTTACTAGAATGACAAAACTGGAATCGCCATAAAAAACATAACAAGAGAACTACAGAATGTTTAATCAAAGTTGAGTTGACATAACCAGAGAACTAAAAAATGTTTATCAAAGCTGAGCTGAGATGACAATCAAAGAGCTAAAGTAATATCAGAAATGTGTAGAAGGAGAAGAACAGGTGAAAATGAGCAGCTGCAAGTACCATTCTGGGAACTACAATAAGATAGCTGCAGTTTATTGTTATTGGTTTGATTATCACAAGGATGAAGCTTTCTCATTCAAAGATTCTTTAACAGCCTTGAGGAGAGCAGGCATCAGCTTTTGATTGGTAACAATTATGCCTTCGTGTAAATCAAGGTATCTTCCCTTGGAGAAGTCCAAAGGGTTTCCTGCAGCATCTGAGACAACACCTCCAGCTTCTGCAAATTAGATGACAAATTTCTTTATGATTAACAAAGAAATCCTAGCTTAACCATTAAATAAGTGGCCAAGAATGATTAAAATACAATGTGTAGCAGAAAAACTTAAACCACTTTGGTCCATGCAAAGTAGAAAAGTTTTATCATATATTGGGATTCAAACTTGTCTCCAACCAACAAATCTCATGCACTTAGCCTATATAGAGCAGCTAAATTTTTATAAGATGTTCTAATTTAGCACATTCAAAGAAACTCTATTATATGATATTTTGCAGTCTCAATAAGATTAATGTTGCCAAGTGAGCAAAATGCTTAAAAGGACTTTGAGCATCCATCTAATAATTCTGTGTACAGCATCTCCAAGGGGTGTGTCGATAGATATGGTAGATATCTCTGTCTCATTAACTTTAAATGAAATATCAATCATATAGCTGATATGGGCTTTTCATGCCCAGATTAAAAAAAAAAAAAAAAAACATAGCTTTCCAGTGCTCAATGGCATGGAATTGCACATTATTGAGAGTTAAGCTTGAATTAAGAGATAAAACTTTTCAAGGGTTGATAACTATCTTAATGAAGTTCGAGAGGAAACTGGATAAAAGGGAGGCCTCAAGTGGCGGGGTGTTCGTAGGCAAGGCCAAGAGAAAGCATGGAAACTGATAAAAAGAGCAGGAGAAAGTGGTAGAGTACCATAAAGTGGGCAAGAGGATTCAAACTACACCACAATGAGATCTGCCATTAAAAGGGTGACCTGATCAATCATGTGAACAATGAGTTGGAACTTTGAGAAGGAGACTCTTAACCTTATCTCTCAAGCAAGGGGCAGAAAGTTGTTTATATGCTAGACACCCTTGTAATGTTGTTCAGGACCTCTAGTGAATTGTATATAATTGCTGTTAGAATAATGTGTTTTTCTAATCTGCCATCTCTTGGAGTTAAAGGTTCTCTCTTCTTTAGCTGAAGGTATTAATACTATAACTTCTTGTTATCATAAAGTACCAGCAGTTGCAAATCAAATTTCTTATGCTCAGCTCTTTGTTGAACGAATAGATTCTCTGAGCATGAATACTGATCCGAGTGAAGCAAAAATGAAATGTTAATTTAGAAAGCAGAAATCATATTATGGACCTGCAACAACAAGATATCCCGCCGCATGATCCCATATCTTCTCGCGGTAGCCTTTATGAGGAAACCGCAGATATATTGCTCCATCTCCACGGGACAAAGCACCATACTTTGCCTGGCTGTCTATTCGAACTGGGGGGGCTTTTACACCAAGTTTCTGTTTATAGAAGAAGAATAGAGACCTCACTCGCATATGCATTAAGATGGAATGAGAGAAGTTACGCACATTAAGAGAAAACAAAATACAAAAAAGAAACGTTGAAAGAGCTGATACCTTTGCTATCAAACTAGATAGGTCATGCAAAGAATGTGCTGCTTCAAAAGATTCAAAAAAAGATGCCTCTTCAGGGTTGTCTAAATCAGTTACATGCACCTGAAGGCAGTAGAGCAACCTATCAGCTGATTAGAGATGCAATTATTGAAGTTGTTAGAGAAAATTACAAAATACTCAGAACATGAACCTTTATTGGTGTAGAGCCATCAAGAGACTGCATATAAGTTCCAGAACCAACTTGGGCATAAAAAAGGCAACCAACTTTGTCTTGATCATCCGGTAGATTGTGGGAGGCAAGAGAAGATAATGGAAGATTTGGACAGGCTAAGACGCCCAAAACCACCTTCCCTTCATCTAGCAATCCCAATGCAATTGCATATTGGTCTCCCCTCAGAAACCTGGAGAAAGATTAAGACCTTTTGAGAGACTCATAAATATGTTTTGTAAGCACTTTCCTGAAAATAAAGAAGCAAAAGTTACGATGTAGATGTAGTAAAGAATTAAACATGTGAGATAGAGAGTTCTACATCAACCAAAAGGTGGCACATCCTGGTAATTAGTTGAGTTTGGCAATAAGCAGTAACGGCATAAATTCCCTGGTTAGTGTAAGCATAGCTTGGCAATATCAATTGTACAAGCAACAGAAATCATGGTAGGGTGAGGCGAGAAGAGAGCTACCACAAACTTAATTCACATTGGTGTCAGCCTGTTTTAAGATAATCTACCAATTTTAATGAGGTTAATCAGTCATATCTCGCAAAAACTGACATGAAAAATCTTATTTCCACTCACCCTTTAGTACCATCAATAGGATCCAACACCCAGTGCTGACCAGAAGGACCCCCTTCAGATCTACCACTATCAATGGCAGCAAGGACATCTTCTTCAGATAATGGGGCAGTACCATATGTTCCATCACTAGCAAGTGTTTCATTGACAAGCTTCATGATACGCTGTAATGTTGCTTTTCCCTCTTCATTACGAAGATCTCCAGAGTCCTAGAGAAACTTAGATTTAGACCTTTAGTTTGATGCAAGAACATACATTTTCCACTGAAATGGGGAAATGAATATGCAGAGATAAATAAGAAACTGTAAAGCAGAAATGATTTAAGAGAACAGGAAACACCACATAAAACAGAGGCAGACTGGTAATGACATCGACAAGAATTTCCTAAGATATCAAACCCAGTAAACTTTGTTTTCCTATGAGCTCTCTGGGATTTTCCTTTAAGAAATCATCAACTATTAGAACTTAGAAGTACTGAAGCTCACCAAATCAAACATATTAGTTGGTTATGTTACAAGGGAAATGGAGGAGAGGATTAGTTAAAAGACGAGAGCCTTTCAATTGCTTTAATTTCACGAAAATGTCAAAAGATAATACTTTGAGGTTTGTGACCATCTTTCGGCTATCGCATTGATTCACTCGTATTGTGCCCCAGGAAGAATATGCATAACTCCATACATCAACTCATCACTTAGGTTTGAGGCTGTTATGCCCAGAATAAATTGGACTAGTAGAGCTCCTGAGGTGCTATGTGTGATTTCTGACCATGAAGACGCTATGAAGAATTCCAAGAAAAGGCATCTAGAATATGTCCCTTTATTAGCTGAAAGAATTGTTAACATGTTTTTGTTATTTTCTGCCTTCTTTTCCTTCAAAATGATACCTTGCCTATGCACAAATGTTCTTTCCTAGGTTTCATTTGAATGCTATCTTAATGAATAAACAATGAACGTAGGCATAACATGGACTAAACAGCTAAGAGTTCAAACATTACCTCCTCAGCCACTAATGAAAATGAAGCAGAACCCAACTCTTTCTGCAAAACAACGCTAACCACGGCCTGTGAGCCTGATAAACAAATGTGAGACATTTTCAAAAGGAGAGAATAAATTGCAAGGCTCCATCAACATGATAACAAACATAAAATGTATATTTGTTTCAGAACATCAGTTTCTTTAATGCAGAAATGAGAAGCATCTTGCTCCATGAGAGAGACAGAGAGGAGGTGGAACATATATAGAGCGAATGGAACGAAATGTCTAAGGAAATAGACTGGTCCCTGCACATGACATCTTTGTTCTCTCTTTTGAAATCTTTACATTAGCATGGAAGCATGTTATTATATTAATATACCATAATCAGCCACCGTCACAGGAGATTTGTCAGACTTTGATTGAACATCTGCTTGCAACAGTGCTTTTTGGACTTTCTGCAGAAAATACAAGATATGTTAGCTGAACTACATAAAGAAACTGCCAAGTTGAATATGCCAAAATAAATCAATCCGGTTTAAACAAAATATCAAATGAAATAGACATCTTGTTTCTAGTGCAAGAGGGAACACCACGAACAAGTCCTCCCCCCACCACAAAGAAATTACAAAAAGCATGAAAGCATTTTGGAGGCATTGAATGCTAGTAAATTGTACAGTTAGAAAGGTTTCACGATAGGTAATGGTCTGGTAGTAGTTCAAAGACTTAAAGGGCTATAAGGTGAATATCAAAGGCTGTTTCCTTTATGCACAGTTGGTAAGAACAACATGAGATGTGACATAAAAAACAAAATAAACCATTCTAGATCCATCTGTGGCATACATTAATCTTTATTACTCAACTCTAATGAGTTGGAAGGATTTCCACTGGGACCTATTCCCTTTCCTAAAACTAATCCAAACCAACCAGAAAAATGAGTCATTTAAATTTCGAACCTTTCATTAGAATGAATCCACCCTTTTCTAGCATGTTGGCATCTCAGATATAAAATCTCCTTGCTGTAAAAGATATTCAAGAAAAACAGAACGAAAAAGATACTGCAAATCTAATGTAGTCCACTAAGTTAATTTCCAAATAGCCCCGTCGACCTCAACATAGATCAAGTTTAGTGCTTTTCCATTGCAAGCACTTTTATCGGACGTTTATAAAATTCAAGGCTGCTTCCTTAATGTCCTATTTTAGTCTGACTTTTACAAGGCAAGTCCCAAAATGTAATGCTTAGGAGGCAGAATCTAGCAGAGACCAAAAAGAGACAGAACATCTAATATAAAAGACTCAAAATCACTAACTTAATTTCTAAATAGCTTCATCGATCACAAAATAGATCAAGTTTAGTGCTTTCCCATTGCAAGAACTTCTGTCAGACATTTTATAAACTTCAAAAAGCTGCTTGTTTAGTTTCCTATTATAGTCATATGGAGTATTTCCCCATTCAAGCATTAGATACAATTGGACTTTTACATGACAAACCCCAAAATCTTATGTACTAGAAACACCCACTCCCTCCGTCCCCCACCTCTTCCGAATCCTAAAACAAAAAGAAAGAAGCTTTCACCTTCTTGAAGATAAACTAAAGCCTGTTCACCACCCTCACCATGCTTTTCATCCAATATATTCATCATCAGAACTCTCAATCTCTTATGTATGCAACTAATGACCTAAAATACAAATAATATATTGATAACAATCTCATGACACAACCATCCAACATATATTTTGAGCTACAAAATTTCATGTTTCATACTACCATATCTGGTGGCTCAACCAGGATTTTCACTGAGGGTGTTCAAAATTCAAAGAAGCCGAAGAGGCTCAACATCAACTATATAAAAAAAACTCGTAACCAATGTATAAACATGGTAATTTTCAGCCAAAGGGGATTCAGATAAACCCCTCGGACCTACATGGCCCCACCCCCTACCATATCAAGGGCAATAAAATCAAGAACAACTCACCACTTTTATAGATAAAGGGCATACTTATCAGAAAGATAGGATCTTTCTCCATTCCACAATCACAATTCACACAAATTAAAACACAAACATGAAAAACAAGCTGAAATAATGAGCAAAGATTTACTTGACAGAGGCGAGCAGCAAGAGAAGCAGCATTCTTGGCAGCATCAAGTTCTTTATCATACGACATTGAAACAGCTCTTAAGGTTGATTTAGATGCTCTTAGAGTGAGACAAAGTGAAAAGGGGAAATGGGGTTTTGTATTTTTTGTTAACAATGGCAGGGTTTTTTGTGTCAAGGAATTTATAGTCCTAGATGATAATGTGGAAGTAGCCATTTCCATTCTTGGAGTTGGTGGCAAAATGGGGTTATTTGCCTTGGCCAATGTGCAAATTTTATTGAAATTAAAAAAATATATATATTACTATATTATAGAAGACTCTTGGAATTACTACCAATGGCCCAATAATATCACTACAAATGTCCAATTTATTTATAAAATATATAAGTGGGCCCCATCACCTTCCACTTAAATTATATATTATTAATTACTAAACTATGACATAAATTCAAAAATAAGTCTTATAAATCATAATAAATAGTACAATATTTCAACTACTTTAAAAGTATTATAAATTGTAATAAATAATACAACAATTTAAATTGCTTAAAATTTAACGACTTAAAAATATTTTTTTAAATGTATTAAAATTTTGGTTAACTGTCAAAACTTTACATGTGCCACATAAATTGGGACATGGAGAGTCACACATATTTTTAAAAAAAAATTACATTAAAAGTATTCTATCAATTAACAACATATATTGTTTGAAATTGACAGGAAAAAACACTATACATTACAATAATTAACAAAATAAATCTCTCGACTCCAACAAATCTATCAATTAATGCCACATCAATTGGGATATGGCAAATAACATATATTTTATTTAAAATGTACTATAAAATACAATAATTAACAACTTAATATATTAAAGAGACATATAAAAAATGGTTAATATTTGAAATTTTGCATCTGCCACATAAATTAGAACAAACAGAGTAATAAATATTATTTTCAAAATTATGTTAAAAAAATGTACTACAAATCACAATAGCTAAAATTGTTTGAAATTGACGAAAAAGAAACAATAAATTACAATAATTAATAAAAAAAATAGTCGACGAAATTGTCGAAAAAAAATTATAAATTACAATAATTAACAAAATAAATCTCTCGACTCCAATAAATGTATCAATTAATGCCACATAAATTGGGACATGGCAAATAACATATATTATTAAAAAATTAGGTTCAAAATGTACTAAAAAATACAATAATTAACAACTTAATATATTAAACAGACATATAAAAAAAGGGTTTAATATTTAATATTTAAAATTCTGCATCTGCCACATAAATTAGACAAATAGAGTAATAAATATTATTTTCAAAATTATGTTAAAAAAAAGTACTACAAATCACAATAGCTAACAATTTAAAATATTTTTAAAATCATATAAAAATTTCAATAACTTCTCAAAGTCCATAATATGACATAAATTCAAAAATAAGTCTTATAAATCATAATAAATAGTACAATATTTCAACTACTTTAAAAGTATTATAAATTGTAATAAATAATACAACAATTTAAATTACTTAAAATTTAACGACTTAAAAATATTTTTTTAAATGTATTAAAACTTTGGTTAATTGTCAAAACTTTACATGTGCCACATAAATTGGGACATGGAGAGTCACACATTTTTTTAAAAAAAATTACATTAAAAGTATTCTATCAATTAACAACATATATTGTTTAAAATTGACCGAAAAAAAAAACTATAAATTACAATAATTAACAAAATAAATCTCTCGACTCCAACAAATCTATCAATTAATGCCACATCAATTGGGATATGGCAAATAACATATATTTTATTCAAAATGTACTATAAAATACAATAATTAACAACTTAATATATTAAAGAGACATATAAAAAATGGTTAATATTTGAAATTTTGCGTGTGCCACATAAATTAGAACAAACAGAGTAATAAATATTATTTTCAAAATTATGTTAAAAAAATGTACTGCAAATCACAATAGCTAAAAATTTAAAATATTTTTAAAATCATATAAAAATTTCAATAACTTCTCAATAATATCACTACAAATGTCCAATTTATTTATAAAATATATAAGTGGGCCCCATCACCTTCCACTTAAATACTACATATTATATATTATTAATTACTAAACTATAAATCACTACTAATATCCAATATATTTATCAAACTATATAAGTGGGCCCCACCACCTACCAGTTAAATACTACATATTATATATTAATTACTATACTATAAATGACTTAAATATCGCATATTATCTATTACAATAATGAACAATTATTTCACACTTTAAATTCTATCAATGCCATATAAATTAGGATAAAAAACCTAACATATAATATTTAAATATATTTAAAAATAATATAAAGTAATACTATACATTACAATAGTTAACAGCTTAATTATTTAAAACTTATATAAAAAATTTAATTGACTTTCTAAATTTTATTGGTACCACATAAAATGGATTATGTAATACACATATATTGTTTGAAATTGACGAAAAAGAAACAATAAATTACAAGAATTAATAAAAAAAATAGTCCACTCCAAAAAATCTATCAATTAACAACATATATTGTTTGAAATTGATGAAAAAGAAACTATAAATTACAAGAATTAACAAAATAAATCTCTCGACTCCAACAAATCTATCAATTAATGGCACATAAATTGGGACATGGCAAATAACATATATTATTAAAAAATTAGGTTCAAAATGTACTAAAAAATACAATAATTAAGAACTTAATATATTAAAGAGACATATAAAAAAGGGTTAATATTTGAAATTCTGCATCTGCCACATAAATTAGAACAAAGAGAGTAATAAATATTATTTTCAAAATTCTGTTAAAAAAAAGTACTACAAATCACAATAGCTAACAATTTAAAATATTTTTTAAATCATATAAATTTTTTAATAACTTCTCAAATTCCATAATATGACAGAAATTTAAAAAAAGTGTTATAAATCATAATAAATACTACAATATTTAAACTACTTTAAAAGCATTATAAATTGTAATAAATAATACAACAATTTAAATTACTTAAAATTTAACGACTTAAATATTTTTTTTAAATGTATTAAAATTTTGGTGAATTGTCAAAACTTTACATGTGACACATAAATTGGGACATGGACAGCCACACATATTTTTAAAAAAAAAATTACATTAAAAGTATTCTATCAATTAACAACATATATTGTTTGAAATTGATGAAAAAGAAACTATAAATTACAATAATTAACAAAATAAATCTCTCGACTCCAACAAATCTATCAATTAATGCCACATAAATTGGACATGGCAAATAACATATATTATTAAAAAATTAGGTTCAAAATGTACTATAAAATACAATAATTAACAACTTAATATATTAAAGAGACATATAAAAAATGGTTAATATTTGAAATTCTGCATGTGCCACATAAATTAGAACAAACTGAGTTATAAATATTATTGTCAAAATTAGGTAAAAAAAAAAAAAAAAAGGTCTACAAATCACAATAGCTAACAATTTAAAATATTTTTTAAGTCATATAAAAATTTCAATAACTTCTCAAATTCCATAATATAACACTTAAATACTACATATTATATATTAATTACTATACTATAAATGACTTAAATACTCCATATTATCTATTACAATAAATTAACAATTATTTGACACTTTAAATTCTATCAATGCCATATAAATTAGGATAAAAAACCTAACATATAATATTTAAATATATTTAAAAATAATATAAGTAATACTATACATTACAATAATTAACGGCTTAATTATATAAAACTTATATAAAAAATTTAATTGACTCTCTAAATTCTATTGGTACCACATAAAATGGATTATATGATAAACATATATTGTTTGAAATTGACGAAAAAGAAACAATAAATTACAATAATTAATAAAAAAAATAGTCGATGAAATTGTCGAAAAAAAATTATAAATTACAATAATTAACAAAATAAATCTCTCGACTCCAACAAATGTATCAATTAATGCCACATAAATTGGGACATGGCAAATAACATATATTATTAAAAAAATTAGGTTCAAAATGTACTAAAAAATACAATAATTAACAACTTAATATATTAAATAGACATATAAAAAAGGGTTTAATATTTAAAATTCTGCATCTGCCACATAAATTAGAACAAATAGAGTAATAAATATTATTTTCAAAATTATGTTAAAAAAAAGTACTACAAATCACGATGGCTAACAATTTAAAATATTTTTAAAATCATATAAAAATTTCAATAACTTCTCAAAGTCCATAATATGACATAAATTCAAAAATAAGTCTTATAAATCATAATAAATAGTACAATATTTCAACTACTTTAAAAGTATTATAAATTGTAATAAATAATACAACAATTTAAATTACTTAAAATTTAACGACTTAAAAATATTTTTTTAAATGTATTAAAATTTTGGTTAATTGTCAAAACTTTACATGTGCCACATAAATTGGGACATGGAGAGTCACACATATTTTTTTTTTTTTTAAATTACATTAAAAGTATTCTATCAATTAACAACATATATTGTTTAAAATTGACGGAAAAAAAAACTATAAATTACAATAATTAACAAATAAATCTCTCGACTCTAACAAATCTATCAATTAATGCCACATCAATTGGGATATGGCAAATAACATATATTTTATTCAAAATGTACTATAAAATACAATAATTAACAACTTAATATATTAAAGAGACATATAAAAAATGGTTAATATTTGAAATTTTGCGTGTGCCACATAAATTAGAACAAACGAGTAATAAATATTATTTTCAAGATTATGTTAAAAAAATGTACTGCAAATCACAATAGCTAAAAATTTAAAATATTTTAAAAATCATATAAAAATTTCAATAACTTCTCAAATTTCATAATATGACATAAATTAAAAAATATATATATAAATTGGGCCCCGTGCTGGCACGGGTCCCATATCTAGTATATATACAAAACTCCACTTATTTTTTCTTGTATAAAATGAAAAAAATATTAGCACAAAGAAGTTGTGCTAATATTATTCTAAGATTCTTAATCTCAAAATTATTGAATTTTTTGTAATTGAGTTTTGGATCTTTAAAAAAAGTGCAAAAATAGATTGAACAATAAGTTTTTTTAACATTACTTGAGTCGATGGTCTTTCAAAACAATCGATCTTTCTTCGAGAGATAGGGGTAAAGTCTACATACACTTTATCATTTACATACTCTAGTTGCGGCCTTGCGGGACTATACCGGATATATTGTTGTTATATCCAAATTATTTTAACTTCAACCATATATTATCCCAAAATTTAAATAAAAGAAAAAAAAAAGCACGAATGGGCTTGCTATGTTTTAGAGTGGTTTTAGGCTTGTAACTTTGAAACAATAAGGCCTTAATAGTTGCATCCAAAATGGGCCTAAATAACTATATCCAAATGGTAAATTTTTATCAAAATCAAAAAAATTGATATAAATTTCAAACAAAAAATATTATTATTATTACTACAAATATTTAAAAGCATTTTTGGTTGTATTAGGGAGGGAATCTAAATATCTAATTCCTTGACTACTTTTGTTACATCAGTAGAATTAAATAGTTTTAAATCCAAATAAGTCATAAAACAACACTTTTACTCGTAAAACAAGGAGTTTTTCCTGCTTTTCTGTCCCACATAAATATTAAAGAATAATATTTATTAATTTCTAAGTTGAAGCCTAACATTATGCTGATCAAGTTCTTAAATTATACAAAAATATATTATGTCTTGTCCCATAATTAATCTCATAGATCTTAGGGCTAAATATAAATTGTTTTTTTTCACTACAATTCCCTAGGCATCTTTGTGATCATATTTTTCTATCCTAAGTTTTTAAAAATTAATATTTCGAAGTAATTTTAAAAAAAAAGGTTTGTGTGCCACTTCACTTAATTATTTATGTATCACCAAACGTTCTATTAGTTCAATCTGTTTTTTTTTTTTTCTATATTAACTTTACTTTATCTAATTTTATAAGTTGAATTTGAAACTTTTTAAGTGGCAGACAAAGTTGTACTCAAAACACACAAAAATTTTCTATTAATGTTAAATATAGTACATTTCTTTTCTTAGTTCTTTTATATATATACTTGACTTTTTGTCCTTTATTGTTTATCGTAAGTATTCTTATTTTTTCCCTTCTTTATATGTGTTGTTCATTGATGATATGGTGTTACTTTTCAGCTAAGGTCGTATATACATGGATGACAAAAAAATAATACACTAGAAAGTGCTAGTAGCAGATACTGAGGAAAAAATATGAGAAGATTGTTTGAGATGGTTTGAATATATTTTGCGTCCAATTAAAAAATATATTGAACCGTAGGTGTGAAATTATGATAAATAAAAAGGTTAAAATTAGAAGATCATATAGACCTAAAATTACATAAAATGAAATTGTTTGAAGTACTTACATACACATTCTTGGTATATATATAGCTAAAGATAAGATACAAAGGAAGAAAAAAATAGATATAACCTGCTAGTTGAGAAAAAGTTTTAGACTTATTAGATAACTTCTAATAAAAATAATAATAATTTTATTTACAACGATGTAAAGTGAAAAAGTGAAGATTCATATTATTATGATATTACAATATAAACATGTAAGAACTTATATAAAAAAATGTAAATCTTTACTAAAAGTCCAAATCATGAATCTGTGTATATGTGATTAGGAGTTTATATACCTAACTAAAAAAAACAAGAGATTGAGAGACGAGATCATAGGATATGCACATGTTTTGTATTTGACTAATTAATAGAATCATGTACTCCACTCACTTTATATTATGCCAAAAATAAAAATAAAGGGGACAATATTAGCTGGAGTTGTTGCATTTTGACTAAGGGAAAAAACAATATGCCTTGTTTGGCCAGTCAAAAATATACTGAAATAGGGTAGTTATTTATCATAACATAATTACTTCTTTTTTATTCCTATCAACTAATTATGGATACATTCAATTTTAATTTTGATACATGAATGTCAAAGTTAAAATCTTATACGTTTTTGCATTCATTAATAGTAGCTTTTTTAGTTCTATACCCAACTAGTAAGAAGAGAACTACACTTGGACTATCACCTACAAATACTCTTTTTGCCCAAAATATTCTAGAACAACAACATAATTAAATTCATGTAAGCGGTTGATAAATTTACATAGTATTTTAGCTACATGAATAAGATCATACATTAGTTTAGTATAATTGAAAAGAAAAGAAAGATATATAAGAAGTATATGAATATTTTTAATGGTACGAGCCTTTCAAGAGAAAATTGTGTTTCTTTTCTAGTGGATTTATACCACCCAAATTTAAGTTAATGAAATTAAGCTTTAAATACTGAATGATTAAATAATAATCCATGAGTATGAAGACAAAGAGATACCTTTTGTTTATTCTTTTATATATATATATAAAAGAATTAATACTTTTTTGTTTTGTGGTAAAGGAGGTGTCACATCTTTCATATTCAAACAAGTATAATTTGAGGGGATTCAAAGTTCAAAGACATGAACTTTTGATTGAGTGAGTGGGTCAGTTTGACTGTAGTGTTGATCTATTTATCAAAAAGAAAACAAAACAAATGGTCCTACTCACTCTCTATTACTAAAATTATTCTATACTATTAGTTGCAATCTACCAATCTTTCTTTGCTTTCTTTTACTTAGATAAGGCCTACTCTTTTTTTGGCCAACTCTTGTGTTTTGCATCTCTTTGTTCTCTTATCATTTTTCCCACTCACTTTTGGCCTATTACTCCTCATTTCATGTGCTTTGTTCCACTTCAAACTCACAATCTTTTGGCCTACTCTTCCACTATAAAAAATTTCAACTTTCTTCAATCTACAAATAGACTATACATATTCTACTAGTTTATATAGATTGATCTTCTAATCTCACATGTTCAAGAAAAGTTTTCATCTTTCTTTGCTTAGTTTATCCTTTCAACTAGTGAAAACTCAGTGTTCCAACTCTCTTGTCACTTCTACACACACCCTTTGAATCTACAAATAGACTAGACATATCACATATTGTTCTAGTTTATGAAGATTCATCTTCTAATCTCACATGTTCAAGAAAAGTTTTGATCTTTTTTGCTTAGCTTATCCTTTCAACTAGTGAAAACTCAATGTTCTAACTCTTTTGTCATTTCTACACACACCCTTTGAATCTACAAATAGACTAGACATATCACATATTGTACTAGTTTATATATGAAGATTGGTCTTATAATCTCACTTGTTCAAGAAAAGTTTTGATCTTTCTTGGCTTGTTCTTTCAATTAGTGAAAACTCAATGTTTCAACTTTCTTGTCATGTATACACACACCCTTTGGAGATAAACTAAAATCCCACTTCAAAGATTTCATTTTTACTTGAATCCTATAAGTATATAGTTGATTCTAATGAAGCAGCCTGAAATTGGAATTCCTATCTTGTTTAGATGTCCAATAAGTTTAGATTTGTTTAAAGATCCAGTTACTTTATGCACAGGCCAAACATATGATAGGTCCAGTATTGAAAAATGGTTATCTTGTGGGAATTCAACTTGTCCTGTTACAATGCAGAAGCTTCATGACTCTACTATTGTACCAAACACCACTCTTCGCCATTTGATCGATCGATGGCTTCAAATAAACTGCAGTCATGGTTATGATCTTGATTACTTTCAAACAGTTGATGATTCATTTGTTGTTCTTAAACACAATCTTCAGTCAAAGGAGTCTACATTGGAAGCAAAAGTTGAAGCATTAGAGAAAGTTATTGCTTTATCAAAAGATCTGCCTTTCGAAAACTGTCCCCTGATTCAACTAGATTTCTTCCAAATGATTCTTGAATTAGCCTTGGAAAATGCAGATGAAAGTTTGAACTTTGAAGGAAATATCATGTTTGTGGAGAAAGCATTAGTTTGTGGATTGAAGTTGTTGCCATTTAGTGACTTGGGAACACTCAACATGCTTAAACAAGATGAATCAAAGTTTACAAACTTCTTGATTCTGTTCAAGAAAGGGAGTTTTATGATCAAGAAAAGCTTGTGTCATTACATAGTGGCAATTTCATCATCCTTGCAATCAAAGGAACTTTTAGTTCTGTTGGGTAAATCCAAGATTCTTGTTCAAGAACTTGTTCATCTTATTGAGAACAAACTAGATGGTTTTGAAGAATCAATCAAGGCTCTCTCAGCATTATCTTCTGTTGAACAGAATCGCGAAGTTATAGCAAAAGAAAATGCAGTTAAGGCATTGATAGCATATATTGTGAATGCTCCAAAGTGTGAATATAGAAGCTTGTTTGGACTTGTTATGGCAATGAAAACAATTGAGACATTGCTAGTTGTAGAAAGTGCAAAAGAGGATGTTTTGGATCATCCAAATGGTATTAGTGAAATTGTGAAGATGGTATTTAGAGTTTCATCAGATAATGAAGCAAGTGAAAGTGCAATGAATTGTTTAATCATTTTGTGTCAAGATTTCATGAATGCTAGGGAAGAAGCTATTTGTTGTGGGATTTTGACTAAGTTGTTGTTACTACTTCAAAGCCAATGCAGTGAAAGGACCAAAAATAAGGCTAGAATGTTGCTCAAGTTGTTGAGATCCATGTGCAATAGGGACCAAAAATGAGTCTTGTAGATTTACATACATTATTACATGATTTTACAATTGATATGCTCTTTGTCCTTGTTATTACAGTTTATCTAAAAATTTATAATGACCTTTTTTTTAATAATGCTTTCGATTGAGCTCGATCGACTATATGAATTCTCATTTATCATGTTTTTGTGGTTAAATTCAGTCTTAGGCCAAAGAATCCCTAAAAGAGAAAAAAGGGCATGGTTTATAATACAAACTTTGCACAAGATGAATGAATACATAAAAATTCAAGATTAGCTTATTTGAAAACACCATCTTTTTTAGGAAGAAAATATGCAAGATTTTAAGGGACAAACTTTAAAATAGGTACAATTAAAACTCACAAGATAATTAGTTCACATATGTGCTGTTAGGACAAAATTTGATTATGTTTATTGTGTATAGAGTTAGACTTACTTTAATATACAAAATGATAATTATTTTAAGAATATATTTTAGAGTGAGAAAAATCCTTTTTTAAATATATTTTATATTTATTATAATAGAGAGTGTTGCGACTAAAATAACATCTAAGTTCATTAAGTATATGTTTAGTTTAACCTTTTCAAGACTTTGAATGAAGTTGCTTTGATTTTTTTTTTTTTTTGAATAATTAGCATATTGATTACTACTTATCAATAAATTAAATGCCAATCTAAGAAAAATGAAAGGAGAACAAACTGCATTTTGCATCAAATATCTTTGAAATTTTCACACCATGTTGAATCCTTCTAGATAAAAATATTCTATCTTTTTTTGGGTCAAAATTGAAAAGAATGTTCTATTAATTGATCATAGTGTTGCTACTTTGATATTTCCACAGTCAAAATATTACAACAATGGATAAGTTTATGAAACAAACGTAAAATGAGTGCTAAGAAATTTATTTTTCTATTTTAATTGTTATAATAATTAGTATTAGTTTAAATAAAATAAAAGTGGGGCAGCTTTGTTTATCAAAAGGAATATGTCACTTTTCTTTGATCATCATGAAGAAAAAAAAACAAATCCAACATCATAATGAAAGACAGAGTTGAATTCTCAAAATGGTTGCTTAATTTTTACTTTATTGGATCAAAATTACTAAATTACTATGTATTTATAACACATTTTAAAACTCAATTATGCATTACATTAAAAAAAAAAAAGGTTCCTTTTTAGTTTTTTGTTTGTTTGTTATAAAAGTAGGTTAATAATTTTTCGTGAAATAAAATTAAAGTAAATGACCATTCATGAAACTAAAGCCAATATGATTAAAGGCACGTCTTCTTAACAAGGACAAACATGGAAATAAAAATTATAAAGTTAATAACTATGTTTTAAATTCTTTAACAAAGCATGCATCTTTTTTTTTACACGTATCTTTCAATTAATTGAATGTACGATTTAATTTTTTTTCACATTATAAAATATATCATATATAAACTATCATTAAAATTATATTGTCATATACGAATTAATTAAAAAGGCTTTAGTACAACATACACAATTAAGTGATAGATTATTGATAATTATTATAAATATGTTTAGTAAAATATCATCAATAACACTATTAGCACAAAATATAACCTTTTGTAGCTCCTTCTGTATTTTTTAATTATATACCATAATTATAATTTTGTCTCAATTTATGTGATATAGTTCAAATTTCAATATGTCAACGAAAATTTTCACCGGCCATAAATTGTTACTTCCTTCTTTTTGTAAGTAACATAGTTGATATTTCTAAAGTTAATCAATTTTTTTAATTGAATTTTTTTATATATCATTCAAATACTTAAGTAAATTTTTATCTCAAAATTCTAATTATAAAACGAATAATTATTGTGATTTATAAAAATTTCAATTGGGTCATATTATATGATTCTATTTTCTTATTTGTCCCTTTCTTTTGCGCACTTGCAAATTCTACAATAGCTGAGTTTATCATTAGGGTTTTAATAGGGTTCAAACTCCTCCTTCGCTGTTACTTGAACTTTCAGAAATGCGAGCTTTTCAACGAATCTTAACAAAATTCTCGCAAAACTCAGCTGGTAAATCCTTGAAAAACTTCAATTTTGTGAAGCCCTTTTCTACTGGAAATGATTGGAGTGCAAATTTCCGTGGTACTGGTTCTACAGAAGATTTGGGTTGGGATGCGGGTTCAAATTCATGGTCTACTGGGTTAACCAAGGAGCATTTTGATGGAGAAGTTGTGGGCCGACAAATGGGTTCGGAACCCAATGCACGATCTGCACCGTCGTCTGGTGGGTTTGGTTCAGCTAGATGGACTGATGAAGAAATGGATAAAGTTAAGGAGCTTCATGCTGAAAATCGAAAAGGGAAAGCTTTTGTTGATGGATGGGATGAGAGGATGAAGGATATGAGCGTTTTGATGAAGCAGGTGACACATATTAAACTGACTTTTCTTCTTATTTAACTAATATACATTGCAGTGTAATGCCTTTTTACTGCTTATTAACTCATGCTTAGGGTACACAATTACATGATAATGAGCTCCTAACTGAGTAAGTAGTGCAAACATCTATTAGGCTAAATATTTCTTCCTGTAATGCTTTTGTTTTTTGGGATTTAATTGTTTGTAGTTTTAGTTAGAAACTGCAATGTTAGTATGAGTAATGTATAGTGTACAGGCTGATTAGAATTTATAGATTATGGTATACTAGAATGATATTGAGAAATCGAGATATGGTACTGTGAAGGAGATATCTGACGATTCCTTTGTGCCTTCCCAAAATGTTGATCGGTGTACACCTATTGATTTGAATCTTGTGGTGAGTATTTGTTAGGTGTTTCTACTGGTGTTGTTATTTCTTGGGGTGCCAATACCAATTGGTTTGAAATCTAAGTTGTAGTATTTTCTGTTGCTAAATATTTTCTTGCTAATTATATGGAAGCTTTTCATTGCCTAGGCTGGATAGGAAAGCAGTATGTTTAATAGTATTATCTATGTTATTCCTCTGGAAGAACTATATCAGCTATGAAATTGTGGATGTGTGTGTGTGCATGCATCAAAACTATATCACCCTGTCTTTGTTCTTTATTTATTGTAGCTTATGTTAATAATTTCCCGACTTAACTCTATAGACTAATACAAGAAGTTTAGGCTGCCATTGGAAGTCCATCTGCACCAAATTGGAGGAACATTTTTGTTTATTGATCTTTTATAACGGTAGTGTCCTAACTAGCACATGGCATTGCTTGCACCTCGACTAATACACTGGGTACATTGCTAGAAAGGTCATTTTATGCACCCAAGGGATTCTATATGAAAATTAATGTCACTTATTTGCAGTAGATACTAATCTCTTCAACTCCTCAGAAGTTCGAATAATATGATCCTCAATATTTGAGTGTGTTCTCCCCTTCCGTTCCATTCTTAGCATAGATCCAATCTTCTTCTCATTCCTGTCAATTACTATTTTGGAACTTTATTTGCTTCCAATTTTCCCTTGTAAGCTTTTTAATGGAAATTAATATATGTTAAAGAATTCTAATTTGGATATTCATTTGATTTTAAGGTCTTCTGTGCCTACTACTGATTAATTTTCAACGGAGTGTATATTTTTCTATCTTTCTATTCTCAGCTTCAATGAAGCATATATGTTCAACTTTATTAATCAACTAGTCACTCCAAAAGTGGGAGTCGAGCCATCCCTTTTATTTTGGGTGAACCGTCTAAGATAAATTAATTCATTGAAATGTCAGATTTCTAGTCTAGCTTTATCAGTTAATGCTGATTACGACTCTCAAATCATAGAAGACCTTTGAAAGAAACTTCCACTTGGTACATACTTACTACAATAAGTTGGTGGGAGCCGAGCCATCCTTTTTGTCTTGGGTGAACCTTCAAAGATAAACTGATCCATTAAAATGTAAGTTTTTAATGCTCCTCCTTCTCCTTATCAGTACTATTAGTATTATTCTAGTATTATCTTTGGTTATCGTACATTTTTTGCTTATACTCTCGTTTCCTCAGTATTTTCACCATTGCTTCACTCACATATTTTTCCAAACTGGTTTATGAGACCACTTTTCTTGAGCAAAGGGTCTTCGGAAACTGCCTCGCACAATGAGGCTGTTAATCATGCTATGCTCTAGTCTCATGGACACAGTTCATCTACCAAACTTGATTTACTGTCTCTATAGAACTCAAGGATACTGTGGTACGAGGCTATAGAACACATCCTGTTCAAGTAAGGTCTTTATCGTTTGAGTTTAACTGATTACACCAAAAACACAGGATCAAGGTACTATTCAACTTGGTACTCTGCGTACTATTCTCTACATTCTCAAAATATCTAGACTTCCCCTCCTTCTAAATTGTCAACCAGATGCAGGCAGGAACAATTCTCCATCTACTTCTGTCTTTTGCCGGTAGACCTGCCTCCTCCCAATTCTCTGTTAAGTGCTTCTGAAACCTTTCCAGGCACAGTCCATGAAATGCCTTTGATAGTTAAGAATATTATCCAAAGTTGTGTTGTGGTCTTGCAATGTAGGAATAGATGATTAACAGTCTCTACCTTTTCACCTCAAAAGAAACATCTGGAACATAATGGGATCCCTCTCCTCATCAAACTGTCCTGTGTAAGGCCTGCTCCCTTAGCTAGTAGCCTCATAGAAAGCAAGCTACTTTATGTGGTATTTTTGTTTTCCAATTCCTAGGCCAGCTGTTTAATTGTAGATTGGGGTGGTTCATCATTCTGTAAGTTGCGTTAACCTTGAAAGCGCCACTGTTATTGCCCAACCACAACAATACATCCTCGTCTGAAGCCCAACTACCATAAGAAGTAATGTGAAGTTTTCTAGTTATGAACCAGAATTTTGATAAATCTGTAAGCATGTATGGTCTAGATTGATTAGAGATAATGTACTGTATTTGCTTTGTTCCCAAGATTCATTGTGGTTCAATGTACAGGGGTTAGATTGTTTAATTTTTATTTTTGGGCTAATTTGAAGTTTTTTTGAAGATAAAGTTTTACTTTTTGAGAAATAACATATGTTATAATATTGCAAACCATACTTTCTTGTTGTAGTCTTTCGCAGTCTTAAAGAATTTCTTTTTACTAGCATATAAAATGGGATTGGGAGAAAGTAACTTTCTTTTTGGTTATTCGGAAATGTTTCTGGTACAACACTAAGAACTCGATGAACAAATAAGGGTATGAAGTGGTAGTAGCCTTCCCAACTATGATGGATTATCAAAGTTTGGTGTTATTGGAGCAGGTAATGGAGCCAGGTGCAAGGGGGTCTTATTTGAAGGATTCAGAGAAGACAGAAATGTACAAGAAGCATAAGGAGAATCCAGAGTTGTATACAGTTGAGCGCCTAGCAAAAGATTACAGGATCATGAGGCAGAGGGTTCATGCAATTCTATGGCTGAAGGAACTTGAGGAGGAGGAAGAGAAGAAGCTTGGGCGTCCATTGGATGACTCGGTTGAGCTCTTGCTTGATACATGCCCAGAGTAAGTGAATTAGATTCTGAAATCATTTCCTTTAGAATCCTTCGAGATTATGTTGTTACTTATAACTTCGTCCAAGTTTGATGTTCCTATTATTATTTATTGAAAATACTACTTTGTTAATGTTTATTACCCAAAGGGTACCACAAAAGTATAAAAGTTGAAAACATGAGCATATCAACAGCAACAACATCAAGGCTTTCCACAAAATCCAAAAGAAATGCTGGATTTTCCATTGTATTGCTCCTATATCATTAGTATAAGTTTCGTATACATTTGTACTTTAGAAAAGAAGTGTGTGATTTTTCCCTTTCCAAAATATTTATTTTTTCTTTCCTCCAAATTGTCCACATGATGCAAATTGGGATAGTCTTCCAAGTTGAATTTTGTCTTCTATCAATTTTCTGTCCCTGCCAACAATTGAGTAGGCGTTTCACATTTGAGGTGTCACTCAGCTAACTTCAAATATAATTAAAAAGAGTCCAATTTTTTGAAGAAGTTGCAATGCAAAAAGAGATGCCTATATTATTTTGGTGAATCTTCACATAGAAAGCATCTGTTGCAGAGATAGAAGCCCTCTCTGTGATACATCTTGAGCCAAGCATGCTTCTTTTTTTGCTGTCTATCCAGAGCTGGACTATTTTTCTGGTGCTTTTATTCTCCAATACATTTTCTATGGACGTTCAGCCTCCCATTGTCCGGTTTGTTTTTGCAGTAGATTGCAATAGCTTCTAACATGAATACACCACTACTGCTGGCCATCCACACTTGTGCATAAAACAATCTGCAATAGGTGCATCTATTCCAGAACTATATTGTATAAAACAGGGAACACTTCTTTCAGAATCCAGCCATCTATCTAACCAAAATTTGATGTTCTTGCCATTCCCCACCTTTAGTTCAATATTCTCATTAAACTCATCCTGGTATTTGCAAGTGTTCTTCCACACAGCCACTCTGCTAGGCCTTATAGCGTTTAGGAGACCAGAATTCTTCTTTCCATATTTTATAGCTTCACGAATATCATTCAATCTCCAAAGCCATTTACCTAGGAGGCTTTTAGTGTGCAGCTTGAGGTTTTACATCTCAAAACTGCAGGCCGTCAAACCAAAGTATAGTTTCTTTCTTTGCGAGCTGCCCTCCCCAAGAAAATTGTTTCTCAAACTGTTATTCCTTTTTCAATACAAGTTGGGATGGGGACAAGAGAAAAGACATCATGTAGGTTGGAAGACAATCCAAAGCAATATTTACCTATGTTGCTTGAACTCCGGTGGTATGGATCCGAGTGTTGTGATACGACCAATAAATGTATATTACAACATATAAAGTATATATCTTGATTAATTAAAGCTATTGAACCAAAACTAATAAAATTTAGTTCTTTATAAACATCTAATGTTTATTCATAAGATATCTTGTGTTATAGAAAATCATTTGCATACTTTATATAACCATATATGTTTATGACATAAACCCAAAATTAAACCAAGTACCCTATCGAAGCACCTAGGTTAAGTTGACCAAGTCAGTGTGGATCCCATACCCATCCATGTCGTGTTGACACAAGTGCCACATGAATTTTGAAGAGTCATAGAAGCATAGCGATTTATCCACGCTAGTCTTGACCGCAAAGGATAGATATCCCGCCTTCCCTTCCCCCCCCCCCCCCCCCCCCCAAATGGATAGCTTTTTCTCACATTTATCAAGAATGCCTTGCCATATCCCTTTTTGTTTTATTTTGCACCAAAAGGCAAACCCAAATAGACGATAGGAAAATTTTCAACACTGCAACCTAATTCAAATTTTAGTATAGTCTTCACTATTTAAAAAGTACATATTTAGAGCAATTTATCAAGCCTCCCCACTTATTTTATGTCATTGTTTCATGCCCGGCCAATGTTGTAAGAAAATTGGTAAGACTTCAAAGAAACTTTTTGGGGATTCAGCGAACGGGTCAGGAAGTATCATTTGGTCTGATGGGAGGCGGTGACAACTCCGAGGAGTTGGGGCCTGGGAGTAAACGATTTGAGGATTTTTAACAAAGCTTTGTTGGGAAAATGGTTGTGGGGATATGGGATGGAGTTCCAATCCTTATGGAGAGAGGTGATAGTACTTAGTAGACAAGTATGGAGTGTTAGAAGGAGTTGGAGAACTAATGATATCACGTTGTCTTTTGGGTGTGGGGGGATATCATGAATGGATGTAGGGATGGCAATGGGGCGGGCGGGAGCAAAGCAGGGCGGGTTACAGTTTATGTGGGGCAGGGCGGGTAAGATCTTTTGTGGGTGTAGGGCGGGGCGGGTTTAAATATATTTTTTCAAAATTTACACGGGGTGGGGCGGTTGCGGGTTAGGGATGAAGAATCCCTAAATTCGCTTTTCACATAAATTTTGAATCAGTTCTGCACATGTTTGGGCACTAATCATATGATTAATTTTAAGTAAAAATGGAACCGATTGAATATTTATTAAATTTTTTTTGAATGGCCAAAAAACTAGAAAGAAGAAAAAAGTACGTCACTATTTGCATTTTTTGTTTATTACATCAAATGTTCCTAATTCAAAGCTACCAAAAAACATGTTATTGACATTTTTAAAAGATGAGTATTATAAAATTGCATTTTAATGCAACACTAACATGTTAATTTAGCTGTAAACAGTTAACAAAATTCAAGCTTTTAAATTAAGAACTTGCACGCCTATCATTTAAAATGTTTTTTACTAATTATGTGGGATGGGGGGGGGGGGGGGGCGAGGTGGGTTGAAAACAACTAATCATGCTATGTGGAGCGAGGCGGATCAAAATCTTAGCGGGTTTACCCCGCAACCACCCCATTGCCATCCCTAAATGGATGGGTAGATACTATGATAATCTTTCTTTCAAGGTAGGGGATGAGAGAAGAGTTAGCTTCTGGGGAGATAAATAGTCCGGAAATATGATGCTATGAGGAGTTCCAATTATTTATAAGGTTTCTTGTCAAACAGAGGCGATAGTCCAACACATAAGGGGACACAATGGGAAGAAATGTTTTGGGATTTGAGGTCGAAGGGAGATTTCTAGGATTGGAAGTGAATGGTTAATAGACTCCAATATTATCTCATTTGTTTGTCTTTTCTTTCATATTCGATTTCTTCATTCCAGATTTCTCCATTCCTCTAGAACCCATCTAAGTAATGTGTGCATTACAAAGTTCATGGTGCAGAACTCATTTAGTTCATCCTATTGGTGTGACCCATCCAAAAAATTCCAAATAAATGTGAGGATTCTAATGAATCCTTAATTGTGTTTTGTTGTTAGCCTCCTATCATCAAAGGCTTCCCAACATTTCATAATGTTCCTCCTCACACCACAACCTAAAGGCATAGTGATCCTATTTGTTCTCCATCCCCCTTCCATTTCTCCATGAAGCTTCTCCCTCCACACCAAATCTCCACAATCATTTACCCAAAAGTGCTTTGTTAAAAACCTTCAAATCCTTAAGCCCAAGACCTCCTGGCCGTTTAGGAGATGTCATAGTTTCCCATCAAACTAAGTGAAACTTCTTTGCCTCATTTGCCACATCATAAAGAAAATATTTGCAACCTTTCTAGCTTCCTATAACTATGGTGGCAGAGTTGAACAGGGACATGCATCATGTTGGGATACTCGATAAAGTGCTCTTAATAAGCACTTCCTTGCCTCCTTTGGACAAGTATCTTTTCTTCCGAACTGCTAACCTCTTCTCTACCCTCTGATTAAACCGATATGTCTCCCTTGTAGATGGCCAGTTTGTCCATGTTTATGAATGAAAAAAATACATTTACTTGATAAAAAAAGAAGTTTGCAAATATGTGCTAGCTTCAAATGAATAGTTCATAAACATGAAACCATTGAAAACATATTGTTTGACTTAAGATAGCATTAAAATGCATCACAATCATAAAACTAGTGTAACCCATGATCCATATCCGCTTATAAAACATGACTCATTGAGGAAGAGTTATGTCTCTCTTACCTCGATTCTGATCATAAAGACTGGAACAAAATATTTTGACAACCAACTATCGTGCTCAATGGGTGGGTAGTCTTAGAAGTTGTGTAAGAAATGGCATATACAGCTAGTTTGATTCTCTTGAAGACTATCAAAATTCCTTTGACACCGAAAGCTAGTGGATCGATAATATTGTCGTAAAAACTAGATTGTGGTCTATGTCACGACTGTACTAGTTCTTAGAATAACGATACAGAGTACACATGAAGATTGGATACAAGAAATGAAGCTACCCTCTGGGCTTAAAAAAGGAGGAGGGGGGGGGGTGGCAGTTTGCTAAGATTCTGATCTGCCTTAGTAGTATCAGCTATAGTGTATTAAGGTCTAGTTTGGCCAACTAAGTATTTAGTTATGCTTCTAGAATATATATGGTTATTATATAAATGGTCTAGCTATTATATTAAAATATTAACATTAGGGTTGTGGAAATATTTATTATCTACTTTTTATCTATTTTTTGGATGAAGGAGGGAAATTTCATTAGAAGTCATCAAGAAGATGCTGCAAGGCAAAAATTACAACAAAAGAAGGTGTTTGTTCCTGTACAATAACTTACAAAATAACTAAAAGAGCAGAGACATAATCCAAAAAAAGTTCATAAGTAGTTACAGGGCCTGGTTGAATCAGCTATATAAGATGACCAAACAGTTGGATAAAGAATGTGGGATACTGTTACTAACAGTCTCTTACATAGTTGCCATCTGCATTCCCCTCCTCAAATCCTTCCATCAAGTGTTGTGTAACATTTTACTTTGACCTTCCATAGCTAGGATGAACAAGAACGCTGAAAGAGGATCTCCCCGTACAGGACCTTTTGATCAGAAATGAGTACTTAACTGTGGTGATACAAAATTTGATCCATCTAATCCAGCATTCCCCAAATCCCATTTGCCTGAGTATGTTGATCAAGTATGCCCAATTAAGCTGGTCAAAAGCCTTTTTAATGTTAAGTTTGAAAAGTAGACCAGGCTGCCCTGACTTCATCTTCCAGGCTAGAGTTTCATTAGCTAGTAGGGCTGCATCTGTGATCTGCCTTGTTTTGATGAAGGCATTTTGGTGTCCTGATACAAGCTTCTCACCATCCTTTTTAATCTTTCCTCTAGGATTTAAGAGGCAGTCTTGTAAATACTGCCAATCAAGCTGATTGTTCTGTAGTCCCTCAATTGAGTGACTCCTTTCTTTTTAGGGATTAGAGCTTAAAATGGGTTGCAAGATCTGACTAGATTGTTTAGATGAAATTTTATAACACTGCCAGTTAAGCTGATTGGTTTGTAATCCCTCAATTTAGTGGCTCCTTTGTTTTTAGGGATTATAGCTATAAATGAGGCATTGCACTATCACACTGCTGTCAAGTGATATTGTATTTTCACTCTTTCGTAAGGAACATCTTAAAAGAAGAAAAATCTCAACAAAAAATTATCTTTTTATGGGCATACAGCCATACTCGCATAATGAAATTCCTCATTATCTGTGTCTAAGAAAATATTTTTAAACAACATACATTCGGGTTAGTTAAAAGGTTAGTTCATATATTTTGTTTATTTAAACTAAGTACTTCTATTAGACTAGACAATTTTTTAGACAGACAACCAATAACTTTTCAAAAATAATAATTTACAAATCAAAAGAAAACTAAATAATTGCTATAGTACAGTAATTTTTTTTATTGACATACTCTCCATTTCAAAATAATTGAGTTGAGCCTTTTTCCATAGTTCAAAATAAGTAAATTGTTCATAGTTCAAGAGAGTTGTATTTTTTTCCATTTTTGCCTCTCATTTATATCTTTTTTGTGATAATTTCAAGAGAGTTAATTGTTCATGTTTATGATTTTACTATGAATTATTTATATTTTCAAGAATAGTTTAAGAATAACTAAAAGGGCAAAAGTGGAAAGTGGTGTTTATTTTATGTCCTAATTTTTTTTTCTTAATGGGTGTGCATTGCCTCAACAATTCACTTATTTTGAAATGGAGGGAGTATATAATTAGAATTAGGAAATATTTTTGAGTTATTTTTAATATGTTAATGACATTTTTTATCAAATAGGTAGAAGGAAGGTAAATTTGAATCATTTCTAATAGGTTAAGGGCAGTTTTGATCCAATAGGTGGAAGAAGGGGCAAATTGGATCCAATAGGTAGAATGAGGGCACTTTTGAACCATTTCTAATATGTTGAGGGCATTTTGAACCTTTTCCGTTCTCTAAATAACTCAAGTCTCAAATCTTGTGTTGCTATTAAAAGTATTAATTAATTTTTATAGTCTACTTTAATTTTTTGAATTTATTTTGAAAGGAGAAGCAGTAGTAAAAACTATCTAGGATTATACTTACCAAATTCTTGTTAATCGATCCAATCTCAAAAGAGCACTATACCATATCGTTTTTTTCAAAATATAATATGAATTTTCTTTTATCATCCCTACTATTCATAATATTTAAGGCACACTCAGGAGTCAGGATAGGGGTAGTATAGAAGACCTGGACTTTACTTGATTAAAGAAAAAACCTTGTGCTGCTTTATTTTTTCCCATAATGATTCTTCACTAATCACTGCAGACTCACGATAGTTATCTGATTTGATTGTTCACATTCCTGGATCCTGGTTCCTTATTTACTGGTTGGATAAACACATTCAGATTATTACATATTAAATGTTGTTTATGCCAGTACAAAATTGTTTACTACTAACCTAGTTATGTATGTGTCGCAAGCTAAATATAACTTAGAAAATCCACTAAAATAAATTTGGAAGAAGTCAACGTTTAATGGACGTGGTTCAGGGTTTCATTGTCAAACTGTTATGCAGCGGTGCTTGTCTCACATCTTTCCTTGGACACAAACATCTTTATCTTCAGTGATATCATTGTGAAAGCAAGTAGTCTAGCAATATGTTTGTGCTGATCACCTGGAAATTGTCATGAAAATGGCTAACTCCATTAGAAGAACTGTTATGATTTAAGAAAAAACTAATCTTGCTTGTTCTGCAGATTTTTCAATTCTCATGACAGGGAATTCCATGTTGCAACTCTTCCTTATAAACCCGACTTCAAGGTCATGCCCGAGGGTTGGGATGGGACTACCAGGGATCCTGATGAGGTGCACTATGAAATATCAATGAAGGAAGATGAGATGCTGTATCAAGAGTTTGTCCAAAGGATGAACTTTAACAAGATGAAGGTTAGCATGTCTAGGAACCAAGAAACAATACGTGTACCATAATGATCTGATGTATTGTTGCACCAAAATAAGATTTTGATCTGTTGGGTGTACTGTTATTCTGTTTTACTAACTCTGGGCTACATGGTTCTGCTTTTGGTTTTAGATGGCGAAAAAAGTGAAATGCCACAAGTATAGCCGCAGGCGCCCTTCAGATGGCTGGAATTTCACTGTCGAGATGCTAGGATCTCGTGGCAAGCGTGGGAATGGTGGTGGCTGGAAGTTCGTTAGTCAACCTGATGGTTCCAGTCGACCCCTTGATGAGTTCGAGAAGATGTTTGTCAAGAGAGAGACCCCACGTCGAAGGAAAAAAATTCTCCCTTGATTTTTGGCATATGCAAGATAGATTCCAGTTAAAAGACGTGTTCTTAAATTGTTAGATTTTCTCATAATTGACGTATTTCATGCGTTTCTGGAAGTTATTTTTTTGGTTGTTCGGCAGAAGAGCCAGTATACACTTATGAAAATGTTTTTTGCAGACTGTTCACAAGTGGTTTCTACAGCTCCTGTATCCTTTCATCAAATTGATTAAGTTAAAAGTTATAGTGGATCATATTTCTACCTCCGTAAGTTCACCTCGTTTTGTGAAAGATTGGTCATCGCTTTGCTTCATCAACGTTCTATAACACGGGCTTTTGCTAAGGCTATGCTTTTGTTTGGTGTTCAGCTACATCTCAAGGTGTAATTTAGATGTAATGTGGCTTCTCCCATGAATCCCTGAAGTGGGGGCAATGCTACTTATGATGTTGAATCCTCCGTTTATTCACTTCACTCGTTTTCTTTCATCATCATTACTACTTTGCTAAGGAAAAAGCAAATTGAATGTCATAATGAAAGTTGAATTTTTTGATATGACAAAAAGTGAGAACGGATGTAAGTGTGGCGAAATGCAACTGTCTCAAGAGAATGCTAAAATCCTTTTTGTCCTACAAGGTATGATGTTGTAGAGACCTTGGTTTTAACAAAGTTATTCAATTGTTTTTATGGGACTCGTCAAATTTCAGACGGATTGGAGATAAGAAGGGACTTATCTTTAAAAGTATGTATTAGCAGCAACAAAGTTAAAAAGTATGTCTTAGCAACAACTATAGTCGACGCTAAGTTACATAAACCGACGCTAAAAGAATACATTAGTAACCTAGCGTTAGCGGCTGCAAAAGTTGCCACTATTAGGCATATAAGTCGCTGCTTATGTTTTTAGCAACAACTCTACTCATGGATAGTTGTAATAACCGATGCTAAAAGTAAGTTTTAGAAGCAAAGAGTTACCACCAAACAGGTATATAAGTCGCCATTACTGGTTAGGAAAATGCCGGTAAAAATATATTAGTGGCAACAAATATTTTGCTACTAATAGCTACAACAGTCGCTGCTAATAGTTATATAACCGCCGCTAATAGGTATACAAGTCGCTCAAAATAATGCTAAAAGTCGCCGCAAAAGTAAGCTTTAGCGGCAACAAAAGTCGTTACTAAAAGGCATAACAGTCGCCACGAATAGTATCATTAAACGCCGCTAACATTTATAATCAAACCATATAAACCGCCGCAAAAATTATGTTATAGTGGCAACAGAAGTCGCCGCTAAAAGGTATAAAAGTCGCTACAAATAGTATATTTAACCGCGCAAAAATTATGCTTTAGTGGCAACAAAAGTCGCCGCTAAAAGTCATAACAGTCGCCACGAATAGTATTAATAACCGCCCAATAAGTAAGTTTTAGTGGCAACAAAAGTCGCCGCTAAAAGGTACAACAGTCGCCACGAATAGTATTAATAACCGCCGCAACAAGTAGGTTTTAGTGGCAACAGTAGTCGCCGCGAAAAGGCATAAAAGTCGCCACTAAAAGTTTTATTAACCCCCGCAATAATTATGTATTGTGGCAACAACAGTCGCGGCTAAAAGATATAGCAGTCGCTACGAATAGTAGTATATTCAACCGCCGAAAAAGAATTATGTTTTAGTGGCAACAGAAGTTGCCGCTAAAAGGTATAAAAGTCGCTACAAATAGTACATTTAACCATCACAAAAATTATACTTTACTGGCAACAACAAACGCGCCAAAGGTATAACAATCTCCAGGAATAGTAGTATTTACCGCTGCTGAAATAATGGTTGTGGCAATAAAGTTGCCACCGATAGTCGAATTAATCGCCGCAAAACCAGTGGCCAGGAATAGTTATATAAACTGCAGCTATTAGATAGGATTAGTGGCAACAAAGTCACTCTAATTCTAACCGCCACTAAAAGTAAACTCTAGCAACAAGTAATAGTTATATTATACATTTTTAGAAGTTATCATTAGTTGCAACTAATAATAATATTAACTGCCTCTAAAAGTATGTTTTTTCCAGCAATTATGGTTACCGCTAAAGAGTCTACTAACAACAATTTTAGTAAACTCTAATAGCTATATTAATCGCCGCTCAAAATGAGTATTATCCACAACAATAGTCTCAATAGTAGCTTTAGTTTACAAGTGTCAACTATCACGAATATTTGTTATGATTTACATTAATAAGTATCCTCTCATCAACAATATGAAGAACTTCTATCAATACACAAGTTTTAGGATCCTTGCAACAAAAGTAACAATTTTAAATTTGAATAGTCATTCATGCCATCTCCTACATTGATCAAAGAAAACAAAATCTTGTTTAAATCTGTCACGCTAAAAATAATAGATTTATGAAAATCGTCCTCCTAGTCTTGAATATGCATGCCTTCAATAGGACTAAGTGAATCAACGTGAATTCATTGGTATTCCACAACACAGGGATGCAAACTATTTGTTGCTTAACTACAAAGTCGCCTTTGTTTTCTTACGCATTGTCCAGAAGGCAGCATAATATCGATTCTGCAATGAGAAGACCAAAGTTCAGTGTAGATGTATAACAATTGCACATGCAACAAAATAGGAGGATTTATGTATGATCCAAGCCCATCTCATGAATTGTCTGTTTTGGCCCAACATGCTCCTCAGATCCAAACACACGCGTACCATGTGAAATGTGTCAGGTCTTCACTTTCATAAACTATTCGGATGTTGATTTGCCTAAAGTGTCATGTGCACTCACCCCTTCTTCACGTGCCTAAAGCTTCAGCCTGCTACTCCTTTTGAAGGAGTGTACATGACACCTTAAAGCGAACCTACATCGGATAAGGAGAAAAGCCTGAAGAGCTTTACAGGGAACCGTACAAGTTGACATGGTATGCGCGTTTTTGGGCTCAATGATACCATAGTCCGAGAGATAAATTCATGAGGGATGTTGGGCAAGGCATACAATATATAGCATGGGCTTGGGTCAGAATTTAAAGGAGAATATGAAGACCAAAAAAAAAATTGTTAGCAATCAAAGGGAAGGAAAAGAGTAAAACAACACATATCTAATAATATCAAAATTGTTCTCATCTATACAAGAGAATTTGTCTGATTGCAATCTAAGAAATTGTGTCACTAAACCACCAGGGATCCTAGTACATAAAGCATGGATTTCAAACTATGAATTCAACCAAATTTCGCAGAATATGCCAACACTACTTCACGTGCTAGTTTAATTTACTGCAGTTTTGATATATAGTATTCGGAGTTCTCACATCTGTAAAATTTCATTTCACTAGAACTTAAGGAGTGATGAATTTTAAAATATATAATGCGCTCCTTTAATTTACTGAAAAATTGATATATAGCCTTTGAAAATTTCTCATTTTTGAAGTTTAGATTTCACTAGGAGTTAACGAGTGAAGGCCACTGTACTTTTGATCATGAATATATGATGCATTATTTGTTGAGCAATATATAAGTATTGTACTTTTGATCATGCATATATGATGCATTATCTGTAAACAGGTACTCTTATATTGGTACTAGACAAACCAGCTGGTACACCAAGGGCTTACCGACCATGCTGTCAAGTGTCAACAATGCAATCATCTGAGGCTCTGACCTAGTAATGGTTCATTTTGACTACTCAGTGGATTACACACAATTATAATAGAGCTGTCATTCACTGGTCGCTCCAAAAACATATCCTTAATGGCTTGACATTACCAACCGCTATAATTTTATTTTATTTTAAGAAAGGTCAAGTTTATTACCGACCGCTATAATTTGTAACTAGTAATTGATTGTTTACAGACTGGACAAGAATGGGAAGTTCTCTGTCAACTCAGCATACAAGGAGCTGAATTCAGCAGTGGTGAAGGAAAGAGATTGGCCTTGGAAGATGATTTGGAAGCCAAAGATTCCTTACAAAGTTAACTGTTTCACCTGGCTTTTGGCAAAAGAGGTAATCTTGACACAGGAAAACCTAAGTAAAAGGGGTCATCAATTAGTCGCTGAGTGTTTTCTATGTGGGGAACAACCTGAGACAATCAACCATCTTTTTTTGCATTGCAAGTGGACAAACCAACTATGGAGGATGTTTATATGCCTAAAAGGGATCAGATGGGTGAAACTTGGAAGCATAGCGGGTTTCCTAAGATGCTGGAATAGGGATGGCATGGTAAGTAAGGAGGAGGAGAGATGGAAGATTGTCCCGGCTTGTGGTGATCAGTTTGGATTGAGAGGAATAGCGGGTGTCCCCAATTGCTTAGTGCTGGAAGCCCAAAACAACTGTTTGGAATCGATACTCAATTGTTTGATTGACTGATTAATACAAGATAAATTTGTCGATTATTTTGTCCCTTGATCCTGCCCCCCACCAAACCCAAAAACAAATCTAGTCAAACATCGTATCAACATCATAATAATAATAATAATATGAGCCAATCGATCCCCACTCAATAGGGGAGGGAGACACCTGATTATAGAATGATTTCTAACTAAGGTACTCAATCAACATTGTAGATAGTCAAGAGATTATGCAGAAAACTCTATGATCATGTTATTGTTGAAAGATGAAAGAATCATTGCAAATATAACATAAAATACTCTTAATGATCATGTCACCATAATTAACAATTTCAAATTTATTCGACCGACTTCATTGCGACCCAAACTAGCTCTGGTCAGGCCGAAAAGGCCGAGTGACCAGTATGCATTGGATTTAGTTACTGAAGTTTTTTTTTTTGGGAGTTGCGGGGTCAAAAAACAGGAACTCATGATTTTCAGGCATTTCGGTGTGTGCTGGTCCATAGATTTTGTGGTATTTGTTCGATAGACTCTATTGGGCCTCAAACTTGGACATGGAAATGATTTAATCTTAACAGGAGAAAATGAGTATGAATACCACATAGCTACAAAAAGATGTTAAACTTACTTGCATCATAGACCTAAGATTTGTAGTATATGTTGTCTCAATAGTTGATTCTTTCTGCATAAGAAAATGAAGCACTCAATCCTAACAAATATATGGTGCAAGCCACGACAACAATCAGACGAATCTGAGGATACCTCGAATATAAATCCATAATGAAGAGCGACCCTTTTCACATCCTCCAAGCTCAGATCAATAGACATTTCCTGGATTTTTTAGGGTGGAGGAGAAAGAGCAGTAAAACAAGTATATCATCCATATTAAATACAAAATGTGCAGCTATTTTTTGGTTTTATATATAGAGAGAGAACTTACATCTTCTGGACTATACATATCTGCAAAATGATAAAGCAAGGGCCCCAGGTTTATCCAGACCTGCAAGGCAAGCAGATCATGCATCATAAAATAAATACACAAAAAGATGAACAAAATGATCAATTTTTTTTTGAAAAATATGTTAAGGTTAGCAATATTACGTACTCCACCATCTTTGAGGACTTTTGAGATAATCTCAATATACTCCACAATGTTATGGGCAGTGTCTAGGAAGAAACAAGTGACAACTGCATCCCAAACTCCTGCACATTAATATCTGATGAGGATAGCTTCTATCATAAAAAAAATGTTACGATTTAATGAATAACAATGACTAGAATATCTGCAGACGACACATGATGAGAACTTAGCAAATTGCATTTGAACCAGTCATGCAGCCTCCCCCCCCCCCCCTCACACACACACAACCAAGAAAAAAAACAAATAGATGCAGGATGATTTTACTAGATAGCTGAGTTTATGGTGATCAATCTTAAGAAATGCATGCCTACAAAAGAAAGCAAAAGGCATATTATTTTCGCAACTAATTATATTTAGCATAAGACAAAAGGTCATGAACAGTCAACATGAGTGGTTCTAATGAGCTGAAAGATGAGGGCAAAACTTAACTCTAGGGCCCATTAAGAAGCAGGTACACATATACCCCAATTGCAGCTCTTATTTCCACCAGGTATAGATGAAATATCAAAATACATAATCCTTGTACAAGCTAAAATATAACCTAGGTCAGTATAAGAAGCATTAGATATTTTGTTTAAGTTCCTGAATCTAATGTACATATTCGTATATATTTCTACATAAAACATCATTGGATGGTTCCTCCGGATATTTTCTATCTCCTCAGACAAGAAAATGCCATCAAGCTACCATACCTGCTTGGCTTGGATCACTATAAACCTCAACAAAATCACCACCACACATGGAAAAGCCTTCAGTAATACCTGCACTGTTTCCAAAGTAATTGATCAGAAATGGGCCATATAGAAGCAAACCAAGTGATACAAACCATTGAGTGAATTGCAGAACTAAAAAATGAACGGACAGGTTCACAGAATGAGATGCATATAACATACACTATTCTCACACACAGCGTAATTCAACTTACTGCATCTAGCAACGATATACCAAGCAAAATTTTACTTTATGAAAACCAAGAAGAAGACTTGAGATATGGAATTAAATGATGACATCATAAGATCTAGTCAACTTCGGTAGGAGTTTCACTAAGGGGGACTTTAAAATTGCAAAATATGTGCAAACAAAGACTAATTTGTATTTTTCTTTTGAGAATATGCATCATTTCGGATCAGAGGTTTTTTTAATAACTAACTCCCTTTGTCAAAAAAAAAAAAAAACAACTAACTCCTTTACTCTTATAGCACTTCCTCCAACCTAATCCTGCACTTTGCACAACAAAGTTATGCTTGAACTAAACCATTTACTCTAGTACAACAAAGAGGCTTCCAGATTGGCAGCAAGGTCAGCTCCATCTCCTCCTTCCTTTGTCTTTGTCTTTCTCTATTGTTCATCATCGACCTTCTTTCCGAACTCGTTGACACTGGAACACCCGCCATGAAGGTCAATCCAAAGGGGGAAAGGAAGTGTTAATTAATAGCACATTGTTAAGCATTCTCACATATTTCATGTCCTTGTTACACACTCTTGTCACTGTTTCAGGGAAGTTGGAAAGAGTTCAGAGGAATTTTCTGTGAAACAGGTCAAAAGGGAAAGAAAGTTTCACTCGATAATTGGGACTTGGGAGCACTATCACCGTGTTAAAGTGTTGGTTGGAAGGATCTAAGGCTCTTTAACATGGCACTATTGAGAAAGTGGTTACGGAGATTTGGGGTAGAGCTGAACGTTTTTTGGAGGGCGGTGTATGGGGTTTTGAAAGGGGTGGAGGATTAAAAGTACCCCACTCTTTACGGGTGCGAGCTATGGAGGAATATCTAGAAAGGATAAGAAGAGTCCAATGGGAACATACCATTTAGAGTGAATGATGAGAATGGTGTGAGTTTATGGGGACAGGTGATGAGGAATAACTTTTTTTTTAGAAACTGGCAATGTAAGGGTTAGATTAGTAAGTCATGTATCCTAATATGTATAGACATTCTTGGCAAAAGATGTCGATCTAACGGCTGGATAAAGGGGACATGGAAAGCTAGACGTTATTGAGGGTGGTGTTGTAATGGAGAGGAGGAAAGAAAGGTTGTGAAATTTGAAAATTGGAGAGGAAGGAAAAAACCTAGTAAAGGGAGATAGCATTACCCCTGGATTAGTGAATAAGGGTGGAAGAATAGAATGAACTGGTTTACTAATCCTAAAGGGTTGAACCACAAGGAAAAGAATCTCTCGAGAAAACCAAACAAATGGGAAAGCTACTACTTCGACGTCAGAGATCGAGCAACACACAAAGTAAACAATGCCAAAAAGCTATATTCGAGCCGGGAACTTTACCAAAGAGTTGAATCCTGTTCTCTAGAGCTGGGGAAGCAGCAAAACGACAGAAGTAGAGACCCAGAAACTTCAGTAAAGTGGTAAGAGATTGAGTAACAGCCTTTAGCAACTAATTCACCAATCCACACTCTACTATCAAGAGTATAATAATACCACCATTGTTACCTTGAACTTCTTTAACTCCATATTTCATCCACTACATACTCATATTGTTTGGTAATAAGATCCCCCTATTTTTCTATTTTGGTCTCCTGAAAACAAAAGATATCTGTCTTCTAGTTCTGCATTAAATTCTTACTAAGATTTCTTTTTGGTAATTTGTTACGTCCCCTAACATTCCAAGATAAAAGATTAACTTTCATTGATAAGTCAAGCTTAAAATCTTCCCCTTGCTTCTCACCCCTTCCACCTCTTTATTGAGTTCTGATTGCAAATTCTTTAATTCATTTTTGGCAGTCTCCTTGCTCCTTGGTCTTTTATTTTACTGTGTTCTCCTTGCTTCTCCATGATCTATTTCCTTTCGTCAAGTTCACTGAGTAAGACTAGTGTCTCTTCCTCGCAACCTTCAAAAGCAGCTCCAAAAGTGTTGCTCAGATCCAGAATAGGAGTTCACCCAATTGGAGGCCCCAACTTCAGCCTCGAGAGATTCCTGTGCCTGCATGACCACTGGCTCTGCTTTTTGGACTTGCATAAGTTGCAAATTTGTGCCATCTTGTTCTGCATGGATTGATGGTCCATCTTATACTCAACAATTCTCATGGCATCAGCATCCTTCGACTTTTCAGTCTCTTGGGGTTCCTTATTGCTTTCATGTGGCTCTGTTGATTCATGGTGGCTGATTCCCAGGTTGCAAAGCTTTCTAAGAATTTCTTTGCGGTTTCTTTCAGAGTCGAGAGTAACGTCTGTGAGAGGCAGACCTATTTTCCATGGAGTTCTTTTTAAAAAAACTGGTAAAGTTGTATTCCTCAGCATTAAGAGCATTAAGGACATGCTGGAGACCTCCAAAAAGTTGTTAGGAACAGCCTAAATTATTTACAAAGAACCTAAGGCTGTTCAGCTTATTCAGTACAAATTTCTTACACCAAAAATAAAATGCAGCAATACAATTTCCTTTAACTTTCTGGATGCTGTTAACTTTGTTTTCAAAACAGTTTCCATTCCTCTCCCTCCAAATTGTCCACCAGATACATGACGGAATTAGTCTCCACCATTTCTTCTTACTCTTACTACCCCCTCCCCTAATCCAACAGCTTAGAAGGTCTGATGCATGTTCAGGCATAGTCCATTTGATCTCTGTTAGGCTGAGAACAAGGACCATAGCTGAGAGGTGAATTTACAGTAAAGAAAGATATGACTACTTGTCTCTCCTTTCTCACAGCATAGGAAGCACCTGGATGCAATGTGAAACTTTCTTCTCTGAAGTCTCTCATGGGTGAGGCATGCTTTTCTGACAACTAACCAAGTAAAGCACTTAACCTTTGTTGGTGCCATATTTCCATGGAGAACTCCTATTTTCCATGGAGTTCTGTTCATTAAATGGAGCCTCGTGTGGTTCATTAAAAGTCTAAATGGAAGTTTTTGCTTATTCGGTCTCCTTTGGGGCCAAACAATGAGTTGGGTAACATTGTGTTCAACAACTCCTGACAATGGTGTCCACCACTGAATCTTGACAGGTAAATTCTTCCCGGGTCATTGGCCCTTCATGATTTTGTTCAATGGTACAACGGTGTCCACCAGTGAAACTTGACAGGTAAATTCAGCACCATTCCCCTTCATGATTTGTTCAACAGTAACTCTAAAAAAGCAAACTCAAAGAGAAAGGTGCCATCTCCCATCTCATATATGTTCAAGCCATGAGCTTGCTAGAGCTGGACGATAGCCTGATTGCTGAGAGGATGGGGATCTCCAAGGTGTTCATGGGAATGGGTTCCCCCCTCATCAATGTCTTGCCATCAGTGACTTCTTGGTTAGACCATTTAAGGCTTGTGAGAGACTCTGTATATGGGAAATCTTTCATTGTTAAACTCAATCTTAGTCCTACAGCATTGATTGGAGGTCCTTGACTGCTTAAAAATCTGCCAACCTTGTCGTCTAGAGAATCCCATCCTGCATTAAAAGCCGCTTCCAGAATGATAAGGACTGATCTTTTCCTTCCTGTAATGTAAAATACTGATGTACTGACCAAGACTCTTGTAATTTCTAGAGAAAAATGTCTCGGGAAAGTTGTCTTTCTTCTTCCACCTTCTCACAAAATTCCTTGAACCATCCTCCATGGTGTCTCTGTTGAAAGAGACTCTCCTGATGAAATCCTCGCTTTTCTTAGTCCAACCAAACCATGACTATGTTGTATGGGACGATCTAATAATATCGAAGGACTTAAACCAACTGCAAAATAAATGCAATCCTCCATCTGGAAAAGAGGATAAGGAGAAAAGAAAGGGAGAAGAGAGAAAGAAAAGAGAATGACACTGGTTTAGGAGAATGGGGGATCCAGAGTGGGAGAAGATGGTCTTGACCAAGAGACATCTAGAAGAGAAAGAAAACTGGAACGAAGAGTTCTGGGTAATGGTGGAAATCAGGTGGGAGTGCTTTCTGATGGGTAAAGGGTCAGTTTGATATTTTTTGTTAGAAACAGAATCTCCGGCAAAGGGGAAGTGGTCGGAAAAATCTTTTAAGGAGAGAGAAGGTTGGAAAAAGGTTCTGGGTTATATCAGAAAACTGGTTTGGTTGATCTGAGAGATTTTTAGAGAAGAGAGAAAGTTGGAATAGGATTTCTTAAGACCTACCTCCGGATTTGGGCCTGGGAGCATTTCTCATACAGATGTTTTTCTTTCTGTTGAGAACCATTAACACCTCATACTTGAATTGTTTATAGAAGAAAGCTACAATAACCAACTAAATGCAGAGACATTGACTCATAGAATTCATTTAACTACTTAAGAAAAATTAAAAGGAGATGAAGGGTGGGGTGAGGAGGAACCTATTCTAGCTCCTAAATATTCCAGTTTGGACCCTGCTATGCCTCAAAATTCTGAAACTTAAAACTCATGTGAAAGAAAACCAAAATCTAATCTCGACTTTATTGCGGCATATTATTGCCATCCTGCTATTTGCAATACAGACCGCTAAAAATGGTGTCAGTAGTTAGCCTTCACCATGTCACCACATTCACAGATCTAATAATATCCAATATCAGATAATTTCACAAGTTGAACCCACAATGGTTATCTTAAGTCTTCAAATCATTACAAGTAAAGGAGAAATTCATTTGATAAGCATGATATGATGAGAGCACTAGAACACACAAGATGCTATACACAAGTTGATGGATACCTAGCCGGATGAATATCTGGAAACGAGACGGGACGAAGCTGATCATTGTCTGACACCGAATTGCAATTGCTGTGTATCCACGGAAAGATTGTCCATTCACCAGCAGCTTGAGTACTATAGATGTAACAAAGGTAGCAAGGTCAGAACCATAGATCTGCATTCTTTAGGAAATGGCTGACCTAAGAACTTACTGATTAAGAATAAAACTGGAGCAGATCATCATGTAGTATGAGAATTCGTTTCCTTGGCTAGCAAAACCTGTTTTCAAGGTTCAATATTGGTTAAACAAGGCTCTTAACCAGACTATGGAAAGATTCCAACTCTAGGCTAACCTACCAAGACATGAAATTTCTAGTGCAAGTCTTCCAAGTCCAGCGCCAGGAACCAAACAGGCTGGAGGACTACTCAAGAAGAACTAAGATTTTAGTATTTTCCAGTTGACAACAAAAATAACGCATAGCCTAAGAGTAAAGGCAATCGAAACTGCAAAAGGAAGTGACGAACTTTTCATTAGATCGATTAGGAAATAGGCGTTCAAGCTCTTCCAGAATGGGCCTATAACACTGATCACGTTCTTTTTGACCCTGTACAACAAAGACGAAATAGCGTTGATCTTCATTTTCTTATTTTCTTAGATAGTTTACTTGACAGAAAGTATAAGCCAATAAAGAACGATGTCTACCTCGTTGGCCCAATCTCTTACAATGTTTCTGATGATACAACGAACCTGGAACAAAAATTAAACAAACTATTCAAAAAGCACACAACAAAGAAAAAGACAATTTAGCTAAAACAATGAACAACAGAGCAATTTTGCCTCAATACATTAGTTGACAGAAATATGAATCCTCTATATCCATTCCACTACATTAGGGATTCCTTCCAATAATTATTTTAACGAAAATTATATAACATATTTAGAGTACATCCTGACATGAGAATGGAATTTCGCTGATTTCTAATTACTCTGACTTTTTTAGGTACGACGTGTACAAAATAAATTTTGTAGCTGAGAAGAGATATTTCTTTCCTCCCCACATGGCTAGAAGTAGATACACAAGAATTAATTCTAACTCCCACATGATGAACCAACTTTCCTGAACAAGCAGAAACAGGAAATAGGTGCAACTTTACTGCAGTAAATATAACCAGTTTAATAGCTCACTCTCCTGTATGCACCATCTGGGGCAGGTACTTAACATATTTCAAACAGCACTACAAAAAACCAACAAGATACCTTATCCACATCAACCAGTGGAACATGCAGCTGCAAAGATGGGTCCAACCATTCCGGAGGTGATGAGGATACCTGAAACCACAGATGGTAAGGAAATAAGTATTGGCATATCAAATTAACTACCTCAAGAGTAGGTCGTCATTAGAAGGAAGCCAAAGGACAAAGTTATACAAGAGAGAGGAAAGGGGGATAGTACTGTTCCTTTCTCCTTTAGGTGGTTCATCATGTGCAATAAGAAAGAGAACAATAATGGTACTTAGTCTTTCCAATCAAATTACCAAACATCAATTCAGAACCTTTACAAACTATGTATGAGTACCTATTTCTTATGGTGTGGGTCTTTTCCCAAGAAACCACTCAGATCAATTAGGGGTCATTTGGTAGCTAGATAAGAAACAAGTTATCCATGTATTAATTTCCGTATAACTTATACGAAGTTTGGTAGATAGATAGGAAATAAGTTATACATGTATTAAATTAACATGATGTTTGGTTGACAATTTAAAAACCCACATAAATAATATATGTATAAGTTGTGAGGAAATCTATATATTATTTTATGCAGGATAGAATGTGAAATAACTAATCCCTGCATAACTAATACCTGCATAAAATAATGCATAGATTCACTCATAACTAATCCTCATATTACTAATACTTCGATAACTCTATCTAGCTACCAAATGACCACTTATTGTGTCTATTTAACTAAATGAAGCTAATCGAGATCGAGAGCTTTCGTATCACACAACTCCTGTGATGATTTTCTTCGCTTGAAAGGATTTTGTACTTATTTATGTTGATTCCTATAGTCCATCGAGGATAGAAAATTCCATTCATTACAATTATCTAGTTAGCACTAGACAACCATCCCCTCTCATTAAAAAAGAGGGAACGGATTGACCATTGTGGTTACAACAACAACGTACTCGGTGTAATCATATAAATAGGGTTTAGGGAGGGTGGTGTGTACTTTGACCTTACCCCTACATTGTGAAGGTAGAGAGGTTGTTTCCAATATGCTTCGGCTCAAGTAAAGCATTTCAAAGCATGTATGAAAAGGGAATACAGTAGTGAAGAAATCATGATGAAAATAAAGGACAAAAGAACAATAGCAACAACAAATAATACGATAACCTAAGCAAAGAAAATAATAGTAATGATAAAATTGAAGAATAAGATAATAGGAGAGTAATAATAATAATACTAATACTGAAAACTAGACAACACTCGACTACCTACTAGCCCTCTACCTATTCCTCGACCTCCATATCCTCCTATCTAGGTAAACTATAGATATGCCATGTCTTGTGATTAGATTTTTATTCTTTTTATCACCCACCTGGGTTTTTGATAAGGTCCCACCTGGTGTAATTCTCCTACTCAAAACTCATAGATAACATATCTTTGAGCCCTCTTTCTTTAATGACCAAGTGGCAGGAAAGCTTTACATATGAAATTTCAACCTTCCTTAGAGGTGTTCAGGGTGTATGTGCATTTTATTTGTATGTGTGTGGGGGGGAGAGAGAGGGGGGGATTGGAAGTTTCAGGTAGGTGCTTTACCTTTCCATTGCAACAAGCAGTAGCATATAACGTGTCCTGGTCTGGAAGGCTCTTACAATCATCAACCTCTTGCTCCTGTTGTCATCTACAAAGGTCAACTCCATAGTAAAATTAAAATAAAAGAAACAAGGTAATCACCAGATATCAGAAACTTCAAATAACTTCATAGAAGTTAGCAGACCTTATTAAATGGTGCCGGGTACTTCCCATTGCAGGTCTCTTTAGAGCTCGGTTCAGCCAAGCAGTGGCAATCTACTCCACCACTAGTTGACGTTGACTCACATAAGCAAAGGTTCCTTGATCTAGAAAAGTGATGACTACCTGACACATCATCTAGATGTTGGTTTTCACGAATATCAACAGCCTGACTCATATCAAGAGGGGGCTCAAACATCTGCAAGTTAACAATTGGACCTCAACTTATTGTATCATACAACCAAGCTGGTCTTTCTACGTTTAAGCCCATGAAATGGCAGAAATTAATGATACCCCAATAGGATGGAAATAACAAATGGATACAAGAAAAAAGATGTTAAAGAGCCTCTCATCACCTTTAGCATCTCAAATATGAAATATGAATTTTCAGTGATGCACCTGCACCACAGAAAGAATGATTGGTTTGGATCACAAAAAGACATCTAGAGAGTTAGGAAGCGTTTCGACCATTGCAATTCTTACATATTAGAAGACAAAGTTGTTGGTGTAGGACCATATGATAATATTATATTAGAAAAGTGAGAACAAAATTTAGCTGAAATGCAAAGGGATTCTTGGCACACATGCACATTTAAATGTAGACATGGTTTGTCCCCGGTGGGATGACTTGGTGGTTGAGGCATTAGTGTTATAACATCCCAGGTTCAAACTCAAACTGGAACACGGAGTGTCAGTCCATCTGCTATTTCCCTAGTGAGCAGGTTTACCCCACACTTGTGCTTGAGGGAAATAGGAGGTTCATTGCACTAGTAAGGTGATGCAAATTAATCCAGACACTGTCATCAAAATGAAAAAGAAAGAGCCAGCATGGCTTATGAGAGCATCAGAAAACTGACTTTCCATCAACAAACCCCAACTATTTTTAAGTAGGATGACAAAATTCTTGCTAACTTCTTAGCCCCACACCACTAACATGCTCATACTATGTGATCAGATTGTCAGATTCATGGTTTATGGAGTGCAGTAGCATAAAATTTAATAGGGTTGAACTTAAATTGAGTCATATAACTAGAGTATGTGGTCAAATAATTTCACTCTTTGGCTCTTTGCTAAAATAAGAATGGTTTGTAGTATATCCTTATTTCATGTTGGTTAAGAAATGGATCTTGGGCCTAACTCAACCCCAAAAGTTAGTTCATAGGGTGAGAATTGTCCAAGTCCATATAAGAAGATCAAATACCCATCCCATATCCAAAGTGGGACTCTTAACACTCCCCCAACACTCAAACCTCGTTGACTGGAGCACGGGCAATATAATATAGGGGCCCAACATCGGTGAACAAAGAATTGAGACGGGTTTGGCCCTTTGAGCCTAACTCAACCCCAAAAAACTAGCTTGTAGGGTGAGGATCACCCAAGTCTTTGGGGAAAAGGTTTCTCTGAAAGACATGGAAACTTACATTTCTAGGAAGTAGTTCTGCTCACATCATCAACAGCTATATGCATAGCTAGTCTCACAGCTAAAACAGGTTAGCTATGTTAGGTTACATTTCATCACAAATTTTGCAATAATAATAGAAGATTCTAGGAGTTCGGCAAGCACAAATTTTTCAAATGTTTTGAAGGAAATGGAATTAAGTTCATTGCATATAAAGTTCCAACTAATCCTAATTAGCAGTATAGTCAGTTGATCATATAAATGTACCATCTCAGTTTCTGAAACTTCGACGGAAGGTGAGACAAAAGGGCCTGCAGAGCACATAGCACAAGTATCATTAGGTTACTACAGAAATGAAAGTATCATGCACCAAAATATCTATCAGGGACAACGAATACCTTATGATGCGGCGGTAGTTTTGTAAGAGACCTTTCCCATCTTTTCACATCCTCTTCTGCAGCTTCAGGATAACTGTACAGAAAGTCACACAAGTAATCAGAATATATATTTTAAAATAGTATTATTCCAAGTGGATAAACTTTGTTAAGTCGTATTTATCTACTATTACCAAACCAAATGAAACCAAAGAGACATAGGTTTACGAACTACTGAGGCTTAGTGTTATACAAGAGCAAATTAATAAGTAAGATTACTACATGAATCATCTCCTCTGTATCAGGTCCGTATAGTTCCAGCATTGAACAATAAGATTAATTTACACTATAATAAGTTAATGCACAAGGGAAAAGGAGGAAAAACGATTGGAAGCTTGATGATTATTAAAATTTATGAATAAATTAATACAACTAACTGTAGAATTGGGGGAAATGGGGTGAGGAATTGAAGAGAGTGTGTATGTACTTGAGGTAGGCGCTGATGATACGACGGAGGGATTTGACTTCTAGAGCTTCTTCAAACTCCCTGCGCTGAAGTTCGTCGTCGGCCGTTTCGATTTCCGACATCGCCGGAGACGGTGAACTCTCTCAATGTGCACTCTGCCGGAGACGGTGAACGAATTGTGCCCAAAGAGGAGAAAATGACAAAAATGGTGTTTCAAGTTAGGTTTATTTATTAATAATCACCAATTTTGTTTTTTTGTTCCTTAAATATATAAATGAGATCCTTTAAATTTATCAAAAAATTAATACTACTTCTTATTTAATATATTTATATTCATTATATAAATTTGACCCAAGAAAAATCAATAAAATCTTAATCACTTTTTTTTTTTTTAAAATATACAACGAAAAGAGCTACACTAAAAACTAAAAGATAGAATATATATAATATATATATTTAATAATACCTTAAATAATGTTGCACTAAACGCTAGATCTAAAATTGCAAAAACTACATCTTAAAATATGAGTTCTTACTAAAAATAATTATAATTTTGTAAATTTATTGGACAAAGTTTGATGATATTTGACGGAGATTAAGAGTATTAAATTTTGATAAATTTAAAAAATCAAAATTGTTAATTAGATACTTAATAATTTTTTGAATTTATCCTGGGACCATTTTTATTTAGATTGTTATATAGTAAATGAAAAAAAAAATACATCTAATTTATCAATAGCCCCATTAATTTTACTTTAAAGTCTTCAATTGAGGTAGATTCCAATTGAATACATTATGTTTAAATGCTTTTTGTTTTACTTTTCTGAAACGTGTAAACAAATATTATATAATAATTTCTTTTTCAGTTAGACACTTGAAAATATAGGATTGTTATCTAAATATATTTTATTACTCTTATTTAGAAGTGGAGTTGGGAGGATCAACACAGTGGGCCCCACCAACTTTTACTTAAATACTATATATTATATATTAGTAATTACTATAATATAAATCACTATTAATATTCAATATATTTATCAAACTATATAAGTGGGCCCCATCACCTTCCACTTAAATACTACATATTATATATTAATTATTATACTATAAATGACTTAAATACTCCATATTATCTATTACAATAATTAGCAATTATTTGACACTTTAAATTATATCAATATCGTATAAATTAGGATAAAAAATCTAACATATAATATTTAAATTTATTTAAAAATAATATAAGTAATACTATACATTAGAATAATTAACAGCTTAATTATTTAAAACTTATATACAAAATTTAATTGACTCTCTAAATTCTATGGGTACCTCTTATTTGAAATGAGAGTTTGGGAGGACCAACACAGCACTAAAGAGATCTTTAAAATATTTTGAATTATTCATTATTGTTAATTATAATATTTTGATTTTTACGTAGTTTACAAATATATAAATTTCATTTAAAAAAATTAAAGATATCATACGCAAATTTGATTCTCGAGAAATAAAAAGTGTCACATAAAATGGGACAGACGAAGGATAACTCTCAATTAAATTTATTTCACTTTTTATTTTCCATTTTTAACATAATTTTTCAAGTTGGATTTCTAGGAATTCTATAGTAGACCCATTTAAATTTTACTTTTTTGTTTTAAATTAGAGAACTTGACCGCACTTCGCGCGATCATTAAAATTAAATATTTTTGATTAATTTTATATTTACTCTGTTGTTTAATCGTAATATTATTATTTATTTTAATAATATGAAGATTGTGAAAAAAATAAAGCTTCACAAATTTTACATCTATTAAATGAGGAAGAATATATTTTTTATCAAATAAGTTAAAATATATTTGCTAATAACAAATTATTCCATTGCATGAGGTTGATCCTTTAATATATAATATATATTTCGGTGTACCATTCTCCTTAAATGTCTAAGAAATATCTCATAATGTCAAATAACACTGTAATACTCCCTCTGTCCCTAATTACTTGTCCACTTTTAAATTGGCACATTTATTAAGAAATCAATTAATGACATAGTGAGTTTATCATTTTACCCCTATTAATTATAAAATAGATGAAAAGTTCTGCAATTTTTAAAGTAATTAATTATTTAATTGAGGGTATAATAGGTAAAAAAAAATGTTCTTTCTTTATTTGTCAAAATGGACAAGTAATTAGAGACAACTATAAAAAAAAAGTGAACAAGTAATTAGGGACAGAGGGAGTACTAAACAAATGCATCAGCAAATGAAATTTATATTAAAAATATATTGAATAATGACGTAATGATACCTTAATAGAATTTCCTATCCATTTAAAAAAAAAAAACTTCACCTTTCAATTTTGTTATATTTTTTAATTTAGTAGAAGAATCATCATTTATTATATTCTACTCCACTTTAATTTGTACCATCAGAGTTTCAAGAATAAACATTAAATTTTAAATCGAAATAAAAAATCATTGAAAAATGATAGAAAAAATAATAATAGTATATGAAAATTAAAATAAGCTGCAAGAAATGCCTTTTCACGATAATTTTTTGAAATATATTGATAACAATTAAAATGAAGTTGTTATTTTATCTTTAAAATTAAGTTTGATTGAATTGAATTAGTACAATGAGAAAAAATATTAAACTAATAACTTTTTTATGTTATTAAATGCATTTTCTTTTTAATTGAGTAGTAGATTAAAAGTTCCAAACTAGGATATTAAAATAATATCTTACTCTCTCCTTAATTATTATGGTATTGCAAACATTTATTTTCCTTAAATAGTGATTCATTTTTCATTTACAGTTATATCCAATTAATTTCTAATGTATTGAATGTGGTTATGGGATATTGAAATAATATCTTTATCTTTCCTTAATCATAATAAAATTATCATTTAACGTTTATTTTCCTGAAATAATAATTTTGTTTTAATTCCTAGAACATATTGTTTACTATATTCAATGTAATTATAATAAAACATATTGTATTTATTATGACAAAAGAACTCAACAATTGGAAAAATTAGATAAATAGTAATCTTAGCTTCTAAGAAATGTCACATCATCATTTACATATCCAACTTTATATATATAAAAGAGTTAAAAAAGAAAAAAATATGTGATTTAAGAAAATTATATAAATAACATTAATGATGCCATGAAGATTAAGAAAAAACGTCAAATAAATTAGTAGTATTGATGATGATAAAAGCTAAATAAATCATTTTTTCTAATATTTAAATTTTTAACATAAAATTTCCAATCTTTTAAAATTAAAAATAAAATAAAAAATCAAGGCAATAATTATTTTAAATAAAAATATAACCAAAATTGTCAGAAAAAATTGATAAAAATAAATAAGTATCTATTACTAAGAATGGTATTACTACATTTTCTATTTAACTTTATTGTTACATATCGATAGAAACTTTTAGAAGAAGAAATAATCCCAAAATTTAAAAATAATGATTCCTTAAATGGTGATTCCTTTTCCATTTACAGCTTTTCAATTAATTTTTAATGTATTATATATGGTTATGGATATTGGAATAATAATTTTATCTTTCCTTAATCATAATAAATTATATTTTAACCTTTATTTTTGTGAAATGATAATTTTCTTTTCATTCGTACAACATATTGATTAATATATTAAATGTAATTATAATAAAACATGTTGTATTTAGTATGACAAAAGAATTCAAAATTTTTAAAAATTAAATAAATAGTAATCCTAACTTCTAAGAAAATGATATAAATTACATTAATGATGAAATGAAAATTAAGAAAAGAAGTAAAACAAATTAATAATAATATTGATGATGATAGGAGTTAAATAAATCATTTTTTATATTTTCTAAATTTTCAATATAAATTTTTCAGTCTTTTAAAATTAGAAAATGCTAAAAAAATAAACTAAAACTAAAAATCGATGCAACAATTATTTTAAGGAAAAAATAACAAAAAATGTCGAAACATTGATAAGAATAAATAAGTATCTATTGCTAACAAGGTGTCACCCCACATTTTCTATTTTAGCTTTATTATTACATATAGATAGAAACTTTAAGATGAAGAAAGATCCAAAAATTTTAAAAATAACAAATCAATTATGTAAAAATATATGTGTAATTCTTATAAAGTTATAACAACTAATTTCTTCAAATAAATAATTAAATGAAATAAAAAAAAAGTAATTAAAAAAATAATATAAATAACACTAATTATGAGATTAATAGCATTGATGAGGAAAGGAACTAAATATGATCATCTTTTTAAATTCATTTTTTAGAAAAAATATATATATACTTTAATTAAAGATAAATAAGAAAAAACAATTTAATTAAAGATACAAAAAATCAAGACAAAATAAAAGAAGAAAGAAATTAGAAGAATAATGAGGTTGAAAGAAATAATATCTAATTTTCTCTCTTTTCAAATCACAAATTAAATTTTTGCTTGTTCTCCTCCTAATTTGATACGAATTTCATAAATAGAATGATCTTTTCTCCAAATAATGTTTCTTACCCTTTGAAACACTAATCAACTTTCTTATAAATTTCTCAACCACAATGAATTTTCTCTCTTTGTGGGAGGACTAAACATATTTTCAAAAAGTCTTTTATTTTGAAAAGAACTTTTTGTTAATTAATCTCTTTCTTTACATCAATGTCTTGACAAAAATCATGAGATATTCTCTCTTTCTCTTTTGTTAAAAAAGTCACATGACGTAGAAATTTGATGGACATCTTAGCGACAGAAGTTGATACCATATATTGATTATTATCGTCAGAAGAAGAAGAGCCAAAGTGAAGAAATTTGTTCTTATTTGTTATAAGTGCTCAACTATTTTTTTTATAAGCTAAATAATTATAAGTAGTTATGAAAAATAAATAGTTTTTATCTTTTCATCTTCCATTTTCATTTACTTAAATCTATATTAGTGTAATGGATGTTATAAAGGGCATAATTAATCGGGTATGACATAAATACTTTTTTTTTTCAAATACAAATAAAAAATACAAAACAAAGATAAAATGTCAAAAAAAGGAGAAAAAATAAATAAATAGAAATACTAGTCATAAAGAGATGCCACATCAGATATGTAATTATATCAATGACATATAAATTGAAATTAAAAAATTATATATTTTATTTAAAAATCACGTAATAGTACTATAAGGTATAATAATTAACAACTTAACATATTTTAAAATTTTAGTTGACTCTCCAAATTCCATATGTCTCATGTAATTGAGACAGAGAAAAACATATATTGGTTTAAAATTAATAAAAATATTATAAATTATAATAATTAACAACTTATTTTTTTAAAAAAAAACCCTTTAAAAAAATTATTTGGCTCTCCAAATTCAATCGGTATTACAATAATTAAAACATAGAAATTAACATAGATTGGACTCCTGCTGACATTTATGTTTCCTTTTTTAAAAAATTTTCTTTTATACTTTAGATAAATTGTAAAAAGTATTATAAATCATAATAATTAATAGCTTAAAATATTTGAAAACATATAAAAAGTTTTTGTTAACTTTCGAAATTTCATCTATACCACATAAATTGGGAGAAATATAGATATATAGATATTTTAAGTTGCTAATTATTGTGAGTTATAATACGTTTTATGTAATTTTCATATATATTACTCGCTTTGTCCTGATTTATGTGATACAAATAAAATTTCAAAAGTCAATGAATTTTTTATAAGTTTTTTTTTATATTAACTTGTTAATTATTGTGATTTATAATATATTTACGTAAAACATAATCTAAATAAAAATAATTAGCAACTTAAAATATATAAAAACATACTAAACAATTGATTAACTTCAAATTTCATATGTACCACATAAATTAAAATAGAAACAATAACATATATTGGGCTCCGTGCTAGCACGGGATCCCATATCTAGTAATATAATAATTATATAGAAGAGATAGTGTTGTGCCGTAATTTGACTATCTCTAGAAAAATCACTTTTTGAAATGTTCTAAGTATAAAACAATTTGAGAAAAGTACTTAGAAAGAGTCGCCACTTAATTTTTTAAAGAAATTAAGAAAACTTATAATTTTCAAAGATTTAAACAGAAAAAATCATTTGAAAATACCAAAGAGGGTTCGGGGTTCAATTTACACTTCGAGAAGGGTTTAAGCATTCGAAGTGTCCGCTAACATGCGGTTGACCTGCGACTTGACTTAAAATATATTTGACTATTTTTAGAAAAAATAATGATTTAAAATAATTATAAATATTTGGTTAACTTTGAGAAAAATAGTTAAATTAAATGACACATTTTTTAATTTTATTTTTTAGAGAAGGGAATCCAAAATGAAACAATTGAATTAAATTGCAAATGATTAGAATGTTAAAAAATAGATTAATTAGAATTTATTTAATTCATAATAATTTAAACCAATTTAATAAATTAAAACGTGAAAATCATTTTAAATTAATCGACTAACCTTTTTGAGAAAATGACTTAAGTAAGTGTATATTTTTTGTTTTATTGATTGAAAAAGTTGACTTAACATTTTCCAAGTTTATTTGAGAAAAATGCTTTAACTTGAAGACAATTTTAAAATGAGTAAATGTGGTTAAGTTAGAAGCATTAAAAAAACATATTTAATTTTTTATATTTTATTTTTTATTTTTTAAGAACAAACGTATTAAAGATAAAAAAAAAAAAAAAAAAAAAAAATTGATAGGCTACTTGATAAATAAAATAGATGAAATAAAAAAGAAGATGTATTAAAACAAACTAACACAAAGAAGTAACTCATCTTTTGGGGAATCTAATTAAGTTAATTAAAAACTATAAAGTTAGAGTTAAATAACACGGATGACTCAAAGGAAAGAAAAATTGGGCCCCTATGGCCCGATCATCGAAATGCAACGAGAGGGTGGAAGCCCATGAGGATTCGTATATATTTCACATGCAATAAAAAGGAGTGATAAGAAATTAGAATTGGCATAAACAATAATTAAGTGTGCGATCAATTGAATGTAAGAAAGTAAATATCTAGGATACAAGACAAAACATGATATCATTGACTAAACAAGCAAACTAATTAAGGAAATTTACTACATTTATCAAAAACGAGTATTCACACTACACATTTTTTAATAAAACTAAGTCTCATGGTAGTGCCCTATTGAAGCCATATGCCAAGTTTCATCAACTCATTTTGAATCTATTGCTATGCCAAAATTCATGCTTAATCTAATTAATGTAAGATGGACTAACCAACATGGGTATACTAATTTTAAGAATTGACCCTACAACACTATCTTAATAAGGAGAAAATCTTAAAGAACGGTAACAACAAGGCTTTAACATAATGAATAAGAGCATTAATACTCTTGACAAAATAGCTCTATTCAAATATCCATTATATGCCAATGCAATATTTCAAATGATCGAGAGTAAAAGAAAATAAATAAATAAAATAAATAAAAATAAAATCAATAAAGCATCACAATGAACTTGAACATCAATTGATAGAGGTTACACATCCGACGTACATCTAAAGATAAGGAACCTGTACTAATCCTAAATTTATTAAAATCAAATTAGGCCATATATATAGTGCTAAGAATATCATTACCTGCATGGTCTTAAATACAAGAGGATGTTTATAGTGTCAACTTTACTAAACCAACCTCAGTAAAATTGTTGTAGACAAATAGGCTTCCAAATATTTGACCTTTTATCAAGACCATACTCCAACACCAAAAAAAAAAAAAAAACACATATAGATGTCTTAAGATATATAAAGAGTTAATCATGTGATAGGAATTAGAATAGAGACATAATGTTGATCTTAGATGCACACAGAATGCCTCCTTACTATTCTTGCAACTTAAATTGTATTTACAAACATAACAAGATTAGACAAAACTTCAAATGAGTTCAATGATAAGCAAAGCCAGTGTATAAATTCTAGATCCTGGAACCTCAATCAAACGGTATACCAACAAGTGGGGCAAAATCTTCCATAGTCAAATGGTCCCCTATTAAACACAAGTAGAATGTTCGTTGAATCACGAGTCGAAAAATAACAGTCTATGTTAATTTGAATGGCACGACAATCAATGAAGGGGAAGGAAAATAGTAGCTATGGCTGTATTCAAATTCCTAAATTGTACCATAATGTATTATTGACATAGTAGCAATTTGTCTAACATAATCTGCTATAGCAGTTCCTAAGCTAAAATATGGCGGATAAACTCGATGGAATTCATGAGTAAAGATTCCGAGGAAAGAAGTATAAACTCATGAATACGGTAGTAACTAGAATCATGCTAAAATAGTAAACAACCAAGCTTAAGCTTCTTCTAATGCACAAGAACGAGATCAAATTATTTTTGTCGTTGTATGCGGGTACTTTAAATGGAGAGGGATTGCTCGAGTTCTACAACCAAAATCAATCTAAAATAGATATGAACCATCAAATGCATATTTACTTATAAAGAAACATCAACCCAAGGGAAAGCTCAACCAATTATATTCCGTTCTTAATGTTCTTCAAGTCGAGAAAGCATAAAAAAAAAAAAAAGGAAAAAACTAACTACCGGAAACTTTAGAAAATGAACAAGATTCAAACAATAACTAATATCGAATTGTAATACGAAGGATGAAAAATATCACCTTTCTTGGGTCAGCGACCTAAAACGAACGGGCTGAGGAGGGTAGCGATTCTTCCGCCGAAACACGACTCCGAAAAAACTCGAACGAACAAGACAAAAACAAGCAAGAGCCAAGGCTGATCCGAATAGTTTTAACGGTTTTTGGTTTAGATATATTTCTTCCTTTTAACCTCTTTTTTTCTTCCCTTCCTTAATATGTTCTTCCCCAAGCTTTTTATAGAGGAGGTATTAGGGTCGAATTGGGGGGATTTTAGAGGATGAAAATTGGACGAGGGCAAGGGCAGAAACGAGAATTACCATCCGATCTTCGATTCAAATTTTTCCCAAAAACCAAAGAACTGCTGCTTGTACAAGATTTCAATCAAAATCCCTCAAAATCCGGGTGACAAGATCAAATGGGCGGCTGTTGCAGAGAAAGCTGTGGGAGTTGTTGCTTGTTGACGCGTGAGGGAGAAGAAAACGTGTATTGCTACTTTGTGGTTTTACGTGAGCCGGGATTTCGGTGCGTTTACGGGTTTGCATCGGCTGGAGAAGAAGAGTAGCGGGGCGGTGGGTCCTTTATATTGGAATTGGGTTGGGTGTTGTATGTATTGTTATATTGTTGGGTTCTTTCTTAGTGGGCCGCCGAGTTTCGAGAAAAATAAGTGGGTGGGTGATCTCGAAAATGTTTTGGGCTGCTAGAAGTTGAAAAATAAAAGGCCCAAAATGGTCTTGCAATTGATTTTAAAGGGAGGTAAAATAGTGGCTAGATTTGCAATAGAACTATAACCGAATGGATTTCAATTGTAGCCAAATTGAACTTAATCGGTGAATTTGATTAAAATTCAAACAAGATGAGTTAATATAAATTAATTAATGAGCTTCTTAATCTCAACGAAATAAATAAAAAATAATAACGAATTTAATTATAAACTAATTAATTCAATTACAAAACTAATTAACTTGAAATTATAGCTATAACTTAAAGCAAATTAATAAAATATTTAACTAAAAATGTAAAATCTTTTGTGATTGCAAAAATATACATACTTATTATTAAAAGTGATAAAATTATTTTTTAAAAAAATAACTTGAAAGTATTTTGAATTTCATAAAATTTATTAAATCAAAACTATAACCATTCCTAATATTTAAAATATAATAATAATAATAATAATTTTTTTTTTTTTTTTTTTTTTGACGATTTTTGAATAATCATAAAATATACTAATTATATACATAATTATGTAAAACATGTACATCATCTCAAATTTATGAAAAGTGACAAACTATTTAAAAGTCTTGCAAACTATATTATTATTATTACTTTTATAAAAATAATTATTTTAAAACTATGGCCATAACTAAAATAACGTAACTTAAATAAAATGTGCTTTTCAAATCAACAAAATTAAATAAAATAAAATAAGAATAATTAAACTAATAAAATAAATAACTTGTACTTTAAACCAAATTAATTTAATTGAATATAAAACAAACTTTTTTTTTTTTTTTTTTTTTTAGACGATTTTTGAATATTCATAAAATATAATAATTATATACATAATCATGTAAACATATATATTATCTAAAAATTATAAAATAAGTGACAAAACTATTTAAAATAACTTGCAAACTATTTTTGAATTTTATAAAGCCAATTATTTCAAATCGTTTAGAATTTAGGAAGCTCGATGATCAATTTATATTGGGGAGGGTCAAAATTGGGTGTCAACAACCGTCCCTCATTTTACTTGGATTGATGTAAGAAATTCGAGGAAAATGAAATTGACTAATCCAATTTTGACCGACCACATCTTCATCTTTCAGAAAAAGGATTTGGTACGGACTTTAGGAATTATGGCCAAACCCTGGAAGTGGATTTTCTACATATCTCAGGCTATATGAGAATTCAGGCCAACTAGTAGTTCAATATGCTTGATTTGACGCATGATTATGAAAGAATTCAAAAGCTATTCCGATATCGAATTATGAAAAAACCGAAATGCCGGGAATAAGATTTAAGAGAGAATGTCGAGTACATCCGAGTTTTCAACATTGATCCCGCCTACATATCTCTTAATTCGGGAATCAGCCGCTTGTAGTTCGACTCGATCGGTTGAAAGGAAATCTATCATGCAAGATAACCTTTAGTTCTAGAAGAGTGACAAGTAAGTCGAGTATGAAAAAGAGGCTTGCAATCTCTTAGCCATGAATGTGGTGCACTTCACACCCATAAGTAAGAACTTACACGGACATAATTTCAAAGCTCTTGGTGCATTGTCACTCAGATTGGAAAGATACTTCCGGTAGAGACCAAAAATAAAATTTCGAAAGCGAAACTGAAACCGACAAACCTAAGAAAAAAACCCACATGCCTTCTGATAGGTGTGTGGTTTGATTGTGGTGGAAGTCGCTCCTCAGCTCGCATCCTAAGAGTTTGACACCCCTCTTTGGACTATGTCCCGCCGCCGCTAAGAAAAAGTTCCACGTTGTGCTGCATCCTAATTGATGTCGTCCGCACCTGTAGTTTGTTTTGAGAATTCATCCTCTTGGATGCTCTCGACAAAGACTGAGATAAAACTCATTAGCATAAAAATGCAATTCAAATGGGAGACTGTGTCTTTTACCGTGTTGACATTTAATTGTTCTCCTTGATCATTTGACATTAATTTTATCGGATTTAACGTGAAGCAAATAAAGCTTGTGTCTCATATTTGCAATATAATCTTCAATGTACTCTTCCTTTGAATGTCAAAGCAATAAAATAAGTTGATCTAATATATTGACGGTTCTCTTGATCTCGTCTTTGCAAAGAAAAATGATGCAATTGATGTTGATTCTCTTTTGATGAGCGAATCTTTCTCGCGATGCGTGAATCTTTTTACTGCGATCCATGAATCTTCTCTTGAGATGCACGAATCTCTTTATCTTGGCATGCGTGACTTCTCTGCGATGCATGACTTTTTCTCTTGCTATGCATGATCTTTTCTCGCGATGCATGAATTTTTTCTCTTGCTATGCATAATCTCTTTCCCGCGATGCATGACTTTCTCTTGCTATGCATGATTTCTTTTCTCGCGATGCATGACTTCTTTCTCGCGATGCATGACTTTTCTCTCGCAATGCATGACTTTTTTTTTTTTTTCCGCAATGTATGAATCTTTTCTTGCAATGATGCCATCCCTGGTACCGAATGAAGATAATGCTTCACCAGACAACACAGGTGATCTTTCGAGTATCTTTTGGGTGGCGATGTCGTATGAATCGACAATACAATAAAAATGACCCTCGGAGTAATGGTATCACCTCATTTGAAAATATGATGTAAATGACTCTCCGGGAAGTGGTGTTGTCTCATTCGACAATATAAATAAAAATAACCCTCGGAGTAAGAATATTATAATGCAGATAAATATCTTCCAGGTATCTTTAGTTGCTGGAAAATAATAATATAATTTCTCTCTTCGAGGTTTTTATTTGTCACCACTCTGAACATAATCGTATGTCCATTACGGATTTCGCCTTGTTGGAAATTTTGAATAAAATATTTCCTGCATCCACCAATAAAATTGTCAACTTTGGGGGAGCTCCTCGTCCTTTTGACTTCTCCATATGCATTGAATGGAGGAATATGTAGATTTTGAGGTAAACCTATAAACTGCATCCACGAAAAAAATTTTTAGTTTAAAATGAACTGATCTGTGTCGATCTCTTCGGTTGTCTGCTCCTTGTCTTGCTATCTCCGGTTGATTTCTCCAATCTCCCGCTTCTTGATAGATAGACAAAATATTTTTATGCAAAAATAATCAAAACATGAAGGAAAAGTTTTTAAGGAAAATAGATTTTCAAAAGTAATGTTTGGAAAAAGTCACTGCCAAATATCATGTCGGAGTCAAGTTTAATGAACGTCATTCGGAGTTGGTGTTTTGATCTGTCTGATCACTTGTTGGGAAGTATTCAAAGTCATTCCAAACTCCCGATGAACCTTATTGAAATTTTTTGAGGTCCTCCTCAAAAATTTCTGTCCCAGTTAATTGTCTCAGCGTATCTCGAGTTGTCGGTGAGCAAATCACGGAACTTTTGAGATCCTCTCAAAAATTCTGTCCCAGTTGCAAATTTAAGTTATCTTCAGTCTCGACTTTGTTGGAGAGATCCTCTTCTCGAGAATTTTTGAGTCCCTCTCAAAAATTCTGTCCCATTTCTATTGTAAAGGAATAATAGAAATCTTACGAGAGATATGACCGAGCCCTTGTGGCGCCTACGTATCCCGTTGAGGCAGGAATCAGGTCAAACGTAGTTCCCCCTTTGAGATTGACAAAATAAGAAATTTACAAAGAAATCAACCGAGGCCGACATAGGCCGCCTACGTATCTCATTCTCGAGAATTCAGGTCGAACGTAGTTCAAATACAAGGAAATATTAAAAGGGGATAAATGAGTGACCGAGGCCGACATAGGCCGCCTACGTATCTCATTCTTGAGAATTCAGGTCAGACGTAGTTCATTACGAGTGAATAAAATTCTAAACAAAGAAATTACAAGAAAATAACACGATTACAAGGGAATGACAGAAAATACAAATTGAAACTTCACACGTAGTATCTCTTGACAAAGATTCGAATTGATTGGTTTCGGCCATTCGGTGCCATCCATCTCCGACAGGACCAAGGCACCTCCGGATAATACTTTGCGAACCATGTAGGGTCCTTGCCAATTTGGTGCAAATTTTCCTTTATATTCATCCTGATGAGGGAAAATGCGCTTAAGAACCAACTGACCAACTTCAAATGTTCTGGCTCTTACTTTCTTGTGAAAAACACGAATCATTCTCTGTCGATACAGTTGACCATGACAAACGGCAACCATTCTCTTCTCATCAATCAAGGTTAGTTGATCAATCCGCTTGCGAACCCATTCAGCATCACTCAATTCCGCCTCACGGATAATTCTCAATGAAGGTATTTCAACTTCTGCAGGTATAACTGCCTCTGTTCCATATACTAGCAAATATGGAGTAGCTCCAACTGATGTTCTGACAGTCGTTCGGTAACCCAACAAAGCATATGGCAACATCTCATGCCAACCTCTGCGATTATCAATCATTTTTCTCAAAATCTTCTTTATGTTCTTGTTGGCAGCTTCTACGGCTCCATTCATTTGAGGACGATAGGCGGTCGAATTTCGGTGGGTAATCTTGAATTGTTCACATATCTCTCTCATCAAGTGACTATTTAGATTTGCTCCATTATCAGTAATGATAGATTCTGGTACTCCAAATCTACATATCAAATTATTGCGAACAAAATCAGCTACAACTTTCTTGGTCACCGACTTATACGAAGTCGCTTCCACCCACTTGGTGAAGTAGTCAATGGCAACCAAAATGAATCAGTGTCCGTTAGGCGGCTGGCTCTATTGGACCAATGACATCCATGCCCCAAGCTACAAATGGCCAAGGTGAACTCATAGCATTGAGTTCATGAGGCGACACTCGAATTAAATCACCATGCACCTGACATTTATGACATTTCTGCACAAACTTACAACAATCGTGTTCCATAGTCATCCAAAAATAGCCGGCTCGAAGGATCTTTCTCGCTAAAGTGAGCCCATTCATGTGAGTACCACAAACTCCGGTATGTATTCTGTTCTGAAGCTTTGCGGCTTCATTAGCATCAACGCATCTCGAGAAGACCTAAATGCGGAGTCCTCCCCAGTAAAGGATTTCTCCACTTGCAAAGAAATTGAGGGCCATACGGCGTATCGATTTCTTACGGTTGAACGTTGCATTCTCGGGATAAGTCCCGTCCTCTAAATACTTTTTGATGTCAAAATACCAAGGCAAACCGTCTGACTCCATTTCAACATGTGAACAATGGACAGGCTGCTCTTTTACCTCTATATCCAAGGGATCAATATAACTTGTATCCGGATGTTTGATCATCGAGGCAATGGTGGCCAGAGCATCGGCCAACTCATTTTGTGTCCTGGGAGTATGTCTGAACTCAATCTTGCGAAATCTCTTGCACAACTTCTGTACATACTGCACGTACGGTGTGATTTTTGGGTTCTTCACGGCCCATTCTCCTTGAACTTGATGAATCAGTAAGTCTGAGTCTCCAATAACTAGAAGCTCATGAATGTTCATGTCAATTGCCATCTTTAAACCAAGGATGCAAGCTTCATACTCAGCCATGTTGTTGGTGCAATTAAATCGGAGTTTAGCCGCCATAGGATAATGTTGACCAGATTTCGACACTAAGACTCAAGCTCCGATACCTTTCCCTTGGTGATTTGCCGCTCCATCAAAGAATACTCTCCAACCAGATATGCTTCGAAATATCTTCACCCACAAATGCTACTTCTTCATCGGAAAAATAAGTCTTGAGCGGTTCATACTCTTCATCAACCGGATTCTCCGCAAGATGATCGCCCAAGGCTTGTGCTTTTATCGCCTTTTGTGTCACATACACAATGTCAAACTCACTCAAAAGCATTTGCCATTTAGCCAACTTCCCGGTCGGCATTGCTTTCTGAAATATATACTTCAACGGATCCATCCTGGAGATAAGGTACGTGGTATAAGAAGAAAATAATGTCTCAACTTTTGAGCGATCCAAGTCAAAGCACAACATGTTCTCTCTAAAAGAGTATAATGAGCCTCATATGGAGTGAACTTTTTACTTAAGTAATAAATGGCTCGCTCCTTCTTCCCGGTCTCATCATGTTGACCAAGCACACATCCTAATGCGTTATCCGAGATTGACAAATATAGCAATAATGGACTCCCTTCTCGTGGAGGGACCAACACCGGTGGATTGGACAAATAGTCTTTGATGGCATCAAAAGCAACTTGACATTCTCCGGTCCACTTGGTTGAGGCATCTTTTTTCAATAACTTAAAAATGGGCTCACACACCACGGTGGATTGAGCTATGAACCGGCTGATGTAGTTTAACCTTCCTAGAAAACTCATCACTTCCTTCTTTGTCTTCGGAGGAGGTAATTCCTGGATCGCCTTGATCTTGGAAGGGTCAAGCTCAATGCCCCTTCGCCGACTATAAATCCCAACAACTTGCAGATGGCACCCCAAAAGCACATTTAGCGGGATTTAACTTCAAATTGTATCGACGAAGACGATCAAAGAAATTTCTCAAGTGAGTCAAGTGATTCGAACTCTCGCGGGACTTGATTATGACATCATCCACATACACTTCGATCTCTTTATGAATCATATCGTGAAAAATGGTTGTCATGGCCCTCATATAAGTAGCACCGGCATTTTTGAGACCAAATGGCATCACCCGATAATGATATACACCCCAAGGCGTAATGAAAGATGTCTTCTCTCGCATCTTCTTCATCCATCGGGATCTCGTGATAACCCGCATAACAATCCACAAATGACTGCATCTCGTGCTTAGCACAGTTATCAATGAGAATGTGAATGTTTGGCAATGGGAAATTATCTTTCGGGCTAGCTTTGTTGAGATCTCTGTAATCAACACAAATTCTAATTTTTCCGTCTTTCTTGGCAACCTAACAACATTAGCTAACCAAGTCGGATATACTCAACTCAGGCTTGAACTTTCGAGTCTTTTGTTTTACCGGACTGAAATCTGGATTAAGCGGCAACTTGTGGGACACCATATTCGTACTCAGCTCAGGCATATCTTCGTAAGACCAGGCAAACACATCAATGTACTCTCTGTGCAAATGGACCAGGTCTCTCCCTTGAGCTTCAGCCAGATGGGCACTGATTCTCCCTTCTTTAACACATTCCTCATCTCCGAGATACACCGTTTTGGTTTCATCAAGATTTGGCTTATGTTGATTCTCGAATTGTCGAAAATCTTTGGCAATATGTTCGGGTACCTCATTTTCTTCTTCATATTCCTTGCACTCATCATCTTCGGCCTCATTTTGTTCATTCGGTTCATGACATGACATGACATTGGCAGGTTTTAAATTAATATTACTGAAACCACAAACGAACAAAGTTAGGAAAGTAACATATAAACAGATAAATAAACAAATTTTTGATAAAAGAGGCTTTCATTTTAATCGAAAAAATAAGCACAAACTTTGGCTATGACTAAGGGTCATTTCGCCTTTTTAAACATTACAAGGGAATTTAAAAACTTCAAACAAGTAAAACTGGATAAAGGGTGGGTTTCGGGCCTCTTCCTGGACTACCACCGATTTTGAAAATAAACAAAACACATGTCCTTTCTACCCGGATGAGCGGGAAATCGGGAGTGGTATGGAGGTCCGGTTCCGCAATCGCTTCTCGTGGTTACGCATCACGGATGCCTGATGTCCTAGCTTCTTCTTGGATGACCGCATCAATCTCCTCAAAAAGGTCCAAGATTCCTTCCCCGAGACCATCATCATTGACACATCCTTTTACCGGGAATGACTGGTACAGATGAGGAATTGGTCTGGCCAATGCTTGATCAACATTCTTGTTTTTCATCTCTGATTTGTCATCTGTTGGGACATATCCCAAACCGAACTTTGCTCCTTTAGCGGGGATCTGAATAGGCTCGATAATTCCTTGAAAGTGTTTCCCCAATCCGCATCCTGGTTCGAAACCATTCTCAGAGCATGACAAGAGCAATCATCTTGTATACGGTTGGCATAGGAGGTTGCGAGCCAAATCATCACCGGTGGCATTTACCGGCTCCACCGTGTAAAAATCACAACCTCGAGAGATATCATCAATGATCGGTGCATACCCATTGGAATGGCTCCCTTCACCATAAATGACCAATTCCCGGTTCTTCCAAACAAATTTCAACAGGTTGGTGAAGGGTAGACGGCACAGCCCCAACCATGTGGATAAATGGTCTTCCTAGAAGCAAATTGTAGCCGGTATTGATGTCCAACACCCGAAACTCCACATTGAATTCTCGCAGCCCCATCTCGAACAACCAAATTTACTCGCCCTATCGTGTCTCTCTCGCACTCCATCGAAAGCTCTCACATTGACCTGGTTTTGTTGAACCTTTCCTAAGTCAAATTTCAGTCAGCTGAGAGTCGAAAGCGGACATATGTTGAGACCGGGACCCATCGTCGACCAAAACACGATTTATAACTTTGTCCCTAACTTGATGGTGACGTGCGAGCTTTGTTGTGCATCTTCCCTTCAAAAGGCAACTCTTCGTCGCAAAAACTAATTCGGTGTCCTCGAATGACCCGGTTTATCATGGCTGCTAGATTGTCGCTGTTAGTACCCACAGGCACATAAGTGTCATCCAAAGCTTTCATCAAAGCTTGTCTATGCAACTGCGAACTCATCAATAAAGCCCACACAGAAATCTGAGCCGGCGTCTTCTCTAGATGTTTTACAATCGAATAATCTTTCGGTTGCATTTTTCTCCAGAACTCCTCAGCTTCGGCCTCACTAATTGGCCTTTTTCCTTGGTCCCTCTTCACACACCCCGGATCGCTCTTACGGTGTGTAGCATCCGCGATCTGGTCATACCCCGGGTAATGTAGTTTCAATCACAAACTTTGGTCGGGCAAGAGTTTCTCGTGGCACCAAGGCAACAACCTTCTCGGGTGTCGAATCACAAACTCCTTCTTCTCCCTAATGCTCAACGAGGCCACGTACCTTTCTAGTTCATCGGGAACAATCGAAACTATTGCCTTTGTCGCGCACCAATCGTCATCCGTCTCTATCATATTGATAGTGACGCCTCCATGATTTGGCAAAGGATTACCGTTGACATTAGGCGCGACCGTCGAAGAGAGACCACATTCTCGTCAATCGGGTCTTGGATTTTATGTTTCTGGTTGATACAGTCCTCAGTATCATGTCCAACACTGTTGGAGTGATACGCGCATCTCTGATCAGGTCTGTAAAAGTTTGAGCTAGTGTCAACCGGCTTGGGCCCCACTGGATGAATATATCCTGCTGCAGTTAATCGCTCGAACAACTTTGTTCGGCTTTCAACAAGTGGAGTGAAAGTTCTAGCAGGCTTCTTCTCAAATCTAGGACGGGAGGGATCGTAATTACCTTGTTGAGGGGGAGGCATCTGGCGATAATTTGGAGTGTTTGGACGGGGGGTTTGATATGAGTTGGTTCGGTAATTTGGTTGTGGAGCTTGGTAGTTCGAGGGGATATTTTGGTAAAGTGGAGCTGGGGTTTGGTATGTCGGGGGATGAGTTTGGTAATTTGTCTGAATGTTGGCACAGTTGGGTCCGACATTTCGGTAGTGATGAGATGGGGTCTGGTAAACTGAAGGGGGAATATTTTGATAACTGGGAGGAGGGGTATTTTGGTAATTGGGATGAGGGGTATTTTGGTGATTGGGATGAGGGGTATTTTGGTAATCAGCATATGCATAACAAGCCGGGAATGAACTCCGTGAAGGTCGTGAACGACCTTGGTATGATGAGAATTTCCTTGGGGTCTTCTTCCCCTCATAAGAGATAGATGACACATCCTCCTTTTTTTTCTTGAACAAGCCCGAAGATCCGGCGAGAGGCAAAGAACACGGACAATTTTTCCGAGTTCTCAATCCATCTTCGATAGTCTCACCTACCTTGACTATCTCGGCAAATTTTGCTCCAACGAGCAACATGATTCTGTCATAATATTCGGGCTCTTGCACCCGCACAAACACTTCGACGATTTCCTTTTCCGACATAGGAGGTCTAACTCTAGCTGCCTCCTTTCGCCATCTATATGCAAATTCTCTGTAATTCTCGGTCGACTTCTGCTTCATCTTCTCCAAGGTGTAACGGTCAGGAAGGATCTCCACATTGTAGGCGAATCGTTCGATGAAGTCCTTAGCTAGAGCATTCCAACAAGACCACTGTCTTGTTTCATGAGACGTAAACCACTCTAGAGCCTCTCCGCTCAAACTTCGGCTAAAAAGCCGCATTAACAAAGCTTCGTCTCTCCCAACTCCCACAAGTTGGTCACAGTAGGCCCTCAGGTGTGCTAAGGGGTTCCCCGTTCCTCCGAAGATGTCGAATTTCGGCACCTTGAACCCTTCCGGGAGGTCCAAATTCGGATGAATGCACAGGTCTTCGTAACTCAACCTGGCGACCTCAGGAATGCAGTTCAATTCTTTCATGGCCTTTCTAATTTCTTCCTTCATATCTATCTTGGTGGTCTCTTTCTTTGACCTCCACTCTCTCTCCCTTTCCTCATAGTGGTCGAGCTCAGAACAATTGGCGTAAGGCTCATTGGGGACTGGGATTTGGAAAGTTGCTTTCTGAGGTAGGGGTAGAGCAATGGGGGGACTTTGGGCATTTTGAGTGGCTTGGTAATTTTGAGGGAAAGTCTCGGGTTGGTATGTTGATTTTGGTGATGGAGGGAAATGTGCGGGCGGTTAACATTTTGGCTTTGAGGGGGTAGGCTAGTTTGGTGGTTTGCATTGGGGGAAGGGAGTGGTGCTTGGGGGTTGGTATTTTGAGGAAGGGGTGGCGTTTGGTAAGAGACTGAGGCGTAGTGGGGGTTTTGGGTGGTAAGGTCAATGATGGAGGGATTACGAGCAGGACTTAAGGGTGGGTTCTGAGCTTGTTCCATATTAGGAGAGGGAATTTGAGTTGGAGGTCTTCCGTCTGGTTGAGTGTTAACAGCAAAAATCGGAGGAGGCAAATCGTGATTTCTCTGCATCTCGACCCTCATCTCAGCAATTTGTTGCATCAATTGTAGAATCAGTTCATTCTGATCAGCAAGGGCGGGTTGAGCCACCACGACATCAGTAAGACTGATTTCTTCGTTGTTATCACCCATTGTTACTTTTCCCTTTTGTGAACTTTGATTGGGGAAGGAATCTGTAGGACCTTTAGATCTAGTAAAATAAGGATGATCAGCCAGCTTATCGACACAGACCAGTTCTAACTACCTGTTGAGAAAAACAACTCAAAAGCAAATATGTTAGTTTTGATTCGGCACCAATAATGCAAAATCATATAGAAAGCAGATAAACATATAAACAGTTGCTTTGTTTGAGAACATGTTAACCCACGAATAATGGGGACTGACTTTTGAACAAGCAGGAATTTGCTCGTTTTTATGTTGGGGTTGGTGACTCAAAAAGGTTAAATTGCGTTGAGCTAAAGTCTTCTTGTTGCATCTTTGGGCATTCGTTGATCTGAACTCAATGTTTCCTTGTAGAATGAAGGGGAAATGAAAATCTTTAAAAGATAGGGGCCGGGCCTTGAAAGGCTGCCTACGTATCTCCCAAGGAGAATTCAGGCCCTACGTAGTTCGAATACGAAAGAAAATTTCATTTTCATTCATTCATTTCTTGAAGATTACAAGGAAAGTGAAAAGCAGACAATAAAGCTCCTAAAGATAAAATGTGCCTCCACTCAGGCCATTCTTTTTCTGATTGTCACGTTAATCACGAGGTAAACTCATATGCTTCGAGGGTGGTTTTCTCATTCCTTTCCTTCCATCGTCCCTAAATAGGAGGCCTATAGACAATTTCCTCTCCAAAGATCTTCTTCAGTAGCTTCAGGTCTAGCGCCTTTGGGATCACTGTTGGTGACCTCTTGGCTGAAGAAAGAGTGTTTTCCACGTGGCTTCTGAAGCATCACGGTTATCTCTTTGAGGGCATCGCGCTTCTTCCGTACAACAGCTGTCTCTTCATCTATAACAGCACATTTTGTCATCTTCGCTGCCAATTCCACGTCTAGTGCCGCATTTGTTGTTCTTGCGATTGCGGTGGCAAACTCCACTTCTATTCTCCTTTTTCTGGTTTCTTGGATCTCTTGTCTGAGCCGCTGTAATTTCATCCTCAAATCCTCCTCAGTTAGCTCTATGTCGATACTCTTTCCTTTTTCCATCTTAGCTGCAATTTTACCTTTCATGAGATGATAGAGTAGTGGCATAAGATTTGATAGTACGATTTTATTTCTGACGAGAAACTTAAGACTCGAGAAATTTTGGTCGGACATTTTAGTAGTGACTTGTATTTAGCATTGTAGAGATTTTCGAAAATTTTTGAAAAGGAGTGGGCTAAAGATGTCCTCATTCAAAGCAACGTACCACATAAACAGTTAAAGCACACAAGTAAACAGACAAATATCGCGTCCTAAATATGCATGTGACCCTTTTGTGCCAAGGGTAGGCCTAGCGAATTGAAGGATGTATTGCGCCATTTAAAACAAATTGTTGCACCCCTAAAACAGAATTCATAAACAATAGAGAATTCATTACAAAGTTAAGCAAAGTGATACATCTTTTAGGGAAGGGATAAGCTGCAAATACAAAAACATCAATCCCACGCAGGGGAATAAGATAACTAAAATGCTTGAAGGACCCGCTCCTCCTCTCTTGCTTTTTCCACTTCTTCACGAATGAGAAACTTGGGTTATCCCATGCGGCTCAGCGAACACAGCTTTGGAAGACATTGACACGCCCTGGAGGGTGTTAAGTTGATCATTCAAGTTCAAGTACAAACGTATCAGGCAGGATCTCGCGTCAGCTAACTCTTGCGTGGCAAAGGCTAATGCCCTTTGGCTTTCATATTCTCTATGCTGGAATTCTTGTTCCCTACGCAGTATTCTTGCTCCCTACGTTGAAACTCTTGCTCTCTTCGGTCCCATTCTGCTGAAAATGGTAGGCTTGGATTTGGAGCCTTACCTGGACATCTTCAATCTGTCGACCCGTGCGTGGCGTTGGGTCAAGTGTACCACGCAGATCATTCTGCAACCATTTTTTATATTCATCCACATACCCGGCTTCATATCTATTTTCTGCCATGCTCTTTTTTAGGTTGACCCGTCCAGACCATTCTTGACAAATATCCTTGGCGTGAGGTATCTTGTCACACCCGTTATAGTCAAAGACGTAGCGGCTAGTGTCTCCTTTGAAAGGTAGAATTTGTCTTCTGCCGAATTGCCGCATTACCCTGCTAGGATTGTAAGGTCGTACCCCTCTAATACCAGGAAGGATTAGGAAAGGACACTTAGCCCCCGAATAGCTATTTTCTCGACATGAAATCTTGAAACATCCATTGTACGTCTTCCTCTTTTATGTCATGGAAGACTTTGGCCCACGATTCCCTAGTATTGTGGATCTTGAACTGTTGTTGCTCAAATGGAACTCATAATGGTCGAGGCGGCTCTCTTTTTGTGGTTCGGGCAATTTCTTGTTCTGGGTTCGATATGTCTTCACCCGATGTTTAGTCATCCACCACTGTAGCAAAAAATTGCAACCTTGAAAAAATGGAAACCCGTTTTTGCATTGACCCAAAGATCGGTAGATGTCAGCCAGAATGATCGGAGCTAGGTTGAAGTATTTCTTAACTTGTCCTTTCTTACCAACACCCTCGAAGATGGCGTGTGTAACCATGACAACCCGAGTATCAATTTCATTCCCTTCGCCTTGAGGAAATACCATCGTCCCTAAGAGGCATACAGCAAATGCTAAGGTTTGAGTTTGACTCCAACTACTGCGACCTTGGGCCAAACTTTGAGATTCATTATCGATGGAAGGTTACCCAAGTGAATGGAAAGTTCCCTTTTCTGATATGCATTGAGATTGCTCCACCATACACGGAGGAGGCTCGGCGTCTCGGTGACCATTTTGAAACTCAAGTGTTGCTTGGCCATCTATAAAAACATACAAATAATTAGATACCCCCCAAACCCAAGACACAACAATTTGTCAAATAACGCATACATCCTTCAAGCACGTAAGTATGAGCGTCCGTTCGGGCCGTGGGCCCTTTGGACTCAAGGTGGTCTTTCTAATGGGCCCAACACGCCTTGGGTATTGGGTCATCTTAGGCCAATGCGCTAAATTTCGGGATTGAGTTTGGCTCTATGCTAGTCTTGACTAAGAGTGGGCTTTGTTTATAGTGGATAGGTGACCCAAGCGGACTACTTGGGCTGGGACAATTAACGACCGTTGACTATCCAGTAGCCAACTACATTCGTCAGGGTGCCCCGAGAAAAAATTTGGTTAACGAACGACTGCGGCCCGCATAATCGTCCTTTAAGTGAAAAGAAAAAGAAAATGTCATTTGACGGAATAAATGATATGCATGCAATGACAGTTGATATCACAATTTAAGCAAATAAGGCGCATATGAGGTAAAACAATTCAACAAATATTAGCAAATAGTCAAAGAGAGTCAAGTCATTATGGTTAGAACCTAATTGAATCCCCAGCAGAGTCGCCATTTCTGTTGTGCCGTAATTTGACTATCTCTAGAAAAATCACTTTTTGAAATGTTCTAAGTATAAAACAATTTGAGAAAAGTACTTAGAAAGAGTCGCCACTTAATTTTTTAAAGAAATTAAGAAAACTTATAATTTTCAAAGATTTAAACAGAAAAAATCATTTGAAAATACCAAAGAGGGTTCGGGGTTCAATTTACACTTCGAGAAGGGTTTAAGCATTCGAAGTGTCCGCTAACATGCGGTTGACCCGCGACTTGACTTAAAATATATTTGACTATTTTTAGAAAAATAATGATTTAAAATAATTATAAATATTTGGTTAACTTTGAGAAAAATAGTTAAATTAAATGACACATTTTTTAATTTTATTTTTTAGAGAAGGGAATCCAAAATGAAACAATTGAATTAAATTGCAAATGATTAGAATGTTAAAAAATAGATTAATTAGAATTTATTTAATTCATAATAATTTAAACCAATTTAATAAATTAAAACGTGAAAATCATTTTAAATTAATCGACTAACCTTTTTGAGAAAATGACTTAAGTAAGTGTATATTTTTTGTTTTATTGATTGAAAAAGTTGACTTAACATTTTCCAAGTTTATTTGAGAAAAATGCTTTAACTTGAAGACAATTTTAAAATGAGTAAATGTGGTTAAGTTAGAAGCATTAAAAAAACATATTTAATTTTTATATTTTATTTTTTATTTTTTTTAAGAACAAACGTATTAAAGATAAAAAAAAAAAAAAAAAAAAAAATTGATAGGCTACTTGATAAATAAAATAGATGAAATAAAAAAGAAGATGTATTAAAACAAACTAACACAAAGAAGTAACTCATCTTTTGGGGAATCTAATTAAGTTAATTAAAAATTATAAAGTTAGAGTTAAATAACAGACAATAAATAATCGCAATTAAATAATTAAAGAGTAAGAGAGAAGTTGAATTTGGGCCTCCTTTTGGGCCAAATTTGCTGAATTTTTTGGGTTTTAACCCAATCCCGTTTTTGGTATACGGCGGATGTATATCAGTGTATATGAGCGTATATATTAGCTCTTTTCAGGTATTTCTTGCTCCCAAACATATGTATTCCGCCTCAGCCCTGTATTCCTGTGTTTTTGACCTGTATATGAGTGTATACCGATGTATATCAATGTATACAGGCTGTATCTCAGCCTATTTTCAGCTTTTGAGACTTGTTTCAACCTGCCAGCCCCTGTACAGCCCTATTTGGATGACTCGGATGACTCAAAGGAAAGAAAAATTGGGCCCCTATGGCCCGATCATCGAAATGCAACGAGAGGGTGGAAGCCCATGAGGATTCGTATATATTTCACATGCAATAAAAAGGAGTGATAAGAAATTAGAATTGGCATAAACAATAATTAAGTGTGCGATCAATTGAATGTAAGAAAGTAAATATCTAGGATACAAGACAAAACATGATATCATTGACTAAACAAGCAAACTAATTAAGGAAATTTACTACATTTATCAAAAACGAGTATTCACACTACACATTTTTTAATAAAACTAAGTCTCATGGTAGTGCCCTATTGAAGCCATATGCCAAGTTTCATCAACTCATTTTGAATCTATTGCTATGCCAAAATTCATGCTTAATCTAATTAATGTAAGATGGACTAACCAACATGGGTATACTAATTTTAAGAATTGACCCTACAACACTATCTTAATAAGGAGAAAATCTTAAAGAACGGTAACAACAAGGCTTTAACATAATGAATAAGAGCATTAATACTCTTGACAAAATAGCTCTATTCAAATATCCATTATATGCCAATGCAATATTTCAAATGATCAGAGAGTAAAAGAAAATAAATAAATAAAATAAATAAAAATAAAATCAATAAAGCATCACAATGAACTTGAACATCAATTGATAGAGGTTACACATCCGACGTACATCTAAAGATAAGGAACTGTACTAATCCTAAATTTATTAAAATCAAATTAGGCCATATATATAGTGCTAAGAATATCATTACCTGCATGGTCTTAAATACAAGAGGATGTTTATAGTGTCAACTTTACTAAACCAACCTGTAAAATTGTTGTAGACAAATAGGCTTCCAAATATTTGACCTTTTATCAAGACCATACTCCAACACCAAAAAAAAAAAAAACCACATATAGATGTCTTAAGATATATAAAGAGTTAATCATGTGATAGGAATTAGAATAGAGACATAATGTTGATCTTAGATGCACACAGAATGCCTCCTTACTATTCTTGCAACTTAAATTGTATTTACAAACATAACAAGATTAGACAAAACTTCAAATGAGTTCAATGATAAGCAAAGCCGGTGTATAAATTCTAGATCCCGGAACCTCAATCAAACGGTATACCAACAAGTGGGGCAAAATCTTCCATAGTCAAATGGTCCCCTATTAAACACAAGTAGAATGTTCATTTGAATCACGAGTCGAAAAATAACAGTCTATGTTAATTTGAATGGCACGACAATCAATGAAGGGGAAGGAAAATAGTAGCTATGGCTGTATTCAAATTCCTAAATTGTACCATAATGTATTATTGACATAGTAGCAATTTGTCTAACATAATCTGCTATAGCAGTTCCTAAGCTAAAATATGGCGGATAAACTCGATGGAATTCATGAGTAAAGATTCTGAGGAAAGAAGTATAAACTCATGAATACGGTAGTAACTAGAATCATGCTAAAATAGTAAACAACCAAGCTTAAGCTTCTTCTAATGCACAAGAACGAGATCAAATTATTTTTGTCGTTGTATGCGGGTACTTTAAATGGAGAGGGATTGCTCGAGTTCTACAACCAAAATCAATCTAAAATAGATATGAACCATCAAATGCATATTTACTTATAAAGAAACATCAACCCAAGGGAAAGCTCAACCAATTATATTCCGTTCTTAATGTTCTTCAAGTCGAGAAAGCATAAAAAAAATAAAAAAGGAAAAAACTAACTACTGGAAACTTTAGAAAATGAACAAGATTCAAACAATAACTAATATCGAATTGTAATACGAAGGATGAAAAATATCACCTTTCTTGGGTCAGCGACCTAAAACGAACGGGCTGAGGAGGGTAGCGATTCTTCCGCCGAAACACGACTCCGAAAAAACTCGAACGAACAAGACAAAAACAAGCAAGAGCCAAGGCTGATCCGAATAGTTTTAACGGTTTTTGGTTTAGATATATTTCTTCCTTTTAACCTCTTTTTTCTTCCCTTCCTTAATATGTTCTTCCCCAAGCTTTTTATAGAGGAGGTATTAGGGTCGAATTGGGGGGATTTTAGAGGATGAAAATTGGACGAGGGCAAGGGCAGAAACGAGAATTACCATCCGATCTTCGATTCAAATTTTTCCCAAAAACCAAAGAACTGCTGCTTGTACAAGATTTCAATCAAAATCCCTCAAAATCCGGGTGACAAGATCAAATGGGCGGCTCAAGATCTGAAAATGTTTTGGGCTGCTAGAAGTTGAAAAATAAAAGGCCCAAAATGGTCTTGCAATTGATTTTAAAGGGAGGTAAAATAGTGGCTAGATTTGCAATAGAACTATAACCGAATGGATTTCAATTGTAGCCAAATTGAACTTAATCGGTGAATTTGATTAAAATTCAAACAAGATGAGTTAATATAAATTAATTAATGAGCTTCTTAATCTCAACGAAATAAATAAAAAATAATAACGAATTTAATTATAAACTAATTAATTCAATTACAAAACTAATTAACTTGAAATTATAGCTATAACTTAAAGCAAATTAATAAAATATTTAACTAAAAATGTAAAATCTTTTGTGATTGCAAAAATATACATACTTATTATTAAAAGTGATAAAATTATTTTTTAAAAAAATAACTTGAAAGTATTTTGAATTTCATAAAATTTATTAAATCAAAACTATAACCATTCCTAATATTTAAAATATAATAATAATAATAATAATTTTTTTTTTTTTTTTTTTTTTTTGACGATTTTTGAATAATCATAAAATATACTAATTATATACATAATTATGTAAAACATGTACATCATCTCAAATTTATGAAAAGTGACAAACTATTTAAAAGTCTTGCAAACTATATTATTATTATTACTTTTATAAAAATAATTATTTTAAAACTATGGCCATAACTAAAATAACGTAACTTAAATAAAATGTGCTTTTCAAATCAACAAAATTAAATAAAATAAAATAAGAATAATTAAACTAATAAAATAAATAACTTGTACTTTAAACCAAATTAATTTAATTGAATATAAAACAAACTTTTTTTTTTTTTTTTTTTTTTTTTGAGACGATTTTTGAATATTCATAAAATATAATAATTATATACATAATCATGTAAACATATATATTATCTAAAAATTATAAAATAAGTGACAAAACTATTTAAAATAACTTGCAAACTATTTTTGAATTTTATAAAGCCAATTATTTCAAATCGTTTAGAATTTAGGAAGCTCGATGATCAATTTATATTGGGGAGGGTCAAAATTGGGTGTCAACAGATAGCTAAGAAAAAGAACCAACATATTATATATATATATATATATATATATATATATATATATATATATATATATATATATATATATATATATTTCTTTGGATAAGTATCCATAAGATTAATAATTATATATTTTTTAACCTTGAATATTTGCATGTATACTCAATAACTAATTTAAATAATAATTAATAAATCATGTTTTTAATAGTGAGAAACTCAGCTAATTATCTCAGATAATTTACCAACTAAAGATATTCAAATTCAATGAATTTAAAAGGCAACACTGGTATATTTTGCTTGTGTTATATGATGTATCAATATATACTTTTTTATAGTATATTTATGATGTGATAATGAATTTATGTCAATGAGGAGTGTGTACATTTGATACATATTTTTTTTTTATTATATTAAAATTTCATAATATTCTTAACTAACTTATTTTGATATACTCATAAAATTATAATAAAATTGATATAATATTGACAATTCTCACCTTATGCATGTAACACGGGGAAATTTATTGACGGATGTATGCCAAAATAATGTTATAGTTCGTGACATTATTACTCTTAATAAGTATAAATAAAGAACATTTAATTATAATCACACTTATATATATATACACACGGTTCTAGTTTTTATTTTCGTAGGCAATTTACCTTAATCGGTATATTTTATTATAAAAATGCTAATTGCTAGAATTTCATTCTTGATATGCATATTTGGCAAATCATATGAAAATAATTATTAATGGCAATATTCCTATTCAGTTTGGTCAATAAATGAAAAGATTGTGTCCCTCGAACGTCTTAATGTAATTTTCGTTTTTGATTCAAATATCTTATTCTAATTTTTTACTTTGCATATAATTAAGTATTCTTTAGGATTTTATAACAAAAAAAATAAATATTGTATCACTTTTTTTTAGGAACATTCTTAATTAAGATGATTTTGTCTTCGAACACTTTGTGGTAATCTTCTTTCTATGTAATAGCTTGCAAATCACATAAAAGGTGTTAATCGCATTAGGCAAAAATCCTAAGTGACGAGCTCATTACTAAGTAGCAAATGAAGGCTGAATTCAATCCCAGGTCTCCCACATGGGAGACTCAATCTCCTAACCACTCATTCATGCCCTCCTAACCACTCATCCATGTCTTTACGGGCAAATGGCTTTGTCTTTCATACATACAAATAACTAGATAAATAAAAAATCTCTTTAAGCTCTAAAGTATATTATAAATATTGATAATAGTTTAGAGCTTATTTATAAATTTTAAGAAACAATAGTTTAGGCAACTCTCACCCTAGCTCGGATAATTTCATTCCCAAATTTATTTTTCCTAGTTATCCCATATATACACCTTTTTTCAATATTCTCATGTCTGATGCACTTATCTTCTAGACATGATGGTTCTTGATTGACCAATATTCTACCCATATAACATAGTCAGTTTAGTCACCACTCTATAGAACTTACCTTTAAGAATTGACGGGACATTCTTATCACACACGACAACGTATGCCAGCCTTCATTTCATCCATCCTTATAACGGCTCAACCCGCTAGTGATATTATCCGTTTTGGGCCTAGACCTGCATAACTTTAAGACGCATCACTAGTGGGTAAGACTTGCTTACTTATATACCAACATCTCTCTTGTGTTTTGTCGATATAAGACTTCTTATGTTAAGTTTGGGTGTCACAATCCTGTCCTAATTTGATAATGTGACATCCGCTTTAATCTCCCAATTGCCTTAGATAACTGATTCTTGGTACTTGAAACTTGTTCTCTTGGGAATGACCTAGTGTCAAGTGTCACGTCCACGTCCGCTTCATGGGCCATGTCCCTGAACTTGCACTCTAAGTACTTAGTTTTGGTCCTAATCAACTTGCAACCTTTTAATTCTAGGATCCGTCTTTAAACCTCTAATATCACATTTATGTCTCATCAATAAGTACTATATGATCCGAAGATAACATGCACCTTAACACCTCATTTTTAACGCATCGCGTCAAAATATTCATCCTCAAAGTAGATAAAAATGGACTAAAAGCATATCCACGACTGAAAAGTGTTATGAGTGACCTCCCACACTTCTGATATGAATCTCAACGCCATCATATAGATCTTTAATTATCCTAATGTGCTTCATGCACACCTTTATTAACAATCAAACATCTCTATAAAATCTCTACAAAGACTTTGTATCTTCTTAGAATGTTTCAAATAACAATACTCCATAAAGCTATGTTAAAAATTAAAAAGAAAGTGTAGTGTATTACTCCTTTTTGAATACCAACTACATATTTGCACAAATAATAATACATACTAAACTATTGTTTTTTGATTTTCCGCCCGATGTCCCATCACATTGAAGCTCGATTAAATCCAGATTCACATTGAGAAGTCTCACTTTGGAGGTAAAACGTTTTCTAACAAAGGAGACTCTGTATCTAAGGAAGCTCGATTTGAGACATTTGGTTAAGGATGAATGAGTACTTACCACGTCACCATAACCTTGATCGATTGATTAAAGATGGAGAAGTACTTACCACTTCACCGTAACCCTAATCGATACATACTCCAATTGTGATAGGGTTATTTTAGTAAAGTAACCCATAAATAAAATGTAAAAATAGTACTTGTAGTACTAGTATAAATTGTGTTCCTAAGACGAGGGAATTGAACAGAGAGAGAGAGAGTATCGGCAAACACGTCCCAAACCACCACCGCCTTCCTCTCTCTGCCACCATCGACTTCCAACACTCGTAAAACTACCCGAATCTCAAAAAACCCATATCCACAATCTTCTTCTGAATCTGGTAAACCCTCTTTTTCCTTCATAATTTCTGCTATTTTAACGCAAAATCTTGAATACTTCACTGGCGGGAAATGTATTTTCTCCACTTTTTTCTTTGTTGAGTCAGATGAATGTATCAATATTGTAATTGGGTTTTTTGATTTATGCATTTTAATGTAATGCTTGCTTATTTACATCAGTGTCAGGTGCAAAACTGTAGTATCTTTGGTATATATGCACGCAAGAGCTGTTAATTTATTCGATGCTGTTTTTGGGGTTTCAGTTTTTCTGATTTTGTAGGGTTTGTGTCATGTGGATTTTTGGTACATGTAATTCTTGTATACTGTCTTAGCTTGAATGTCATAAATGTTGGATCTTTATTGAAATACAGTAGTGAATTTATTTGTTGCAGCTATTTTGGGATTTTAAAATCTTTATTTCATAAGGTATGTCTAATGTGGAATTTCATGTAATGCTCTTTTAGCTACATTAGCATATGTGCAAGAGATGTTGCGCCTTGGAATATTTGCATGTGGGAGCCGTGTGAATGTATTCTTTGTTTTTTTTTTTGGAATTTTTATGTATTGATTTTTATAGGGTTTCTGTTGTGTTTTTTTTTTTTGTTGTTTTGGTATATTGCAGGGATTGGAGATGCCGTTATTTAAAAGAAAGCCATTTGCTTTGGCGGAAAAACCAAAGGATTTGAAGCCGAATGAACTCGTGTTCCAAGTTCGGTTTACTAAAGAGATATTTAGGGATTATAGGTAACCCTTCAAAAGTCATGATTTTTATTGAAATTTTGATATTTTCCTTTTATTTGTGGTATTATTCTAATTAGAGTTACTTTCCTGAAAAATGTAGTGAATATTTGAGACGAACAAACCTGTATCGCCATAGGGTATGGACATGCAAATTGACAGGAAAGAATTACTTGACGTATGAGGAGGCTTTGGTTTCGGAGAAGAAAGCTGCAGAAGAAGTTCAGAAGTTCCCTGAGGAACTAGTGGCTCCAGTTCTTCGCGATGTGCAATTCAGTACGTCAATGCATCTTTTAGCTTCCTGAATGACATGGTTTTCTCACCTAACTAAAATTCTATTGGTGTTTTTACTACTAGAGATGATTTTAGTTTTGCTCTCTCTTGTGTTTCAGTTGAATTACTTAATGTCCTAGAATTATGTTTTAAGGTTCTGATATCACTGCATTTTCTGAATCCCAACAAGAATGGAGCGCAAAGCACTTCATTGACGTAGTTATATTATCATGTTCATGCTTTAGCCTTGTGTCTGAGAGTGGAGTGCACTACTTCATTGCAATGTCTACTTCATGGTTTGCTGCTGGAATAAATGCAACTTGTTCCAGCTCCAAGGATCAAGTGCAAAACTAATCAAACTAGAAGGGTTTCCAATTTAGATAAACCACCAACACCAAGCTTATCATTGAGCAGTCCCAAACAGTACGTAAAGAGAGAACACTTATTGAACATAGCTGAAAAACAAGGAGTAACTCCAAATTGCTAGTCACACTTCCACATTCTAGATCATGAAAGTTCAAGACTCACCTGTCAATGCCTTGTCAAAAAAAGACTCACCTGTCAATGCTCCGGAACACTTGCTAGTGTAATTGTGTTATACATGTTCTTGCTTAAGTGTTGCTTCAGTTTGTGGAGAGCATTAGTAAATTTCGATACTAACTGATGGTTTTGCCGCTTGCGTTTGTGTAAACATTTCCAGCAATATTCTCTTTCTTAAATGATCTTACAAGCTCGTTTATGTCCTCATTTTCCTAGTTAGCAACAACATACCCAGTGTGATTCCACAAGTGGGATCTGGGGAAGGGTGGGGTGTATACAAACCTTACCTTGTGTAAACCTGTAAGGTAGAGAGGTTGTTTGTAGTAGACCCTCTGCTCAAGAAAAGCGTAGTTCAGCATTACCCATAATTGAATTTTTGGTTCAGAATTATTAGGTTTAAGGATTCTGCAAGCTACTGTTTCAAACAAATGTGGATATAGATGTGATTGGATTTGCTTTTGTGTTACAGTTCTTGTGTTTTTTTTTTACATGTTCATTCTCTTGTAGTTTTTTGTGTTGATGATTATTGGTAATGACTGAATTGCAGGTATGGTCAGTTTAAAAGATCTTGGGGATGCTGTTGCTCAAAAATTACAGGGCTGTCTTTCAGAAGGTAGTGAATTATATGGGAGAAAAAACAATCATGTATATTCCTGCAAAATTGAGAGAGTTGTGAAGGATGGTGAGAAAACTCGTTATGAGGTTGCATGGCTAGACAAATATGAAAGACTGCCCGAGAATACAGCCATCGATGAAGAAGATCTGATTAGGTGCAAACTGCGATTTAGTAGAGCTTTTCTGAAGTCTTTTATCAGAGAATCTACATATCGAAGTATTCCTTGGGTCTTGCATGAAAAATTGGCAAAGAAGCATGGGATTCCAACTGATCCTCCAGATGATCTTAAAGACCATTTTTTTATGCAGGATGGAGTGGTTGTTGTAAATAGGAAGAGAAAGAAAAGTGAAGATAGAGTAAGTGCTCTAGTAACTTTTTATATACTGTCCTGTTAATTTTGTCGCTTTCATGTACTAATAGTCTTGTTTATTCAGGAGGCTAAAGAGAATGGCTTCCAAGATCCCTACAAGATAGGAAGAGGTACTGCTGATAGATGTTGGCTTCTTGTTATTTACTTTCTATTGTAGAGAGTTGTTTCTTCTACTTATTGGTACTTACATTGTCAAGTCTGATCAAGGATACTTACATTGCACCCAAGGTATGGCCTAGTGGCCAATGAAGTGGGTTTAGAACCATGAGGGCTCAGGTTCAAATCCCAACAGAGATAAAAAACACTAGGCCTGGTACCTGTTGATACTGGGAGGTGACAAGTATCTTGTGGAATTAGTCGAGGTGTGTGAAAGCTGACTCGGACTCCACGGTCATAAAAAAAAAGTCTAGACTGATCAAGGATACTACCTCGTATATGTGAACATTTACTTAACTAAGTTGCATGAGATCTTCAAATTGTTACTCATCTTGTAAATGTTACATGCTTACTTGAAGTTTAACATCTTAGGTATATCAGGTGCTGTGACACATTATTCAGCAACACATTTATAAGTTTTACGAAAACATGAAATTTAAGTAATTTTTCATACGGAAAAACTTGAAAAGAAAAATTACACAAATTGGACATCACTTACTTTTCCTTGACACAAATTGTTATGCAACAACTTGAATATGTTTATGTTTACTTGGGAAGTATTATAATGGCTTAGAAATGTCATGTTTACTTGTAAGTGTTACATGTTTGGGATTTTATAATTTAATAGAATCATTTATTTCAAGAAAGCTACCTCTTATTCCACCTTTATCCTCACATGATGGAACTGGTATGTATGATGTGAAGCGTACTTCTGCTGTCTAGTTTCTCATGTACCATATTAATGCTTTGTCTTCACTGCATTGACATATGCAGAAGACAAACTGAAGGCACAGTCCATTAGATATCCAATCGATGATCTTTTGGTGCAATACACAGAGTTCGATAAACAGTTGGCTGAACGCCCTCCTCCATGCAGGGAATTTAACGTCCCAATGGAATGTGTAGGGGATCATTTGATGGTCTGGGATTTCTGTACCTCATTTGGCAGGTTATTGCACCTGTCACCATTCTCCCTTGAAGATTTTGAAAGGGCTGTCTGTCAAAAAGGCAGCAATATTGTTCTCATAACTGAATGTCATTCAGCCCTTCTTCGTTTTCTTTTGAAAGATAACAGTGAGTATTTCATAGCTGTACAGAAGAAAAGACCAAAGCTGAAGGTAATATTTGAATCATGTTATGTTCTCTTTCGAAGGTCACGAATTCTCAATTTTTGAAAGATTTGTTTTTTGCTGACATGATTGATTAACCTTCTTTAAAAAACAGTTGAAGGATTTATGTTTTTTTCCCGGACATATGATTGACTAACCTTCTTGTGTAACACAATCTGATTAAGTACCATATTTTGTGAACTCTGCTGATATCGATATATCTTTAAAAGGCAAAGTTGGAACTTGTCCTGATGTGAGGCAAGCTCCAAAAATCCTGGGGGGACTATTGGAGGGAGAGAGTCTCAAGGGCTAATTCTCCAATGGCTCGATGCTGGGTGGGTGGGGGATTTCATGCCCCTGCATGCGTTTGCCATGATTGGTGTATTTTTTTTCTTTAACTTTTTAAGGTTTTTGACTATATCTTGCCTTGTATAATATGTTTATGTTATATTTCTTGGAATTCGGTAATTTGTATACTGTTGAGTATCTATGTTATTTTATTAAGCATGTAAAATGTTTGAGTTTTATACAGTTGAATGTATTTCCCACAAGGCCACAACTAGTCATAATTTTTGCTACTTTCAATATCATTAATTTTTGTAAAAATGTTTCTCAGGGATATATAACCTCTTGCCATTATAGGCAAGATGCTCATGACCTGAAAAGAATATATTGAAGTTCACATACCTTACTTGATAAACAAAAAAAAAAGAAGAATCAATTGAAGCTCAAAGTTGAAATTTGAATTTATGCGTGCATTTCTGATATTAAGATAAATTTATCAATGTATGTATTTGCAAATTGACTTATAAATCAGAATATGTTTGACATATTTCACCAATGGGATGTTTTTTCTCTTACAATGCAAGTAATTATTTTATACATTTCTTTGTTGAACACTGATAATTGTCTTACCTAAACCTTCCCTTTTTTGCTTCCCAGATTACTTTAATCACCTGGACAGAGTATTTGTCCGATTTTTTGGAATTGACTGGTACTGTTGAATTGTCTAATCATGTTGCAACAATTAAGAGGGGTCACTATGGCCTTCTAGATATTCAGGCCAAATTGGCAATCTTGCGTGAACTGGTCTGTCGAGTCCTTGAGACAGAGTATTTTAAGGAGAAGTTGGATGAGGATATTGAAAAGCAGTATGCACTTGCAGCAACAAGGAGAGAGGAAATTTTGGAAGAATCTAGGAAGAAGAGAGAAGACCATTTGAAAATCAAGTCTAATGGGAAGGAAGCAACAAAAGGGCATGGCAACTCCTCAGATACTGGGAGTGATAACCACCTCAGAGAGAATGGAGATATGCCAAGTAGCAATGGCAAGCAGACATCTCCATCAAAACATTCATTAGAAAACAGGTTTACTTTTTTTGTACTTGGAAGTTTTTCTGGAATTTGGATGGTAACTTCATGATGTCAGTTTCTTATTTTCCGCTTTTCTGTCTCTTGTTGCTTCCTGTCTAATAGTGAGAGTGAGCTAACAATCTCCTCATTGAAAAATTCTAAGAAGAGAAAGGTTGACGTCAAAAATTCTACAGCAAAGATGAATGCTTCCTCTAAGATTGCTTCTGATAAATTGATAAAGGATGAAGGGAAGGAAACGTTAGAAAGCAGGAGTATGGACCAAAGAGCTGCTCACAAAATGCGGAAGAATGAGATAAAGGAGCATCTTGAAAACAGGAGTAAGGAGCAAAGGGTGAGTACCCTCTCCTCTCTCTATCTAGCTCTCTGGTTCTCTTTCTTCGACACACAAGCATGCTGTCTCATGTTACACAGACAAGTTGACATACTGAAGTTTTCTTACCTAGATGTCTGTTGAAATGGCTTCATGGTCCGCAGTTTGCACAGTGCAAATTGTGACTCAACATTAATGTTTTTTACTTGTATTTGTTAAAGATGTGTTCCTTATGTGGTGTGCATTGCAGAAAGAATATCTTGAACGGGAAATAGAGAAAAGAGTGATACGCACCAATCCATTGGGAAAGGACCGAGATTATAATAGATATTGGTTTTTCCGCCGTGATGGAAGAATATTTGTTGAGAGTTCAGATTCCGTCGAGTGGGGCTATTACTCTTCCCAGGAGGAGGTATAGATACTAGAACACATTTTCCCTTATGGTCTTCTCTTACGTTGTGATGATGTTCAACTTTTCCTTGTAACAGCTTGATGCTCTGATTGGATCACTGAATGTCAATGGTGAAAGGGAGAGGGCTCTTAAAAAGCAACTTGAAAATCTCTACCACAAAATAAGGTGAGTTGAACTTCGGATGAAATACTTTCATTTGCCTATATTCTTTAATTGGAATCTTTAATGGGACTTAGAAGGAGACCACAGTTCCGAAAAAAAGAATCATGCAATGGAACTTGGTGGTTGGTATTAGTCTCGACTCTTGAGGATTACAGTTATACTGAGCTGAACTTATCAAAATAAAAATAAAGTGAGTTGAACTTTATTTTATTTTATTTGAATTTTGGAGGCAACTTAGAAAGAGCCCAGATACTAAAATCATGTGAGAACTTGGTTGGGTGGTCTCTTTGTCGTGTTGTTTTAAGCTACGGAATTGCTATATCCTCTGGGCAACTGTTATTAGTCTATTTTCATGTGTGTTTTCTGCTTACATGTATGACATTTGCTGTTAATTATGTTTAAACTGTAGTCATGATCTATTTAGAAACAGTAAGAGAGGCACAATAAAATCCATCTTCCCTTGGTATTTAATACTGATATAAGAGAGGTGCACCTAATTATCATAAATAAGTTTCATTTAACTATTCTCTCCAAACTCTAGTTCACTTATGCAGATGGTCTTGCAACTGTATTTTGTTTCTTGCTTTTCGAAGACACTAAATTTCCTTTTAACTAGAATGGTGTATCCAGAGGTAGGGTGACCCTGCTCAATCTGCTGACGTCCTCGATGGTCGTAAAGTATTTTTTTTCTGGAGTAGATTTTCTATTTCGAAGAATACAAATAAACCTTATTCCATTGACTCATAAGGAGAATTCAATTACTGACTCACAACACTTACTGGGAAATCGATGTTAGGTCGAGTCACAATGACTTACTTTAACTTGCCTACCTACTTTCTACATCTTCCACAATCAGAGGGTCCCTTTTCGGATCTATCGGAGTATCAATAGGAATAGGCCTACAATTCTTCATTCATGTCTCCTCAGGAATATAAGAAGATACTTTCTCCTTCTCAAAAAAAATAAAATATAAGAACATACTTTGTTTGTGAAATGAACTATCTGGATTCATCAAAACCTCAATGCCTGAAAAGTATATCAATCGATCTAGGTCCTTGGTCTGAAGATGTCGAAAAGGTTATTCTTCGAGTTGGTACTTTTCTTTTCATCATTATATATGATGAGCATATCATCAACACAGATCACTAAATACATACACTACTCTTGAGGCAATAGAACACATAAAGATCAGTCTCTCTGTGAGTCATTATCTCACTCCTTTTGTTTACTCAAATCATCTTTATTCTCTCTTCCTCCTCATGTCTTTGGGAGCACATGTTTTGTCCATAACTTCACTCCAGGGAAAGACGAGTTTGCTCTTTGTGCTATAAGTGTAGATACTTACATTATTCAAAGGTTAATCCAAGATTGAATTGTAAAAGCTAGCGCGTCCATGGGTGTAACAGGGATGTCGGTGCTACTAACTTTTACTCCTCAGTACCTTATGCATTGTTGGCATTGTTTTTGTTGAAGCTAATCTCTACTTTACAGCTTCTTGTGTACACCTAGGCATTCTTGAGATCTTATCCGTTTCAACTTTTAGCAGCTCCGATTGCTTCTCCTTCATTTTCTCCCCAAACTCCATCTACCTCTCCCAACTCCATACAACTTGCGAATCTCTAGATACAATCCATAGGCGGTTGGGGCATATGATAATTTACCCAAAATTTAGAAAATGGTCTGTGGTTTGTCCAAATTGTTTGCATTAGGCTGTAAGTCATGTCAACCCAGGAAAGCACAAACGATCTACATTTCCTCATCTAATAATTGTGTAAGAATTTCCTTTTCATTTGTTTCATTATGATGTTTGGCATCCCAGTAGAGTTGGTCAACTCTGGGATTTCAGTATTTTGTTTATTCCGTTGATAATTGTTTTTTTTTGTCAAGGACAGTTTTATTGGTAAGGTACCAAGCTCGTACGTGATCGTACAAGATTCAACAACTAACATAAAACATCAGACAATCAAGTAGCCCATCCTAACAAACTCAGGAAGATCATATATTGCCTAACCTTTATAATAAAAAAATCATATATTTATCCACGTCATCTAATCTACTACAATTACACCAACAGAATCAAATTGGCAAACATGTATTCGTAATTCTGGATATATGTTTCTTTTTTCCTTCAAAGTATGCATTGTTCCTCTCCAACTAGATGGTCTGAAAATGCAAATGGGAATAGTCTTCCAAATCTGTTTCAGGACTCTTGAGGTCTTTTATCTTGCAATCATTATCTTCAAAGATTTCTCTTTATCTCTGAATGTCTCTGGTTTAACTTATTACAGCTTGGAACTTCAAAAGAGATCGAAGGAGGTGGCTCAGAAGGCAGAAACAGACGATGCTGATGTTCGGAGATCAACACGTGTCCGTGCTCCACCAGGAGATAATCCTGCTCTTGCCTTCTTGAAGTACGTTAACAAGTGGAAAGAAGACTAACGTAGAAAGTTAAGACTATGGAAACATACTCTGTTGTTCAGCATTGGTATTGTAGTCGCAGCTAACCATCATGCTGAGATGAATATAGGGGAAAAGAAATTCGTCCTGCATTTTGTTGAAATGACAGTTCATTTTTTGGCAATTGAACGCTGGCCAATGATAGGAATGAAATTTGGTTCTTTTTCATTCCTGTGATTATGGTACAGAACTACAGATGAAAGGTTACTGTTCCAATTTTGTATATGATGTTCATTGGCTGGTTCTAACATTAGTATGTTCCTTTAATAATTTTGGTTATCGACATTTGATCATTGTGTTATGGAGTGGAAGACTTGCAGTTTTATACATGGAAGTACCATTTTAAGCTAATTGAAGTAGAGGCTATTAACAATGTCTGTAACATTGGTTTCTACCAGAGCAAGTAGCAACAGTAGTCTCTCAGTATGATTTTGTTCGTTAGTTATAGAAGCTATTAACGTTTATTATTGTTCCAAATAGATATGTATTTTGCACTTGGTGCTTGAATTGATGCGTAGAAAATAATTCAGAGGCATCCACTGCATCACTGTCATTTTTTTTTCCTATTACCTTTCAGAGAGAATTATTGAGGTTATCAACAACAATCTGGAGGAAGGTTTTTCAGTTTGTGTGCTTCTCATTCAAGATATAGTTGCACTTCTCTACCACTTCTCAAGGTTATCTACAGCATCCAGTGAGGGCGTACGTAAGGAGGAAAAAGGCGTCTTTTAACATGTTTAATCTTACAGAGGACACTAATCACCATGAATCGTAACCAAATTGGAGATTAGGCTATATTACACTGGCAAGATTTCTGAGAATAAACCCCTGTTTCAAAATTAGTTTTATTACTTTTTGACACATATTTACAGCTTTGCTTCATTTAACGCCAACTGTAACGTTTGCTGGCATTAGACCACCAGAAACAGAAGTTTACATGAATGTCAAATGAGTGATGAGCTTGCTGTAAATATCAAAATTACATTATTTCAACAACAGCGCGTCCAGCAATGGTTCCCTGATCAAGATCTTTGTATGCCTGTGGAGCGTCTTCAAATTTGCAGGTCCTTGAAACAGCAGCAGATAGATTGAATAAGCCACTTTCGGCAAGTTTAATCAGCTTAGGGAGATCTTGTCTTGCTCTGGCTCCATAAGAGCCAATTACTTTTATCTAGCATCACAATATCAGCAGTGAGAAAAAGCTGCTTAAACTCAAATAATAAAACATAATAGTGCTCAGAAAAATATATTTAATAGTACCTAAACATAATATGGATTTTCATATTCCAATACAATAAATGAAAGACTATTTAAACCTTTTTTAGAGAATTAAAAACGTTACTAGTATGTATCAGTATGGCATTTACTAACAGACCACAGACTAGGCCTAGGCCAGCCATATTTACCCCTTAATATCTTCATTCTTACAGAAGTTCATGTTTTGAAAAGTACAAAGAAGTAAGTGCTGCTGAGTTACTCTTAAAATGTCTAGCAGCAGACTTTTATGAGAGATTTTAATGATTGGGAATTGGAATTAAGTAGGGCAATCACTTCAATTATTGGATCAATGGTAGAAGAAGATAAAGAGAACTGCATAGTTTGGACGGCAAGCAATATTCTGTCAGAAGCTGCTATGATATTCTCCCACAAACAGGCTGATAATTTGAAGAAAATTCGCCATGGAAATGTAATGGGATACCAAATCGCCTATCATGGTGGCCTGTTTTGGGTGGATTGTCATCAGAGTCTTGTTTAACCCAAGATAATCTACAAAGGAGAGGCTTCACTTTAAGTAACAAGTGCTATTTATGTGAAAATGGATTGGAATCTGTTAATCATCTGTTTATTCACTGTATAATTGCTAAGCAATGCTGGGAGCTGTTCCTAAACCGGTGTGGGGTTGCTTGGGTTATGCCTTCAGATATAAGAAGCCTACTAGTCCGTTGGCAAGGGTAAAAGATAGCAGGGAATCAGAAGAAAATATGGAGGACCATTCCAGTATCTGGAGAGAAGGGGAAAATGGTTGTTTTGAAAACAAAAAGAATCACATCTCACTTGTCTCCAAAATCCATTTTCTCTGGGTTTAAGAGGTTCTTAGAGGAAAGTATAGATCAGTACATGGGTTTCCTTAGGTTTGCTAGGAAAAATGTAACTGGATGTTATTTCTGTAGGCATCTGCTTCTGATATATCTTTATGTACCAGTTTAGTACTTCTTTAATAAAACTTAACCTTTATAAAAGAAGTAGTATGTGCCTATTTCTTTGAATGCAAAACAATTTGACATATCAAAAAGAGGGAATGGATCATCGGTGTTAGCAGATTGGAATTGAGAGGGACAAGCAATAAAACACACAAAAGCACATACCTGTCGTCGCACTAGGTGATTGATATCCACCTCCCCCTTAGCACCAGATAGTGTAAGTCCAATCATCACAGCTTTGCCTCCATCGCGAACGCTTTGCACACACTGCAAGAATGTTTGTGGTCTCCCCAAAGCTTCAACAGCTATGTCAACACCATAGCCTCCTGTGATGTCCTGTACAAGTTAAATAGCTGATCATATTAGTTTAAGCAGTCAGTATGTTCTCAAATGCAAGCCAAACATTTGATCAGAACAAAACTCCATTTTAACAACCTAAAAAGCAAATAGCTATGGGCAAAATCTCCCAATAAATGCACATGTAAGACACATCAGAGTGCTAGAAGGAAAATTCAGATACTAACAAACAAAATCCAACGAACTAGTATTAAAAGCACAAGCTTTCCTTTATTATTAGATCGTGATAGGTGCAACTCATATTTTGTTCAGCTGGTTAATAAAAACAAAAGAAAACATATACCAATAGTAGTAATAGACTAGTTTATTAGGACAGCCTCACCATTAATCACCTGAAAGTCGCCATTCTCTATTATACTGGTTTTACCCATAAGTTTGTCACTTTAATCAAAACATTAAAACAGTGTTGTCAAAGGTGCACTTAAAGCGCGCTTACAACATTGAAGCGAGGCTCAAAACATATCGAGCCTCTTCACGTCGCTTCATGTGCAGTTAAAGTGTCATCATCAAGGTTCTAAGGCATAATTTCCCCTTGCCAGTGAGCAAGCCTCTTCTGAGGGGGCGACACTAAGCAAATAATATTTTACATCATAAAAAAATATTCAATTTCTTAGTTCATATATTTGTCATTCATGCTTATAATTATTAGACTTGGAACTAAACATATGTATTTGTATAGATCCCATCTCGCCAATAACAAATAATTTATACTACAAGATTTGAAGACTGGATTTAACAAAATCCACATAAAATGCATAAGCTAGACATGAACATAGTGCAGAAATAGCCCTCTTGAATACACAAGTTGGCCAATGAACTCAAGGCCAAAATTCAAGAACTTGCGCAATCAGAACCTATAGATCTCATTTGGAATAATTTCACTGCTCAGTTTGCACAACATTTTCCTATAATTATCTACAGCTGATGTTGCTCAGACTCCTCAAAAATGTCAACGGGTGCGTCGGATTCTCAAAAAATAGTGTATTTCTTTGAGAATCCAACTGTGGCATCGAAAGTGAAGAGTCCACACAACTTAGTCTACAGCACAGCGCATACAGATGTACTATTGGGCCTTGGCCTTAATGTATATTAGCATACAAACCCACCTCTTTATCTAGAAATCAGAATTGAGTAAATACTATATGGTGTTTGATAGTTAATTGAATGTTAATTTGATAGTATGTACATAACATGTTAAGGGAGAAGTCTATACCTTGATTGTCTTCACTGCATCCACCTTTGATGCATTTACACAATGAGTGGCTCCAAGGAACTTAGCTTTCTGCAATTTCTCATCTTGAACATCTACTGCAATAATCTCTGACGCCCCAAATGCTCTTGCTATTTGCAGACAGCTATACCGCGTTTTCAGGTAATAAATCACAGAAGCAAATCAGAATAAAAGTAGCAAAGCTTAACTCAAGATGCCCATCCACAGGATAGTAGAGGTAAGAATGAATAAAGATAAAGTATGAAGAAGAAACACGGTATAGTAAGGAAATCAATTGCGAATGCATAAAAATGAAGAACAGAACTTGACATTGAGTTGAATTAAAATGAAGGTTACTAATTAGACATATAGAGTCTCACCCGTGTTCAGACTGCAGGCATAATGTGCCCATGTCAGACACCCAAAACATTCTGTTTTATTCATTTTCATAGTTAAATCAAATTAAGATGATCCAACTTTTTACCTTGAGCCAACACCTCCTATACCAATCACAGCAATAGCATCACCTGGGCGCACCTCAGCAGCATGAGCCATAGCCCCATAGGCAGTAAAAACTGCACATCCTAAAATGGCGGATTCTGTGTATGGCAATGAATTTGGTAGAACAGCCAATGCATGTGCTGGAACCACACAGTATTCAGCTAGACCTCCCATGCTATACATATACACCGGCTTACCTGAAAGATCAAAATATGAATAGTTTTTTTTTGTAAAAGGTAATGTTAATCACATTAAGCAATTGAAAGTTTAAAACCACATTAAGCAATTAAAAGTTTAAAACCACAGTTGAAGAGAAGAATCAGGAGTTGATGAATAATGCTAGAAAGTTTCCATTCATATATAACTAGTCCAGCAATCATAGACAGCCTAAAAAGCCAATCTGAACACGTGCCAACTTAGCTGTTCAGATAGTCCATAACGTTCATACTCATCATACATATCAGTTAATCAATTGTCTCAACACGAACTAGTTGGGGACCACTCCGTGGAGTTTTTGAACACTTGTAACTTTTTAAAAACATTGAAAATGTTAATAGAAAGCATGATGGGGTACTTTTTTTTTATTTTTTTTTGATGACCGTGGTATCCGAGCTAGCTTTCGCGCACCTCGACTAATTCCACGAGATACCTGTCACCTCTTAACAACAATAGGTATCAGGTAACTCTGGGATGACGGGGTACTATTACAAGTAAACAGATATTTCTCAATGTGACACATTCATCTACATCCTACAATGCTGAAGAAGAACACTCATGCATATGTAATAAAGGTTCAAACTGTATTAACATACTTCTTTCCTGAGCCGTAAATTCTTCAATAGAAGTAAATTCTTAAGTAACATTTTTCAAACCTCCTTTTTCTCTTAAACTTGGTAATATGGGTTTCGAATATCTCCTAGACCACTGCCTTCCTTCTCATGCAACAAGTAGTATCTATGAAGAACTAGTGATACAGCAAGAATAGAGTGGAAACCCAAACTAAGTGTGTTCAATCTTCACAGTTACAATAAAAGTAGTCAGTTTGATTCCCAGATAAGTGAGACTTTGCTTCAGAAAAATTGCAACAAAGACCTTCTTTACTGATTACAGGACCATGTCAAGCCATCTGTTCAGTAGCTTAGAGAAACCACTAGCATAAGCCAAAAAGGTAGAAAATTGAACATTTGATGCATATTGCATTGAAGAATCATGCTTGACCTGAATGCTTGAGAAGACCATATGTTTAATTTTGAAACTCAAATAGAAACCAGAAAAAAATTGCAAGTAATAACAGCCTCCTTACCACTATTGCGGAGGAACAGTCGCGTTTCCCCATCATAAAGGGTTCCCTTCGCTCGGTTGTAAGCAAAGAAATCCTCACATAAGTCATCTTGACCCTGTGTTCATTAGATAACTATGGTATCAAATAATTTGGCATGACTGCATCATGATATGCAAATATTGTAGGTTTTATAGGAAACAAATCCACGTATTGTCACCTTAGAGCAGAAAGAACAGCTACCACAAGGCATGATGAAAGCTCCAACAACTTGAGATCCCACAGGAAACCTGAAAAATATAACAAATTCTTCTCATCATTGATTGGCAAGGACAACTACATCAAGGGAAAACTATAGTATGTTTCAAGAAAATGTAATTGTTTAACCTTTCAATGATTTTACTGTCTGAGAGCTGTCCATGTTCAACCACTTCACCAGTTATCTCATGCCCCACAACACAAGGGCTAGCAAATGGAAGTTCACCCTTTATTACATGCAGGTCAGAGTGGCAGACCCCACAGGCTGTAGCAAACACATCAATAATAATTTAGCTATCATATTCTTCTTATATAGTTACCATTTGCATTAGCATATGCAATTAACCATACAAACATAGACCTACAATGTAAGCTTATAAGTGTCGAGCCAGGATAGATAAAAGTCTTGCTAGTTAACCTAAGAAAGGGCCAATCACATACATTTTGTCAATTTTTAAATTTTTTAAAGAGACAACTCCTTTTCTAGATTGTCCAAAGATGGCAACTTTTGCACAATTTTCAAAAGATAGTGGCACACGGTTTGAAACTCGATGGATGATGGGCTCACTTAATTACCAGCAGGGTCGAACCACACGTGATGCATTGCATTCTTACCACAGAAAAGAGGCAGTCATCATAGGATTGATTATCTGGCAGAAAAGCCAATGTATAAGGAATATAAAAAGTAGTGTAGTGACCTGACCTTTAGTTTTGATGAGAACTTCATTAGCTTTAGGTCGAGGCATATGAAAGTCTTCAAAGGTGAGGGGTTTGCCTGGTTCCCAAAACACAGCAGCACGCATGTGAGAAGGGCCACCGCTTAGGTGGTAGTAGGAGGCCTCTGATGGTGTTGTACTATTCTTCTCTGATTCAGAAATTGAACAGAAGGATCGATTAGTGAAAGGGGTTGTTGATCTTGCTAAAAGTGCAATCTTTGATGATGTGCTTCGAATGGCGCTGCGGATTAAGTGAGGGAAAGACATTGTTGATCAATTGCAATCGTCTTTGAACAATCAATCCTTTTCTTGTTTTTCAACTACAGATTCAAATCGACTCTGGAAAGGGACTTGTTAGTATTTTAGTATTACTATGACATTAATGGATAAACATTAAGATACAAATAAATTATTATGATGTATCAAGAATGGAAGGAAAATATATGATACCAAAATAAGGATAAAGTTGCCTAATATATCACCATTATTTTGCAAGCTGAGTCACTTTTATATCAGCTCTATTAAATGCAAATTTGAGGAGTATAATAACAATCGGTCGGACAATCAAGGAATATATTCGAGAGTAATGAAAAGTTTAAGGTTTTTGTAATTAGGGAAACTTTTGGGATATGGTGTAATTAGCCTTCAAATGTATGATACTTTTGTGAGTTATACAAAAAAAAAAAACTATGTCATTACTAATATACATTCGTCCACTTTTAAATATCATAATTTCCTTTTATTAGAGTCAAACAATAATAACTTTGATTAACATTTTACGATGTATTTTTTCGTCATATTGATATGCAAAAAATTGAAGTTTATAGTACTTTTCGTATAGTTTTTGAATATTTAAATTTTTGTTAAAATATCGAATGAATGTAATCTAATATAACTTTGAAATTAGTCAAATTGACTTTCGAAAAGCGTGACATGACAATTAAAAGTGGACATAGAGAGTACTTACTACTATTAATAAGGAGGACCGGAGAGGAGATTAGCCCTCTGGCCTCTCCCACTTATTTAAAGTGTGACATTACTCGATTATTTACTATTGTAATTCTCGGTCTTCGTATTTTTTTATCTAGTTGCCGTAAGTTGAAGCTATGTCGTGTCCTATCTAATTACGTCCCCTAGTTCTTCTTCGATCTATCTCTAACTCTTGCTATAGCCAATCTTTCACACATTCTTAATGATGCATCCATACAACTCCTCTTTACATATTTAAACCATTCTAGTCTTGCTTTCCTCATCTTATCTAATATAGAGGTCACTTCTACTTTACCTCGTATAACTTTGTTTTTAATCATATATCTCATAATATATCCACACATCCATCTTAACATTCTTCCAAAAATATACCAAAATCTCGTTTGGTGCGATCACTCTTTCTCTCCTTATTTTAAGAGTAGCCTCCTTAACTGTGGAGCCTTTATGAATCTACAATACCAATATCTTTACGACTTTCGGAATAGTCTAACTCCCCAACACGATATTCATGTCCCCTTCTTCGTTCAAGAGCTTATGGGAATATGTGTGCCATCTCCATCTAGTGCGCCTCTACTACTAATATTTCTCCATTCTCTTCCTGGATTCACTTCATTTGGTCCAAGTCACGGGCCTCCTCTCTCTAGCCTTGACAACCCTGTGACAACTTTGTATCCCCGCCTTGGCACTTGAGCTCTTCATACAAGTACTCAAAAGTAGTCGTCTTAGGCGTAGTGACCGCTAGATTCCGTTCCTTAGCTTGGTGGATGCCTTTACACAGTATAAGATATATGCAATTTGGTGCAACTCAAGGCAAGAGATGAATTGGTTGACAAATTCAAAGCTCGCTTACAAGCTGCATGCATCTGTTGTCAAATAAATGATCACCTCCTTATTCATCTTTGAAGTTTCAAGATTGTTGCGTGAGGTGGAGCTAAGGAATTTTGTTAGAGAAAGCTAGCTTAGCAGGCTATTCACATACCAGATTACTGGTTTGCTGATTGGTCAGTGATTGTACAATAATTAATTATAATCATATCAATTTTGTCATGGAATTGAAAAAGAAATTAGATATAAATAAGGTGATTAGCATATATATATATATATAGAGTATATTTCATGTTCTCTATTTTCTTCTTGTTTGAAATCAAAATATAATTGCAGACATTGGTTTATTACTTGTAACTCATGAATACCAGAAAGTGTAAAAGAGCAATAGTTCTAGTGCAGCTACTCACCATATATTCATGTTTTGATCATAGGAGTAAAACATTAGTATAGGCAGAGTAAATTAATACTACTATTCAAAATAATTTTAAAAAAGGAAGAAGAGTAGTAGTGAGAAAAAGGCTTGTTTGTTTAAGACTTGAAGCAGAAGCATGAAAAGAAGACAGATAGAGGTGGCACATCTCTGTCTCCTAAGTCCTAACTTTGCCACAGACATAAGTTAGAAAATTAAGCATCTTACAGAAATAAGTTAGCTAATCACAAACTAATGAATGGAATAAGGTTGTGGTTGAGCAGTAAGTAACTAAAGTTCTCGAATCCTGGGTACGGAATTGCCAAAGTGCTTTACCTCCTTTCCGGTGCAAATCCCGATATAATTGGACTCCAATATAATTACTAGATATCATTAATTACAATAGATAGCTATATACACATACTGAAGAAACATAAAGCCTGATCAGAGTAACATGATCATCTGGGAAATGTTGAGATTCAAATAATTCATAGCTATGGACTATAGTATGATATATCCAAGCGACCGATTGACCAATAATAATAATATATAAATTGCTTAGCAGAAAAGATATATACTACTAGTATATAATTATGGTGTAAAACTAAAAGTCAAATTGTGACAACACACATCTGCACTTCCTTGGAGAGCGGCGTTTTTGTAGATCCAAAGCAAATCAATTACGTCTCTTCAACTTTAATTGTCATCATGATATATACACTAGCTAATGAACTTATTTTATCTTATGTTTGGTTGGAGCCTCCAGATAGTAATTGTAACTTATTTCCAATCAAACGAGTCACTTGACAATTAATGTTTTCTTCCCACTAGCTGATTAATTTGTTTAAAATATATATATGGAAGTGGTGATGAGTGGGACTTAAGAGTGTGGAATCCCATACCATTACTCTTCACTCCTCCCCCACCCCCACGTGCTCTTCAGTAGTGTACATGTTAAATGTTAATCAAGAGCAGGCTTGATGAACTGCACCTTACCTTTCATATATATATATATATATGCCATGCCAGTTGCCAGTTGCCAGTTGCCAGTTGCCAGTTGCCAGTTTTAATCACTTCATCCATAAGTCATAAACTCATCAATCCCACTAGCCACCTATAAATACGTCACCTGATCAATCATTTACCAATCTATATTGCCCATATATACAACACCTACAACAAATCCATAGTATATATTATAATTATAGTAGAAGCTGCAGATATATCGAATTAGCTAGCGAAGATGCAGAATTACGAAGTTGTAAAGGAATTGGGATCTGGTAATTTTGGTGTGGCCAGGCTCATGAGGCACAAAGAAACTAAACAGCTTGTTGCCATGAAATACATAGAGCGAGGCCGCAAGGTACCCTGCTCTGTTTTCTGCTTATATATATATATATATATAAATAAATAATACTAATACTAGTAGTTTAATTCATTCGTTGTAGATTGATGAGAATGTGGCAAGAGAAATCATAAATCACAGATCATTGAGACATCCAAATATTATTCGTTTCAAAGAAGTGTTATTAACATCAACACATTTGGGAATAGTAATGGAGTATGCAGCTGGTGGTGAACTCTTTGATCGCATCTGTCAAGCTGGGAGATTCAGTGAACCTGAAGCTCGATACTTTTTTCAACAGTTGATCTCTGGAGTCCATTACTGCCACAACATGGTACTTCTTTCATTTCATTTCTATTATATAGTATCATCGATCGATCCTTCACTGATAATTTATAATCAATATTGTACAGCAAATCTGTCACAGAGATCTGAAATTGGAAAACACACTGTTAGATGGAAGTCCAGCACCTCGTCTTAAAATTTGTGACTTTGGTTACTCCAAGGTACTTACATATACTATAAAATTAATTTCATATATAGCTCTATATATACCGTACTAATTTAGTCATTACAGTCGTCTGTATTGCATTCACGTCCCAAATCGACTGTTGGAACACCAGCCTATATTGCACCCGAGGTTCTATCGCGCCGTGAATATGATGGCAAGGTAACATAGTATGATTTTTTATTTTTTTGTTGTTGGTTAAAATCTAAGTGAAATACTATACATTGAAGCAATGCAAGTTGTAAAAACACTAGCATGTGAAGTTTGCATTATATCATGTGATGGTGACTTATAAAATAATCAAGATAACATATATTATTGGACCTTATCCTTGAAGTTAATTATAATTTCTTGAGTGATCCTACTTTCAACTAGTTAATTAAACATGTCATTTTATTGGTCAAGTATACCTACTCTCCTGGCCCTTATATATTTTACTAGTTGTCTTTTTCTTTTATATGATATTAAAAAGATGTTTTCCTTTTTTTATTAGTCTGCAGATGTATGGTCATGTGGAGTGACTTTATATGTCATGTTGGTGGGAGGATATCCTTTTGAAGATGTAGATGATCCCAAGAATTTCAGAAAAACTATTTCAGTGAGTTTTCTCTCTTTTTAAATAAAATAAAATAAATTGACATATGCACTTTATAATATTAATATATGGTGCTTTTCCTTTTTGCAGAGAATAATGGGTGTTCAATACAAAATCCCAGACTACGTCCATATATCTCATGATTGCAAACACCTTCTTTCTCGCATTTTTGTTGCCAGTCCTGCCAGGGTATTATATGATTCATGCAATAAACAATTGTAGTATAATTTATGTTACAACAATTGTCCTTTTTAACTTGAAATCTATAATATCCAACTTTAAGTGTAGACATTTGAATTTCTATAAAGTTGAACACTAGTATAGGACATGTCTGTCTACTTGTTCAACTTTAAACATGTTTTAGTGTTTATTTATGCACATCCGAAATTGGAAGGCATACATGTTAGCTGAGGTCAATCTAAAAGGGAAATTCATGTATTATGCCTTCATTAAATGTTGACACTGCTTACTAAAATTTCTACATATGCTGTTGTGTACTAATGTATGATATCTGCTGGGCAGAGAATCACACTAAAAGAGATCAAGAACCATCCATGGTTTTTGAAGAGCTTGCCAAAAGAACTTACAGAATCAGCTCAAGCAGTGTATTACAAAAGAGACAATCCAACATTCTCCCTTCAAAGCATTGAGGAGATCATGAAAATTGTATCAGAGGCAAGAAATCCACCACCTCCATCAAGGCCAGTTCCGCACTTTGGCTGGGGAACTAAAGAAGAGGAAGAAGACGGAGAGACCAAAGAAGAAGACGAGGAAGAGGATGAAGAAGACGAGTATGAAAAACAAGTTAAGCAAGTTCATGCAAGTGGAGAGTTTCATATCACACATGATGATGCTTAAGTTTACCATTTATCATTTTCAGTATAGTCTCTGATTTTGATGTTCTGTACAACTAATAACAGCACTTGGCCTATTTCCTACCATCAACAAACTTTTCAAAAATATTACTAGTATTCCTTCCTTGTATTGAGATTACAGGGTCAAATGCTTCTATCTGAAAGACTAATGGAAGGATATCTGCATACTTCTTTCTAAGAAGACATTACACTTAACACTTCACCAGAAATGGGGTTTTCCTAACTGGATATTCCTTTTCTTTCCTTTTGAACTCAAAGCTCTGAACATAATTAGCACAACAAAGACAATAAGCTGATTTACACCCTTCTAATGGAACTGAAATGATAAGATTGTAATTCATTTCTAATAATCAAACATTAGACAACGGTTGTCGCCCAAAGTTTTAACCAATTACTGAACAATGGCATACCACAATCCTACAACAATTAACTCATTATATTCTCATGACAATCCTCCAAAGAGAAAACAGAGGAAACTTCATACATGCAGAAGTCCTTCCCAGCCATCCCAACTACAAAGCGAAGCCCTTCAAATATTCTGGATCTCGCTTTGCACGTTCCTGGAATTTCTTGAACCAGCGATCCAATATATCCATAGGCACCACCAGCTTACTGCCATCCACTCCACAAAATGACTGCATAAAATTGAATAAATTCTCGCCAACTTTCAGTGCCAACCTCTCAATTTTCTGCCCTGCAGCCACATCAAGGGAGGGAAGTGTTGCAAGATCCTCAACTGAAACACCTATCTTTGCAGAGATTGGAGTTGCATCAGCAGTGAGCTGCAGTTGCCCACCGGGCTCTGGCCAAGGAAGCGACAGCACAGCAGAGGGTCGAGTCAGTGTGACTGCACCACAAAAGAGGAAAGGTGAGCCAGGGGATTGGATATACACAGCGAGGGCCTTGTCTGGTGGCAGCGTGAAGTTGTTGAGGAGGAATATGCAGACTTCTCGAATCGAATCATATGCTTCCCCTGCACATGTAATGCAACTGTCAAGTGGAAAAGTACAAACAGTCTTTTCTGATCAGTGAAGAATGTTTAAATTATCTTTGGGTTTTGGTTATGGAACTCACCAACAAAGGTGTTCATGTCAAGGACCCAATGGGTGGGGTCTATTTGAGCAAAGGTGGAGATATCCATAGGGAAGCTTCGATTTGGGAACACTACTCCAAACATTGTTAATTACTTTTTTCTCTTGTGTTTTTCCTGAGGAAGAAGAAAGGAACCACAGTTAGAAAATAGATTTCCGTAGCATCTAACAATCAGACGCTTCAAATTGCTTCACACTCAAACACGATAAGAAGTTTTGTCTTTGCCACAGAACAGCCTAGATTGTAGTTTTAGGTAAAGATTACAAAGTAGTTTGAAGTTGCTTACTTTGTGTTCAACACAAAAACACTGAGCAAAGTAATATCTGCCCAACCTTGAAATCATTTTTGCAAATGCACAATGAAATGAGCAAATCTCATATATTCTAGCAAAACAACCCCAAAAAAGAGTACTATCTGATACTGCTTGATGGCCCAAACTTACTTACCTCTCCTATGTGGTTTGCGAGCTATTGCATAGGAGCGGGGGTTTTACCCTGTGCGCACCCAAAGGGTAGCGGCTGCGGGTTTCCCTTGTCATCAAAAAAAAAAAAAAAAGAAAAAAAAAAAAAGGAAAATCGGCCAGCAATCTCAGACCTATGACACTAAGCAATCAGAAAGCAAAATAAATCATGAAGGGTAACCAGTTGGATCACCAACTACATAACACTAAAAAGTCCCAAAGGTTGACATAATGCCTCCTTTTTCTTGTGTCCATAATCAGATTGCAAACAAAAGCTACAAGTTAGTATACAAATGCAGTTCAATTTAACAGTCGTTAGTAGTAATATTGTTCCTTGTTCAGTTTTCAACTCCAAAAACATCAAAGTATGTCGAACTAAGACACAGAAGTTTAAAACCAAAAACATCAAAGTATGTCGAACTAAGACACAGAAGTTTAAAACCAAAAACATCAAAGTATGTCGAACTAAGACACAGAAGTTTAAAACCAAAAACATGCAAATAACACACAAAGAAATAAAAAGGGAACTCCTGAATCGGCATACAGCTTTGTGTTGACAAGCTGGATTCCAGGAAATTGCAAAAACCATGCAAATTATTCTGCCTACCGAGTAAAACTTCTGAAGAAAGTCAAGCCCTTCAAGACAGACTTCAAGGAAAAAAGCTGGCTAGTGAACTGACCACATCTGGGTCAATTTGCGTGTATCTCAATAATTCCACCAGGTACTTGCTAGTTCCCACCAACACAAGTACCGGGTAACTATGCCGGTTTATGCAGCTTGGAAGCAATAGCTTTACTCGTCCTGATCTCCAAGGTTTACACCCACGTTATATTCCACTTCTTCAAAATCCACTCCCCTTTTTCAAAATTCAGGTATAAACCTAGCTCTAGCACAAACATCCATAACTTGTACCACACTATCCTAGCTCCATGAGAAGTTCTTTATTAGAAAATTATCATAGAGCAGAACGACCATTCCCAAAGAAATCTCTTTCATAAAAATAGACTATAACTGTAAACAGGAAACAAAAATATACCAGCTAACATTTTGTATAGCAACAACATGCAAGACGAGAAATCTCAAAGGCAGCTCTGAGGTTAGTTTCTACCTTGAACCGTTTTAGTCGATTCAAAAACGAGTTTAACTTGTAAACATTGATGGGGTAAAGATCAATCACCCAAAAGATTTCTTCAAAAATAAAGATGCTTTATAGGAATGATAATTAAACTCATTCAAGATATACCACCTTTATAATCTATGCAAGCTAAACTACCAAGTGAAACATTCCCTCTGTACCAGATAGTGACGAAGCTTAATCAGTTAAAACCCACAAAATTTCCAACATATCCAAATACAACCACATGAGGTGATCAATTCAATCGGGCACTCGCAATCTAATTTCATTATTCAAATCTTTGACAACACAAAAAAAACATTGTTCAACTCTTTGACGGCATGAAAAAAAAAAAAACTCTGCCCTCGCTATTTTTTTTATAGAGCCAAAAAGATTTGTGCCAAAATCACATATGCCAAAAAGAACATAAGTCATTTGATGGTCAGAAGCAAATTGAAAGTTAAGCAGTGGGAAGCTATTCCCAGACAGCTTGAGAGCTGAGTGATGACCTTGTTTGACATGCTTTTTTCCTTCCAAAGCGAAATAATCACTCATGAGCTAATTGCGCTCAATCTACATCCTACCTCACTCGATTAAGCTTTTCTTCTTATACATAGAAGGTTTTGCTCTCATATAGTGGTTTTTCCACTTCCTTCAGTTACATTAGGGGTGACATGAAGTTAAGATTCTTCTTTATCTCTAGTCACTACCTTCCTGGAACTACCTCCTTACTTAGATCGTTTGTTCCCCAATTCAAACTCGGATCAGTTGGCAAGTGGATTGCCTGGGTATGGAACTCTAAACTATAAATGCGATCTAGAAAGAGTGAAATCTAGTCTTTTGTCGTTATCCTTCACGGGTCTCAGCAAACAGACTGAATCGAGTGCGAGAATCTTTCGTAAGAACAACTGAGAGTGACCGACCTGTAACCCGAAAGAAGTAGTTTTCTCTTAAGGCATACTTGAAAGAAAAGTAGGCTTTAGAACAATGAAGTAAAAGGCATGACTTTTTAATGTTTTTTGGGGCATACTTGAACGACTCGCTTTACTGAAAAAGGCGGCTGTATATAAAGATATTTATATATAAAGATATTTATACTTCTTTTCACATATGGAAATATGAAATTCATACTCATGTGACAAGTCAAGACCCTGAAAAAGTAACTAATTAAATACTACATTTAGAAGCTCATTTACTCTGTAATTTAGACAAGAATGGAATTGTGATGCTGGGATGTTGGGTAGTGATGGGTGATATTTTAGTAGGTAAATTAATAGCCCAGGTCATGAAAGAATCTTTGTACGCTCCGGAAGATAGATTGTTAGGAGCTATACTTAGTATTTAGGTATCTACTTCAGAGAAACACCATAAAAGTAAATCAACCAACTACAGCCTCAATCCCAAATCAATTATATGAATTGTCTGTATCTATTCATTTCTACTAAAAAACGGTTCGACCTTTAAAACTTCTAAGGCAAATTCTTGATTAAATTATTCTGACAGTGGCATACAACACCATAAAAGTAAATCAATCAACTACAGCCTCAATTGTCTGTACCTATTCAGTTATACTAAAAAAGGTTTGATCTTTAAGACTTTTAAAGCAAATCCTTGATTAAATGATACTAACACTGACATACAGCACCATAAAAGTAAATCAACTATAGGCTCAATCCCAATTCAGTTAAATGAATTGTCTGTACCTATTCAGTTCTACTAAAGAGAAGGTTTGATCTTTAAGACTTATAAGGCTTAATTCTTGACTAAATTAGGCACTTATTTCTAACAGTGACATACAACACCATAAAAGTAAATAGATAATAGCAATAAGAAAAAGGAGGATGTTGGGATAGTGTACCAAAAGCTGTGAATTAGTCCAGCGATGATAGCAACTCCAGAGGCTTGTAAATGGAGAGTTCTAAGCTATGAATGGCCGTATCCTTTTAGTTTCAAGATTAAAGGTAGGGTTTTTTTTTTAGAAAAAGGAGGAAGGAAAGATTGAAGACCAAAAAAGAAAGTGGAGATTACTAGTATTTGCATCGACCATTTTTTAATTTATATGTTGGATGCAATGTATTTCATCATGTGGAAGAAAGAATGAGTACACATCTTGTAAAGTCTAGAAAGGTCTAGAACATTTGCACTCTGCTTTTGCTCAAATTTGAGGGGTAACATTAAAGAGCAAATTTCATAAACCAAGCTATTATAAGTGCTAATTAATCAATGAAATGATTATGCCAATAAGTATATAAATTGTTTGAGGTTAATTTTAAATATATATGATTTGATTGATAACGGATCGGAGAGATAATTATATTTAATAATTTAACCTATTAGATATCTATTTTTTAATATATTAGTCTGTGAGTCGATCAATAAACTATCAGCTGATTTGATATCAGATTAGTAATTATCGAGATGTATTGGTTCAATCATTTTATGCTTCTTTCTTTTAGTTTCATTAACCAATATGTTGATTTCACATCAAGCAAAACAATTATTTTGACTTAAGCAGATAATTCTATGATTGTAAATCATAATGGAAAATACATGAAAGTCTAAATTTTGAGGGTGCACGCACATAAACATTTATTTTACAAATATATTGATGGTAAAAATGTAATTATTATCATTTTTAATAGGTTAAATTTAGCATATAATTGAGTAATTAGTTTCGCACTGATAAATTGTTAACTATAAATTTTTTATCCGTTAACCTAATTCTAATAAGTCGAGCCAATTTTGTGATAGACTTGTTGGTTATGACTAAGTTTTGAACAACCCTGCTAATTGGTGTATCTAAGAAACGTGTGTCTTTAAAAGTGGTCTATTTTTAGTTGAGAAAATCATGCCTATAACAATATTTGAAGATTTTACATATCCGAAAGCTAAAAAAAAACAACACAAGAAATCTAAATTCTCTTTTATCAACTCTTCATCACGACAAAAAATCAAATTCAAGTAATTATATTCGTGATTCACTTCATATGTGATTTCTAATTGACAGTATTAACAATAATTTTTTGTATTAAAATTTTCACAATGTATCTGTATTTCACAATTTCACTAATTCTAACTAGTACTATGTTTTTATATAGTATCAATGTCACTCAATATATTTAACATCTATTTGACGTATTCAATATCAATTTTATCTAGTACATATAATACTAATACTAATTTAATGTATAAAGTATCAATTACATAAAGTATATTTAAATACATATAGCTAATATCAAAAATACATATATACCAAATATCAAATATGCATTGATATATTCGTCAAATAAGCTAATATTTCGTGTATTTGCGAAATACATACCAAAAAGACGATTTTTTTTATACATAAATATGAAATGTATCTGTTCGTCATTTTAATTTTTTATGAGGGATATTAAAGTCATCAAAAAGAGAAATGAGAGTAGACTTGGGCATCTGAGTCACCATAGCATATATCTGACCAAAGTGTCAGAAATGCACACAGAAAGGGAGAGGGAATCTAGAGAGGTAAAATCTTGCCAAAGAGAAAAAAAAAAAGGTCTTGATAATTAGTAAAGTTTTCATTTTTAAGCTCTGATAATCAAGATTCAGTTCAGAGGACCACATCTATGGATTCCTCAGATCCTGCCAAGACAAAAACATCATCTTTATCAACCCCATCTAAGCATTTTTGGGTTCTTCCTTACAAAACTCAAAGTCTTGAGAGTCTTTACACTCTAGGCAAAATATTGGGTCAAGGTCAGTTTGGAACTACCTATCTTTGTACTGAAATATCAACTTCTAATCTTTATGCTTGCAAGACTATACCAAAGAAGAAGCTCATCTGTAAGGAAGATTATGAAGATGTTTGGAGGGAGATTCAGATAATGCACCATCTATCTGAGCATCCAAATGTTGTTAGAATAAAGGGTACTCATGAAAATGCTTTATGTGTACATATAGTTATGGAGCTTTGTGCTGGTGGGGAACTTTTTGATAGGATTGTTGAAAAGGGGCAATATAGTGAAAAAGAAGCTGCTAAATTGATCAAAACAATTGTTGGGGTGGTGGAAGCTTGCCATTCATTAGGGGTTATGCATAGAGATCTAAAGCCTGAGAATTTCTTGTTTCTTAGTTCTCAAGAGGATGCTGCTCTCAAGGCCACTGATTTTGGCCTTTCTGTTTTCTATAAGCCAGGTACATTCCCCTTATTCATCAAATAAGGGATTTTGGTTTGATCATCTTTTTTCTGATATTTATTTTCTTGATATTGTTCTCTAGGTTGAGGAGTGGAAAGCTTATCTTTTCTTTTAACTGCTTGATTGTTAGCATAATCCTTGATCATAGGAATTCATGATTTTCACAAACAAATCAGTTATCAAGTAAATGGTGATTCATGATGCCTTTAAGTTTGCAGCTAGACTGAGAAACTGTGGTTCTTGTAATGCTCATGATGGAAAAATACTTCTTTTCTTAGGGACAGTTACTAAGGGGATTACCTACTTCTCTTATTCTTATGATAGCTGAGATGCTTCTCTAATTTGACCACTAAGGTTTTAGCTTATTACTAATATTATCTTTTTTTAAGAACAAGCTCGAGTCTTTCTTTGTTAATGATTTGAATTATATGGAATTAATGACGGAACAATAGGTATTCAGAAGTTGGTCAAGTCTTAATTTGTTATTCTAAATGGAGATTCCCACTTTTTGTTTCTTCTCCTCAACTTTTGGATCTGCAGGATTTGCATAATTGCATTATAACAGTAGTTGTGTATGCACAGTTCTAGAAAGTACTTTGCCAAAGCAAAATTGTTTGTATAAGTGTCCTTTTTTTTATTGCTTTATTACTAGTATTCCGACTGAATAGTACATAGCTTACCAAGTTTGTGAATGCCAGACAATCTATTTAGAGAGTGTTCTCGAACATGAAAATGATAATTGTGTCTTAAATCTGATGATGACATTTGTAACTTCAATTTATTTACTGGTCCTTCTAATCTTGGCATGAGTATTCAAATTGTCTCGTTCCATTTTCCTTTTGAATGTGATTGTTCCATTCAACTTGGTCTTGCTGAATGAAAAATTTACTTCGTTAATTTCTACTGCTATATGTTTCTGGTGAGGTTCTGTTTTATTTCAGTCTCTAACACTTTAACTTTTGCTTTCACTTACTGATATGATGTTTTCAAATGTGAAAGCCCAGCAACCTTCCTGACAATTGACATTATTCATTGCATCATATTTTTTTCTGAGACAGTTGGTCATTACATTTGTCCTACTGAGAATTGCTGATTTTTTGTTCTACTTAATTTAAGAGTACTTGACCTTTAATGGTAAAGGTAAACAGTTCTGTTCCTTGATGTATTTATTGTTATCAGGTGAAACATTTTCTGATGTTGTTGGAAGTCCTTATTATGTTGCCCCAGAGGTTTTATGCAAGCATTATGGACCTGAATCAGATGTATGGAGTGCAGGAGTTATCTTGTACATATTACTTAGTGGTGTTCCACCTTTTTGGGCAGGTATTGTCATTGCCAGGTTCATATTTCTATGGGTGTTGAGGAGGAAATAAAGTCTGTTATAAAGTTCTTCTTTCATGCTCATATGATCTTATAATTCTTATTGTTTTCCTGATTCCAGAAACTGATATGGGAATATTTCGTCAGATACTGCGAGGCAAACTAGATTTAGAATCTGAACCTTGGCCTGGAATTTCAGATAGTGCAAAGGATTTGATACGCAAAATTCTTGATAGGAATCCAAAGAGGAGGTTAGCTGCCCATGAAGTTTTGTGTAAGTCCTTCTAGTTGTGAAAACTGGGACTTATTTGGCTCTGGAAAATGCTGTTACCCTCTTAGTGTCATTCTTCAAGAAGTTGCATATTTCAAAAACATGTCCACGAACATGTTGAAACAGAGGGATTTTACTATGAGCTTACATTTTTGTTTACTGTGACTCAGGCCATCCGTGGATCGTGGATGACTCAATGACCCCTGATAAACCTCTTGATTCTGCAGTTCTTTCACGCCTCAAGCAATTCTCAGCAATGAACAAACTAAAGAAAATGGCTTTGCGTGTAAGCTCTTGAAAAGTTTGTTATCCGCTTACATGTGTCTGTACTCTCCTTGCCTGGAACAACTTTTGCCATACAGTTTTATAGTGTTCCAAGAACTTCAGTTGTAAAGAAATTGAAATTGGATCTAGATGCTGTTTTAAAAGAAAAAGGAAAATGCAAAATAGTAGTATAGAAGTGTAGAAATATGGGTAGAATTGAAAATTATTTGGGGGATGGGGAGTATGGAAGAAGTATGCCACATCCTAGAAGCTGTTAATGCAGATCATATTCATGTAACATCTATATCCATGTATATCGTCATTTCTAATTAAAGAATGCAAGTAAATGAACAATAACTACTACCATGCCACAATGATACACTAGTTGGGTTCTTTATTTGAATCCTTTATATACATTCCACTCTCTGAATTGTTCCACTTTTATCGGATGTCCCCAAAGGACTTATAGACATTCCACTCTCTATATGGTTCCATTTTTGTCGGATGTCCCCTAAGGGATTATATACATCCCACTCTAGTTGAGTTCATCTTATTCCATTACTAAATAAGGTCCTTTAAGACAAACCAGTGATAGTAGTATTATCTGTACCTCACAGTACGGACATACAAATCTCTAGGCTTATCTTGGGTTCCTACATTGTTTTTATCAAGTTGTGTCTTTCCTGAATATAGATACCAAATTGCGAGATCATAAACTAGTTACCACTATAGTGGTCCCTTCCCTTAGTGGATTTGTGCTTATTCAATCTTCTTCTCCTTTTTTCCCAGATAATTGCCTTTCCCGTTATTCTAATTTTCTTATTTGTTGAACCATACCTCCGTGAGAGAACATGTACTCTGTTAGTTTGTATCTTATATATATTCTTGCAGTATCACAAAATGTATGTCAATTTGGTCCTACTTTACCAAAGGAGAGAAAGGAATGAGAAAAGCTAAAATGGGAAAGGAGCAAACAGTTTATCCTCTTGCAGTTTTACCAGATATGTCTGAATTTTTAACAGATGCTGCAATCACACCATTTAGTTATATTCTTTTTGCTGGGTTCTGTGTCGGTGTGTCCTGCTTGTGCCGATTTATACTCGGAGTGTTGGAAAATATCATTTTTTTCTTAAGAATGGGAATATGTGTAGAAACTTAAATACTGCTGAAAGTATCTTATCTCACTTTCAGCTAATGTGTTGCCGATGACTTTTGAAGTCAAAATCCGTTATACAATAACCAAATATAATTTGAACTCAATGAGCTGTCCTAATTTTTGCTGACATTGTTGTTGAATGGGCCAACAGATTTTTCCTTCTGGGTGGAAATTATAATTATGATTGGGGTGCTTCTAATTGCTATTTAACTGATATTTATTTTGAGAAGTCCAATCACTATCATTCTAATTCAATGTTCAATGTATTATTGAGTTATATATTTGATTCTTGTTTTACTCATTCTCTTATTACTTGTAGGTAATTGCCGAGAGGCTATCAGAAGAGGAGATTGGTGGCCTCAAGGAGCTATTCAAAATGTTAGACACGGACAATAGTGGAACAATAACCTTTGAGGAACTAAAAGAGGGTTTGAGGCGAGTAGGTTCGGAACTAATGGAGTCTGAGATCAAGGATCTTATGGATGCGGTAAGAATTATCCTCATTGTGTTTTTGTGTGATATGCCCACCTTGTCTTTCTTCCACTCACTTGTGCTTATGTGTGTTATAACTTTCCGCTCATTTAACTACATAGATCCAACCATGTTTTATTTAACAGGCAGACATTGACAACAGTGGAACAATAGACTATGGGGAGTTTATTGCCGCTACTGTTCATTTGAACAAATTGGAAAGAGAAGAGAATCTATTATCAGCCTTCTCTTTCTTTGACAAAGATGGTAGTGGCTACATAACTATCGAGGAACTTCAGCAAGCCTGCAAGGAATTTGGTCTAAGTGAGCTCAATCTTGATGAAATAATTAAAGATATTGATCAAGATAATGTAAGTTCTCTTCTCTTATGTTTTTTATATCATGCACATATATAAGAAGTAAGGGTTGATTAAGTTACATAATGTCTGCCAATTTATTAAAAGACATTCAATGGGGTTTATGAAGATTTTGCTCAGCTTTATCGATTGTCTTGAGGGTCAGATGCTCTAAACCTTTCACATGATATAAAGTCAACCTTTTGCAAGCTTATTTGCACACCCATAAATACACCAAAAGTCTTCTGGGGAACCCCAGATCCACTCGGATGGGTGTTTAGTTATGTAGTGTCCAACATCCAAGAGTGTTTATAAAGGTGTCGATTTGCTTCATCGCAATATATGCTGAAAAAGGTTGTCAATGGTCAAAGTAAGTGATGCCTAGTACTATTACAAACGCTCTCCCATTGCAAAAAGGAATGAGAAAAATCTGTACTATTACAAACACCTTCCCATGACTAGTCTCATTTTGTGCTGACTGTACCAATGCTGAAGATGAGTTTACTGATTTACACTGTGTTTAGTAACAGAAGAATCTGCCATGTACCATTCCAGGGAATGGTCTTTGCGTTGGTTTTTATGTTCAGCTAGATAGGCTGTAGTTCTCTCTCTCTTGTAAAAGGTTTAATTTTTTGTTTGAATTCCTATCAGCTCAACTGGTTAACTTAGATGTTTAATGATTAGATGAGTTCAGTTCATTTCTCAATTTCCAACTCAATTTGTGTGCAACTTGTCCTTCCATCTTCTGTTAATTCTTAGTGTCTGTTCCTGTGTTTTCCCCACTAAAAGAGCTTACAAATTGCAGGATGGACAGATAGACTATGGGGAGTTTTCTGCAATGATGAGGAAAGGCACCGGCGGAGGCGTTGGAAGGAGGACCATAAGAAACACTTTGAATTTAGGAGAAGCACTTGGACTCGTACAGAGTGAAGAAAACGTATGACCAATAAACGCGATGTTTCTAATTTCTTTTTGCCATGAAGGTCCAATTATATGACATTTACTGCTACAAGGCTTAGGTTTTGAACTTGATCCCTTCCCTTGCTTTATTGATGGCTGTTTTTTTACCTTTATTTGTCCAAGCTTAGAACAATTTTCTTCTAAATCTGCTTCATTTTCCTTCTAGATGTTAGCCTTTGTGCTGATTTTAATTTTTGGATCGTTCAAAGTCTCATTGGAAGGTGATTTTTAAATATCTGAATACTGTGGAACCTATACTGCTATAGACATTCACGCCTCAAGAAAAGAGTATCAGTCTCAAACATATTATCCGTTTCTTCCTCAACTCAACAATGACAGCAGTGATTGCCTTCCCAACACGTAATACTTTGGCTTCAAGTTCGTTGTCCTCCTGATTATATAAGATAGACAATGATTGAATGAGGATATTGCATTGTATTCTCCTCTTGAAAATTAGAGAATATTGACTCACACCATACAGAAAAATGTTAAACTGGCCATTGATGAAGTCCATGCTATGATACCAACTTGGTTGTTTGTTTTTTCCCTGATCAGATCTTAAATTTCAAAATCAATGCTGTGCATGTTTTCGTCTTATAGAAGCAAAAACACTTATTGCTTATGTTTGTGGCATTGCTAATTAAGGCCAGAACATGTACACATATTGCTCAAGACTTGAAAGTGACCTTCAAACGCATTCAGATTAAGTTATTGCTCATAACACTCTGCTAACTATACTTAATGTAGTTCAAGAAGCTATATATGGAAATAAAACTGGATGTATACCAAAGATCTCCACATGAAATGAGGGCCATACATCCCATCAGATGATATATTATTCAACACTATAATGCTGTCTTAAAGTTTATCCTTCATTCATTGTAAAATTGAGATAATCATACTCATTTCCCCATAAATTAAGCTCTCTTTTATTATGGAAACAGATAATACATCCCCTAATATGTATATTTCTGAGATAAAATAGGACCCAGTCACTAGCAGAGTACTTGAACAGAAGAGCCAAATTCACAACCACACACACATATATAGGCCAACTTCTCTTACTTGATGCCAGCTATCCAAATTAAGCAGTGTAGGACATGTTGAGAATCGATGTAGGATAATCTTACCTTGAAGATGGTAGTCCAATTGTTGTCGATCCATCTTTGAAATATATCTATATATGTCATCCTCTTCAGGTCTCTTCTCCCAGCTCCCGCTACATCTATCTGCTACCCTCTCACCTTGATCTCTTTGGAATTCATGAATGAAAATGCATTCTTTATATCTATATATATATCTTGAAAGAGTTCTCGTGTATTGCTTCCACATTCAAAATAGCTAGGTTCTTTTGGGATGTCAGGCAAAGATGATTTGTACATATAATATCCTGTTATTGCAAACACTAGCAAAGTCCATTCCTTCATTGCTGCTCCTCTTCCTCAAACATTAACTAATCCATTTTGATGCTTGTTTTGAAATATTAAGTCGTTTATACCATCCACTTGATGGGTATTTTAAGAATAATCTTCATAAAATCCATATACAAAACACTTAAAATAAAGATATGGATGTCTCTGTGTACAAAGTTGGTGCTGTAATGTCAAGTTTCAACGGTTATCAACTCAACCTCAGGTAATGAAGTTCAAAAACTGTGTATCAAATGTATATGTGCTGTAAAATGCACAGTATTGCTATGTTTTGTAATTATTTGAAAGAGTACACACTAGAAAGTGCAATTTTGAAGCCTAATTAAGCAAACATTCCTCAACGAAACAAAGTATAGGGAGTATTGGCCTGTTGCCCAATTCAATCTGAAAACGAATTTGATTGTGGTGCTTTTGAGATTTGCCATCGTTCTAAACCATGGCATTTACACTTGCAAGAATGCTCACCTCCTCCATATTACAAAACACAAAACCTCAAGGCATTTACTATCCACAAATATATAATGATGATACTACTAATTTGCTAAGGAAATGGTACGCGATAGCCTGACAAGAATAAAGTTACACAGGAATTTAATCAGAAAACTATCTAGTCACCGTGGCATGAAAGCCTCTTCGAACGGAACACAACCAGCATCCTTCACATGCAAGGCAGCTAAGCAATGGCATAAGTTAGTGTCTCGACGTCCTTTGGTCGCCACATTGTTTTCTGGCAATACAACAATCCCTCCTTGTCCTTGGAATAGGTCATACTGATTTCATATTGCATAGACTTGAGCATACTTTCTAACTCGGTTATAGTCTCCTCTTTGTCACGCACAATGAGCTTCCCTCCTGGTCTCAAAATGCGGTCAACTTCAGCAACTATTGCCGGTAAACCACACCTACAAGTTTTAAGAACCAAAGCACTATCAGATCACATACATAGAGAAACAGAAAATGAATGGTGCTGATTTAAGTCAGTAATTTTAAAGGTTCAATGTTTACTTTGTTTTAATCTTGGAGAAGAGATGGTCTGCATGGACAAGATCATACGATCTGGGGTAAGTGCTGAAGGATTCACACCAGTCATGATAAATTCCAAAAAGACCCCTTTCATAAATAATTGGTAGTGTATCTGGAGCGTCTACTGAGACAACGTTCATAACCCACACGTTCAAGTCTCTTAAAGCAGCTGCAAATCTGCAAGGGGACAGAAGTTTAACATCACAAGCCATTGAAGACGAAGAAAGATGCTATAGAAATAGTCACAATTGATGTAATCATTCCTGAGATGGCACCAACCAGGTACAATATTCTAACCAATGTGCAGAGCATTCCAACTAACACAGCATTAAAGATGATAATATCTCATGACAATTGCGGCTTTTGCAATGAAAACGGTGTTTGTTTAAAAAAATATGGTGTTTGAATGTTTTTTAAAAAAAGTTCAACACTTGATGAAAACATATGCCACCTGTCTGCTAGTCCATTAAAATCATAAAATCTAGGTCAGCAACAAGCTTCAACCAAAACTTCTTTGCTAGATATATTAGGCAGAGAGATGGATAGAAGATCTATAGATAGGAAACAAGTAATGTAGCACTCGGTACTTACCCTCCATAGATAGCACGCATGTCCATAACATTCCGCACAGTAGACCAATTTATCCCCATTCCATTAAGATATGAATTTGTCACCACATGTTTCCAGTGTTCATAATCTGCAGTAAAATCTTCCGGAGCTGGTTTCCCATATACTCCAACCTGCGAACTCAATAACCAGTAAGGTGATTTCGATAACCTGGCTGGCCATGGTTCTGGCCATTGAGATCCACGTTCCGATGTGGCAACAGGAGCTTTATGCATGCAAGCTTGTAAAGGCACATTCCTGAAGAATGCATCCATTCATTAGATCATGTTAAGCATAGATGCAATCTCACTGCAACTATTTTGATAAGGTAAAACTTTATATAAGTATCACTATCAGCATCAAGAGTATGCTATACATCAAAAGGAGTTCTTACAGGTTCTGTAGAGAACTAATTAAGTCAAAAATCTCACTACAATTCTCAATACAAAAACAATTCCCACAGATAAGATGGAAAATAATTTCCTGCATTTGTACCCGATAAATAATATTTGTTCTAGACAGCCTTGCAACCCAGTATCCAACCAAATAATTGATATTAATACTAAAAATGAAGTTCCCATCACTCTAAGAATAATACCAGGCTGCATTTGGATCATCAGATCCTTGACAAATCGGGGGAGCGTCTTTTGATCTTTGTTCATAGCACTCATTGGAAGTAGGCTTGCGATATACAGCAACCCCTACTCCATTGACTCTATCTTTGGTTTTTGAAACAAGTTCCCAGCACATTGCATTTGTCAACTTCTGCATGGCTGTCAAAATGCCAAAAACAGACAGTCATTCAGCAAGACCAGTTAACCAAGTTATGGAAGAGTCAACTGAATAAGTTAAAGCAAAGTACCTTCCCAGATCTCAACATCTTCGGGAAGCTTTTGGTAGACAGGAGTAGCAGACCACACAAAAAGTCCACCAGGTCGAAGTACACGATTGAGCTCCAGGAGAAGTTTCCCCCCTACAGTTTGTTGGATCAAATAAGTTTAATCTAAATCAAGTTACACAATTTCATCAGTTGTAAGACGAAATAATAGAGATGAACTGATTGCGGATATAGAAATATTTTTGGCGCTGGAAGTCCACACACCGAGAACTACCTATGTTCTTCTCAAAGGTTGCCTACTGAATAGAAGAACTTCACACTTAACCCTTCACTACTTTGAGCAATGAAAAGGCATCAGGAATGAGTAAATCAACTACCTTCAATATGCCAGGGCACTCTACAACGTGCACAATGAACAACGTCAAAGACTCGACTAGGAAAGGGAAGCCTCTTTGTACCCATAACAGCAGATATAGCAGGAATACCCCTCTCAAGAGCAAACTGAACCTGAGCTTCATGTTCATCTTTAGGAGCTAAAGACATGGCCAAAACATCTCTTTCGAAAAGATAACCCCCAAAGCTTGCAACCCCACATCCAACATCTAATATAACCCGAGTTTGCTTTCCCCAGGCAATTTCTGGAAAAGACTGCAAAAATAATGTAAAAGTGGTGTGAAAATAGCAAAGCTTGATCATTTGATGGATACAAGACACAATTCTTTGCAAGAACCAAATACACATGATATTTTTTACAATGTGGGAAAATATCCTACTAAAGACCTTATCATAATATTTTTGATATTTGACAATGTGGGACAATACCTAATTAGGAAATTACCATTCTAACATTCTCACTCTCACTCCTAACTAAAACTCAACATTCTAACAGCTCAAGTATCAAAATGCCATGCAAGAATATTAAAAACCTTAATAGATTTGTTGATACACCAAAATTGTTTATGGGATCTGTGTGCAGAATTATTATTCCTGGGTTCTGGTAACAATTCTTAATACATCAGTTCCTTCTCTCTCTCTCTCTCTTTTCTGGAATCAAGTAGTCAGTTCTATTATATACAAGAACTGTCGCTTCGGAATCTAAGACACCATGTTATAGTTAAGGGAAGTAGAAAGAGGCAAGACAGTATATAAAGAATAGACATTGAACAATCTACTAAAGAGAACAAGGTTGCACAAACCAGAAACAACTGCAAGAACTGATATAGTATAATGTATGTTCCTCTAATGATTTGAAGAAAAACAAACACACACGCAAATAAAGAGCAAAGATAAATGCAAGTGCTAACCTGCTGTATGAAATCAATATAGTGCAGAGCGCCATGTTTGAACTGGGTTCCCCCACCAGGGAAGGTAAGGTGTTCACCACTAACTTTTACCCAATTTTGATGTCCTTTAATTTCTGCAAGCTTTGTATGGGGAACATTGTGGTACCATATCTGCAGAAGGTAATACTGTTAGCTTCGAGAAAAAGGAAATATGATATAATCACTTCAAACAGCATTCCAGAAATAACGTATCACCTTTTCCCTACTCGTAGGCCACTCAACTGAACGTTGATATCCTTCAGGAAGTGGAACAAGACAAGTTGGAGGATTATCTGGGCAGTGTCTCTCTCGGTGTTCATAATGTTTTGTACTTCTGAGGTTCCTAATTGCTTCCAAATTATCAAGGCAAGGGATATAGTCTGGCCCAGCAGTGGAATTGCAGAGTTTCCAAATGTAACTATTTTCTTTATCTGACCCCGAAGACTTCTGCATTTCCTTTTCATTCTTTGATTCTGACGCCTGAGTTGAAAATGCCCCATTTTGAGTTGTGGTTTCATTCAAAAGGTCTGACTGAGTCCCCGAACTAAATACGGCACTTGAAGACTGGTCCTTCTTCTCACCATCAGCCTTCTCATCAGAACCTTGGCCTACCTCCTGATCCTTTTTATCATTCAGTTCAACTGAGTTTTCTACTGATTTTTTCTCATCAGAACCTTCTTTGATCTCTTCTCCAACAGATTTATTTTCATTTTTCTCCCCAGCCTCAGAATCCTTATCATCTACTTTGTTTGGCCCATCTTCCTTTTTGTCATCTGAATCAACTGTTGCCTTCTCGGATTGAGTTTCTGACTCAGATTCTCCAGCATCCTCTTTCTGTTCTGTGGATTTCTCTTCCTGTTTCACTTCTGAAGTTGATTCTGTCTGTTGTGGATTAGAATGATTTTCTTCTTGACTAACTAAGGCATCCCCTTTTGTTGCATCCTCAGGTAAATCACCCAGGGTATCCTCAAATTGTTTCGATTTTCCCTCATCAGTTGGATTACCCTCATCACCAGCTTTGTTGTTACTCTCATTGCCACTATTGTAACTCTCTTTACCTTCGGTTACCTGTGTTGACAGGTCATTCTTTTTCCCCTGTGAGGACAAATCTAGATTTTGGTCTGGAACAACAGATGATGACGTCATCATCCATACCCCAACTAAACATAGAGCTACAAATACCACTATAGTTACGGTGGAGCAATAATTTGATGACTTCCTGCCATCTACTCTAGAGTACTTTCCTAATGCCATTTTTTCCGGTAAATTCTATCAGTCCTTCACAATTTTCCTCTATCCACCTGAGGTACAAAATAAGAATAATAAGAGTAAAATCTTTGAAGCACTCTCATGCATTTCTGGAAACTTATCGTGTTAGTAAACCAATTGTCATATCGAATTTTGTGTCCACTTAAAGTTTAAGTAGTGGAGGTTGAATATTGATACTCAAATTCAAATCTATGACCCATCTGTTTCAATTTGTTTGTGTTACCCTCCTTTTTGATCTTTTTCAAAAAGAATGTTTTTTTCCTTTTTTTGGCATCTTTTTAATTTTAATGGCATAGTTAAGACCACAAGGATCGAAAGTATCCTTTATTTTCTAAAACTCCGTGCCAAAGTCAAAACCAAACAATTGAAGTAATAGAATTACTATGTAAAGACATAAACATTGAACTCTAAATTGTCATTAATTATCTCTTTCTTTCAATCAGAGTTGTAGAGTACTGATAACACCAATAGATCTTAAATATCAATTCTTAAATGCAGAGGGAAGTTGAGAGATCTGAGATGAAACTGACAAGTTTACCATCTATATACCTCTAATCAAAAGAGTTGCTACAGAATTATACTAATTAATAATAACAATCGATGCAAAGCAACAATCTTGTGATTCAAATTCAATCCCTGAGCAAATCTAAGGAAAATGTATAAACTCAAATCAAGAATACAAACAGAAGTGCGCTGACCCATCTCAAATAATTTTACAAGTAACAGAAAAAAGAATCAGATCTGTCTGTATAGATCAAGATCAGGAAAATTTGAAAACGTGCGTACACAAAAAAAGTGAAAAAGAAGTAATACCCATGTACCTTTTAGCAGCTCTAAGAACAGATCTGAGAAAAAAGGGGAGCAGCTGTTAGAAGTGAACCATGTGAATGAATTGTAGATACACACAGAGGAAGTGAAAGGGAAATGGGGATATGAATAAATAGGAGTGAGAGCAAGAGAAAGTCTCTCTTTAGTAGAGTAGGAGTGCTATAGCAGTAAAGGAAGAGTCCGGCATCTTCACCAATACTTTATTACTAATAATTTTATCTTTATTATTAAGATTTTGCAAATTTTAAAAAATGAATTTTATTATTATAGCTTCTAACAATAATTTATTTAAAGCTTTGTTTTTTTAGAATAATCTTTTTATATATTTATTTAATTGACACATACAAAACTCATACAATTAACTAATTTTAATACTAAAAGTGCCTATTCTTTTTCATAATTTAACTCTCACAAATATTTATTGAAAAAATTAGTCAAAATTTATTTTAGGTCTTTTTTAATGCTTTGTACTTAATAATATAACATTTTTTTATACATTTATCATTAATTAACGCAAAATATACATAAAAAGCACATACACTTAACTAATTTTAATATAAAAATGCATTGATAATTATTATTTTTTCGTAACTAAACTCTCACAAATACTTTTTGAAAAAATTAGTCAAATACAATTTGCTTATTAGAAAACACTATTCAAAATATATTTTTTTTCTTTTCCAAATCACTTATTTTATTTTTATTTAATAGAAAAAAAAACTCAGAAGAAAAAGAAAGAAAGAAACAAGGGAAGTTGGTAAAAGGTTTGAACATTGGAGTAGACGTTGGCACAGTTTAAACCATAAACTAGTTATTGATTGAAGTTGGACATCTTCCTTCAATCGATGGGATAGTGTATTAAAAGTGACAAAGTAGTTTGTTAATTAGGTAGGAGTCCTTCAAGTTTTAAATATTAGATAGAAGTGACAAATATATAATTAATATTAATGAAATTAAAAAATCTTTCCTCAATAGTTCCAAACTTTCAACTTTTACACTTTTACCCTATATTTTTTACCTCAAAATACCTAAAATTTCACTAAAATATATGAGAAGAAAAAAGGCGGTACTTTTTTCTCACCTGCAGCGTCTTCAACAGCGAGCCTGAAGGACAACTACCAAGTCTTCAACGAGGCTGAAGTATGCTTCTCAATTACCTTCTTCTTTTTCTTCATCCTCATCATTCTTAATTTGTAAGCATATATGTGGTTTATGAGAAGATCTATCAAGAAAATTTTGTGAAAATGGATACCAAATTTTTTTGAACTTTTTGCATTGCATTGGTTCCGTTTGATCTTGAAATTAACTCAAAAGAGCATTATTGATAAGTATAAAAATTACTTTGTGTCCATTCTTCAGCTAGGTTTATTAAATCTAATTTGATTATTCCAGCCAACAACTTTCGTAGTTGTCTGGACAACTGTTGTCCCAACAACTACCTTGCAGCTTGTTTGACATTGTGTTTAGTTGTTGGTCAACGGATTAGTTTTTAGGACAAGTAATATAATTGTGGGCAAAGTATTAATTGTTGAAATAAATAATTGAAGAATTATAGCAGTCTCCAAAGCTACTAAACTTTTTTTGCCAATTGTTGATAGTCGTGAGGTAACTAAATAGATGTAAAACAAGTAATCAATGTTCTTTTGCAATTTTGCGGTTCTTTGATGAATGTCTTACTTGTGATGTCTCCGTGTATTGTTTCCCTCTATGGAAGACCATATAATAATAGGAGTTGATTTACATGGTGAATGGGTGGAGAATCCTACTCGTTATACTTGGCGTTCGAAGGGCCGAGAGACAGTACCGATAAAGATAAGCGAGAATGTTACGTACGATGAATTGGTTGACATCATTGTTTCTAGGTTTGAATTAGATTGTGATAAAAATGGTCTCTCTATCGGTTAGATTCTTGGCTTTATGAAAAGCAAAAAGGAGCTCCTTCCAGAATAAGAAACGATGTTGATTTGCGATTTTTTTTGGATGATCAAAGTAGGCCAATTTTAAGGATATCTGTGGTTGAGAAGATTATAGAGACTACAAATTCAGTTGTAAATGATGAAGAGCATCCTGTTACAATGGATATTCCTATAAATGAGGAAGCTTCACTACATCCGATATCAACACAAGGTAGCCGCTACACAGATGATGATGACACAAATTTTTATAAGGGTAAAATTTTCAAGGACAAGCAAAAATTAACTAAATTATTGAAGCTTGCTTCCATGAAGAAAGATCAAAGATTCAAATCTGTGAAGGGTTCTAAAGATGTGTATTGTGCTAGATGTGTAGATCAGAATTGTGATTGGTGGTTGCGAGCTACAAAACTTAAAAGTTGTAATAGATTTGAAATTACAAAGTATCGCAACATTCACTCATGTGGGGCATAACACCTTACAAGTCATCATCCACATGCCTCAGCAGATGTCATTGCAGAATACATACAACCTAATTACTTGAATGGAAAAGGTCCCTCCACAAAAGACATAAAAAATATAGTGCAAGCAGATTTGGGATGCAAGATTAGTTACTGGAAGTGTTGGAAAAACAGTGAGATAGCAAAGGCTATAATAAGAGGGACACCGGAGCACGGATATGCAGTTCTAGATGGTTATCGCCATATGCTTATGACTATAAATGAAGGAAGCAAGAAATCGTTAAAGCTTGATGACAAGGGAAGGTTCAAATATTTTTTTGCATCTTATGGAGCTTGGATTAGGGGGTTTGTGCATATGAGAAAAGTTTTAGCCGTTGATGGAACATTCTTAAGAGGTCGTTACGATGGAGTTTTGTTGTCTGCTGTCGCACGGATACGTAAAATCATGTTTTTCCTGTTGCATTTTGTGTAGTAGATAAGGAATGTGATACCGCATATGAGTACTTTTTTGAGAAATTGTTGGACATAGTCCCTGATACTTCAGAGTTGTGCATTATTTCTGATAGGCATCCAAGCATAGAAAAAACACTATCAAAATTTTACTCTGAAGCATACCATGGATGTTGCATGAGGCATCTTGGTGAAAATGCCCGTAAATATTTTCATTGTGGAGCTTTTCTTGGACATTATTACCATGCAACAAAAGCATATCGGAGAGATGTGTTCCATGACCATTTTGAACAAATTCGAATTATCAATGCGAAGGTCGCTGATTATCTTGAGAATATTGGGTTTCACAAATGGAGTAGAGCATATTTTCTAGGAAACAGGTAAACTTTCTTACTAGTTCAAACATAAATATTGCTGAGTCTGTTAATGCAATGTTTGTATTTTAATTTTTGAATTTTTATATTTCAGATATGATGTATTGACCTCAAATATTGCTGAGTCTGTTAATGCAATGTTCAATGAAGCAAGAGAATTTCCCATTATTGCCTTGTTCAATGATATAAGCAAGAGATGGTCGAAAAAATTTCATGAGAGAAGAATGGCATACGCCAAGTTAAAAACCACCTTCATTCCTTCAACTGAAACTAAAATAATGGCTAATAAGAATCTGGAAAATAAATTATTGGTCCATCAAATTGATGAAGACACCTTCAGCGTCACCGCGGACAATGGAATCGTAATGGTCCATCTTCGAAGTAAAATATGTTCGTGTCGAGAGTTTGACTTGGATAAAATACCCTGTCAACATGCTATGGCTGCGCTCAGACACAAATTTGGAGATGAATATGGCAAGATGATTTATGAGTACTCTTCTCCGTATTATAAGGTAGAGTCATATATACTTGCATATGCGAGATCCAATCTATCCAAAGTGCCGGTGAAGAATTTTGGAATCTTCCTCTGGAAATTTTAGAGAGAGTAATACCTCCACCTGAAAAGAAAACTAAACCGGGAAGGAAGCGGCTGAAACGAGTACCTACTATAGGAGAAGTGGTTTCAAGGAAAAGAAATAAATGCTCTTTATGTAAAAGATTTGGCCACAAAAAACTTCATGTTCTACGAGATCGAATGAAGTTGCAGGAACAAGTAACGGTGTAGTTTCATGAGTTATTATCGTATGCATAACATGTATTTACATATGCTATGATTAGTTCAAACAATTATGTAGTTAAGATTTTTATTAGATGTATACCAACAACTTCAAAAGTTGTTGGACAACGGATACAGTTGAAGGGGTCAAGTTTTTCAATTAACTGCACATTATTAAACAACTGCTTTAGTTTTTTCAACAACTTTTTAATTGTCCAACGTCTTCTCACAGTTGTCCAACAACTTCGCATAGTTGTCTAACAACTCTAATAGTTGTTGGGACAATTTTTATAACTATTAAAATTACTTCGCATTGATATTGAAGATCAATAGAGTTATTTTGTGAATTATTAAGTATAAACTAAGTCGTTTAACAATAATTGAAGATCGATCGAGTTATTTTGTGAATTATTAGTGTAAACTAAGTCGTTTAGTAAAAATTAAAGATCAATCGAGTTATTTTGTGAATTATTAAGTATAAACTAAGTCGTTTAACAATAATTGAAGATCGATCGAGTTATTTTGTGAATTATTAGTATAAACTAAGTCGTTTAGTAAAAATTAAAGATCAATCGAGTTATTTTGTGAATTATTAAGTATAAACTAAGTCGTTTAACAATAATTGAAGGTCGATCGAGTTATTTTGTGAATTATTAGTATAAACTAAGTCGTTTAGTAAAAATTAAAGATCAATCGAGTTATTTTGTGAATTATTAAGTATAAACTAAGTAATTTAACAATAATTGAAGATCGATCGAGTTATTTTGTGAATTATTAAGTATAAACTAAGTCGTTTAACAATAATTGAAGATCAATCGAGTTATTTTGTGAATTATTAGTATAAACTAAGTCGTTTAGTAAAAATTAAAGATCAATCGAGTTATTTTGTGAATTATTAAGTATAAACTAAGTAATTTAACAATAATTGACGATCGATCGAGTTATTTTGTGAATTATTAAGTATAAACTACTTAATTTTGTGCAAAACAACTAAAGAATTGGAGGAACAACTAAACCAATTGCAGGAACAACTAAACTAGTTGTAGAAACAATTGAACTAGTTGTACGAACCACTGAAGTAGTTGTAGGAACAATTGAACCAGTTGTACGAACAACTGAAGCACTTACAGGGACGATTGAAGCAGTTGTAGAGACAATTAAAGTAGTTGATAACAAAAACACAAAATACTGAAATAATTACATAAAAAACTAACACAATAATTTCATTGATCCAAATGTTTTGTCAATGAAGTACAAAAATCAACTTTGTACACAACTACTCTCTCAAGGAATTAATTCCTTCTCAAGCACAACAACAACATATTTCATCCTAAAATTATCCACCTCATTGTCGTTAAGGCAACTCATATCTGTCCCAGTATGCAAGTGATCAATAAAAACACAGGCATATGGTCCACATGCCGCACGAGAATTGTTACTTGGCACATTCTTTAGACGCTCATATGACCATGCATCATTCAAAAAAAATTCAGACAAATGATTGAACATCCCGCTCTGCTTGAGTAGTTTGGGCCACAATTCGAGAATGGGCTGAATCAATGTAAGAAAAGTCGGCTCATCACACATATGAATATTGCAATCATAAACTTGAATCAAGCCCTTCTCCATCAAAAATTCAAGTGCAATAAAGTGTGTATTCTTTATGTTCATCACGGTGTAAATTCTTTTTGCTCCATTCCACTTTCGGCCATATGGATAGGGCATTTCACCCTTACAGTACTTGAGTATGTCACCGTCCATCTCAAACGATGTGAGTGCCTCATGCATTGGTGGAGCACCATCCACTAAGCTCTTCTCTCTCAAGTTGTTGTACTGATCATACAAGGCGTTGTAGAAATTTAGATCTAAAATAAAATCTGTTTGATCATAGTGCTTGGGATACCAAATCTGTCTCTTGCGCATAAGGGACAAGATCTCATCAACATGCTGCCAAAATAAAGTTGAGAGTCAATTCAATATCAATAAATTATTGTATAAATTAAAAATATAGTAGTATTTACCTTGCACTCGAACAAAAAATATGGATCACCATGCTCACCAAGTCCTGATAATTAAATCTACCATTCAAATACATTTTTCTTTCCTCTTCCTTTTTGCTAATGAAGACACTAAAGATCTCTCTTTTCTCCACATCAAGAGGTTTGTACAAATTAACTTCCAATCTACTCTTCATTGCATTTTTGGCTTTGGAATTCATGGCCAACCTTCTTTTTAACGCAGGAGTATAAGGAGATTTTCTTGCATAGCTCGGATATATAGTCCTCTTTGATTGCTGCCCATCTAACTTTGTTGACAAAGATTTTACTTCATTCAAAAAAGTTTCATACTTATCACAACATGTTTCACATTTACAGCATCAATCAATATTGAAGGCATTCACATTTGTTGTTTTTATCACACCAGGGGTATCTTCTCCCCTACCAAGATCAGCTAAATATGATTCATCTCTTTCTACTCCACCAAAAGATTTACAAGTATCTAAAGCAATCTGGCCATCACCGTCTCTCTCAACTCCATAATTTCTCGCAACACTATTCTCTCCACCAGTTATCTCAAGACCTTCTTCAACAACAGTTATATTCAATTTTATAGTCATTACAAGTGCCAACTCTTCTTTTAAGGCATCAATTTTTGGATCCGAACTATCTTCATATGACTCAATATCTTGAACATAAATTTGTTCCTTCTCTATGTTTGTTGGAAAAAGAAAAGGGTGAACAACCTGATTTTGCATTTGCATTTTAAAAAAAAAGTTATTCATAATTTAAAAACAACTGAATCACTTATAATTACAGTAGTATTTCAATATTGCATAACACAAATATTTTTGAAATAACTAATTTAGTTGTACAATAATAGCTAAGTTGTATGTTTACAACTTTTACTGTTGTTGGACAACTTGAATAGTTGACGGAATAACAAGTTCAGTTGTCCAATAATTACACTACTTGTTTAACTTTTGCATAACACAACTACTAATATTATGTAGATATAATCTTACTTGTTCTTTTGTCTGATAAATAGGATCAATATTTGTCTTGTAAGCAAGTGTTCCAGCCATCCATTTAATCATTCTTGGAATTGATTTTTCAGGTGAAGAATATTTGGCCAATCGTTGAAGTGCCGGAATAGCTTCAAACGCCCAAGCCTACAATATAATATTAAAAATAGCTTAGTATAAATAATAAAGTCAAATAATAATTTAACTAAAAATTATAAAATAAAAACATCAATTTAATTACTTACGGCGAACGCCCACGGACATCCATGAAGATTATACTGAGATTTGGTTGAATCTAGCTCTTTCAAAAGATAGCTAATGGTAAGATCAAAGCTAACTCGACCCCATGGATATGCACACTTTTTTTGGACGCCATCTTTAGCCAATGAGTTTCTATCTTCTTTTCTGCACTTTTTGAACACAATACACAATGCAAAACCAAACCATACTAATGGCAAGCTTTTGCTTTTTGGTTAAGCATGGATCACTCATCTTTTCTATGAGTACAACAACATTTGTAGATTGACCCACCAGATCAACCAAAATTTCACCTTCTTTTCCAATTTTCGCTAATTGTTGACTTAGAGGAGGTAGGGAATGACACCGAAGTCCAGTCATAATAGCGAATTCATTAATGCCAAAACAAAGAGGCAAACCATTATAATCAATCCAAACGTCTTCTTTCTTTTCAGAAAATATACGACGAAGGCACAGGCCCTGTACTAAGTGCATTGGAAGTTGTACTTTGCTACAGATTGATCCAACTTCAAAAAGTGACCAAAACAAGATTTTTTAAAATCATTTTCAATTTTTTGTGCGATTAAAATCTTTCTAAACTCAACAAATTGAGCTCCAAAACCAACTCTCGCATTGATTCTTGAATCATAAGACCCAGACACACTCAAGTGGGTCTTAAACTTATACTTATCATTGGAAATGATTTTAACATAATTTGGAGAGGATTCAATACCTTCTTCTTCTTTTTCATCCGATTGTTCACTTTCACTTTCTTCACTTTGTTCCTCTCTGCTTGATTCATCTCCATGACTCTCACCATATTTTTTCTCTTCACTTGAATTTTCGTTGCTATTTTCATCACTTTTTTCTTCACCTGATAGGTCACTGTTATTCTTACTATTTTTTTCCATTTCACTAGATTGATTGTCGCTACTTTGATCACTTTTTTCTTCTCCAGATGGTTGTCCATCGATACTTTGAAGTGTTGTGGTACCTCTTTTTCTAGCAGCAATTAAGCTCTCAGCATTTTCTTTAGCGTTTGGATTGGATGAAGATGTTCCAGTTCTCTTCCTCTTATATTGAAGCATTATAACTACACTAAAATAGTTAAAAGTTAGTAAATAGTAAGAGATTAACTGAATAGGATCAACAGAAAAGGAGCAATAGTGGTGCATTATAGATCAATAATTAAATTATTTGTCCTACAACTAATCAATTGACCAACAATTAAACACAATTGTCTAACAACTGCAGTAGTTGTTGGGACAACTTCTGAATCGTCGGACAACTACAGGAAGTTGTTGGACAATTTCTGTATTAACAAAAATATAAGGTTATTTCTATAAACAACTTCAGTAGTTGTCCAAACAACTATTTAAGTTGTTGGCTGAAACAACTAAATTGAATTCACTAAACCCAGCTGAAGAATGGACACAAAATATTTTTTATACTTATCAAAAATGCTCTTTTGAGTTAATTTCAAGTTCAAACGGAATAAATATAATGTAAAATAAAATAAAATATAATAGCAAGATGATGATGATTTTCTTCTTTATTAAACCATAATCTTATCCTTTGAAATAGAAAAGAGAAGAAAATTTACCTTGTATTAGAAGCTACTGATTGAAAAGAAAAACACAACAAACTCAAAGAAGATTTGATGATTTTGAAGATGAAGAAGAAATTTTTTTTTTTGAAAAAAAAAAGTCCTGTTCTTGGATTCCAACGTTCCCCTGTAACTTCAGTTTTAAAAAGAAAATTGAATAAGTTAAAAGGTTTTTTCCATTCTTAATATGCTTCACAATTTAAAATAAAGTCTCCTAAGTTTTAAAAATACTAATTTGGTCCAATATATTAATTAAGAGTTAAATTAAATTGAGAAAGAGATGAAGAGCCCCACTTGTCCCTTTCTTTTAATTGGAGACTTGTGAGGCATTCTTACCTCATTTGTCCGGTTTGAACATTGGAGTAGACGTTGGCACAGTTTAAACCATAAACTAGTTATTGATTGAAGTTGAACATCTTCCTTCAATCGACAAAGATGATAGTAGGAAGAGCAGTTACAAAGAGATCATTGTGGTTTGGAAGGTGGATTTCAGTTTCCAGTGTTGAATTGAATGGGAAGCAGCGATTCGCAGCCCTTTGGGGGAACGGTGATCATGGCAGGCTAGGGCATGGAAGTCTTGAGTCGCAATGGAGACCTAATGTTCTGCCTTCTTCTGCTTTTGATAATCAAAACCTCCGTGAAATTGCATGTGGCGGAGCTCATTCTCTCTTTCTCACAGGTTCTAACAATATTCTTTACACACTATCTTGCTACAATATTGAAATACTTAGGATTATTTTTTGTTTCACTAGCGTGGATGATTCATACAACATATAATTTGTGGGCTTGGCTCACTTATCTTTAGTAAAATAAACCAGAAAGTAAAAAACTTAAACTTTAAACTAAGGCTAATACTTTTGCATTTTTTTTTTCAAGATGAGTAATGCATTACAAATGGGTTTACTTATGGAACTAATGCTTGGAAGTAAAATGTAGTACGAGTGGTGGAGTGGACTGTATACCTTTTCCAAGTGCAACCGGTGTACTAGGAGGAAATAAGTGTAGTAGATGCATGGTCTGGTGCCAGATGTGAATTATCTGGGCATGATGCTGGCCGTGGACAGCGATCATAAGTCGGGAGGGGTGAAACTGTGTCTAGAGATGTACAAGCAACACTAGATTCCTTGAAAGTCATTATAAGTAAGACCTCAGAGATATCAGGATGTGAAATAAGACCGAGACTTAAAAAATGTCAAATTGGCTGACATAAGATACCGCCGAAGATTAGGGTGAGTAAACACGATACCCCTTTTGAACTCGAGAATAACCAAGGAAGATTCACTTTAGAGCACGAGGGATGAATTTATTTTTTTCAGGGTGAGTAGAGATGATACCCCCTTGAACTCAAGAATAACCAAGGAGCAAGTTTCTTCCCATTATTTCTCCAAAACGGGTTACTAGGTTCAGGTTTAGAGTAGTTATTTGCAGATTTTGGAAGAAAGAGCTTCTATGCGTGTTTTGTGCTTAGAGGTTTATGCTGGGGTTATATAAAACCTTCATTCCTCCAGTTTGAGTGGGTAATTTAACTTCAGCCACAGGGTTATCACACTCAGCTTCAAACCTGTCTATAATCGCATACACATATTCCCAACTAGGAAAAGGTAGATACTGTCTACTTCTCAAAATAAGCTTGGCCATAAGCAACCCCATCAAAATGGATAGAAACGATCTTAATATGGAGGGAGGCAGATAATACCTTAGTTTTTTGTGGGGCAATTGAGACTCAGTTGGATTCATTAGGCCAAGTCTCACTTAGTTTCAGATGGTGGCAGGTCTTAGAATTAATTTGAGGAAGTGTGAGATTATTCCTGTTGGAGAGGTGGATGACATTACATTGTTGGCTTGAGTCTTGAATTGCTGGGTTTGGCTTTTCTGACTACATTTCTTGTACCTTTAGGTGCTTCAAACAAGGATCATATAGTGTGGAATCCGTTTCTTCAGAGGGTTGAGAAAGAAAAATTATTAGTCCAAAGGGCAGGACAGAAGTACTTATTAAGAGAACTTTATCGAGCATCCTACTTACTAGTTACTGCATGTCTGTATTACATGCTCCAACGGATGGGGTAAGGAAATTTCATTTGGTGCTTTGGAGACTATCACATTTCCTAAAAAAAGGGAAAGACTTGGAATTAAAAATTTAAAAGTTCTAATAAAGCTTACTAGGAAAATGGTTGTCGAGGTTTGGGGTGGTAGTCCAGGTTTTGTGGAGGGGGGTGATAGTCAATAAATTGGGATCACAGAAGGGGGTGGGAAGACTTGAGATATCATTTTGCCATTCAGTTGTAGTTTGTGGAGGAATATCATGAAAGGATGCGATTATTTTGTGCAAAATATCTCATTCTAGGTCAGACACGGGAGGAGAGTTTATTTTTGGGGATATAAATGGTGTGGGAACATAGTATTGAAAGATGAATTTCAAAGTTTGTACAAAATTATCTTGCCAAAGAAACCCGATAATTCAACAAATTAGGGGGACACAAGGTGGAGAAACTTTTTGAGATTTAGAAGGAATTTTCAAGATCGGAAATGAATGAGTGTCAAAGATTATTAGCCATACTTCATAGGCAAGTCAATCCGATGTTTGGTGGTGGGAACCGAGAAATTATAGAGTGTTCTTGGTCAAGTCCTTTTGTGAGTAACTTTTGGTTAGGGAAGCATTTTCTTTCCCATGTAATGCAATATGGGTTCCAAATGTACCGAGAAATGCGTGTTTTTTCACTTGGCTAGCCACTACAGAGGTGATTTTGACAACGAAAAATCTGAGAAAGCGGAAGGTTGTCTGCGTGAGTTAGTGTTGCATGAGTTAGTGTTACTGTTACATGTGTAAGGAGGTTCACATTACACATGTAACTCTAACTCCTGAACAACCTCTATCTTTCCTTGTTTTAACTAACTCCTACAATCAAGTACCACCACCAGTGCTCGAAATACCACCTTCGCAAGCAGGGACCAAATATTCTTCATCCATCTGATTTTTAAATTTTTTTTTTTATCCATCTTAAATTCAGTTCGCATTATGAATGTTTCTCTAGCTATTTTATTTTATTTTTTTTATTTTTTTTTTCTATTTCAAAAAAAACAAACAAGGTGGTTAGAATATTTAGTGTGATACTTGAGCAAAATGGATATAGAAGATCCATATAGTCGAAAGCACCTAATTCAATAGTCAATACTGACTTTTGTTTTGCCTGGTTTTTGATATGCATGTTAGCATCAATAGCAGTTCCATTTTCCTTTTTTTGGATAACACTTTTTCTGTCATTATGTGCTTTCCTTTTTAGTGGATTTTGAGCTTTGCTTATTTAATAGAAGATTGCATTCAAACTCGTCCACCAGCATCCGTCTATTTTATTTCATAATATAACTTGTTCAGAAATAACTAGTGATAGGAATGTAGGAGTTTGTTACTAGGTATTTGACCCAATAGGATTGTTCAGTTCAAACCTATCGCTAAAATAATGTTTGACTGCTAATGCATTAGTAGAGACTTACCTACAAATTAATGACCCTCTCTTTTTGCAGATCATGGTCGTGTTTATGCCAGTGGACTCAATGATTATGGACAGCTAGGGGTGTCAGATGACAGAGCTTATATAACTGTATGCTATTTTGACCTTTCTTGATACAGTTTCAGAATTTGGATAGGTTGGAGCTTGGAAACAGAACTTCATCTATCAAATGAACATATTTTTTTTTATCATACAATGAGTACGTAGTATTTGGATAGGATATAACTTCATTAATTAACTGAAAACGTTTTCGAAATCATGCAGTAATTGTATAGTACCAATGGATGACAAATGAACAGAATTAAGGGTGTTCTAGGTAAGCAAACATGTTTGAAAGTGAAAGTTCCGGAAAACTTATATGAAGCCGGTGACAATTATACGACTGAAGTTGTTCGGTTAGATCTGAAGTTGAACTGAAGATCTTGATGGAGGAGATGAAAAGATTAATTTCAAAGGAGGGAGAAATGATCAAAACAGAGAAGTTAAAGGGCCAGACAGATATTACAACTACGGCCAAAGAGGTTAGTTGAATAGAAAAGGCTAGGATTTTGTGGTTGAAGAAGAGAAACAACAGGAAAAACTTCCATAGGAACACTTCATTGACATAATTATTGTTTTTGGGAGGGAAGTAGATGACCTTGTGAAGATTAGAGAGGGATTGGTTCTCCAAAGAATTATGTCGGGAGAAGAGAGGAGTTGGAGATCCTCTCTTGAGAGGTTGAATTCAATAGTTTGTATAGAAGGGAGACGTTGAGTCTTGAGATGAAATATTTTTGAGGAGATGATATTGGATGTTCTTCAAGCTTTCCACTTTCTCTCCCAAAATAAATTAGGTGTCTAAATGCCTTTTTTTTTTTTTTTTTACTTTCATCTTTAATGAAGTGTTCATACTTCATCTAACTAAAAGTTTAAACTGTTAAAGGAGACACATATATTTATTGATGTTAGGTTAGCAACATGCTTCCTTACATGCATGTATGCCTTTGTTTTCTTGGGCCAAAGTTCTTTGTTAATGGGTGACAGGGAACTTTAATGATGGATCTCAACTTGGATTTGATACTATGTTGAGGTGTGTGATTAACTCCAGGGGCGGACCCACGTAGTCAGTTTTGGGTGCTCGAGCACCCATTGACTCCGGAAAAAAATTTGTATATAAATATAGAAAATATGATAAATACGATATTAAACAAAAATAAGCACCCATAGAACACTAACACTCGTGGGTGCGCTGGTTAGCACGTGAAAAATAAGGCGCACGAAGCATGAGGGCAAGGGTTCGAATCCCGTCAGCACCATTCTTTTTTTTTTTTTACATTTTCGGGCGAATTTTGCACTTTTTTTTTTACTTTTCCTTTTTTTAATTAAGGGCTTATTTTACTCTGAATTTTGTACTTGTTTTGACTTTTCCTATTCTTAATTAGTTTAGGGTGACTAACTTTTTCTTTCTTTTTTATTTTTAGCTTTTTCTATGTTTTAAAACCTTTTATCATTCTTCTTCTTCTTCTTATTTCAAAGAGAAAGCAGCCAGGCAGCCAGCCCAACAACAAAGTGACAAACTTCAAGGTTTTTTCTTTTCAAAATCAAAATACAAAAGCAAGGTAATAAGATTTGATGTTTGATTAAAGTTAGATAATGAAAAAAAAGGGTTAGGGAAATTAGGTTTTGAGATTTTCATTGTTTATGGCTAGTACTCTTTAAGTCTTAATTCTTAAAATATATTCCACATACTTTTTTTGTTACTTGATAAATAGATTTAGACTTTAGAGTCTCACATATTTAGTGTTTTGTGATTAAAAATATATTTTTTGAATACTTTTGAAATAATTTTTTTTCTTACCAACTTACTTGATTCAAAAATTAAATTTTGGGATGTATACAAATAACAAATTGTGCAATTGAAAATTTTGTGCTCATTGACTCATATATTGCTAATTATTGCTTGTGGTGTTGAAAGATCAAATAGATATATTAATTGTTGTTTGGGTTGTTGATAGAAAGTTATAGATTTCAATAAAAATTAATTGAATTATGTGAATTAATTCTATGATAAAATTGATTTTTTTGCAGAAATTTATCTTTGTAAATTGAGATGGATAAGTATGTCACAAGATCGAAAATTGGGCATCCAAGTTCTAGCTCTACTCATCCATCTACCGCTTTAACCATAGCTCTGAAAATTCAAAGCAAAACATTTATTTCGTATGTTGATTTAGAATCTCTTGAAGCTGATCCGGGAATTAGAAAGCCCATTGCAGAATATAATCCTAATATACGTGATGATATTAGGAGATATTATATTCTTAAAAAGCCTTGCCAACCTAAGGATCATAAATTCGGCAAGGAGTTTCCCGCAAGTGCACCACGGTTAATTCAGGTTTTACCCAGTCCGATGGCCCTCAGAAATTGTTTGCACCCGGTGGGTTTCGATCTTGAGACCTTGAAAGGGAGCAAACCCCAAGGCTCAAGTCTATTACCACCAGGCCAACCCCTGAGGGTTCAAATAGAGGTATTTTTCTTGAACTTTTGCAATGGTATGGAGATATTAATGAAGATGTTGGAAGCATTATTTTAGAAAAAGCTCCAAAAAGTGAAATGATGTGTTCTCCAAGTATTCAAAAGGATATTGTTGATTCTTGTGCTAAGGAAACAATCAAATCTATTCTTGAAGATTTAGATGGGAATTATTTTGGGATACTAGTCGATGAATCAAAGGATGTATCACACAAGGAGCAAATGGCACTTGTTTTGAGATATGTTAACAAAGAAGGAGAAGTGATAGAGCGGTTTGTTGGTATTATTCATGTTAGTGATACATCTGCTTGTTCATTAAAGGAAGCAATATACTCTTTTCTTTCAGATCACTCATTAAGTCCATTCCAAATACGTGGGCAAGGTTATGATGGAGCTAGCAATATACAAGGACATCTAAATGGTCTTAAAACTTTGATTTTAAATGAGACTCCATCGGCATATTGCATTCATTGTTTTGCCCACCAATTGCAGTTAACACTAGTGGCTTTTGCAAAGAAGGATTCAAATGTAGATGACTTTTTTTGCTTAGTTACTAATGTGTTAAATATTGTTGGAGCATCATTTAAGCGCAGGGATTTTCTTCAGAATCACCAACCTGAACAGTTAGAGGAGTTGCTCATATCAGGGGAAGTGCATACTGGGCGAGGATTAAATCAAGAACGTGGGCTTCAGCGACCAGGTGATACTCGTTGGGGTTCTCATTGTAGAACATTAGATAATCTTATTGTTCTATTTCCATCAGTTATTCATGTGCTTGAATTTACTGGATGCGAGTGTCCAAACTATACTGATAGACTTCTTGCTAAAACTCTTGTGGATATGATTAAGAAATTTGATTTTGCCTTTATGCTGCACTTGATGTGGAAAGTTCTTATGATGACAAATGAATTGAACTTCTCATTACAAAGGATGGATCAAGATATTGTCAATGCTATGGGATTTCTTGCTCTTACAAAGCAAAGATTACAAAATATGAGGGATAATGAATTCGAATCATTAATGGATGATGTCTCTTCTTTTTGTGATAAACATGATATAGTCATTCCGAAGATGGATGCTAGCTACTTTCTTGGGAAGTCAAAGCGTAAAGCTCTTGATGTTACATATTCTCATCATTTGCGTGTTGAAATATTTTATGTTGTTATTGATTTGCATCTTCAAGAGCTGAATAATCGTTTTGATGCTGTGAGTACTGACTTACTTCTCGGTATGGCTAGTTTGAATCCAGTTAATTCATTTGGTAGTTTTGATAAGGGCAAGTTAATGAGGTTGGCTGAATATTATATGAATGAGTTTGACAGCAACAAGCTTCGGGATCTCGGTTTTCGCCTTGATAGCTTTATAGTTTATGTCCGTGGTTCGACAAGAGGTTCTTCAACTTGAAGGGAATTAGTGATCTTGCTAAAGTATTGGTCAAGTCAGATTTGCATCAAATTTGGCCACTTGTTTATTTGCTTATCAAGTTGACTCTCATTCTTCCCGTTGCTACTGCTTCTGTGGAACGAGCTTTCTCATCCATGAAGTACATTAAAAATGAACTTCGCAATAGTATTGGTGATGAATTTTTGAATGGTTGTTTAGTTTGCTATGTAGAGCGTAAGATATTTGCAAATATAAGCAATGATGCTATTATTTATCGTTTTCAACATATGAAAAGTCGTCGAGCACAATTATAACTTTAAGACTAGAAGTCTCTTTTTGTAATGATAATATTACTAGTAGGTCATTGTGACTTATAACTAGTGGTTATTTTTGATGATGATAATATTAATCGTTGTTTTATTTTTTTTACTTTTTTTTATTAAAGAGTTTGAGTTAGTATACGTTTACCTTTTTTATTAAAGAGTTTGAGTTAGTATATGCTTACTTTTTTTATTAAAGATTTTGAGTTAGTATACGCTTACTTTTTTTATTAAAGATTTTGAGTTAGTATACGTTTACACTTGTGATTGCTAACATGTTTATGTTAAAGGAAGTGAGCACCCACAACCTTTAAATCCTGGATCCGCCACTGATTAACTCGTCTAAAAGTTTAAATTGTTATATACACTTCGATATATCTTAGGTCTACAATAATCTCATAGGAGGGGCCTGTTTTATGAGGATCGTAAACATATAAGTTTGGTAGATACATACTTTATATACTTACACTCCCTAAAATGTCTTTGTAGGAGAAAGACAAATTCTTGATGCGCCTTTGATCATGAGTTGGTCAATTCATTTTCAAGGTAGTGATGTCTGGAATATTATGTGAATCAGGCCTAATAATATCTATAAACTTTCTAAGTGGTCCTTTCCTGAAGATGTATATGGAGAATAGGGTTTGGGAAGAAGTAGAGGCTTATGTCAAATGTGTCACGACCTGTTTGCTTAACAAGCCATGACCGGCACTCCCTGTATTAACTTGGTAAGTGAACCTTCTTGGCTTAATGCAATATAAATAGAACTAATAACTTCTTATTTAATCTAAGCTCCAAAACTGATGAAAAATACTACTCCCTCCCCATTTACGTGAGACAATTAGGAGTACTAGGGTCAACTTTCTAATAACCCAAATACTTTATATTCTTTCTATTATCATAATCGTAGAACTTTATGCAGAAGTAAGGTAATCCAAAGTGATAACATTTTTTTTTTTTATGAAGTAAATGTTCCATTGAAGGCATCAAGAAGATGCAAATTAGTTACAAAAGTAGAAGCAAAACAGTTGGTCTGCTGGCTCAAGTACAATTATGCTAAAACTAAGGAGCCAACAAAATTTGAAAAACTATCCAGGGAATCTACATAGGACAAATTAACCCAACTGTACAGACACATAAGGCATTCCGCTTTGAGAGAATGTAAAGGAGTTGATAGACCTTCAAAACATCTTCTGTTCCTTCCCTCCAAATACACCAAAAAATTGCTGCAGGTATCATCTTCCAAGTCTGTTTGATGGTGCTGTCAACTTTCCAGCAACACCAACTCTCATAAGCTTCTTTGATACTATGTGGCATGACCCAACTGAGTCCAAAAAGAGAGTAAAACATGTTCCACAGTTTTGCTGTAACAGTACAATGCAGGAAAAGGTGCCTGTTGCTCTCTGCTGCTTTCTGACATAAGTAGCATCCATTCACAATGATGCGTTTCCTTTTATAGAGGTTGTCTTGAGTTAGGCATGCTTCATATAGTGCAGTCCAGCAAAAACAGACGATCTTGGGCGGTAGCTTGATTTTCCAAATTAATTTCCATGGCCAGTGGTCAGTGACTGCATTAAGTGCTCTTGACTGCTTGTAGGCTGCACTCACTGTGTAATTCCCGTCTCCTGTAGTACCCCATTTGAACTGATCTGTTGCCTGAGTGTTGAGAGAGAAACTCTGTAGAGTCTGTAGTAGTTTGATCAGGTCATTAAACTCCCAATCCTGCATATTCCTTCTAAACATAATGCTCCAGGTTGTTCCATCTCTATTTTGAGAAATTGTTGAGTCTGGATCCCTGGCTAAGTTGAAAAGACTTGGATAATCATCCATCAGAACTGTGTTGCGAAGCCATTTGTCTTTCCAAAATCTGATATGAAGTCCATTCCCCACTGTGAAGTGCTTATGCTGAGAAAATTTCTCCCATAGCTTGCATATGTGTTTCCAGACTCCGACCCCATAAGGTGCTTTTGAAAGACTGGTGCACCAGTGATTCTGTATCCCATGCTTTGCACTGACCACATCCTTCCATAAAACATGTTCCTCCTGTGTGTATCTCCATAACCATTTCATAAGTAGACACTTATTATGCAGCGCCAAATCCTTTATCCCTAACCCCCCCTGTAGTTTAGGAAGAAGGACTTTTGGCCATTCCACCAGATGATACTTGTGCTTCTCACTATTCCCTTCCCATAGAAAATCTCTCCTGATCTTGTCAAGTTGTTCCAACACTTTGCCAAGAATAGGAAAAAGTTGCATAAAGTATGTGGGAATACTATCAAGTACACTGTTGATCAGTGTAAGTTTGCCCCCTGTCGATAGGTACTGCATCTTCCAGGAGGCAAGCTTTTTCTCAAACTTCTCAATAACTCGTCCCCATATTGCTGTTGACTTATACTTTGCACCCAATGGCAACCCCAAATAGGTTGCCGGGAATTCACCCACACTACATCCCAAGATACCTGCTAATTCTTCCAAGTTTAGCACCTCATTAACAGGATAGATCACACTTTTTAGCATATTGATGTGCAAACCTGAGAGGGCTTCAAAAATCAAAAGGGTTAGATTCAAATAAAGAACTTGTTTCCTGTTTGCCTCACAAAATATCAGAGTGTCATCTGCATAAAGCAGATGAGAGATATTTGTAGTGATCATGCTCCCCATATCAAAACCATTCAGCCATTGCAATTGCTTGGCTTTATCTAACATTCTGCTTAAACCCTCCATTGCAAGTATGAAGAGAAAAGGAGAAAGTGGATCTCCCTGCCTCAAACCTCTTTGTGGGGAGGAAAACCCAACTGGACTTCTGTTGATGAGAATTGAGTAGTTTACTGTAGAAATGTTGAAATTGATCCAATTGATCCATCTTTCACCGAACCCCATTTGCCTAAGGATGGAAAGAAGATATGACCAATTCAACTGATCAAAGGCCTTCTTTATATCCAACTTGCATAAGATGCCCGCCCCTCCGTTTTTTATTTTCCAATCAAGAACTTCATTTGCAATCAGTGAGGCATCAGTGATTTGCCTATCTTTAAGAAAAGCATTTTGGTGTTTAGAGACTAGCTTTCCCATAACTGTCTTTAACCTTTCTGCCAGGACTTTAGCTATGATCTTGTAGACACTCCCAATTAAACTAATTGGCCTATAATCTTTGAGTTCTATTGCTCCTTTTTTCTTGGGAATGAGAGCTATGAAGGAGGTGTTACATGATCTAACCATCCAGCAATGTTGATGGTAATGGTTCATAGCTGCCAGTATGTCAACTTTGATGAAGTCCCATGATTTCTGATAAAATGCCATTGTGTACCCATCTGGCCCTGGTGCCTTGTCGGGAGCGCAAGACTGAATAGCTGCCAATACTTCCTCTTCTTGAAAAGTTGCTTCCAGATTAAACTTTTCCTCAACTGAGATGGATGGAATGCCCTCAAAGTTTGCTGAAGGCCTCCACTGTTCAGATTCAGTGTACAAACTTTCGTAAAAATCAACAGTTTCTTGCTTTATCCTCTGCTTATCTTCAATGATCTCAGTTCCCACTTTGAGTTTGTCTATGCAATTGCCCCTTCTATGAGAATTTGCAATTTTTTGGAAGAACTTTGTGTTCTTGTCTCCCTCTTTGAGCCATAAGCATCTGGATTTCTGTCTCCATGAGATTTCCTCAGCTTTAACTAGTTGTTGAAGCTCAATTCTTAGGTTCATCATCTGAGTAAGTTCTGAACTGTTAATTGTCCGCTCTCAGCCGCTTGCTCAAAAGTTGCCAGCTCATCTAGAGCTCTGGTTTTCCCGGTCTCTACCTTGCCAAATTCTTCTCTGTTCCAGTTTGTTATATCCCTCTTCAACCTTTTTAATTTCGAAGTAGTACGAAGTCCGCCCGCCCACTATATTGTAGCTCTGCCACCAAAATTCTAGCTTCTCTAGAAACCCTTCTGATTGAAGCCACATGTTTTCAAACTTGAAGTATGAAGGGCTAACATCCCAGTCTCCGCATTCAAGTAGAATAGGCTTGTGATCAGAGATTACTTTTGGGAGAGCTGATTGTTTTACATCCTTGAATGAGTCACTCCACTCGGTGGAGATGAGAAATCTATCAATTCTAGATGCTTGCACAAAATTATCACCCCTAGACCATGTAAATTGAGCCCCTTGTAATGGCAAATCAATCAGGTTAAGGTCTTGAATGGTGTCTGAGAAGGATCTCATGGCACTAGTCCTTCTCAAGCAATTTAATTTCTCGCTTTCAAATCTGCACACATTGAATTCACCCCTAATACCCAATGTCCATCCCATAACCCCCGAACTCCAGCAATTTCGTGCCACATCTCTTCCCTTTCCGGATCTGTGTGAGGTTCATAGATACCTGTAAAACACCATCTGAACTCCTCTTGAATGCTCTCTAGCATACAAGATATGGAATAAGAGCCTTGGAGAGTGTCTGTTTTGACCCACTGCCTCTTGTCCCAAATTATTATTATTCCACCCCTAGTACCACTTGCTTCTAAAGTTGCCCAGTCAGCCCACCTATTACCCCATATTTGTTGTATCCATGTAGTAGACCAATTTTCTACTTTTGTTTCTTGCAAACACGAAACATCGACTTTCCATTTTTGAATGAGAGATTTGATGGTGCTCCTCTTGCTACTCTCATTTACCCCCCTTACGTTCCGACTTAGGATTTTTAGTTTCATCCAGAACCGGAGTTGTATTGCCTACCCCCAGTTCCATTGTTCTGTTGCCCCTTTTTGTCATAATTGATCCCACATATCAATCTTTTTATCTCCCCTTCTCATTTGGCCTTCTTCTGTTTTCCAGGTTGTTGCTTGGGTTCTTGTTGTTGGATTTGGAACTGCCTCCTTTGCTCCATCCTTAGAATAATATCTAGGAGTTCATGTTCGAACCCAGTTGCGTTGACCCCGAAAGCTTTGCATGCCTTGACCATTTTAATTCTAGTCCACTTTGAAGTCTCAATTAGATTGGGCTTTTGAATTAACTGAGCTTCAGACCCACCTTCGTACCATGTTAAAGGGAGAGCTTCGCTGATTGAAATAGAGGAAAATTCCGAGTCTGATTGATTTGCGTGAGCCAAATCCAGTTTCAGAGTTGGATTGCGAAGAAGTAGAGGGTTCCTTCCATGAGAGTCTGCTTCGTCGTCTGCTTCTGATGGGCAGTTTGCACTGTTTTGACATGATTCTGTAATCAATGGAGCACTGACCATTGAACTTTGATGATGATCTTTTTCTGAAACCAACGACGGTATAGATAGGGCATTGAATCTGTTGTAATATGGGTTTGGCTTGTGGCCCACCACATTTGTAATGCAAATGATAGAAATCCATAACCTAAATACTGTAAAACCGTCTATGGAGTGGTTAATTTGATTGTATAAACTGAATAAAACTTACTATCCTGACTGATTGCAAAAGCAGAGCTCACCAATAAACCTTCTGCATGTGAGGGAGATCCTAGTTCGTGGTATGACGGTTAACAACACTTGTCAATGTAGGTTTCCACAAAAGAGAACGTGAGTACTGTTAGAATATGAATAGGTTTATACAATCCTATTTAGAATAGGAATATGAATAGGAATAGTAATAGAAATAGGAATAGTAAATAGTATCCTACTTGGTAAAGGATTGTATTGTAGTGTCTATAAATAGGGTTTCTATGTAATAATGTAGAGACAACAATTCAAAAATATTTTTCTCCTATATTTCTCTCATGGTATCAGAGCCTCCACAGTCCTGGTAAACAATCAAAGAGCTTCTGCTATCGGCGGGCGGCTATTACCCATATATGCCGCCCATTTGGCCAATGATTATGTTAACAAAAGTTGGGTCACCATGTATCTTTCCGGTGACAATTTTCTCATATTTGATTTGTGTAAGCACCGTGCTATCTTTTCGGTGACTACTTTCTTATATCTAATTTGTGTAGAACCGTGCCATCTTTCCGGTGACTACTTTTTCATGTTTAATTTGTGTAGCACCATGCCATCTTTCCGGTGACTAATTTTTCGCAAACAATTTGTGTAGCACCGTGCCATCATTCCGGTGACTACTTTCTCATATCTGATTTGTGTAGCACTGTGCCATCATTCCGGTGACTATTTTCTCATATCTTATATGCGTAGCACTTTGCCATCCTTTCGGTGACTACTTTTTGTCATATCTGATTTGCGTAGCATGGTGCATCTCTTTGGATGACTTTTCATATTTAATTTGCATAGTACCGTGGATTTTTCCGAACTACTTTCTCATATCTGAGTTGCGTAGCACTGTGTTTTTTTGGTGACTCCTCAGATTTGATTTGCGTAGTTCCATTTGTTTTTCCGGTGACTCCTGAAATTTGATTTTTGTAGGGTTGTGCCATCATTTTGACCCTACCTATATTATTTCTCTTTTTAGTAGGGGTTGTGTCGTCAATTTGACTCTACTCATATAATTTCTATTTTCCAATTGGGTCATGCCATTATTTCGATCCTACCCTATAATTCTCTTTCTCAGTAGGATCGTGTCATCATTCCGACCCTACCAGTATAACTTTATTTCTCAAATTGTGACCACTTTCAGCCATCAAATCTAATACTCCAGTGCATGCGCATGTTCTGGTAAGTTTTTCAGTTACTTTCTTGTTTAATATGGACTCATCTATTGATTCCAAGACGATCCATATATTTATACCAGATTTTGAGAACTTTTTGACAACAACTGCATTGTGAAGAAGTCTATATAGAGAAAATACCTAATTTTGTTGCTCAGGGGGAGTTTAGTAGACTCGTGTGTTGATTACGTAAGTCACTCTATGGTCTACAATAGTCTTCTCAAGCTTGGTTTGGGAAGTTCAACACTGTAATTTTATCACTTTGTGTATTATCAACATTATGCATCAAATTCAGTATTTCATGAGAAGATCGAGCACATTGAGATTGATTGACATTATGCATCAAATCCGGTATTTCATGATAAGACAATCACATTGAGATTGACTGTCAGTTTTGTGAAGTCGAGTGATCAACTTGTAAATATCTCACCAAGCCTCTCATCGCTCCTCATATTAATTACATTTGTAAAAAGCTAGATACATGACTTGTATGCACTAGCTTGAGGGGGAGTGTTAGAATATGAATAGAAAAAACAATATGAATAGGAATAGTAAAAGAAATAGAAATAGTAAATAGTATCCTACTAGGTAAATGATTGTATTGTAGTGTCTATAAATGGGGTCTCTATGTAATAATGTAGAGGCAACAATTCAATAATATTCTTCTCCAATATTTCTCACAAGTACGACTTCTTCGCCTCTTAGAGATCATTGTGACACCCCAACTTAAGATAAAAAGCCCCACCTTGATAAAACACAGGAGAGATGTTGGCTATATGTAAGCATGCCTTACCCACTAATGACGTGTTTTAAAGCCATATGGGCCTAGGCCCAAAGTGGACAATATCACTAACAGGCTGGACCGTCACAAATGGTATCAGAACCACTCATGTGTCAGCCTTGTCGATGTGGGCCAGAGGTCGCCTGAGTTTAGGAAAATCTGGTAAGGTGGGGTGAACCTCAGTGCTGAGTCTAGGCAAATCCCATATGTTGGGCCAAAACTCAGCGAGGACGTTGAGTCCATATGAGGAGAGGAAGTCCCACATCGACAAAACACTGGAGAGATGTTGGGTATATAAGTAAGTAAACCTTCTCCACCAGTGAAACATTTTAAAGTTGTGCAAGCCTAGACCCAAAGCGGACTATATCACTAGCGGGCTGGGCTGTTACAATCATTAATCCCCCACTAAGATTGGAACTAGACTTAACAAAACATGAATGCATAACATAATAAGAATCTCCAATTCATATGATTTTTTTTTTTTTGATGACCGTGGTGTCCGGGCAAGCTTTTGCGCACCTCGACTAAATCCACGGGATACTTGCCACCTCCCACCAGCCACAGGTACCAGGTTACTCTATCTAATTCATATGATTAAATGCCATTTCTATGTTAAATTTGCAAGTACCCCACTGGTGTTGCTTTTTATTTTCGAATCAAGACATTCATTAGCAATGAGAACAATATCCATGATTTGTATCCTCTGATGAAAGCCATCTGGGAGTTTTCTTTCAACTTTTTGCATGACATTTTTCAGTCTTTCACTCAACAATTTGGAGACAATCTTGTAAAAGCTTCCAGCCATGTTTGGGCCTGAAATCCCTCAATTCAAGAGCTTTATTCTTTTCTGGAATCAAGGCAATGTTAGTGGCATTAAAGCTCTTTTCAAAAAAGTGATGATTATAAAACATCTCCAAACTTTTCATGATATTTTCTTTAGGGAAGAACTGAGATTTCTGATAAAAAAAACCTTGGTGTAGACATCTGGCCCTGGAGCCTCGTCTCCTGGACATTGGTTGCTCATCACATGCCAACTTCTGACTATTCAAGTGGTCTTTATAGCAAGTTATATCCACATCATTGATCTGTCGCATTGTCCCATAAAATAGTCAGGCCTCCATTCCTCAGGTTCTGTGAAAGATTCTGATAGAATGACAAGATCTCTGATCTCAATGTTGATGTCATCCGGACCATCAAGTGTAGTCCCATTAACTTCATCTTTTCTATAGTGTTGCATCTTCTGTGTGAGGCGGCCATGTTTTGGAAACCCCCCCACCCCTCCCCAAAAAAAAAAAAAAAACCTCTAGATCTCTGCCTCTGTTTGATTTCTCCGTATTTGACAATGCTTTCCAACTCCATATTGATGTCGGCTTTGGATAAGAGTTCCTCTTTCATCAAGTAATCCAGTTTCAAGTATGCTATCCAAGTTTACTAATTCTCTTGGAGCGTTGTTTTCCTTTTGTCCAAGCTGCCATGACTTTAAACGCTCCATTCTTTCAATTTAACTTTGAGGGATTTCGTCTTTTTGGCCAAGAGAAAATCAGATCTTCCAGTAAGTCTTTTCTTTTATGACTGTGGTGTTTGGGCCAGCTTTTCACACCTCGACTAATTTCCCGGGATACCTGCCACCTCCCACTAGCAACAAGTACTAGGTAACTCTGTCTACCAAGGCTAGGACAGATGGGAAGAATCACCTAGCGTTTTTTTTTTGTCTCTGCTGAGTATTGAACCTGAGACCTCAAGAGTTCCTCCACTCCTTCAAAATATCAATAAGCCATCAACTTCAAGCCACCAATTGTAGCATCAAGGGACCATGATCTAATTAGATTCTTCGTAAGATAGACTACTTTATACACTTAAGAATTCATCACCACATTTAGTTGAAAAAGGAATCTGTCACGTCTTGAAGCAGTCAAGTGATTTCTGCTCTTAAACCATGTGAAATTTTCACCTGAGGAGGATCAACAAGTTCAAGTTCTCTAATACAACCTGAAAATTCATTCATTGCTGCTGTATTACTGTTGTTCCAACATCGTTCAGAAGCACCTCTTGATATGTTAACTCCACAAAGTCACCCATTTCCCGGAACACAATTCTCTGATAGCTACAAGTTCCCACCCTAAATGGTTCCTTTTGTATCTTGTATTAGGTCATCAACACTTGTGAGGATTGGGAGGAAAAATTCACGGTGGTAGAAAATTCCCCAGTTTTAATGATCTCTCCTTTACATTTGCTTTTATCCCAAAGAAATAAGTTTCTCCCCCTTTCTTTGATAAAGTAAAAGTAATTTCATTCATAATCATGCCCATGTTTATGGACATAAAACTGGCCGTATACAAGGAGTAAATACAAAAACATACTCTACAAACTTCACCCAATCTTCTATACAAGAAGGAATTCTATGGATACACCAGAAGAAAATAAGGGACCGAAGTTGTACCAGTTGCATCCAAACAGCAGTAATCAACCCACTCTTGCTTATGGCCTTCTCCCCTAGACCAAGAATTTCATTTTTTATACTGTGAAATGCCATAAAGTTTATTTAAATACATAGAAGTAGTTTCCAATGTTCAGTTGAACACCTTAACTATCCAAGTGGCCAGATAGACACCTCCTGTCATACTTATTCGAGATTATTTTGTCTCATAAGGCAAACCGATGAGCCCTAGTCTGTCACTTCCTATCATACTTATGTTTCTTAACTAATCAGTAGTCTCAGCCACGCAATGGAACTGCTGATTTAACTAAGTTGGCGTGGGATATTATTATTGCAGGAACCACTTGGAGTCGCTGGACTACCCAAAGAAATTGTAAAAGTTTCAGCTGGTTATCATCATTCTTCTGCTATTACAGGTTTATTATGATTGATTTTGATGGATCTTTTATACAGGTCTCTTATGGTTTATTTTGATGGATCTTTTATCTTGTATACTATTAAATATAATTGGGTTTTACTAGTTCTGATCATCTGCATTTTCTCATTTATTGGGTTGTAGTTATCTGTTGCTGTTTGATGCTTCCGTTTTCATTTTCTGTTTAGCTCTTGAATTAATTTTCTTCTGTTCATTTCAACTTGCTTCCTTGGTGTTAGAGGCTGCTGGGTCTTAGACTTGTATTCAATTGCATCATCCATCCACCGCTTCTATATTTAACTGCTTTTATCAAGAAATAGTTATTTAACTTATTGATAGTTTAGAAAGTATTGTTGATAGGTTACAAAGTTAAAAAGGCCTAAACAATTCATTTTAAGATTCTGAATGTTGTTCTGAGTCCCCTCAAAGCACCTTTTGTTCCTCTCAATCCAAATTGACCACGAGATGCATGCCGGGACGATCTTCCATCTTTCTTCCTTCTTGCTCACATTACCATCCATATTCTAGCATCTTAGAATGTCTGCAATGCTTCCAGGTTTCACTCAATGACCCAACTAATCCCTTTCAGACTGATGAACATCCTCCAAAGCTGGTCTGTCCATTTGCAGTGTAAAAAAAGATGGTTGATTGTCTCAGCTTGTTCCCCACATAAAAAACACCCAGCGGTTAGTTGGTGACTTTGTTCAGATTATCATGAGTTAACTCTGCTTCTTTGCCAAAAGCCAGATGAACTGGTTAACTTTGTAGGGAATTTTTGGTTTCTATATCAACTTCCAAGGCCAATCTCTTTCCTTCACCACTCCTACATTTAGCTCCTTGTATGCAGATTTGACAGAAAAAATTCTCTTACTGTTTCTGTTCCATTCTAGTCTGTCCACTTCTTCAGTCAGATTGTTGAATCTTGCTACTGAGTTATAGAATTCTGTTATTCTCCTGATCTCCCAATCATTCAGATATCTCCTTAGATATAGATTCCATCCTTGTCCAGTTCACATCATGGCAACTGTGGCTTGTTGTTGCTGGCTTAGAGTGTATAGCTCAGGATGTTGTTGTTTCATTGTTAAAAGCCCTGCCTATTTGTCTTGCCAAAAAGAGGTTTTCTTCCCATTTCCTATCCTCACCTTAGTTCTGATCTGCATCATTGGCCAAAGATTCCTAATAGCTCTTCAGACTGAACATCCATAGGGTGTTGTTAAGGGGTTTTGATTTAAAGTTTTATAAAGAATTGGTTATTACAGAAATTATGCCTCTGTCTCAAGATAGATGGCTAGCTATGACAAATTGGTTACAATTTTAGGTTTTGTTTTGGGAAATATATCTAACTCAAGTACAAATGTTTTTTGAAAAAGTGCCTTTTAGGAAATTGTAAGAAAACTCTGGAAGAAATATTTCCAGATCTGTTCAAACACCACCAAAGAGTGGTAGAAGAAACAGAGTCCTAAATCTAATAGCACAGCACCTTGACTTGTATGACTGTGGCATCCAGTATGTAAAACATTATACTTAGTTGTTACAAAGTATGACTGTGCATCTGCCAGACTCCACATCTGGGTACAAACTAGAAAAAGGAATTGCATGAGGACCATTAGGGCCCATTTGGCCATGCAATATGGTATCATGATATGGAATCATGATATGGTATTATGATATGGAATCATGAAATGAAATTGAAGTTTTGTTTGGACATGCGATATGAAATTTTTGTGTTGTATATTTTCTCATAAACATAAAAATCCCATAAGTTGTAAAACTATTAAAATCGCCTCAATTGTTTATTCAATCTTATCAAATAAACAAAAAATTATAAAATTGCATAATAAATTATTACAAAACTATTTGTTCTCCACTTAAGTAATTGTTTCATCTAACTTTAATTTAATTTAAAAAAATTTGAACATAAATTGTAGTGTACTAGTCTTTAATATAATCCTCCCACATAGTACGGACAATTTCCTCACGTTGAACTTGCATTTCTCGATCATGTGACCGAGAAGACGAACCAACATTGTTACTTTGAGCCATTTGTTGGTCAATATCATCCGCAACTATATTTTCATGCTCATAGACCATAAATATTTCATCACTTTAACAATCAGTTGGTGAGTTAAAGTGACTATATGTTGGTGAGAATAATAAATTTTATGTCGGTAATAATAAATTTTAAACAGTAATGACGTGATTATAAATTTTATTTACATATGAAATAAATGATTAGTAGATATAAATGTGGGGTTGTTTTAACAAAATATAAACTTGTGGATCAATTTTTATATTAAAATATCTCAAATCATGATATGAAATTCCCATATAATTCCATATCATGGTTTTTGGTGAATATGGAATCACATCTCATGATATGAAATCATGAGATGGAGTCAACGTAAAATCGCATGTCCAAACGCTGATTCCATCTCACGATACCTGATATGGTATCGCATGGCCAAACGCCTACTTAGTGTACCTATGGTATATGGCTCCTATTTGGCAAGATGTTATAATAAAAAAAACAAGAAAAATAAGGTAGCTGGTATCAAACCTAACAACTCTATTCAAACAACATAAAAGAAAAATAGCAAACCTGTAAAGTTTAATGTTTGAATGAAGGCAATTCTCCCTCCACCAGAAGAAATGTGGACCCTTACCAAGACTGTTGAGGTATTTGTGTATAGTTTTGTTACATTGTTAACATATAGACCAATGAGGCAAGTGGTTTGCACTCGTCTGCCTTTTTATTTTCAATTGTTTAATTGTTTCCTTTTCTTTGTTTTATTTTTCATTTACATTCTAGGTCATTTAGCAGTTTTAGTTTATAAGCATTCATTCTTTTTCCATAGCCTCTTCATTTCTTTTTCCCCTAATTTTTAGATAGATTGAATTATTTACATTTAAATAAGTCGGCTTCCTATAATAGTCTGCGATTTCATTGCAGTGGATGGAGAACTTTATATGTGGGGGAAGAACACAAATGGTCAGCTTGGCCTTGGAAAGAGTAATAGTACCTATGCTCTTGCATTATGTTCTTTTTGGCTTCTCCTTTAACCATTTTCATTGCTGTTGTTACCCTAAAACGCACGCAAGTATACGTGGCCGACAAGTAGCAAAGTAGTGAATCAAGTATTTTTTTTAGAAAGATGAATCAAGTATTGTTTCCATAAGGACTTGTGATTAAGATAGCGTTTGATCATAGATTTTGTGAAACTTGAAAAAAGAAGAAGAGTTTTTGAAGTTGTGTTTGGACATGCATTTTATTTGGAAAAAAGTTGTAGTTGTGAGTGGGAAGAAAAATTTCTCCCAAAACTTATCCAAAACACGAAATTTAAAAAATGATCAAGTTCCATGGACAAATATGTTTTCAAATATTTTTTGAAGAAAAGATTCCAAAATCTATGGCCAAACGAGAGCTAACTATATCACTAAATAAAACTTTTATAAATTATCGAGTCAAGAAAAGATTCAAAATGTTGTGTGACAAACTATTGCTACTAAATTAGCTGAAGACGGAAAATAATTGATCAACACATTTAGGGTGAATTGGATTACAATGAGAGAAAATAATCTAGAGTTATGGGTTTTGTCTATCAATCCTGTTAAATTCTTCAATCAATTACTTACAATTTGGATTATTAATTGACAGGGTTAATTTTACTCACATAAATCTATTAATTGCTGCTCACCTTATTCAATTTAACCTAATGCTTATTTTCTGTGGAATTAGAAGTAACAAGAACACATTAATTATTTCTGTAAAATACTTAAGCAAGCAGATTAAGTATATTTCTATCTTAATCGTGAATATGTTCTCTAATTCCCAAGTTCAAGAGCTTTCCCTATTTAATCTTGTTGCAATCAAGAATTCTCCTTTTCAAGTTCAATTCAAGATTCATTGATAGTATCTACTTGGTATGGAGAGCTAGTAAAGATGGAACCTTTTCAGTAGAAAAGTGTTGTAGTCTTCTAATGAAGCAGACAGGATACTGGGATACTAGTTGGCCATGGAAAGGGATTTGGAGAACTAACACTCCTATAAAGGTAGCTTGTTTTGGTTGGATTGCAGCATTGGGAGTTTACCTTACTCAGGATAAGCTTTAGAATTTTTCTTTGCACCAAGTAATAGATGTTACTTATGTGAAGAAGAGTTGGACACTGAATCACCTTCTTATGCATTGCAGAATAGCTATACATTGTTCGGAATTTTTCTTCTGTATTTGGGGGATTTCTTTGATCATGCCTCAGAGTGTGAAGGAATTGTTGGAGAGTTGGCAGCACCAGAGAACGCATAAAGCTTTGTGCATATTCTGGACTACGGCTAGAAAGAAATAACGCTTGTTTTGATGGGCAAAAGGACCATATTTTAAGTGTTAAAATCAAGTGTTCACATAATTTGTTTTGTTGGTGTAAAAGAAGTTTCTTGATAATATAGATCAATATATGGAGTTTCTGGAGTTGCAAGGAAGATGTTGTAATTAACTGTATGTATATTCCCAACAGTCTTTTCTAACTTTTGGTTTTGGTACCTTCTTGGTACTTAGTCAATAAACCTTTGCCCTATAAAAAAAAGAAAAAAAAAAGAAATAGACATTGAAGAGATCGAGAGCTAATCTGTCTCTTCCTAAAGTGAGGTTATAGGACAAAACACGTACTCCCTAAGACGAGATAGAAAAGAGAACAAAGTTGACTGAGGGAACACAATGGAGTGGAATTTGATTCTGAATGGTGGAGGAAGGCATACCCAGAGATGTGAGTACTGCGTCCCCAGAAATGCAGCGGGACATGTGCACATAAGGGTGCGAGCAGTCTCAATAATATGCTTAATTTTTTCTCTGCTACCCCGTGGAATTATCATGTTACTTGTAGAGATATCTGGTTGCTTGCCGGATATTGAAGAGAGCCATTGTATTTTGCCTCGAATAAATAGTAACATTTGATTGATTGGGGTAACGGTGAATTTAGTCTGAGCAACATGATCATTTTTGGAAGGTCGATCATGTAAAGAATATCACACATCACGAGTATAGCCCAACTTTTTACAAAGCTACAGCTTGTCTGGGTTTTTCTAGAACGACCATCATTCTGATTTTCAGTCCGAGACACTAGAATAGAAGAATCTACTATGCCACTATATGACTAGACAAAATATGTGGTGCAACATGTGTGCAGCTAGTCGTAATAACTGAGAGAACAGTTTGTCCATGATAGGAGCAATAGGGATAGCCAGAATTTGGTCATATGCACAGAGTCAAGTTTAGATGGAAGCACAACAAGTATCAAAAGGAAAAATATTTTCTAACGTTGCTCCAATTGTTTATTAATATTTGCAGCAGCAGGCATCTACTCATTGAAGTCTTCCTAAACTGCATGAACATGTCCAAGATAGGTAGACATATCAAATCTTTCCTTTAAAGGTTAGTCAACCGAAAAGTCACATTATAAACACGAGAGGTGTCTTTTGTGTATAAACCACAAGCCTTTTTCCCAACTAGAAAGCAAGTCTGGAATGGACGAAATAGAGGCATCAACTTCGAATAAATAGATATCCACAAAAGGCTACATAATTCAGCATCAATCTTTTCCCATTCTCCCCTTATCCTTTTCATTAATATCCTTAGCTTGTTTGATTGAGTAATCTTGAGCACCTTTTCCCTTGTACCATAATTGAACAGAACAAGACCTACACCACTAATCAAAGGTTTTGTGGTGATAGAGTGATTCGAGTTGCTTGAAACTATAGTTTTAGCACCAAAATATCTGATATGAAAGACATGAAGATGGTTTTAAAAGGAAAGTTCAACCAAATATCTAATTTATGTTGTAGATGTTACCAGAGTGCTAGCAGTGTAAAAAAATAGAGAAAAAATCTGTCCGAGTCAAAAAACCCCGAAACAGTTGTCGTAATCTGGAAAAAAGTTATTAGAATGTGGTGGTATTTTTATGGATAGGCTTGGGCTGAGAGGCGAGTTGCTGAGATGAAAACTTCTCACTGGACAACTGCGTGGAAGGTCACTCATGCGTTGGCGCGGGGCTGGATCTTGTTGGATAATTCTTCCCTCTTGATGGTTTGTAGGAGGAAAGATGGAGCGAGATTGACTGGGGTTTGATCGCACAAAGGTTCTGATCCTATTGGTGGTGCTGTTTTATACAGTACCCAGGGAAGCACTGAAGTCTTGGAACATTGGTGTAGTTGCTTGGCAATATAATTTCTCTTTTACAATGATTATTTTCTCAAAAAAATGCTCTGATAACATGTGGGAAAGATGATAAGGAAGAGAAAATGTTGCTTAATTATTCCTCAAATTATTGGGGTTTAAATAACCATGTTTATATGTCCTATGAAAGTAAAGAAAATTAACTATATAGTTACAAGGAGCAAATCAGGCTATCTACTGTATTTACAATAATTTTAGAACATTCACAGGATTCTAACATAAGTGCAAAGCATAAAAAAAAAGCGAATAAACTGGACGAAAGAAAGGAAAATATATGAAGTAGATGTTACCAGAGGGCTAGCAGTGTCAAAAAATAGATTAAAAATCTGTATGAGTCAAAAAACTGGGATACAATCGCAGGAATCTGGTAAAAATTATCAGAATGCTCTGGAATTTTGATGGGGAGTCTCGGACTGAGAAAGTGAGTTCCTGTGAAGAAAACTTCTCGCTAGAAAACTGCCTGGAAAGGTCACTCACGTGTCGGCACGTAACTGGATCTTGCCGGATAATCTTCCCTCTTGAAGGCTCGTGGGAGGTCAGACGTGTTCGAGATTAACTGGGGTTTGATCGCACAAGGGTTCTGATCCTATTGATCGTGCTGGTATATACAGTACCAGAGGGAAGCAATGAAGTCTTTGGAACAGTGGTGTAATTGCTGGAAAGTTGCTCGGCAATAGAATTTCTCTTTTACAATGATTATTTTCTCACAAAATGCTCTGATAACATGTGAGAAAGACTAGAAGGAAGAGAAATTTTTGCTTGATTATTTTCTCAAACTATTGAGGCTTAAACAACTGTGTATATGTTCTAACATAATTTTTTTTTTTGTTTTTTGAAACTGGTAACTTTATGTTCTAACATAATTACAAGGAGAAAATCATATCTAATATGTTAGAATAGGAATACTTTTATGTAATCATACTTTAGAATAGGAATAGCAATAACAATAGGAATAGGAATTGGAATCCTAGTTGGAAAAGGAGTCTATTGTAGTGTCTATCAATAGGATCGCAATGTAATAATGTAGATGCACAATTCAATAATGTTCTTTTCCTATATTTCTCACATGGTATCTGAGCAATTGTGAGAAAATAATCAATGAACATCATACAGCGAAATCAGTGGCCACTGTGCAGTTTTCCGGTGACCTAAATTGCTGTCCGAGTGAATCAAATTTTCTGTCAGCAGTTTTCTTTTTCCAGTGGGGTCACCTCTTCATCCCAAGGCTGACCATATAATTTTTCCTGATTCCGACCAGCTTTTTGGCGATCAGATCTTTTTTTTTTCGGCAGTCAGATCTATTTCTGGCAGTCAGATTCTGGCCCAAATTTATTTATTTATGTTTGTGAAAAATAATAAAATCCTAATTTCACAATATGTCGTTCGGAATTGATATTCTTGGCTCCAAAAATATAGGAAGTTCAAGCCCTATGATCACCTCAAACTATTTATCTTGGGCTTCCTCAGTTGAGTTGTGGTGCAAGGGTCAAGGTGCCCAAGACCACTTAACGAACAATGCTTGTGTGGTAGATGAAAAGGCAAAGGCTAGTGAGCAAGATGCCAAGGCCAAAGCACAATGGGAGAAGGTTGATGCTCAATTATGTAGTCTCTTATGGTGATCTATTGATTCCAAGTTGATGCCCTTGTTTCGCCCATTCCAGACATGTTATTTAGTTTGGGAAAAAGCCCGTGTTTTATATGCTAATGACATATCTCGATTCTATGATGTGATATCTCGAATGACCACTTAAAGAACCAAGAATCCGATATGTCTACTTACTTAGGTCAGGTTCAAGCAGTCATGGAGGAATTTGAAACGTTAATGCCAGTCATTGCGAATGTGGATAAACAACAAGAGCACAAACATACATTGTTTCTAGTTCTTATACTTGCTGGGCTTCCTACTATCCATGATTTTGTGCGAGATCAAATTTTAGCCAGTGCTGCAGATCCTACAATTGATGAATTATCCTCTCGTCTACTTCGTCTTGCCGCGCCTCCCAGTCACAAAGTAGTTTCATCACCCACCATTGACTCCTCTATTCTTGCATCTCAAACCATAGAAAAACCGAACATATCAATCTATGGAGAATCAACGAGGAGGAGGTCGTTTTGGAAAACCTCGATCCAAGTGTAGTTATTGTCATAAGCTTGGACGCACTCGTAACATATGTTATATTTTGCATGGTCTGCCACCTGGTTATGATCCTACTGCTCTAAAGGAATATAATGAGTTCCTTCAGACTAACGCAAGTAAGCAAACATTTCCACAGGTAGCATTTGTCTAAGTTGCTCGGACTCTTCACTTTTGGTGCCGCACCCGTGTCGACATGACATGAGTGTGGGTGTGGGATCCGTGCCTGATTCGGTCAACCGATTTTGGGTACTTTGACCAAAATCGATGGGGAAAGTCTGGACAATTTTAATGATTTCTTAAATCAATACAAAAGCTAAGGTGAAATTGAAGGAAATGGAATACCTTTTATATAAAATTTCTATGTCACTCCTTTACCTTTGATCTCCTTCCAGGATTCTCCTCACGTTCTCTGCATAATCTCATCATTTATTTTTTATAACTCTATTTTTAGATATTTTAATTATTTTTAGGCGAATCCCCACACCCTTATCCATACATGGATCCATATTCTTGAATCTTAAAAATTAGATCATGAAGGATCCGACCTTTAGATCCACACGCGTATCAGACACCCGAGTCCGAGCAACTTAGGCATCTGTTGCTAATTTATTTACACTAATTTTATAATATTCACTGGATTTTAACAGAAGTGCGAAACCAAAAAAAATGCAAAAATGCGAATAAGCTGACGAAAGAAAGGAGAATATATTAATGACTTAAATTAGAAGTAATGAGTTATTAACTGACCAAATATAACAAAAAAATTCAAATAGCGTATCAAAATCAGATAAAGCAAAAAGATAGTCCACTGTAGCATCTTTTAGTTGACTTGGGTTTAAGGATACCATTAACTACCATAAATTCTTAAAGCACTCAATTTTGTACAATCACCTGCAGAAGCTGCTACGGTACTGTCTATACCCAATAAAGTTGAATGCTTGAATGGAGTCACAATCAAAATCATTTCCCTAGGTTTCGAACACTCAATTGCTGTAGCAGGTATGTGATGTTATTTGTTAAATGCTTCTTTGCATGATAAAAAAACCATGATCAAACATGTTATTCCACTATTATGCTTGTTAAGGAAAAAAGAGCTATGTTTTGCTCGCAGCCTGAATGACCATTGTCTTCATGTCATCACTATATTATCTTTTTTCTGGCCAGATAAAGGTGAGACTTTGAGTTGGGGTGGGGGACAATCAGGAAGACTTGGTCATGGACATCAATCAGGCATTTTTGGACTCATAAAAAGTGACAGGTTAAGTAGATGGTTGATGATCCTCCGCATTTTGCATGAATTGGTTTTTTCTTTCCAGTATTATGAATTATTAACAACATTATTCTTACTCTTGTTTGATGATTTACTCTTGTCCAAAATAAATTACAAATTGAATTATTTTGATGAATAAATGGGTCTCCTCATATTAATGGATAACAGAGGATGCTATCAGTGGTAGCGAACTCTTCTACATTATTATGTACTTTGCATCTATTCAAGTGTTTCTAGTGAATAACCAATTGGATATTGTTGGTAATGTTAGCTGTTATTTCTTCTTTCCTTTAAACAACTGATCTTTTCTTGCCTTTGAAAACAGTGAATACACACCACGACTTATTAAGGAACTTGAGGGGTTGAAGGTACTGTTATCTGCGACGTCTTCAAGTTTCAATTATAGACTTCTCTCTTCAGGATGTCAAGAGTTTTTAATACATGCTTCATGGCTGCTGGTTCAATTTGACAATTCTAGTTATGTGTAAATAGGTTAAGAATGCTTCTGCTGGAATGTTGCATTCTGTCTGCATCAGCGGTAACTCATTGAAATTTGCAGAAAGCACTTTGATGTTAAAGAAAGGCCTCAAATTTTATTTTTTATCCTTTTTTTCAAGCCACAGAGAATGGATCTGTACATATTTTTGGCGAAAGAGCAAATAAGAAATTGGTAAATATCTATATACTAGCATCATGCAACTTTTTTTTTTTTTTTAAATTTACATAGAATGATGTCCACTTCTATTAAAAATTTTAGGGCTTTAGTGAAGCATCAAATAGTTCGCTACCATCTATGGTAGATGGACTTCCATATTCTGAAAAGGCTGCATGTGGAGGTTATCATACCTGTGTTATTACAGGTAATTTATCGGGTTCAAAATTCTCCACTTGATTTCTATCTTTGAGCAGCAACAAACTGAGTATTTGTCCTAAACTTTGAAGATATGATCTATATTTTTTGAAAGAAGTACTTGTGATTATTGTCATATTTAAACTAAGTTGGCATAATTGATAGGTTTATCTAGTCCCACACACAATTTTTATGCAAACATTCCCACTTTTTTCATGCCCCAAAACCTTGTTGGGATGGACCGGCATCCAGTGCCTTACTTTGACTGAGCGAACCAACCTTACCTGACTAATGAATGTGATTCATGCATGAGCAGAAATATATATCTTTTCATAAAATCTTTTCTTTTCATAAAACACTCATCTTTCATAAAACCTTTAACCTTCAAGCATCTCCATTAAACTTTCATTGGGACTTTGTCATATGCTTTTTCTAGGTCGATGAACACCATGTGGAGGTCCTTTTTTCCCTAGACTTCTCCAATAGTCTCCTAACAAGATGGATGACTTCAGTAGTTGATAGCGCCGGCATAAATCTGAATTGGTTCTCGAAAATAGACACAACCCTCCTCACCCTCAACTCCATCACCCTTTCCTAAACTTTCATAGTGTGGCTTAGCAAGTTTATACCCCTATTCTCATTGCAACTCTAAATGTCACCCTTGTTCTTGTACAACAAAATCATTTTACGCCACCTCCACTCCTCCCAACATTTTTGCCGTCTTAAAAATGACATTAAGCAATCTAGTCAGCCACTCCATACCTGCCCAGCCTGTACTCTGCCAAAATTCCACAGAGATCTCATCCGGCCCTGTCACTCTTCCACTATGCATCTTACTAGTAATTCTTTTAACTCCACATTTATACACCTGCAATACCCAAAATCACGATGCCTCTGAGAGTGCTCCAACTCCCTCCAACACGATGCGTATATCCCTCTATTCATTCAAGAGTTTATGCAAGTAGGACAGCCATCTCCGTATACTAATAAGCGTCTCCTCCACAAGTACTTTGCCGTGTTCGTCCTTGATGCACTTCACTTGATCCAAGTCGCAGGCCCTCCTCTCTCTCGCCTTGGCTAGCTTGTACAACTTCTTATCTCTGCCTTTACCCTCTAATTCTTTGTACAAGCATTCAAAAGCTGCCGTTTTTGCCACTGTAACTGCCATCTTAGCCTCTTTCCTCGCCATTTTATACCTTTCCCTATCTGTCGCTTTTCCTACTCATTGTTACTATCCACCAGCTTTGCTTACACCACCTTTTTTCCCTCCTATTTCCTTTGAACTTCTCCATTTAATTACCAATCCCCACGATGTTCACTCAACCTACCTTTCGAGACTCCAACACCTCTCTAGCTGCTTCCCTAATACAACTAGCAGTCCTATCCCACATACTGTTTGCATCTCCATTACTCCCCCAAGCCTCCGTATCCATCAACTTCGCCCCCACCTCCAGAGCATTGGCCATAGTCAAGCTACCCCATTTGATCCTTGGCCAACCAACCACAACCCTCTTCTTCCTCTTATTCATGATCTCCAAATCCATCGTCATGAGCTTATGTTGGGTCGTAAGATTTTCGCTTGGGAAAACCTTGCAGTCTTTACAGTGACTTTTTTCTTTCTTTCTAAGGAGAAAATAGTCAATCTACGTTTTAACCACAACAGTACGGAAGTGATCAATAGTAGGCAATTAAGTAATACTATAAATCCCACAATAATGCATAGAAGGCCAACTTTAGTAGGTTGCATCTGTTAGGGTGAACAAGGTAAAACTTGGAGATAGTAACCTACATGTCTTACCTATGAATGTTTAAGCAGTTTAGAGCAATTATTTTTTAAGTGGCAATAAACACGAGCAACTATTGATTTTGTCAAAAAAATATAAGCAACTATTGAACACAATCCAGACTTGAGAGCTATTGCAACTGTGTGTTTTCTGCATGCCTGAGTAAAGGTAAGAAATTGATTGAGTACTGCTTTTAAGTTTGAATGTAAAGGTGGTTGAGCTATGTTGGGTTGTCTTATAAGATTTTCGCTATGTAGGAACCATTAGATTTCTAAAGAGAGAATCAAATTTTCTGTCCATGATATAAGTCAAGTGTATGTATAACACAATTACAATCTGAGAACTTCTTCATCCTAGTCAAACATACTCCCTCTGTCCCAGTTTATGGCATGGTGTTTGACTGGGCATGGCGTTAAAGAATGTTTGGAAGACTTTTGAAACTTGTGGTAAAAAACAAGCCATAGATATTTGTGTGGCTATAAATCAATGTCTTTAAGGTAAAGGGGGAAGTTTGAAGTTAAATTGTTATAAATATGTCATTTTTGTAGGACTGACTAAAAATGAAAGAGTGTCACATAAATTGCGGTAGAGTACGTAACTATGGGCTTTCAATTTACTGAATATTTTATAAGTTAATGGAAGACTATTATTAGTATTCTTACAATGTAGCTGCAATTTTCCTTCATGCCACCTTAGTTTCTTTGGTTTTCCTAACGGTTTCTTCTAGATAAAAGCATCCAGAAAATGATGTCTAAAACAAGTAAAACAATTGATTATATATGGAGGACTGAAGAGGGATTCTCTCTCTCTCTCTCTCTGGTAGATTGTACTGCCTGACTTTAAGTCCTTGCAAGGCACAAGGATAGTTAACTCAAGTGCAGCTGTGCTGTGTCATGACTTCCTTTAGTTTAACCGAGCAATAGAAGCAGTTGAATAGCTTCTCATCTGAATAATAGTAGGGATCAATTAGATGGTACACCAAATGGTAAAACCTAAAGTTGGACATTTCAAGAGTATGTTCTGCTTTTTTCAGGGGATTCAACTTTAATTTACTTGGTTTAGATGGTTCAAGGCTTTCGTATTTCCAATGAACAATTGCATGGAGCTAATCCTTGTATATTTCTTTTTACGATGATGTACGAGCAAACTTGTGTGCACCTCTATTAATCCACCGGGTACCTGCTACTTCTCACCAGCACAGGTATCGGCCAACTCTACCCACCAAGACTAAGAAAACTAGGATGGCTTGTATCTTCCTTTTCTCCTATGGGAAATACCCAAGCAGAACGTTACAATATTCGTTTTGCGTTAGTTTTATACTCTATCCTTTACCTTGCAAGGATGTTATTTTGAGTATATTGTCAGGAGAGTGTTGAATGCTCTACCTTCTTCTTACGAAATACAACGGAAGAAAGGGCACAAAGCTGTAGTCAAATTATGATGCTCTGAAAGGGACCCAAATGTAGCTTTGTTTTTTTTTTTTAATAGTTATACTGAATTATAATATCTTTCATGTTTTAAAGGATAAGTTGTTCACAATTGTTTTGCTTAAGTATCCTGCGTTGGTTGGGGGAAGGAGTCGTTGTTCCCTTATATGGTACTGATAATTCTCAACTTATGAGCTAGCGTTTGGGATTTATGCCCAAGATTCATTTTCTTAACATAGTATCAAAGCAAGATCCATCCTTATTCTTGGTTACCTGACGTTGGGCCTTCATGTTATGGTCCAAGTACCATATGTCCAGTCATGTGCATGAGCATGCAGGGGGTGTTAAATATCTCACATTGATGGAGCGAATAGGTTGTTTCCTTACATGGTATTCGGTAATCCTCACTTCATGTGCTTAACTTTTGTGGTTGAGGTAGGCCCAATATGAAGTTTTAACATTTTCTTAATGTGTGTCCTCAAATGAGGCGATTTGAATGTATGTTATTTCATGAGATCAAGTGCATTGTTTGGAACTAAGGGCTAATTTCTTTGTAAGCTTTAGCTTTTGTATTTACTTAGTTTTTGTTCATAGGTGGTGGAGAACTGTACGTGTGGGGTACCAATGAAAATGGGTGTCTTGGTATTGGGTACTCTTTTTTCATTGCTTCATAGTTGAATTTTTTGGATGGTCAAGTCATCCTTAAGGACTCTTTTTTTTCATTAAAAAAAATTTGTGATGTACTTTTGGTGTTTGCTTATGTCAGATCTACAGATGTCGCTCATTTACCTGAAAGAGTTGAAGGACCATTTTTGAGGCATTCAGTTTCTGAGGTTTGTTTCTCCATGTTGAATCTCTTTCCAATGTTTTAGTCAACGCATTGCTTTGGCTACCTATTCCAATCAAGATTCAAGTGTGTAATAGAGGTACATAAAGTAGGTAAAGAAAAGGATACATGTGTAATTGAGAAGACCATTTATTGAGAAAATGCATACTAGTATGTATGTGCTATTAACTAGTGGACACCAAGGTTATGCATATGAGTTTTGATGTGAAGAAATGCCTGGACAGAATTCTGTTGTGAATGGGTGTCATGTATCTTGTGCCAGAAAAACTTTCAGGATATATTGGTGTTCTGCATGTTTCAAGAGGATATAACTGCTAATACTAATAGTATTGCTTGCAAACAAAGGTGTACTCTACCTGATACTCTATCAGAGGGGTTGATTGGTTTGAAAAGATTATGAAAGTCATAAATCTTACTTTGTTGTCTTGACAGGTATCCTGTGGTTGGAAGCATACAGCAGCAATTTCTGGTACAAAAATCATAGTAAATTTAAATTGCATGTGTTATTTTATATAGATGCTAACAAACGTCTTTGTGCTTGTTCCCTCGTCTTGAAACCTATTGATGTTAATGTTGCATTCTCCCTGCTCTTCCACTCAACCAACAATTCTTTTCTGCTGCTTATAATATGAATTTTCTGAATTGTGTTACAAACAGATATAAAGATTCCTCTTTTAGTCTAGCACCTCAACAACAACAACAACAACATACCCAATGAAATCCCACAAGTGAGGTCTGGGGAGGGTAAAATGTATGCAGAACTTACCACTACCTCGTGAAGGTAGAGAGGCTGTTTCCGAAGGAACCTCGGCTCAAGTGAAACAAATCCCGGTACAAAAGGAAGGAGCCCAAGAAATTCTGCAATTACCCTAGATCTTTGATCTCAAATTTTTGTTCTAACAACTTCTTAATCGGATCATCTCCTGTCAATACTATGTCGTCAACGTAAACGATGAGAAGAGTGAATTTACCTCTTTTGATGTCTTATGAAGAGGGTGTGATCAGCATTTCTTTGTTGGTAACCTAAAATGATCATGGCTTCAGAGAGTCTGTCAAACCAAGCTCTAGGGGATTGCTTCAGTACAAGGTGCTTCAATTGCACATTTTCCCCCAACTTTGTTCAAGGAACAGATCTACTAAATCTTTGATTCCAGTTAGTAAAAGGGATCTTGAACTAAGAAATAGATCCTAGAAGCTAAAAGAGGCATATCAAATTCACTCCATATAATACACCTCTTCTTCCAAGTCTCCACAAAAAAATGCATTCTTCACATCCAACTGTCGGAAGTCCCAACCAAAATTAGCTGCACATGACAAGAATTTTGATCTTGTTCATCTTTGCAACAAGGGAAAACGTCTCATGATAATCAACTCCATAAGTTTGTGTGAATCCTTAAACACCAATAGTGCTTTGAATATTTCAACCTACCCATCAACTTTATATTTCACTATGAAAACTCTTTTGCAACCAATTAACTTTTTTGTCTCGTGGTGAAGTGACAAGTTTCCAAGTCCCATTTCTTCAGTCATAGCTTGCTACCATTTAGGATCTGCAAAAGCTTTCCTCTAATTCCGGCCAATAGACAAGGCAAAGGCTCTATAGGAAGGAGACAAGGAAGGATAGGAGACACATTTAGATAAAAAGATGTTTTATACAAGATCTGACTTCTTTTCTATGAGTAATATAAATATCTTAACTCATTAGGAAAAGTAGTTAACTCAACGGTAGAGGAGGATTCAGCTTCGGCAGACAACATAATAGCCTATTCTGCTGTATTTTTCCTTGTTAAGTTATCTAATCATGTTTATTCAAATGCCCAACAGGCTCCTCTGATTTTTTTCTCCAACTACTTTTTCAATTACAATAAAAAAAATATTATTCCTATAATTCCTAGAATTACATTGTATTATTCCTACAATTACAATCGCCTTTGCAGCCACTCTTGATCTTCCTGGGAGATTCTAGGACAGTTTAGCAATCTCAAAAGAAGGCCTCCAGTTTTCTGATTCAGAGTATAGGTTCTTGTAGAACTCAATCATGCTCACTTTGATTTGGTCTTGGTCTTTGATTTCCTCCCCCCTGATTACTAGTTTGTCAATAGCATTATATCTCTTGTGTGCCGTTGCCATCCTTTGGAAATAAATTGTGTTGTTATAACCCTGTTTTAGCCATAGAACTCTAGAGTTTTGTCTTCATCTAGCTTCCTCATTTTTTGCCAATTTTTTGAGCTCAACCAAGACAGTTTCTCTAACCATCATTTCGTCTTCATTTAGAGCCCTTGTGTCCTGAACCAAATCAATATCAGCCAACTTAGCTAAAAGGTTTCTCTTCTTAGTGTCCAGTTCCCACATGCTAATTTGCTCCGGTCTATGATTTTTTTCTTCAGCATCCTTAACTTCAAACTAAAAACATAGTCAAGGCATCCTATCACTTCAAATTCATTCCACCATTTATGCACTAGTTCCCGAAAACCGTCTATCTCGAGCCACCAATTTTCAAACTTGAAGTAGGATCTCTGTTTTAACCAGTCACCACATTGCAGCAAAATAAGACAGTGGTCCGAAGTCACTCTAGGCATAACCATTTGTTTAGCGTTCTTGAAGAACTCCTCCCATTCTATAGAGTAGAGGAATCTGTCTAATCTAGTAGCACTATGGTGGTTTGGCCCTCGGAACCAGGTGAAATTCTCCCTACACAAATAAGGATCATGCAATTTCATCTCATCAATCCACTTGGAGAAATCAGCCATCACATTAGTGATTCTGCTACAGCCTTTCCTTTCTGCCATGGTTCTGACAGTGTTGAAGTCCATGTCACCCAAGGTCCTTCACAAAGTTCTTCTACTGCTTCCACCTCTTCCCAGCACTCTAGCTTCTCACTTCTGATTTGAGGTGCATAAACACCGGTAAGAAACCAGCTAAAAGAATCCTGCATTGCTTCAAATTTATAGGTAATTGAAAATTGTCCCACCTTCACTAGGCTACCTTTCCATTTATCTGCAATCCCACAAAATTAGGATACCCCCCCTTACTTCCATCGACTTCCATATACCCACATCGCATCCACCTGCTGAGCCATAGTTTCATGTTTGGCAAGACTATCCATTTCCTTATTCACCTTTGTTTCTTGAAGGCAGTAAACATCTACCTTCCACTTGAGCATAGCACACTCCTAACAAGATTTCTTGTGGAAATATTGTTAATCCCCCTTATATTCCATGAGAGTAATTTTACCTTCATTTGAAAGCCAAATTTAAGACTCTCTCCCTTTTGTCCTAGATCCCTCCACTTGCTGATTAAGACATGATTGCAAATATTTTAGCTCATATTTTCCGATTCCCTGTTTTTGGGAGTGACAATTGAGTTGTCTGATCTCTTGTTCTCTAGTGCTGGTTTCTTTCATCTATAGGGCTTGTGTTTCATCCTTAAAACCTTCGAAAGTCACCCCGTAAGTGGCACTGAGTTCCATGATATGAGCATTAATCCATTGCGATGCCTCACCCCCTGCGTCTTGTTGGATCCCAGACATATTCGTAGATATTGGTTCAACATCGTGAATTTGTTGTATTTGCAAGCTCTGTTCAACATCAACATTTTCCGGCAGCTTCGAGCTTTCCCCTACCTCTTGTAATTGGTTTCCTAGGTTGCTATCAACTCTATTTTGGACTGTTCAAGTCTGTTGCTTGTCAAAGTCCTCTCTCTGCTCAGAATTTGATGTTGGCTCAATTCTGTTCTCCATTGACGACGATTCCCAAGCGCTGAAAGCTTCGATAAATTGTGTCGCTAATGTTTTAAGGCTGGTCAAGCTCTCCTTTGTCTCTTCACTTAAGTTCTCGTGCCCCTCCATGCTTTGATTGCTTTCCCCTTAAGCTGAGAGGTCATATCCATACGACTTTTAAAATTGAGGCCTAAGTTTATTTTTAGGCCATGATCCAAAGTTTCTTGGCCTACAGTTAGGATTGGACTGTTAGGTCCTCCCACACTTGTATATCACGTGGCTGGTAAGCTACGACTGACTTATCCTTGGACAGAGTGCAGTCCCTCTCACAAAGCTTTGGCATAAAGCTTATGGACCGCTGTGTAATATCCACTTTCAGAGGAGCTTTTTGGATCTGATCTTCTCCGGCGGCCACCCTTGCCGGACTTTCGGTCCAGATCTGCAGAGTGTACCGGAGACTGCCATCATCGATTGTGACCTCTCTAGGTACATTAGAGCCATTTCCTTCAACCTTGATTCTCGCCCATTTAAGATGGTTCTGTAACTGCGTTTCTTCCTCTGTTTCGGTCCAACCTCCACAAATATCTCCGATGGCTTTGAAAGTACTTTGCGACCAGAACTGAAGGGGCAAACCCCCGATCCTGATCCATGTTGTTCTAGCACTTTCTGTTGCCGACGATGTACATATCTTTGGGTTCCACCATTGAAATAGCACAGGAGAATTTCCTGCTGACTTCCTCGGTTTTCTTTTGTTTCTGTGTTCTGTATTCCTCTACCCTGATTATGGCATGTTTGTGGGCTGGAAAATTCTTACGCTTCTGCATAGTTGTAGAAGTGCCATTTTACTGTTTTGCCTCTCCAGTTTTCAGTATTTAGTAATTCATTTGTTGTCAACAACGGCTTGGTTCTATTTGTTTTGGCATTTGAATGATAACATTTTAAGAAGGGTTAAACACATACTTAAACCGTTTTTTGAGTTTTATATCTGAACTATTGAGAATGTGAGTTTTCTATCTGTACTATCATCCAATGGTTAGCGAAACACACTTAGATGCTGATTTGACCAAATGTTTGTCTACAAACGCTTGTAGGTGCGTTTGGTCATATAATCTTCGTTAACCTTACATATATAACGACTCTACTAGTTGACACACTAATTTTTTTTATATATGTTTTCTAATTGATTTCTTTAAAACCATAAAGTCTCCCCTTCCAAGTTGGAGATATCGACGCCACAGCTAAGACAAGACCATGGCTAAGAAGGTGGAGAAGAAGATGTCGGATGTTGTAGTGGAGAATAAATTAATTTATACGGTGATAATTTTAACCTTTAACCTTAACTTTTAAATTAATATTAATTTATTTAACTTTTCTACAATGGAATTGTTTTTCCACGTGGCAGATTTTTTAAATAAAAGAGAGTAGTATACACACCATCAGAAATTAGTGAATGTGTTTCACCAACCATTGCATGAGTTTAGGTAGGAAACTCACTCTCAAAACATTGTGATAGTTCAGATGTGAAACTCACTCTCAATAGTTCATGTATGAAACTCAAAACATTGCGATAGTTTAGATGTGTTTTTGACCCTTAACTCTAACATTTTCACATAAGATGATTGAGTTATTTGGCTTGCTCTAACATTTTCACATAAGATGATTGAGTTATTTGGCTTACTTATGCTTAGCAATAACCTCAACGTTTTTCCGTAAGGAGGAAATGTTTACACTTGGGGATGGGGAGGCTCCCATGGGACATTTTCTGTAGACGGACATTCTTCTGGCGGACAACTGGTTTGTTCCCTTAGACTTCAAATGCAACTGTTATGTTTTTATGGACTTTCAAATGATGTTTATTAAATAAATATTAGAACTTAAAGGTTCAATAGACTTCTCTTGTTAATAGTAAGTTTAAACTAGTCAAGATATGAAGAACTGTGAGTGCTACACGGTAAAAACTAAAAAGTTACTTTAGTTTTAAATCAGTTGCTCAAATGTCACATGTTCAAAAATGGTTCAAAGACCTTGCTAAATTTTTTCTTCTTTCTTCATTTGTATCTGGCTTTCTTTTCTTGTTGCTTTGTGGCAACGTTTTTAATCACTCTCTTTCATCTTATTGACGAGCAGAGTCTTGTTTGATAAGTCAGAACATTTTCACGAGAGTGTATACTTTTACTCAGTTTATATCTTTGTCCATTTTCCCGGCCCCCTCATTTCCACTATTTTGTTTTTCCTATTTGACAGTAGCAATATCTAGTTTAGAGCTTTAAGTGATCTTTTCTGTTGGTTTACACTGGAGTGTCGGTTGCTTCAACTTGCCTAATACAATGTGGGTTTGTGCAGGGTCAAGGAAATGATGTTGATTACATTATGCCTACAAAAATCAACTTTCCTAGACACGTAAAAGCACTGCAAGTATCCTGTGGGTTTAATCATACAGGTGCTATATTTGAATACAGCTAGTTGGAAAATCAGTCTCATTGTTTCTTGTCGCGAAGGCAATATAATCTGCTTCTTACGGAAGGTTTGCAATCACGTTCACATATATAAGCAGTCTGTTATTGCAGCTATACACTCCGCCATGCATGATTATAGGATCTTTTTTCCCCCTTGAAGTTTGTCTCCTCTTAACGATTTGAATGTAATCTTTATACTAGACCTGTTTATTCCCAGTTTGTACCTTATAAATACAAGCTTGTATCAAATAAAATACTGTAAAGGATTAAAAATGTCCTTAATGTATTATAAAATGGTTCAAAAATGTCCTTCTACCTATTGAATCAAAATGGCCTTTATTAACAACAAAATGACTTAACAATGGTGACATGATTTTTTATTTTACCCATTTCAAAGATCTGATCCAGCTTTTAAAAAAAATTCAAGATCCATAAATGAAATGAAAACGATGACTTAATACAGATGAAAATATTGAGACATATCTAAATTTCTGTTTCGTAATACATAAACCTTGAAAAAGTGTTGTCTCCTTTTTTGCGATTGTCACAAATGGACTCATGAAATTTGTAATCCCTGTTCGCTAGTGATATTGTCCATTGCACAACTTTAAAATGCATCGTTAGTGGGTAAGACTTACTTACTTATACCCCTAACATCTCTCATGTTTTTTGCCGATCATATCCTAAGTTGTGATATCACACTATATCACCAAAAAATTCATTGACTAACACATGGGAAAAACTAAAAAACATCTAATTCCTAGTGAGTGGCCGCTAAATGTTAAAAAAATGGTGTAGATCATGACAAGGTTATACATATTGTTCTCCCACGTCATTACAAAGGATTTTGTAAAGGTTTTTCCAAAGTATCAGAAAATCATATAATAAAAAAATTCATTGACTAACACTTGGGAAATTGAGAAAATCACCTAATTCTTGTTGAGTGGCCCTTAAATGCTAAAAGAATGGTGTGGATCATGGTGAGACTATATGTACCGCTCCCTTAGGTCATTATGAGGATTCTGTAAAGGTTTTGCCAAAAAAAAAAACATGTCTAAAAATCATTTCACTAAAAAATTGATTGACTAACACACGAAAAATTGAGAAAATCACATAATTTCTATTGAATGGCCCCGAAATGCTAAAAAATGGTGTGGATCATGGTAAGCCTATACGTACTTCCCCAAGTCATTATAGAAGGTCCTGTAAAGGTTTTGCAATTTTTTTTCTCAAAAATCATATCACCGAAAAATAAATTATCTCAACACATGAGATATTGTGAAAATTGTGTGGTTCTTAAATGCTAACAAAATGACATGGACCATGGTAAGGTTGTACGTCTTGCTCCCCAGGTCATTACAGAGGGTCTTGTAAAAGTATTACAAAAAGTGTTCGAAAGTCATATTACTAAAAAATTCATTGACTAAAACATGAAAAACAGATAAAATAGCTAATTCCTATTGAGCGACCCTATATGCTAAAAAAGTGACATGAATCATGGTGAGGTTATACGTACTAATCCCCAGCTTATTACAGATGGACTTGTAAAGGTTTTGTAAAAAATCATCTGGAGACAATTCATTAACTAACACATACGAAAAATTGAGAAAATTACCTAATGACTAAAGTCATTAGTGGCCCCTTAAGGTTGTAAGCATAATTCTCTTAAGATACTTTAACATAACCTATTTCCCATTAGGCACTCCAATTAAAAAATAAATACATATTGAATATTTTCTGACACTTCATCAAAGAGGAAGTGCATGTAATACACATGCATATGATGTGACAAAATAACAATCAAATGAAAACACGTGACATTTTAATTTAAAATAATTATAAAAATGAATTTTAAATATAAACAAATCAAAATATAAAAAGAAAAGATTTTCAACTAAAAAAAGTAGAAATTATACATCCCTCACCCCTCCCCCTCCGCAGCCCACCCCACTCCAAACCTCTCCCTTTCTTCTCTTTGCCTAACATTCCCCATTGTTCACCGTTGTTAGTTTTCCATATTATGTATAAATTTTACCATTTTTATTTCTCTTTAGCCTTATTTTCATTTAAATTGATAACGTTTTCTTAAAAGATCAGTTCATTCTTTGCTTATTTTGATTTTGATTTTGCTTTTTTTTTCTTTCTATTTCTGCTTCGATTTATGGGGAAGAAGGGGTGTGGGTTGGGGGTGGTGTGTGTGGCGAGGTGAAGAGGGAGAAATAAAATATTTGAATAATGATCTTCATTTTTTCCGGCAAAGATGTGGATGGTGGTCTCTACTTTTTTTCAGCAAAGAAGATGTAGATAATAATCTCCATTTTTTTTCTGGCAAAGAACTATGAAGATCTCCATTTTTTTCTGGAAAAAAGATGACTGGAGTAGTTCTACATCTCCAAAATTAATTATACAATGATAAGATTTTTTTTTTTAAAAGAGGAAATTTGTAAAAATAAAATAAAATTGGCAGTGGATTGTTGTGTAGAAATGGTTGCAACAGGTCATGTGCAAAAATGTCACGACCCAAAGTACACCCTAGACGTGACATGACGTATAAGACCCCGAGAGGCCCTACACAAGCCACTTATCATACATCATACAAGATAATAGAATAAAGAGTTCAAAAGACAGTTTATATCATAAATTGTTTGATAAGAAAACAAAACGGAAAATCTAACATAGTCTCAAAGCCATCTAGTACATTAAGAGTGATTATGACACAATCCATACATCACATACAATATGGAAAAGTAAAGAAAATAAACAATAAAGGGTTCGGTCCTCGGAACATGAGGACTCACCAATCTTCAAATCTACTAATGTGATTACTAGCCACGGGGATGCAGAATAGGAGTGTCAAACACTACATTAGTGAAACAATGGAGGCAAAAGTATGTGTTAGTACAAAGAATGTACCAAGTATGATAGTGATGCATAATGATATGTAATTATGTTAAAAATGATTTTTCATGACATGCAAAGACCAAGTTGAATCATAAGATAAGAGATTAGAAGCAAAATCGTGATCATGGTCAATGCAAGGTACTAATAGAAATGCTAAACAAAAATACTGGCAACTCTGTAAATTAACCCCCAAAGAACAAGCTCAATAAATAAGACCCAACAGATCTCCGTTTATGTTGTTTACGACCCCATCAATTAAGTGATTATATACGGTACTTAACAAATAAGACTCAATATATTTACAAATAGAAGAACAAAAAATATCATACATTAGCAATAGTGATACAACTCCTCAAAGTTGGATACAAATTTATAAATCTAGTAAAATATTAAGAGGTGTTCCAAAAATATTGACAGTTTAAAACATGTATCAAAGAAAATTTTAGGTTATTGATGCAATAATTAATTTACAATTATAATTATTAATAATCTTTTGCATTGGGAAGAAAATAAGTATAATTTTTTTTCACGTTAAATAGTGTCGGAATATGATTTGTCACTAATATCTGTTTTTTTCTATAGTGACACTATATATAATATTAGAACAAAAAATGAGATAAATACCTTGTGTGACTATAATTCTATATAAACAAAAATATGATAAGAAAAAAAAAAAAGCAAAACAAATTAAGGAGTAATCTCGAAAAAAATACCCATAATAATTTTTTCTTTTTGCGTCAAACGGATATCCGAGGAAAAAGTTAGAATTTTTTTTTGAATTTGGGCCATTGCGAGCATCGTCCGTGGCCTGCACACATCGGTCAACAGACGTCGGATGTGGCATGGCCGCATCGTCGTGGCCAACACACATCGTTCAGTCGAAGTAGGACATTGCCTGCTCGCATAGTTTGTGGCTTGCACTCGTTAGACGAGCGACGTCGCACACAGTGACATTGGTCGAGGTCTACTCGACAACATGCGGATGTCCATGCCGTACAAAAATCAAAAGAGTGTGTAAGACCCTTCATGCATAACAACATATTCATCTATTTTCCATTATCTATTCTTAACGTTTCTGTCGCATGTGATTCATTGTACCAATCCTCATTACTTTTACGGTTCGTACGATATTGAAATATCTTTTATTTGTACAAATATGTACTCTATCATTAGTTTCACATATTTAGAAGTGTTTTCGAGCATTTTCATTTTTCTCGACTCTTGTTCAATTTTTAATTTATTTTTATGGTTTATTATTTTTTACATTACATTTTAAAAATTAAAATTTACTAAATTGTTAGATTTAAGGTTACTATATTTATTGGTGAATTTTTTATGTTAACTTATATTTTTTGGCGAAAATGACGTTGAATTCCGGGTCACCAATAAATCCCATGGACTATAGCATACAAAAATTGGCAAAATGGGAGGTTTACCTGCTTCAGGGATCGTTTGACCTTGTAAATGGGCCTTTTTGGCCGTGGTGACCAACTGTCTCCATAGCTATAGTCTTAACGAAGTTCCATGTAAATTTTTGGCAAAAATGACGTTGGAATTCCGAGTCACCATAAAATCCATTGGACTTATAGCTCACGAAAATTGGCAAAATTGGGGGTTTACCTGCTTTGGGGCACATTTGACCTTGTAAATAGGCCGTTTTGGCCATGGTGACCAACTGAATCCATATCTAAATTCTTAACGGAGGTCCATGTAAATTTTTGGCAAAATTGATGTCGAATTTTGGGTCACCATAAAATCCCGTGGACTATAGCACACGAAAATCAGCAAAATGGGGGGGGGGGGGGTTACCTGCTCCAGGTTCGTTTGACCTTGTAAATGGGCCCTTTTTACCGTGGTGACCAACTGGCTCCATAGCTAAGGTCTTAACGAATGTCCATGTAAATTTTTGGTGAAAATCACGTTGGAATTTTGGGTCACCAAAAAATCCTGTGGACTATAGCAAACAAAAATTGGAAAAATGGGGGGTTTACCTGCTCTGGGGATCATTTGATCTCGTAAATGGACCGTTTTCGCTGTGGAGACCAACTGGCTCCATAGCTAAGGTCTTAACGAAGTTCCAGGTAAAATTTTGGCAAGAGTGACGTCGGATTTCTGGGTGACCATAAAATCTCGTGGACTATATCACACGAAAATTGGTAAAATGGGGGGTTTACCTACTACGGGGTTCGTTTGACCTTGTAAATGGGCCGTTTTGGCCGTGGTGACCAACTTGCTCCATAGCTAAGGTCTTAACGTAGGTCCACATAAATTTTTGGCAAAAATGACGTCGGAATTTCGGGTCACCATAAAATCTCGTGGACTATAACACATAGAAATGAGGAAAAATGGGAGAATTATCTGCTCCGGGGATCGTTTGACATTGTAAATGGGACGTTTTGGCCGTGGTGACCAACTGACTCCATAGTTAAGGTCTTAATGGAGGTCCATGTAATTTTTTGGAAAAAATGACGTCGGAATTCTGGGTCACCAAAAAATCTAGTGGATAATAGCAATAATGAATTCTTTCATTTGAAAAGAACCCTTTCAAGAAAAGTCAATATATTGGCAAAATGGTGGGTTAACCTGTTTCGGGGCTCGTTTGACCTTTTAAATGGGCCGTTGTGGCCGTGGTGTACAACTTGCTCCATAATTAAGGTCTTAACGGAGGTCCATGTAGATTTTTGGCAAAAATAACGTTGTAATTTTAGGTCACCATAAAATGTCATGGACTATAACACATAATAATCGGCAAAATTGGGGGTTTACCTACTCCGGGGATCGTCTAACCTTGTAAATGGGTCGTTTTGGCCATGGTGACAAACTGGCTCCATAACTATGGTCTTAACGAAGGTCTATGTAATTTTTTGGAAAAAATGACATCGATATTCCGGGTCACCATAAAATCTCGTGGACTATAGCACAAAAAAATCAGCAAAATGGCTAGTTAACCTGCTTCGGGGATCGTTTGACCTTGTAAATGGGCCGTTTTGGCCTTAGTGACAACCTGGTTCCATAGCTAAGGTCTTAACGGAGGTTCATGTAAGTTTTTGGCAGAAATGACGTCAAAATTCTGGGTGACCGTAAAATCTCATGGACTATAACACACGAAAATTGGCAAAATACGGGGGTTATCTGTACCGAGGTTTGTTTGACCTTGCAAATGAGGCCTTTCGGCTGTGGTGACCAACTGGATCCATAACTAAGGTCTTAATGGAGGTCCATGTAATTTTTTGGCAAAAATGACATCGTAATTCTGGGTCACCATAAAATCCCGTGGACAATAGCACACGAAAATTGGTAAATTGGGGGTTTACCTGCTCCAGGGTTTGTTTGACCTTGTAAATGGACCATTTTTGCCGTGGTGACCAACTTGCTCCACAACAAAGCTCTTAACGGAAGTCCATCTAAATTTTTGGCAAAAATGACGTCGGAATTCCGGGTCAGCATAAAATCTCGTAGACTATAGTACACAAGAATCAGCAAAATGAGGGGCTTACCTGCTCCGGGAATTCGTTTGACCTTGTAAATGGGCCTTTTTAGCCGTGGTGACCAACTGGCTCAATAGTTAAGGTTTTAATGGAGGTTCATGTAAATTTTTGGAAAAACTAATGTCGGAATTCTGGGTCACCATAAAATCCTGTGGACTATAGCACACGAAAATCGGTAAAATGGGGAGTTTACCTGCTCCGAGGATTGTTTGACCTTATAAATGGGCCGTTTTACCCGTGGTGACCAATTGACTCCATAGCTAAGGTCTTAACAGAGGTCCATGTAAATATTTGTCAAAAATAACGTCGAAATTCTGGGTCACCAAAAAATCCCGTGGACTATAGCACACAAAAATTGGAAAAATAGGGGTTTACCTGCTCTGGGGATCGTTTGAACTTGTAAATGGACCATTTTGGCCATGGTGACAAACTGGTTCCATAGCTGAGTTCTTAACGGAGATACATGTAAGCTTATGGAAAAAATGACGTTGGAATTCCGGGTCACCATAAAATCTCGTGGACTATAGTACACGAGAATCAGCAAAATGAGGGTCTTACCTGCTCCGGGGATCGTTTGACCTTGTAAATGGGCAATTTTGGCCGTGGTGACCAACTGACTCCATTGCTAAGGTCTTACCGGAGGTTCATGTAAATTTTTGGTAAAACTGACATCGGAATTCTGGGTCACAAAAATATCTCGTGGACTATAACACATGAAAATTGGCAAAATGTGGGGTTTACCTGCTCTGTGGATCGTTTGACTTGTAAATGGTTCGTTTTGGTTGTGGTGACCAACTGGCTCCATACCTAAGATCTTAACGGAGGTCCATGTAGATTTTTTGGCAAAAATGACATCGGAATTTTGGGTCACCATAAAATTTCTTGGATCATAGCACACAAAAATCAACAAAATGAGGGGTTTACCTGCTTCGGGGATCGTTTGACCTTTTAAATGGGCCGTTTGGGCCATGGTGACCAACTGTCTCCATAGTTAAGGTTTTAACGGAGGTCCATGTAAATTTTTGGCAAAAATGACGTCGAAATTTTGGGTCACCATAAAATCTCGTGGACTATAACACACGAAAATCATTAAAATAGGGGGTTTACTTGCTCCGGGGCTTGTTTGGGCTTGTAAATGGGCCGTTTTGGCTGTGGTGACTAACTGGCTCCATAGCTAATGTCTTAACGGATGTCCATGTAAATTTTTGGCAAAAACAACATCGGAATTCCTCGTCACCAAAAAATTTCGTGGACTATAACACACAAAAATCGGTAAAATAGGGGTGTACATGCTCCGGGGATCGTTTGACCTTGTAAATGGGCCGTTTTGGCCGTGATGACCAACTGTCTCCATAACTAAGGTCTTAACAGAGATCCATGTAAATTTTTGGCAAAAATGACATTGAAATTCTGGGTCACCGTAAAATCTTGTGGACTATAGCACACAAGAATAAAAAAAATGACGGGCTTACCTGCTCTGGTGGGCGTTTGACCTTGTAAATGGGTCGATTTGACTATCATGACCAACTGTCTCCATAACTAAGGTCTTAACGGAGGTTCATGTAAATTTTTGGCAAAAATGACATGGGAATTCCTAGTCACCATAAAATCCCGAGGACTATAGCACTCAAATATTATCAAAATGAGGGGTTTACCTATTACGGGGATCGCTTGACCATGTAAATGGGCCATTTTGGCCGTGGTGACCAACTGGCTCCTTAGTTAAGGTCTTAACGGAGGTCCATCTAAATTTTTGGCAAAAATGACATCGGAATTCAGGGTCACCATAAAATCTCGTGGATTATAGCACACGAGAATCAGTAAAATGAGGGGCTTACGTGCTCTCGGGCTCTCTTGACCATTTATATGGGCCATTTTGGCCGTGGTGATCAAATGGCTCCATTGCTAAGGTCTTAACGGAGGTCAATATAAATTTTTGGAATAAATGATGTCGGAATTATGGGTCAGCATAAAATCCTGTGGACTATAGCACATGAAAACCAACAAAGATGGGGAGTTTACCAGCTCCGGTGTTCGTTTGACCTTGTAAATGGGCCGTTTTGGCCGTGGTGACCAAGTAGCTCCATGGCTAAGGTTTTAACGGAGGTTTATGTAAATTTTTGGAAAAAATGACACCGAAATTCCGGGTCATCATAATATCTTATGGACTATAGCACACGAAAATCGGTAGAATGGAAGGTCTACCTGCTCCGGGGATCGTTTGACATTGTAAATGGGCCGTTTTGGCCGTGGTGACCAATTGGATCCACAACTATCGTCTTAACGAAGGTCCATGTAAATTTTTGGCAATAATGACGTTCGAATTTTGGGTCACAATAAAATCTCGTGGACTATAGCACATAAAAATCGGCAAAATAGGGGGTTTAATTGCTACGGGGCTCGTTTGACCTTTTAAATGGGCCGTTTTGTCTGTGCTGACCAAATTTTTCCATAACTAAGGTCTTAAAAGAGGTTCATGTAATTTTTTGGTAGAAATGTCATCGGAATTTCGGGTCAATGTAAAATTTCGTGGACTATAACAAACAAAAATTGGCAAAATAGGGAGTTTTCCTACTCTGAGACTCGTTTGACCTTGTAAATGGAATGTTTTGGCTGTATTGACTAACTGGTTCCATAACTAAGGTCTTAAATGAGGTCCATATAAATTTTTGGCAAAAAAGACATCAGAATTATGGGTCTCGATAAAATATCATGGAATATAGCACACAAAAATCGGCAAAATGGGGGGCTTACCTTCTCCGAGGGTTGTTTGACCTTGTAAATGGGACGTTTTGGCCATGGTGACCAACTAACTCCATAGCTAAGGTCTTAACGGAGGTCCATGTAACTTTTTGGCAAAAATGACATCGGAGTTTTGGGTCAACATAAACTTTCGTGGACTATAGCACACGAGAATCAGCAAAATGAGGGGCTTATCTCTTCCGGGGATCGTTTGACCTTGTAAATGGGTCGTTTCGATCGTGGTGACCAACTGGCTCCATAGCTAAGGTCTTAACAGAGGTTCATGTAAATTTTTGGAAAAAATGACGTCGAAATTCTGGGTCACTATAAAGTCCTATGGACTATAACATACGAAAATTGGTAAAATGACAGTTTACCTTCTCCGGGGATTGTTTGACCCTGTAAATGGACCGTTTTGGCCATGGTGACCAACTGGATCCATAGGTAAGGTCTTAACAGAGGTCCATGTAAATTTTTGGCAAAAATAACGGTGGAATTCTGGGTCACTGAAAAATCCCGTGGACTATAGCACATGAAAATTGGCAAAATGGGGAGTTTTCCTGCTCCGAGGCTCGTTTGACCTTGTAAATGCAACATTTTGACCGTATTGACTAACTGGCTCCATAGCTAAGGTCTTAAATGAGGTCCATATAATTTTTTAGCAAAAAAGGTGTTGGAATTGTGGGTCTCGATAAAATATCGTGGAATATAGCACACAAAAATAAACAAAATAGGGGGTTTACCTGCTCCGGGGGTTGTTTGACCTTGTAAATGGGATGTTTTGACCGTGGTGACCAATTGGATCCATAACAAAGGTCTTCACGGAGGTCCCTGCAAATTTTTGGCAAAAATAACGTCAAAATTCTGGGTCACCATAAAATCCCATGGACAATAGCACACAAAAATTGACAAACTGGGGGTTTACCTGCTTTGGGGATCGTTTGACCTTGTAAATGGGCCGTTTTGGCCGTGTTGACCAACTTGCTCCATAACTATGGTCTTAACGGAGGTCCATGTACATTTTTGGCAAAAATGACGTTAGAATTTCGATCACCATAAAATTTCATGGACTATAGCACACGAGAATTAGCAATATGTGGGGCTTACCTCCTCCGGGGATCGTTTGACCTTGTAAATGAGTGGTTTTGGCCATGGTGACCAATTGGCTCCATAGCTAGGGTTTTAACGGAGGTTCATGTAAATTTTTGGAAAGAATAACGTCAGAATTCTGGGTCACTATAAAGTCCGATAGAGTATAGCACACAAAAATTGACAAAATGGGTGGTTTATCTGTTCCGGGGATTGTTTGGCCTTGTAACTGGATAGTTTTAGCCGTGGTTACCAACTGGCTCCATAACTAAGGTCTTAACGGAAGTCCATGTAATTTTTTGGAAAAAATGACGTAGGAATTTCAGGTCACCATAAAATCCAGTGGACTATAGCACACAAAAATTGGCAAAATAGGGGGTTTACCTTCTCCGGGGACAGTTTGACGTTGTAAATGGGCCATTTTGGCGATGGTGACCAACTGGATCCATAGCTAAGGTGTTAACGGATGTCCATGTAAAGTTTTGGCAAAAATGACGTTAAAATTCTGGGTCACCATAAAATCTTTTGGATTATAGCACACAAAAATCGATAAACTGGGGTTTACCTACTTCGGGATTCGTTTGACCTTGTAACTACACCGTTTTTGGACGTGCTGACCAACTGTCTCCATAACTAAGGTCTTAACGGAGGTCCATGTAAAATTTTGGCAAAAATGATGTCGGAATTCCCGGTCACCATAAAATCCCGAGGACTACAACACACAAAAATAGGAAAAATGAGGTGTTTACCTGCTCTAGGGATCGTTTGACCCTGTAAATGGGCCATTTTGGCCGTGGTGACCAACTTGCTCCATAACTAAGGTCTTAACGGAGGTCCATGTAAATTATTGGGAAAAATAACATTGAAATTCCTGGTCACCATAAAATCCCGTGGACTATAGCACACGAGAATCAGTAAAATGAGGGGTTTACCTGCTATCGGGATCGTTTGACCTTGTAAATGGGCCGTTTTGGCCGTGATGACCAACTGGCTCCATAACTAAGGTCTAAACAGAGGTCCATGTAAACTTTTGGCAAAAGTTACATTGGAATTCTAGGTCACCATAAAATCCCGTGGACTATAGCACACAAAAATTGGCAAAATGGGGAGTTTACCTACTCCGATGATCGTTTGACCTCGTAAATGGGCCATTTTGGCCGTAGTGACCAACTGGTTCCATATCTAAGGTCTTAACGGTGGTCTATGTAAATTTTTGGCAAAAATGACTTCAGAATTCTGGGTCACCAAAAAATTTCATGGACTATAGCACACGAAAATTAGCAAAATGGGGGGTTTTCCTTCTCTGGGGTTCATTTGACCTTATAAATAGGCCGTTTTGGCTATTGTAACCAATTACCTCCATAGCTAAGGTCTTAACGGAGGTCCATGTAAACTTTTGGTAAAAATTACGTTGGAATTTCGGGTCACCATAAAATCTCATGGATTATAGCACACGAAAATGGGCAAAGTGGGGGGTTTACTTGCTTCGGGGTTCGTTTGACCTTGTAAATACACCATATTGGCCGTGATGACCAACTATCTCCATAACTAAGCTCTTAACGGAGGTCCATGTAAATTTTTGGCAAAAATGACGTTAGAATTCCGAGTCAACATAAAATCCCAAGGACTATAGCACACAAAAATTGGCAAAATGAGGGTTTTACCTGCTCCGGGGATCGTTTGACCTTGTAAATGGGCCATTTTGGCTGTGGTGACCAACTGACTCCTTGGTTAAGGTCTTAACAGAGATCCATGTAAATTTTTGGCAATAATGACGTCGAAAATTTAGGTCACCATAAAATCTTGTGGACTATAGCACATGAGAATCAGCAAATGAGGGGTTTACGTGATCCGGGGTTCGTTTGACCATGTATATGGGACATTTTAGCCATGGTGATCAACTGCCTCCATAGCTCAGGTATTAACGGAGATCAATGTAAATTTTTGGAAAAAATGATGTCGGAATTATGGGTCACCATAAAATCCTATGGACTATAGCATACGAAAATTGAAAAAAATAGGGGGTTTACCTGGGGATCGTTTGACCTTATAAATGGGCTATTTTGGCCGTGGTGACCAACTACCTCCATAGCTAATGTATTAACAGAGATTCACATAAATGTTATGAAAATATGACATCGAAATTCTTGGTACCATAATATCTAGTGGACTGTAGCACACAAAAATCAGTAAAATGGAAGGTTTACCTGCTCCGGGGATTGTTTGATCTTGTAAATGGGACGTTTTGGCTGTGGTGACCAACTGGATCTACAGCTGAGGTCTTAACGGAGGTCCATGTAACTTTTTGGCAAAAATAACTTTGGAATTCTGGGTCACCAAAAAATCCCGTGGATAGAGTACATGAAAATAGCAAAATCGTGGGTTTACCTACACCGGGGCTCGTTTGACCTTCTAACTGGTCCGTTTTGGCCGTGGTGACCCACTAGCTCTATAGCTTAGGTCTTAACGGAGGTCCATGCAATTTTTTTGCAAAAATGACATCGGAATTCTGGGTCACCAAAAAATCTAGTAAATTATAGCACACCAAAATCGACAAAATGGGGGGTTTACCTGCTCCAGGGATCGTTAGACATTGTAAATGGGCCGTTTTAGCCATGGTTATCAACTGGCTCCATAGCTAAGGTCTTAACGGAGGTCCATGTAATTTTTTGGCAAAAATGACTTCGAAATTCCTGGTCACCATAAAATCTCGTTGACTATAGCACATGAAAATTGGTAAAATAGGGGGGTTTACCTTCTCCTGGGATCGTTTGATCTTGTAATTTGGCCGTTTTGGCCGTGGTGACCAACTGGCTCCATAGCTTGGGTCTTAACGGAGGTCCATGCAAATTTTTGGAAAAATTGACATTAGAATTTGGGGTCACCATAAAATCTCGTGGACTATAGAACACAAAAATTGGCAAAATATGGGGGATAACCTTCTCCGGGGTTCGTTTGACCTTATAATGGGCCTTTGTTGCTGTGGTGAACAACTGGGTCCATAGCTAATGTCTTAACGAAGGTCCATGTAAATGTTTGGCAAAAATGATGTTGTAATTCTGGGTCACCAAAAAATCTCGTGGACTATAGCACACGAAAATTGGTGATATGGAGGGTTAACCTACTCCGGGGTTCGTTTGACCTTGTAAATGACCTGTTTTGGTTGTGGTGACCAACTGGCTCTATAGCTAAGGTCTTTAATTCTGTTCCATGTAAATTTTTGGCCAAAATAACGTTGGAAGTCTGGGTCACCATAATATCTCTTGGACTATAGCACTTGAAAATCGATAAAATGGGGAGTTTACCTACTCCGGGGTTCGTTAGACCTTGTAAATGGGCCATTTTGGCCGTGTTTATTAACTGGCTCCATAGTTAATGTCTTAACGGAGGTCCATGTAAAATTTTGGCAAAAATGACGTCCAAATTCAAGTCACCAAAAAATCTCGTGGAATATAGCACATGAAAATCAGCAAAATGGGGGTTTAACTACTCTGGGGATCGTTTGACCTTGTAAATAGGCTGTTTTGGCTGTGGTGACCAATTGAATCCATAGCTAAGGTCTTAACGGAGGTCCATGTAAATATTTGGGAAAAAAGATGTATGAAATCTGGGTCACCATAAAATCCCTTGGTTTATAGTATGAGAAAATTGGCAAAATGGGGGGTTTACCTGCTCTGGGGATCACTTGACCTTGTAAATGGGTCGTTTTGGGTATGGTGACCAATTGTTTCCATAACATAGGTCTTAACGGAGGTCAATGTAAAATTTATGGCAAAAATGACATCGAAATTCCAGGTCACTATAAAATCTGGACTATAGCACATGAAAATTGGTAAAATGGGGATTTACCTACTTCGGGGATTGTTTGACCTTGTAAAAGGGACGTATTAGCCGTGGTGACCAACTGGCTCTATAGCTAAGGTTTTAACGGAGGTCCATGTAAATTTTTGGCAAAAATGACGTCGGAATTTCGGTTCACCAAAATATCTCATGGACTATAGCACACTAAAATCAGCAAAATATGGTGGTTTACCCGCTCCAGGGTTTGTATGACATTGCAAATGGGATGTTTTAGCCGTGGTGACCAACTGTATCCATAGCTACCCTCTTAACAGCTGTCCATGTAAATTTTTGGCAAAAATCACGTCGAAATTTTGAGTCATCATAAAATCTCGTGCACTATGCACACGAAAATTGGCAAAATAGGGTGTTTACCTGCTCTGGGGCTCGTTAGACCTTGTAAATGGGCCGTTTTGGCCGTGGTGATCAACTGGCTCCATAGCTAAGGTCTTAACGGAGGTCCTTGTAAATTTTTGGCAAAAAAAAAATAGGAAAATCTGGGTCACCATACAATCCCTTGGTCTACAGTATGCAAAAATCAGCAAAATGGGGGGTTTACATGCTCCAGGGATTGTTTGACCTTGTAAATTGGCCGTTTTAGCTGTGGTGGCCAACTGTCTCCATAACTAAGGTCTTAACGGAGGTCCATGTAAAATTGTTCGCAAAAATGACATCAAAATTCTGGGTCACCATAATATCACGTGGACTATATCACACGAAAATTAGCAAAATGGTGTTTTACTTGCTCCGGGGATTGTTTGACCTTATAAATGGACCGTTTTGGCCGTGGTGACCAATTGGCTCTATAGCTAAGGCCTTAACGGAGGTCCATGTAAATATTTGGCAAAAATTATGTCATAATTTTGGGTCACAAAAAAATCTCATGGATTATAGCACACAAAATCAGAAAAATACAATGGTTTACCTGCTCCGAGGTTAGTATGACCTTGTAAATGGGACGTTTTGGCCGTGGTGACCAACTGGCTCTATTGCTAATGTCTTGACAGAGATCTATGTAAATTTTTGACAAAAATGACGTCAGAATTTCAGGTCACCATAAAATCTTGTAGACTATAGCACACGAAAATCGACAAAATGGTGGGTTTACCAACTTTGTGGCTCGTTAAACCTTGTAAATAGGCCGTTTTGGCTATGGTGACCAACTGACTCCATAGCTAAGGTCTTAACGGAGGTCCATGTATATTTTTGGTAATATTGACGTCGGAATTCTGGGACCCTATAAAATCTCGTGGACTATAGCACACGAAAATCAGGAAAATAAGGAGTTTACCTTATCCGGGGCTTGTTTGACCTTGTAAATAGGCCATTTTGGCCATGGTGACCAACTGGCTCCATAGATAAGGTCTAAATGGAGGTCCATGTAAATTTTTGGCAAAAGTGACATCGGAATTTCGGGTCCTCAAAAAATCTTGTGGACTATAGCATACGAAAATCGGCAAAATGGTGGGTTTACCTATTCCGGGGAGCGTTTGACCTTGTTAATGGACCGTTTTAGCCTTGGTGACCAACTGGCTCCATAGCTAAGGTATGAACGGAGGTCCATGTAAAGTTTTGGCAAAAATAACGTCAGAATTTCGGGTCACCAAAAAATCTAGTGGACCGTTTTGGCCATGGTGAGCAACTGGCTCCACATCAAGGTCTTAACGGAGATCCATGTAAACTTTTGGAAGAAATGGCGTAGGAATTCTGGGTCACCATAATATCCTATGGACAATAACACACGAAAATGGGCAAAATGGGGGGTTTACCTGCTCCGGTGTTCGTTTGACCTTGTAGATGGGCCATTTTGGCCGTTGTGACCAACTGGCTCCATAGCTAAAGTATTAATGCAAGTCCATGTAAATTTTTGGAAATATGTCATCGAAATTTCGAGGCACCAAAAATACTCGTGGACTATAGCACACGAAAATTGGCAAAATGGGGGGTTTACTTGCTCCGAGGATCGTTTGACCTTGTAAATAGGCCGCTTTGGCCATGGTGACCAACTGGATCCATAGCTAAGGTCTTAATGGAGCTCCATGTAATTTACTGGGAAAAAATACATCAAAAATCTGGGTCACCATAAAATCCCTTGGTCTATAGTAACGAAAATTGGCAAAATGGGGTACCTGCTCCGGGGATTGATTGACCTTGTAAATGGGCCGTTTTGACTGTGGTGACCAACTATCTCCATAACTAAGGTCTTAACAGAGGTCCATGCAAAATTTTGGCAGAAAATGACACTGGAATTTTGGGTCACCATAAATCCCGTGGACTATAGCATACAAAAATTAGCAAAATAGAGGGTTTACCCGCTTCGAGGGTAGTATAACCTTGTAAATAGGATGTTTTGGCCGTGGTGACCAGCTGTTTCCATAGCTAAGGTCTTAACAGAGATACCTGTAAATTTTTGACAAAAATAACATCGGAATTTCGAGTCACCAAAAAATCTCGTGGACTATAACACACGAAAATTGGCAAAATAGGGGGGTTTAATTGCTTCGGGGATCATTTGACCTTGTAAATGGGCTGTTTTGGCCATGGTGACCAATTAGATCCATAGCTAAGGTCTTAACGGAGGTCCATATAAATTTTTGTCATAAATGACGTTGGAATTCTGGGTCACCATAAAATCTCATAGACTACAACACACGAGAATCAACAAAATGAGGGGATTACCTACTCCGGGGATCGTTTGACCTTGTAAATGGGCCGTTCTGGTCGTGATGACCAACTGTCTTCATAGCTAAGGTTTTAACTGAGGACCATGTAATTTTTTGGCAAAAATGACGTTAGAATTCCAGGTCACCATAAAATCCCATGGACTATAAGACACGAAAATCGGTAAAGTGAGGGGTTTACTTTCTCCGGAGATAGTTGACCTTGTAAATATGCCGTTTTGGCCATGGTGACCAACTGGGTCCGTAGCTAAGGTCTTAATGGTGGTCCATGCATATTTATGGCAAAAATGACGTTGGAATTTCGGGTCACCATAAAATCCCGTGGACTATAGCACACGAAAACTAGCAAAATGGGGGGGTTTTCCTGCTCCGAGGATCGGTTGACCTTATAAATGGGGTTTTTTGGCCGTGGTGACCAACTGGTATCATATCTAAGGTCTTAACGAAGGTCTATGTAAATTTTTGGCAAAAATGACATCGAAATTTTTGGTCACGATAAAATCCCATGGACTATAACACACGAAAATTGGTAAAAAAGGAGGTTTACCAAGTCCGGGGATCATTTGACATTGTAAACAGGCCGTTTTGGCTGTGGTGACCAAATGGGTCCATAGATAAGGTCTTAACGGTGGTTCATGTAAATTTTTGGCAAAAATTGACGTTGGAATTCCATGTCATCATAAAATCCCATGGACTATAGCACACGAAAATATCGTGGACTATAGTACACAAAAATTGGTAAAGTGGGGGGTTTACCAGCTCCGGGGAATGTTTGACCTTGTAAATACACCGTTTTGGCCGTGGTGATCAACTGGCTCCATAACTAAGGTCTTAACGGTGGTCCATGTAAACTTTTGGCAAAAATGACATTGGAATTTTGGGTAACCATAAAATCTCGTGGACTATAGAACACGAAAAATTGCAAAATGGGGGGCTTACCTTCTCCGGGGATCGTTTGATCTTGTAAATGGGTTGTTTTGGCCGTGCTAACTAACTGGATCCATAGCTAAGGTCTTAACGGAGGTCTATCTAAATTTTTATCAAAAATGGCGTCGAAATTCTAGGTTACCAAAAAATCTCGTGGACTATAGTGCATGAAAATCGGCAAAATGAGGGGTTTACCTGCTTTGGGGCTCATTTGACCTTGTAAATGGGTTGTGTTGGCCATGGTGACCAACTGGATCCATAATTAAGATCTTAACGGAGGTCCATATAAATTTTTGGCATAGATGACGCTGGAATTCAGAGTCACCATAAAATCCCGTGGACTATAGCACATGAAAATTGGCAAAATAGCGGGTTAACCTGCTCTGTGGATCGTTTGACTTTGAAAATGGGCTGTTTTGGGCGTTAGGGCCAACTGGCTCTATAGCTAAAGTCTGAACGAACATCCATAGTTAAGGGCTTAACTAAGGTACATGAAAAATTTTGGCAAAAATTAGGACGAAATTCCAGATCACCAAAAAATCCATGGACTGTAGCATATGAAAATCAGTAAAAATAGGGGGTTTACCTGCTCCGGGGATCGTTTGACCTTGAAAATAGTCTATTTTGGCCGTTAGGGCCAACTGGATCCATGGCTAAAGTCTGAACGGACATCCACAAAAAATTTCAAAAAAGTGAGGTTGAAATTCTGGATCACCAAAAAATCCATGGACTATAGCACATGAAAATCGGTAAAATAAGGGGTTTACCTACTCCGAGGTTCGTTTGACCTTGAAAATGGGTCATTTTGACCGTGGGGGTCAACTGGCTCCATAGAAAATGTCTGAACGGACGTCCATAAAAAATTTCAGCAAAAATGATGTCGAAATTCCGGATCAACAAAAAATCCATGGATTATAGTACATGAAAATTGATAAAATAGGGGGTTTACCTGATCCGAGGTTTGTTTGACCTTGAAAATGGGCCTTTTTGATCGTGAGGGCCAACTGGCTCCATAACTAATGTCTTAACGGACGTCTACAAAAAATCTTGGCAAAAATGAGGAAAGAATTTTGGATCACTAAAAAATCCATGGACTATAGCACACGAAGATTGGCAAAATGGGGGGTTTTCCTATTCCGAGGATCGTTTGACCTTGAAAATGGCACGTTTTGGTCGTGAGGGCCAATTGGCTCCATAGCTAAGGTCTATACGGATGTCCATAAAATTTGGGCAAAAATGAGGACAGAATTCCGAATCACCAAAAAAGATAGTGAACCATAGCACATGAAAATCGGTAAAATAGGGGATTTACCTGCTCCGGGGATGGTTTGACCTTGAAAATTTGCTGTTTTGGCCATGAGGGCCAGCTACCTCCATAGCTAAGGTCTTAACAGACGTCCACGAAAAATTTCTAAACAAATGAGGTCGGAATTTCGGATCACCAAAAAATCCATTGACTATAGCACAAGAAAATCGGTAAAATAGCGGGTTTACCTGCTCTGGGGATTGTTTGACCTTGAAAATGGGACGTTTTGGCTATGAGGGCCTACTGGATCCATAACTAAGGTTTAAACGAATGTCCATGTAAAATTTCTAGAAAAATGAGGTTGGAATACTGGATAACCAAAAAACATGGTGAACTATAGTACATGAAAATTGGTAAAATAGGGGGGATTACCTGCTCCGGGGTTCGTTTGACCTTGATAATGGGCCGTTTTGGTTGTGAGAACCTACTGGCTCCATAGCTAAGGTCTTAACGGACGTCCACAAAAAATTTTAGCAAAAAATGAGGTCGAAATTCTGGATGGCCAAAAAATCTAAGGACTATAGCACACGAAAATCGGTAAAATGGGGGGTTTACCTGATTCGGGGCTCGTTTGGCCTTGAAAATGGATGTTTATGCCGTTAGGGACAACTGGCTCCATAGCTTAGGTATTTACAGAAATCCATGTAAAATTTCGGCAAAACTGAGGTCGAAATTCTAGATCACCAAAAAATCCATGGACTATAGCACACGAAAATGGGCAAAATGGGTGGTTTACCTGCACCGGGGATCGTTTTACCTTGAAAATGGGACGTTTTGGCCGTAAGGGCCAACTGGCTCCATTGCTAAGGTTTTAACAGACGTCCATGTAAAATTTTGGCAAAATTGAGGTCGGAATTCTGGATCACCAAAAATGGTGGTGATCTATAGCACATGAAAATCAGTAAAATAGGAGGTTTACCTGCTCCTAGGATCATTTGACCTTGAAAATGGCCGTTTTGGCCGTGAGGGAAAACTGGTTCCATAACTAAGGAATAAAAGGACGTCCACGAAAATTTTTAACAAAAATGAGTGCTATGCTCAAATTACACCTCCTTATAGAAGTATAAGCGATCGTTATCAAGTAAAGAACCCAACTTGTTGGTTGGGGTCGATCCCACGAGGAAAATTGTTTAGACTTTACTTTAACCAACAATTATATTCGATCAGTCAAATTACTTTCAGGAATAGATAATTAAAGGGGGGAGGGTTGTATGGATGAAACAAATAGTAAGAATTTAATAAGTAATCAGTAATCAAAACTCAATTTTTGGTTATTATCAAGATGAGAGAAATAACTAGGGTATACGTGTTCCCCACAAGCTTATAACGCAATAATCCTAGTAACAACAATCCTTTCCTAATGTACTACATGCAAAGTGATAAGTTAGGTCTCTCTAAATCCTTGGTCCGGCATCTAGAGAATTTCACCCCGCACCTTGGTCCGGCTATGTGTGTATAATTTACTAACCCTTACCTTTACCTCATATTAGACATCATAATCGATGTTTGGCTTAGTTATTACTTCGCACCAATCGACACTAGCCTATTAGATAGTATCACACTAAATCTATGTTGATAATTCTTTTCCCGTTAATTAGCTCCTTGGTCTGGCAAGTAGTAACGAGGCAAGTTCTAACGTTGGTCACCGTTAAAAAGACTTCTGAACGAAAGAATTATCAATGCATGCAAAACACTATTCAAGAATTGCTTATTTACTATTCATACTTTGTTAATCGCTCATGGTTCCCACAACCCTAGTTGTGGATTTAGTTACCCATATTAGCAAGAACACAATTCATAGTTTTAGATGAAGAAATCATGAACATACGTAAAGAGAATAATAAATCCAGAAATTCAACTTGAATTGCAAAGCCAAAATCTTCAAAACGAACTTAGAAAATCAATAATTGCTAGAGTTGCAACTTAATCTCCAAAGTCACAAAGTAAAATAGAATAATAATGTCTAACCCCTAAAAACGAGGTTTACATGCCCTATTTATAGAAAACAAATCCTAAATTAAAAAGGAAACAAATTAAGGAAAGTTTGTTCAGGCATGCTTCTTTGTTCCACGAGACTAACTTACGGACCGTCGATGGATCAACTTCTCTGAAGCAAACGATGGACTTGCAGTACGGATCGTAGATCGATCTACGGTCTGTCAATCCCCTCCGTAGCTCCGCACTAAGAATCTTCAAAAATCAGGTACTGGAACCCTCGCAGTCTCATTCTATGGATCGATCAGTATGATCTACAGACCGTCAATGGCCACCGTGGTTCCACACTTGGTCAGATTTCCCTGATTTGTCATCCATACCTTGCCTGCTGATTTACTGTCATCACCTACGGACCGTCAATGGACCTACGGTCCGTAGATCACTTCTGTGAATGTCCTTTTTCTGCATTTTTCTCAGCTGTCTCCATACTTTTACGCCTGAACATCTTTCCTGCAAAAATACAATAAAACACATAAAAACCAATACAAAAAGGCCCTAGACACACACAACTTGTAAGTGAAATGTATTAGAAATACCGTAAACTCACGGTATATCAACACCCTCAACTTAAATTCGTTGTTTGTCCTCAAGCGACGCACTACGACTCTAAACGACACTTGTATAGAAGCAAGCATTTCAGGCCCAAGCAATCACATGGCTCTCTACCCCCCTCACTTTTCAGATGCAACTTCGTTCTCTTAGACTCGACAAGCTAATCCATGCAGATCAAACGATGACACATATCAACCAGCCGATACACAACAGACACCTTCTCACTGTCACTCAGGCACCAACTCTCTGACAATGTAACTAGTGCTCTTACTTCAAACGAAATCCCCTTTTCATAAAAATTGAATGTCATTTATGGTACAAGGATTTATTCAACACTCACGCTCAGAAGTAATTTCAAATACAGTTAGTGTTTTATGCCATAAGCTTGCCGTTATTTTCACTTCTTAGACTCTCCAAACCAGACTCTAGGATCACTATAGGACTTTATTGGCTTGTAACATAGGCTCAGGGTCAGGTGTGGTACATTTGGGTAATGCTTAGTGACTTTCTGCCCTCCTTGACATTACACTTGGGCTTTTAACCTTTTTTTGCCCTATTTTTGTCATACTATCGCTTTACCTTCTTTCCCTTTTCTTCACCCACGGATGTGACTTTAGGCTTTGTAGCTCCCCTTTATTTACTTTTTACTTTGTTTTTCTTTTAGCTTTCAACAAGTCACATCCTTTCCTCACGTTTTCTCTTCTTTTTCACTCTTTTCATACCTAATTTTCTTTCAGTATCCTCTTTCATAGCCACCCTCAACTTATGGATTTTCTATTAGTTAAGGTGCACAATACCCGATGTCGGGTCAGGGCCAAGATTGAAGTTACTTTTTACATTAGCCACCTCCATTGACTATAGCACATGAAAATTGGTAAAATTGGGGGTTTACCTAATTCAAAGCTTGTTTGACCTTGTAAAAATGGGTCTTTTTTACCATAAGGGCCAACTGGCTCTATAGTTATGGTTTTAATAGACGTCTATGAAATTTTTTTGCAAAAATGAGATCAAAAATCTGAATCACCAAAAAATCCATTGACTATAGCACACAAAAATCAGCAAAATGGGGGGTTCACCTGATCCGGTGTTCGTTTGACCTTGAAAATGGGACGTTTTGGCCTTTAGCGACAACTGGCTCCATAGTAAAGGTTTTAACGGATGTCCATATAAAATTTTGGCAAAAATGAGGTCGAAATTCTAGATCACCAAAAAAGATGGTGAACTATATCACATGAAAATCGACAAAATAGGGGGTATACCTGCTCCGTGGATCGTTTGACGCCAAAAATGGGCCGATTTGGCCGTGAGGGCTAACTGGCTTCATATCTCAGGTCTTAACGGACGTCCATGTAAAATTTTGGCAAAAATAAGGTTGGAATTTTGAATCACCAAAAAAGATGGTGAACTATAGCACATGAAAATCGGTAAAATAGGAGGTTTACCTGCTCCGAGAATCGTTTGACCTTGAAAATGGGTCATTTTTGCCATAAGGGCCAAGAGGCTCCAATGCTAAGGTCTTAATGGAAGTCCATAAAAAATATCGGCAAAAATGATGTAGGAATTCTATATCACCAAAAAATCCATTGACTATAGGACACGAAAATTAGCAAAATGGGGGGTTTTCCTGCTTCGGGGATCGTTTGACCATGAAAATGGGATGTTTTGGCCGTTAGGGCCAACTGACTTCATAGCTAAGGTCTAAACGAACATTCTTGTAAAATTTTGGCAAAAATAATGTCGGAATTCTGGATCACCAAAAAAGATGATGAACTATAGCACATTAAAATTGGTAAAATAGGGGGTTTACCTACTTAGGGGATCGTTTGACCTTGAAAATGGACCTTTTTGGCCGTGAGGGCCAATTGGCTCATAGCTAAGGTCTTAACTGAAGTCCATGAAAAATTTCAGCAAAAATGAGGTCGAAATTCTGTATCACCAAAAAATCCATGTTCTATAGCGCACGAAAATTGGCAAAATGGGGGGTTTACCTGCTCTGGGGATCGTTTGACCTAGAAAATGGGACGTTTCATCCGTATAGGCCAACTGGCTCCATTGCTTTGGTTTTAACGGACGTCCATATAAAATTTTGGCAAAAATGAGGTCGGAATTCTGGATCACCAAAAAATATGGTGAACTATAGCACATGAAAATTGGTAAAATAGAGGTTTTACCTGCTCCGAGGATTGTTTGACCTTGCAAATGGGCTGTTTTGGCCGTGAGTGTTAACTGGCTCCATAGCTAAGATCTGAACGAACGTCCATGAAAAGTTTCTACAAAAATAATGTCGCAATTCTGGATCACCAAAAAATCCATGGACTATAGCACACGAAAATTGGTAAAATAGGGGGTTTACTTGCACCGGGGATCATTTGACCTTGAAAATGGGTTGTTTTGGCCGCGAGGGTCAACTAGCTCTATAACTAAGATCTTAACGGACATCCATGTAAAAGTTCAACAAAAATAATGTCGGAAATCTGGATCACCAAAAAGTCCATGGACTATAGCACACTAAAATCGGCAAAATGGGGGTTATAGCTGCTCCGAATTCGTTTGACCTTGAAAATGGGTCATTTTGGTAATGAGGGCCAACTGTCTCCATAGCAAAGCTCTTAACGGACGTCCATAAAAAATTTTGCCAAAAATAAGGTCAAATTTCCGAATCACCAAAAAAGATGGTGAGCTATAGCACAGGAAAATTGGTAGAACAGTGGTCAGAGTTCTCGATCACCAAAAAATCCATGGACTATAGCACACAAAAATCCACAAAATGGGGGTTTACCTGCTCTGGGGCTCTTTTGACCTAGAAAATGGGGCCTTTTCTCCGTGAGGGCCAGCTGGATCCACAGCTAATGTCTTAACAGACGTCCACAAAAACTTTCGGCAAAAATATGGTCGGAATTCAGAACCAGCAAAAAATCCATGAATTATAGCACACGAAAATTGGTAAAATGGGGGGTTTACCTGTATCGAGGATTGTTTGACCTTGAAAATGGGTCATTTTAGCCGCATGGGCCAATTGGCTCCATAGCTAAGGTCTTAACGGATGTCCATGTAAAATTTTTGGCAAAAATGAGGTCGGAATTTTGGATCACCAAAAAAGATAATGAACTATAACAGATGAAAATCTGTAAAATGTGTGGTTTACCTGCTTCGGGGATCGTTTGACCTTGAAAATGGGCCGTTTTACCCATGAGGGCCAATCGCCTCCATAGTTAAGGTCATAATGGATATCCACAAAACGTTTTGGCAAAAATGAGGTCGGAATTTAGGATCACCAAAAATCCACGGAATATAACACATGAAAATTGGTAAAACAGGGGTTTTACCTGCATCAGGGATCAATTAACCTTGAAAATTGGTCGTTTTGGCCGTGAAGGTAAACTGGCTCCATAGCTAAGGTCTTACCGGACGTCCATATAAAATTTCAACAAAAATTAGATTAGAAGTCCGGATCACCAAAAAGTACATGGACTATAGCACACAAAAATTGGCAAAATGGGGGGTTTACCTTCTCCGTGGATCGTTTGACATTGAAAATGGGTCATTTTAGCCGTGAGGGACAACTGGATCCATAGTTAAGCTCTTAACGGACATCCATGTAAAATTTTAGCAAAAATGAGGTCGAAATTCCGGATCACCAACAAAGATGGTGAACTATACCACACGAAAATTGGTTAAATGGGGGGTGTACTTGCTCCGAGGATCTTTTGACCTTGAAAATGGGCCATTTTGGCCATGAGGGCCAACTGGCTCTATAGCTAAGGTCTTAACAGATGTCCACGAAATAATTTTGCAAAAATGAGGTCAGAATTCAGGATCACCAAAAAATCAATGGACTATATCACACGAAAATAGGCAAAATGGGTGGTTTACCTGCATCGGGGATCAATTGACCTTGAAAATTGATCGTGTTGACTGTGAGGGCCAACTGGCTCCATAGCTAAGGTATTAACGGACGTCCATGTAAAATTTCAACAAAAATGAGGTCAGAATTTTGGATCACCAAAAAGAACACGGACTATAGCACACGAAAATTGGCAAAATGGGGGGTTTACTTGCTATCGGGGATCGTTTGACCTTAAAAATGGGTCATTTTGGTTGTGAGGTAAAACTGGATCCATTGCTAAGGTCTTAACGAACGCCCACGAAAAATTTAGGCAAAAATAAGGTCAGAATTCAGGATCACCAAAAAATCCATAGACTATAGTACATGAAAAATGAAAAAATGGGGGGTTTACCTGCACCAGGGATCGTTTGACCTTGAAAATGGGCCATTATTTCCATGAGGGCCAATTGGCTCCATAGTTAAGGTCTTAACGGACGTACTCAAAAAATTTAGCAAAAATGAGATCAGAATTTAGGATCACCAAAAAATTCATGGACTATAGCACACGAAAATCGACAAATGGGGGGCTTACCTGCACCGGGAATCGTCTGACCTTGAAAATGGGTCATTTTGTCCATGAGGGCTAACTGGCTCCATAGGTAAGGTCTTAACGGACGTCCATGTAAAATTTCATCAAAAATAAGGTTGGAATTTCGGATCATCAAAAAAGATGGTGAACTATAGCACATGAAAATTGGTAATTTAGGGGATTTACCTGCTTCGGGGATCGTTTGAACTTGAAAATGGGTCGTTTTGGCCATGAGGGCCAACTACCTTTATAGCTAAGGTCTTAATAAACGTCCATGAAAAATTTTGATAAAAATGAGTTTGGAATTCTGGTTCACCTAAAAGTCAATTGACTAGATAGCACACAAAAATCAGCAAAATATGGGGTTTAACTGCACCGGGGATTGTTTGACTTTGAAAATAAGTCATTTTGTCCGTGAGGGCCAACTGGCTCCATAGCTAAGGTCTTAATGGATGTCCATGTAAAATTTCGGCAAAAATGTGTTCAGAATTTTGGATCTCCAAAAAAGATGGTGAACTATAGCACATGAAAATTGGTAATTTATGGGGATTACCTGCTCCGGGGATAGTTTGACCTCGAAAATGGTTCATTTTGGCCGTGAGGGACAACTAGCTCCATAACAAAGGTCTTAACAGACGTCCATGTAAAATTTCAGCAAAAATGAGGTCGTAATTCTGGATCACCAAAAAGTCAATGGACTATAACATACGAAAATTGGCAAAATAGAGGGTTTACCTGCATCGTGGTTCGTTTGACTTTGATAATGGGTCATTTTATCCATGAGGGCCAATTGGCTCCATATCTAAGGTCTGAACGGACGTACATGTAAAAATTTCTGCAAAAATGAGGTCGAAATTCCGGATCACCAAAAAAGATAGTGAACTATAGCACATGAAAATTGGTAATTTAGGGGTTTAACAACTCTATGGATCGTTTGACCTTGAAAATGGGTCGTTTTGTCCGTGCAGGCCAACTGGCTCCATAGCTAAAGTTTTAACGGACGTCCATGTAAAACTTCGACAAAAATGAGTTGGGAATTCCGGATCACCAAAAAAGATGGTGAACTATAGCACATAAAAATCAGTAATTTAGGGTGATTACCAGCTCTAGGGATCGTTGACCTTGAAAATGGGCTGTTTTGGCCGTATGGGCTAACTGGCTCCATAGCTAAGGTCTTACCAACGTCCACGAAAAATTTCACCAAAAGTTAGGTCAGAATTCTAGATCACCAAAAAATTCATGGACTATAGCACATGAAAATTGGTAAAATTGGGGGTTTACCTGCTCCGGGGATCGTTTGATCTAGAAAATTGGAGGTTTTTGTCGTGAGGGCCGACTGACTCCATAACTAAGGTCTTACCGGACGTCCATGTAAAATTTTAGCAAAAATGAGATTAGAATTTTGTATCACCAAAAAGTACACGAACTATAGCACACGAAAATTGGCAAAATTGGGGTGGGGCGGGGGTTTACCTGCACCGAGGATCATTCGACCTTAAAAATAGGTCATTTTGGCCGTGAGGGCCAACTGGCTCCATTTCTAAGGTCTTAACGGATGCCCACAAAAAATTTAGGCAAAAATAAGGTAAGAATTTAGGATCACCAAAAAATCCATAGACTATAGTACACAAAAAATGGCAAAATAGGGGGTTTACCTGCACCAGGGATAGTTTGACCTTGAAAATGGGCCGTTTTTGCAATGAGGGCCAACTGGCTCTATAGTTAAGGTCTCAACGGACGTCCACGAAAATTTTTGGCAGAAATGAGGTCGGAATTCCAGATCACCAAAAATAATGGTGAACTATAGCAACTGAAAATCGGTAATTTAGGGGGTTTACTTGCTCCGTGGGTTGTTTGACCTTAAAAATGGGTCGGTTTGGCCATTAAGACCAACTGGCTCCATAGCTAAGGTCTTAACGGACGTCCAAAAATTTTTTAGGCAAAAATGTGGTTGGAATTTCAGATCATTCACTATTTTTTACCCAAAAATTGATAAATCGAGGGTTTACCTGTTTTGCGGATTGTTTGTCCTTGAAAATAGGCCATTTTAGCCGTGAGGTTTAACTGTCTCCATAGCTAAGGTCTTAACGGACATCCATGAAAATTTTTGGCAAAAATGAGGTCGGGATTCCAGATTACCAAAAAGTCAATGGACTATAGCACACGAAAATCGGCAAGATAGAGGTTTACCTGTTCCAGGGCTCGTTTCACATGGAAAATGGGACGTTTTGGCCATAAGGGCCAACTGGCTCCATAGCTAAGGTATTAACGTACGTCCACAAATTTTTTTGGTAAAGATGAGGTCGGAATGCCAGATCACCAAGAGGTCCATGGACTGTAGCACACAAAAATTGGTAAAATAGGGGGTTTACCTGCTTTGGGGCTTGTTCGACCTTTAAAATGGGTCGTTTTGGTCAATAGGGCTAACTGGATCCATAACTAAGGTCTTAATGGACGTCCACAAAATATATAGGCAAAAATGACCTCGAAAAAATGGGCGTTTACCTTATCTGGGGTTCGTTTGACCTTGAAAATGGGCCGTTTTGGATGTGAGGGCCAACTGGATCCATAAATATGGTCTTAATAGACATTCATGAAAAATTTTGGCAAAAATGAGGTCGGAATTCCAGATCACTAAAAAGTTCATGTACTATAGCACACGAAAATCGGCCAAATGGGGAATTTACCTGCTTTGGATTTTAACCTACAAAATGGGATGTTTTGGAAATGAGGGCACTCAGGCTCCATAGTTAAGGTCTTAACGGACGTCCATGAAAAATTTTGGCAAAAATGAGGTCGAAATTCCATATCACCCAAAACTCCATGGACTAGAGCACACAAAAATTGGTAAAATGGGGGTTTACCTGCTCCGAGGATAGTTTGACCTTAAAAATAGGATGTTTTGGCCAACTGGATCCATATCTAAGGTCTTAATGTACGTCGACGAAAATTTTTGGCAAAAATTAGGTCGAAATCCAGATCACCTAAAAGTCCATGGACTATAGGACACGAAAATCGGCAAAATAGGGGGTTTACCTACTCTGGGGCTCCTTTGACCTTAAAAAGGGGATATTTTGGCCATGAGGGCCAACTGGATCCATAGCTAAGGCCTTAGCGGACATCCACAAAATTTTTGGCAAAAATAAGCTCGAAATTCCAGATATCCAAAATGTCCATGGACTATAGCACATAAAAATCTGCAAAATAGGGGTTTTACCTGCTCTAGGGATCGTTTGACCTTAAAAATGGGATGTTTTGGATGTGAGGGTCAAGTGGAACCATAGATAAGGTCTTAACGGACGTCCATAAAACATTTCGGCAAAAATGAGTTCGGAATTCCAAATCACCAAAAAGTCCATGGACTATAGCAGACAAAAATAGGTAAAATAGGGGGTTTACCTGCTCTGGGGATCATTTAACCTTGAAAATGGTATGTCTTGGCCATGAGGAATAATTGGCTCCATAGATAAGGTCTTAACGGACGTCCATGAAAAATTTCAGTAAAAATGAGCTGGGAATTCCAGATCACTAAAAAGTCCATGGACTATAGCACACGAAAATCGGCAAAATGGGGGTTTACCTGCTCCGGGGATCGTTTGAACTTGAAAATGCGATGTTTTGGCCGTGAGGGATAACTGGCTCCATAGCTAAGGTCTTAAATGACATCCATGTAAATATTTTGGCACAAATGAGCTCAGAATTCTAGATCACCAAAAAGTCCATGGACTATAGCACACAAAAATCGACAAAATGGGGTGTTAACCTGCTCTGGAGCTCTTTCGACCTTCCAAATGGGACGTTTTGGCCGTGAGGGCCATCTAGCTCCATAGCTAAGGTCTTAACAGATGTCCACGAAAATTTTTAGCAAAAATGAGGTCAGAATTCCAGATCACCAAAAAGTCCATGAACTATAGGACACGAAAATTGGCAAAATGGGGGGTTTACCTGCTCCGTGGATCGTTTGACCTTGAAAATGGGATGTTTTGGTCGTGAGGGATAACTGGTTCCATAGCTAAGGTCTTAACTAACGTCCATGAAAAATTTCGGCAAAAATGAGCTTGAAATTCCAGATCACCAAAAAGTCCATGGACTAAAGCACGCAAAAATCGACAAAATGGGGGGTTTACCTGCTCCAAAAATCGTTTAACCTTGAAAATGGGATGTTTTGGCCATGAGGGATAACTGGCTCCATAGCTAAGGTCTTAACTGACGTCCATGAAAATTTTTGGCAAAAATGAGCTCAGAATTCCAGATCACCAAAAAGTCCATGGACTATAGCACATGAAAATCAGCAAAATGGGGGGTTTACCTGAGTCGGGATCATTTGACCTGTAAAATGGGATGTTTTGGCCTAGAGGGACAACGGGCTTAATAGCTAAGTTCTTAATGGATTTCCTCAAAAAAATTTGGCAAAAATCAGATCGGGATTCTAAATCACCAAAAATTCCTTGGACTATAGCTCACAAAAATCGACAAAATGGGGGATTTACCTGCTCTGGGGATTCTTTGTCCTTCCAAATGGGATGTTTTGGACGTGAGGGCCAACAAGCTCCACAGTTAAGTTCTTAATGTGCATCCACAAAAAGTTTGGCATAAATGAGGTCAAAATTGTAGATCACCAAAAAGTACACAGATTGTAATACACGAAAATCAGCAAAATGGGGGGTTTACCTGCTCCGGGGATTGTTTGACCTTGAAAATGGGATGCTTTGGACCTGAGGGATAACTGGCTCCAAAGCTAAGGTATTAAATGACGTCCACAAATTTTTTTTGGCAAAAATGAGTTTAGAATTTCAGATCACCAAAAAGTCCATAGACTATAGCACACGATAATCGGCAAAATGGGGAGGGGGGTTTACCTGCTCCGGAGATCGTTTAACCTTGAAAATGGGATGTTTTAGCCATGAAGGATAACTGGCTCCATAGCTAAGCTCTTAACGGACGTCCACAAAAAATTTCAGCAAAAATGAGCTCGAAATTGCAGATCACCAAAAAGTTCATGGACTATAGCACACCAAAATCGGCAAAATGGGGGGTTTACCTTTGCCGGGGATCATTTGGCCTTTAAAATGGGACGTTTAGGCTGAGAGGGACAACTGGGTCCACAGCTAACGTCTTAACGGACGTTAATGAAAAATTTTGGCAAAAATGTGATCGGAATTCTGGATCACCAAAAAATCAAAGGGACTATAGCACATGAAAATTGGCAAAATGGGGGGTTTACATGCTCTGTGGCTCGTTTGACTTTCCAAATGGGACGTTTTGGTTGTGAGGGCTAACTAGCTCCACAGATAAGTTCTTAACGGATGTCCACAAAATTTTTTGACATAAATAAGGTCGAAATTATAAATCACCAAAAAGTCCATGGACTATAGTACACAAATATCAGCAAAATGAAGGGTTTACCTACTCCGGGATCTTTTGGTCGTGAGGGCCAAATGGATCCATAGTTAAGGCCTTAACAAACGTCCTTGAAAAATTTCAGCAAAGATGAGCGCGGAATTCCAGATCTCCAAAAAGTCCACGGACTATAGCACATGAAAATAGGCAAAATGGGGGGTTTACCTGCTCCAGGGATCGTTTAACCTTGGAAATGGGATGTTTTGGCAGCGAGGGATAACTTGCTCCATAGCTAAGCTCTTAACAGACGTCCACGAAAAAGTTTGGCAAAAATAAGCTCAGAATTCCAGATCACTAAAAAGTCCATGCACTATAGCACACAAAAATTGGTAAAATGGGTGGTTTACCTGCTCTGGGGCTCGTTTGACCTTCCAAATGGGTCGTTATGGTTGTGAGGGCCAACTAGATCCATAGCTGAGATCTTAACGGATGTTCATGAAAAATTTTGGCAAAATTGAGGTCGAATTCAAGATCACCAAAAAGTCTATGGACTATAGTACACGAAAATCGGTAAAATAGGGGGTTTACATACTCCGGGGATCATTTGACCTTGAAAATGAGATGTTTTGTCCGTGAGGGCCAAATGGATCCATAGCTAAGGCCTTAATGGACGTCCTTAAAAAATTTCAGCAAAAATGGGCTCGAAATTCCAGATCTCCAAAAAGTTCGTGGACTATAGCACACGAAAATTGGCAAAATGGGGGTTTACCTGCTCCGAGGATAGTTTGACCTTGAAAATGGGACGTTTTTTCCATGAGGAATAACTGGCTCCATAGCTAGGGTCTTAACGGATGTCCACAAAAAATTTCAGCAAAAATGAGCTCGGAATTCCAGAACACCAAAAAGTCCATGGACTATAGCACACGAAAATCAGCAAAATGAGGGTTTACCTACTCAAGGGCTTGTTTGACCTTCAAAATGGGAAGTTTTGTCCATGAGGGGTAACTGGCTCCATAGTTAAGGTCATAACGGATGTCCACAAAAATTTTTGGCAAAAAGGAGGTCGAAATTCCAGGTCACTAAAAAAGATGGTGAACTATAGCACATGAAATCGTTAAAATGGGGGTTTACCTGCTCTAGGGGTCATTTGACCTGGAAAATTGGCCGTTTTGGCCATGATGGTCAATGGCTCCATTATTAATGTCTTAACGGATGGCCAAGAAATATTTTGGCAAAAATGAGGTTGCAATTCCTGATCACCAAAGAAGATGGTGAGCTATAACACAAGAAAATCGGTAAAATGGGGGGTTTACCTACTTCGAGGGTTGTTTGACCTCGAAAACGGGCTGTTTTGGATGTGAGGGACAACTGGCTCCATATCTAAGGTCTTAACGGACGTCCACGAAAATTTTTGGCAAAAATGAGGTTGGAATTCTAGATCACCAAAAAGTCCATGGACTATAGCACATGAAAATTGGAAAAATGGGGGTTTACCTGCTCCAAGGCTCATTTGACCTTTAAAATGGAACATTTTGTCCATGAGGGATAACTGGCTCCATAGCTAAGGTCTGAAGGAACGTCCACTAAAATTTTTGGCAAAAATGAGGTCAGTATTCTAGATCACCAAAAAGTCCATGGACTATAGCACACTAAAATTGGTAAAATGGGGGGTTTACCTGCTCTAGGGCTCGTTTGACCTTCAAAATTGGACCTTTTTTCCGTGAGGGCTAACTGGATCCATAGCTAAGGTCTTAACAGACGTCCACGAAAAATTTTGGCAAAAATGAGGTCGAAATTCCAGATAAAAAAGAAGTCCATGGACTATAACACAGAAAAATCGACAAAATAGGGGGGTTTACCTGCTCTAGGGCTCGTTTGACCTTCAAAATGGGACATTTTGGCTGTGAGGGCCAATTGGCTCCATAACTAAGGTCTTAACAGATGTCCACAACAAATTTTAGCAAAACTGAGGTTGGAATTCCAGATCACCGAAAAGTCCACGGACTATAGGACACAAAAATTGGCAAAATAATGGGTTTACCTGCTCCATGGATCGTTTGACCGTGAAAATGGGACGTTTTGGCTGTTAGGGCAAATGGATCTATAGTTAAGGCCTTAACGGATATCCATGAAACCTTTTGGCAAAAATGAGCTCCATATTTCAGATCTCCAAAAAGTCCATGGACTATCGCACATGAAAATTGGTAAAATGGGAGGGTTACCTGCTCCAGGGAACGTTTGACCTTGAAAATGGGATGGTTTGGTCGTGAGTGCTAACTGGCTTCACAGATAAGGTCTTAACGGTCGTCCATGAAATTTTTTGGCAAAAATGAGCTCGAAATTCAAGATCACCAAAAAGTTCATGGACTATAGCACATGAAAATCAGCATAACATGGGGTTTACCTGATCCGAGGATCATTTGGCCTTGAAAATGGGATGTTTTATCCATGAGGGCTAACTGAATCCATAGCTAAGGTCTTAACAAACGTCCATAAAAAATTTCAGCAAAAATGAGGTCGAAATTCCAAATCACCAAAAAGTTCATGCACTATAGAACACGAAAATGGGCAAAATTAGGGGTTTACCTTATCTGGGGCTCATTTGACCTTGAAAATGGGATGTTTTGGCCCGTGAGGGTTAACTGAATCCATAGTTAAGGTCTTAACAAACGTCCACAAAATAGTTGGCAAAAATGAGCTCGAAATTCCAAATCACTAAAAAGTCCATTGACTATAGCACATGAAAATTGGTAAATTATGGGATTTACCTGATCCGCGGTCTATTTGACCCTGAAAATTGGACGTTTTGGCCATAATAGCAAACTGGCTCCATAGATAAGCTCTTAACGGATGTCCATGAAAATTTTGACAAAAATAAGGCCAGAATTCCACATCACCAAAAAAGATAGTGAACTATAGCACACGAAAATCAATAAAATGGGGGGTTTACTTGCTCCGGGGATCATTTCACCTTAAAAATGGGATGTTTGGGCGTGACAGCCAACTGGCTCCATAGATAATGTCTTAATGGACGTCCAAGAAAATTTTTGGCAAAAATAAGGTCGAAATTCTGGATAACCAAAAAATCCATGGACTATATCACACGAAAATTGACAAAATGGGGGGTTTACCTGCTCTGGGGTTCGTTTGACTTTGAAAATGGGATGTTTTGGCCGTGAGGTTCAATTGGTTCCATATCTGAGGTCTTAACAGAAGTAGACAATTTTTTTTTGAAAAAATAAGGACGGAATTCCACATCACCAAAAAGTCCATGGACTATAGCACGCGAAAATCGGCAAAATGGTGGGTTTACCTGCTCTGGTGCTTGTTTGACCTTCAAAATGGGATGGTTTGGCCGTGAAGGACAACTGTCTCCATAGCTAAGGTCTTAACGGACTTCCACAAAAATTTTTGGCAAAAATGAGGTCGGAATTCCAGATCACCAAAAAGCCCATAGAATATAGCACACGAAAATTGGCGAAATGGAGGATTTACCTACTCTGGGGCTCATTTGACCTTGAAAATGGGATGCTTTGGCCGTGAGGGCCAACGAGCTCCTTAGCTAAAGTCTTAATGGACGTCCACAAAAATTTTTGGCAAAAATGAGCTCAAAATTCCACATCACCAAAAAGTCCATGGACTATAGCAAATGGAAATCGGCAAAATGGGGGGTTTACTTGCTCCGGGGCTCGATTAACCTTGAAAATGGGATGTTTTGGCTGTGAGGGCTAACTAAATCCATATCTAAGGGCTTTACGGATGTCCATGAAAAGCTTAGGTAAAAATGAGATCGGAATTCCATATCACCAAAAAGTCCATAGACTATAGAACACGAAAATGGGCAAAATGGGTGGTTTACCAGATTCGGGTCCTGCTTGACCTTAAAAATGGGACGTTTTGGCCGTGAGGGCCAATTGGTTCCATAGCAAAGGTCTTAATGGATGTCCATAAAAAATTTTGGCAAAAATTAGATCGGAATTCTAGATTGCCAAAAAGTCCTTGGATTATAGCACACCAAAAAAGGCAAAATGGGGGGTTTACCTGCTCCGGGGATCGTTTTACCTTAAAAATGGGATATTTTGGCCGTGAGGGCTAACTGAATCCATTTATAAGGTCTAAACGAACGTCCACCAAAAAGTTCAGCAAAAATGAGCTTAGAATTACAAATCACCAAGAAGTCCATGGACTATGGCACACGAAAATTGATAAAATATGGGGTTTACCTGATCCGGGGCCTGTTTGACCTTGAAAATTGTACATTTTGGCCATAAGGGCCAACTGGATCCATATCTAAGGTCTTAATGGATGTCCACGAAAAAATTTGGCAAAAATTAGCTCGAAATTGCCTATCACCAAAAAGTCCATGAACTATAGCACACGAAAATCGGTAAAATGGGGATTTTACCTGATCCAGGACCTGTTTGACCATGAAAATGGGTTGTTTTGGCCATGAGGGAAAACTGGCTCTATAGCTAAGGTCTTAACGGAAGTCCAAGAAATTTTTTTGCAAAAACTAGGTAGCAATTCCAGATCACCAAAACGTCTATGGACTATAGCACAACAAAATAGGAAAAATTGAGGGTTTACCTGCTCCAGGATTCGTTTGACATTGAAAATGGGATGTTTTGGCCGTGAGGGCTAACTGAATCCATTGCTAAGGTCTTTATGAAAGTCCACAAAAACTTTTGGCAAAAATGAGCTTGGAATTCCAGATCACCAAAAAGTCCATGAACTATAGCAAACGAAAATCGACAAACTGAGATGTTTACCTGATTTGGGGCCCGTTTGACCTTGAAAATGGGATGTTTTGGTCGTGAGGGAAAACTTACTACATAACTAAGTTGTTAACAGACGTCCACAAAATTTTTTGGCAAAAATGAGGTCGGAATTCCAGATCACCAAAAAGTCCATTGATTATAACACACGAAAATTGGCACAATGGAGGGGTTACCAGCTCTTGTGCTTGTTTGACCTTCAAAATAGGACGATTTGGCCGTGAGGACCAACTGACAATATAGCTAAGGTCTTAACGGGCGTCCATGAAAATTTTTGGCAAAACTGAGCTCGAAATTCCAAATAACCAAAAATTCCATGGATTATAGCAAATGAAAATTGGAAAAATGGGGGGTTTACCCACTCTGGGGCTCGTTAGACCTTTAAAATGGGATGTTTTAGCCGTGAGGGCTAACTAAATCCATAGCTAATGTCTTAACAGACGACCACAAAAAATTTTGGCAAATATGAGCTCGGAATTTTAGATAACCAAAGAGTCTATGAACTATAGAACACAAAAATTGGCAAAATGGGGGGATTACCTGATCCGGTCCCCTTTTAACCTTGAAAATGGGACGTTTTGGTCATGAGGGCCAACTAGTTCCATAGCTACAGTCTTAACGGATGTCCACGAAAAATTTTGGCAAAAGTTAGGTCAGAATTCTAGATCACCAAAAATTCCATGGACTATAGCACATGAAAATAAAAAATGAGGGGGTTTACCTAGTCCGGACTCGTTTGACCTTGAAAATGGGATGTCTAAACTATGACGGCTAACTAAATCCATTGCTAAGGTCTTAATGGATGTCCACGAAAATTTTTATCAAAAAGGGGCTCGGAATTCCAGATCACCAAAAAGTCCATGAACTATAGCACATGAAAATTGGCAAAATAGGGGGTTTACCTGCTCCGGGGTTCGTTTCACCATCTAAATGGTATGTTTTGTCCTTGCGGGCCAATTGGCTCCATAGTTAAGGTCTTCACGGACGTTCACATAAAGTTTTGGCAAAAATGAATTCGCAATTCTGGATCACCAAAAAGTCCATGGACTATTGCACACGAAAATTGACAAAATAGGGGGTTTACCTGCTCTGGGGAACGTTTGACCTTGAAAATGGGATGTTTTGGCAATTAGGGCCAACTGGCTCCATAGCTAAGGTCTTAACAGACGTCCATAAAAATTATTGGCAAAAATGAGGTCAGAATTCTAGATCACCAAAATGTCCATGGACTATAGCACACGAAAATTGACAAAATGGGGGGTTTACTTGCTCCGGGGTTTGTTTGACCTTGAAAATGGGACGTTTTAGCTGTGAGTGTCAACTGGATCCATAGCTAAGGTCTTAATAGACGTCGACAAATTTTTTGGCAAATATGAGGTCGGAATTCCAGATCACCAGAAAGTCTAGGGACTATAGCATAAGAAAATCAGAAAAATGGGGGGTTTTCTTGCTCTGGTGCTCGTTTGACCTTCCAAATGGGATGTTTTCACCGTGAGGGACAAATGGCTCCATAGCTAAGGTCTTAGCAGACATCCAAAAAAATTTTTGGCAAAAATGAAGTCAAAATTCTAGATCACCAAAAAGTCCATGGACTATAGCACACAAAAATTGGCAAAAAGAGGAGTTTACCTGCTCCAGTTCTCGTTTGACCTTGAAAATTAGACATTTTGGCCATGAAGGCCAACTGGCTCCATAGCTAAGGTCTTAACGGACGTCCACGAAAAATTCTAGAAAATGTGAGCTCGGAATTCCAAATCACCAAAAACTCCATGGATTATAGCACGCGAAAATATGCAAAATGGGGGGTTTACCTGCTTCGGGTTCGTTTGTCCTTGAAAATGAGATGTTTTGTCTATGAGGGCCAACTGGTTCCATAGCTAATGTCTTAACGGACGTCCATGAAAATTTTTGACAAAAATGAGCTCAAAATTCTAGATCACCAAAAGTCCTTGTACTATAGCATACGAAAATTGGCAAAATACAGGGTTTACGTGATCCGGGGCCCGTTTAACCTTGAAAATGGGACATTTTGGCCATGAGGGCCAACTGGCTCCATACCTAAGGTTTTAAAGGACGTCCATGAAAAATATTGGCAAAACTGAGGTCGAAATTCCAAATCACCAAAAAGTCCATGTACTATAGCACACGAAAATCATCAAAATAGGGGGTTTACCTGCTCTTGTGCTTGTTTGACCTTCAAAATGGGACGATGTGGCCATGAGGACCAACTGGCTCCATAGCTAAGGTCTTAACGGACGTCCACAAAAATTTTTGGAAAATATGAGCTCGAAATTCTAAATCACCAAAAAGTCCATGCTCTATACCACACGAAAATCAGCAAAATAGGGGGTTTACTTGCTTCGGGGTCGTTTGTCCTTGAAAATGGGATGTTTTGTCTATGAGGGCCAACTGGTTCCATAGCTAATATCTTAACGGACGTTCACGAAAATTTTTGACAAAAATGAGCTCAAAATTCTAGATCACCAAAAGTTCTTGGACTATACCACACAAAAATTGGCAAAATGCAAGGTTTACCTGATTCGGGGCCCGTTTGACCTTGAAAATGGGACGTTTTGGCCATGAGGGCCAACTGGTTCATAGCTAAGGTCTTAACGGACGTCCACAAAATATGTTGGAAAATATGAGCTCGAAATTCCAAATCACCAAAAAGTCCATGCTCTATAGCACACGAAAATCAGCAAAATGGGAGGTTTACTTGCTTTTGGGTCGTTTGTCCTTGAAAATGGGATGTTTTTTCTATGAGGGCCAACTGGCTCCATAGCTAATGTCTTAACGGATGTCCACGAAAATTTTTGACAAAAATGAGCTCAAAATTCCAGATCACCAAAAAGTCCTTGGACTATTGCACACGAAAATTTGCAAAATGCGGGGTTTACCTGATCCGGGGCCCGTTTGACCTTGAAAATGTGATGTTTTGGCCATGAGGGCCAACTGGCTCCATAGCTAAGGTTTTAAAGGATGTCCACAAGAAATTTTGACTAAAATGAGCTTGGGATTCCATATTACCAAAAAGTACATGGACTATAGCACACGAAAATGGGAAAAATTGGGGGTTTACTAGATTCGGGACCCATTTGACCTTCAAAATGGGACGTTTTGGCCGTGAGGACTGACTAGATCGATAGCTACAGTGTTAATGGATGTCCACGTAAAATTTTGGCAAAAATTAGATCAGAATTTCAGATCACCAAAAAGTCCATGGACTATAGCACACGAAAATCAGCAAATTAGGGGGGTTTACCTGCTCCGGGGTTCGTTTGACCTTGAAAATGGGATGTTTTAGCCGTGAGTGTCAACTAGATCCATAGCTAAGGTCTTAACGGACGTCCACAAATTTTATTTGCAAATGTTATGTCAAAATTCCAAATTACCAAAAAGTCTATGGACTATAACACACGAAAATAAAAAAAATGAGGGGTTTTCCTGCTCCTGTGCTCGTTTGACCTTCCAAATGGGACGTTTTCGCCATGAGGGCCAAATGTCTCCATAGCGAAGGTCTTAACGGATGTCCACAAAATTTTTTTGCAAAAATAAACTCAAATTCCAGATCACTAAAAAGTCCATGGTCTATAACACACGAAAATTGGGTAAATAAGGGGTTTACCTGGTCCAGTTCTCGTCTGACCTTGAAAATTGCATGTTTTGGCTATAAAGGCCAACTGGCTCCATAGCTAAGGTCATAACGGACGTCCACAAAACATTTTGGAAAATATGAGCTCAGAATTCGAAATCACCATAAGGTCCATGGACTATAGCACACGAATATCGGCAAAATGGGGGGTTTACCTGCTCTATAGCTCGTTTGGCCTTGAAAATGGGTTGTTTTAGCCATGCGAGCCAACTGGCTCTATAGGTATGGTCTTAATGCACATACAGGTAAAATCTTGGCAAAAATAATGTCGGAATTCCAGATCACCAAAAAATTCATGGACTATATAGCACACGATAATTAGCAAAATGGGGGTTTACCTACTCTAGGCCTCTTTTGACCTTGAAAATAGGCTGTTATGGCCGTGGGGCCAATTGGCTCTATAGGTAAGTCTTAACAGATGTCCAGGAAAATTTTTGGCAAAATTGAGGTCGGAATTATGGATCACCAAAAAATCTATTGAATATAGCACACGAAAATTGGCAAAATGGGGGGTTTACCTGCACTAGGGCTCGTTTGACCTTGAAAATGGGTCATTTTGGCGTGAGGGCCAACTGGTTCCTTATGTAAGGTCTTAAAGGACATCCAGTTTAAATTTTGGCAAAAATGAGGTTGCAATTCCGGATCACCAAAAAAGATGGTGAACTATAGCACATGAAAATTGGTAAATGAGAGGGTTTACCTGCTCTGGAGCTCATTTAACCTTGAAAATTGGTCGTTTTGGCATTGATAACTAACTGGCTCCATAGTTAAGGTCTTATCGGACGTACATCTAAAATTTTTGAAAAAATGAGATGGAGAATTCGGATCACCAAAAAATGTGGTGAACTATAGCACAAGAAAATTGGTAAAGGAGGGGGTTTATCTGCTCTAGGGCTCGTTTGAACTTGAAAATGGTCCATTTTGGCCGTGAGGGCCAACTGGCTCCATAGGTAAGGTCTTAACGGATGTCCAGTTAAAATTTTAGCAAAAATGAGGTCGTTATTTTGGATCACAAAAAATCTGTGTACTATAGCACAAGAATATCGGTAATATAGGGGGGTTTACCTGCTCTAGGGCACGTTTGACCTTGAAAATAGGTCGTTTTAGCCATGAGAGCCAACTGGCTACGTAGGTATGATCTTAACGGACGTCCAAGTAAAATCTTTGCAAAAATGATGTCAGAATTTAGGATCACCAAAAAATTCATGGACTTTATAACATACGATAATTGGCAAAATAGAGGGTTTACCTGCTCCAGGCCTCTCTTGAGCTTTTAAATGGGCAATTTTGGCCGGTAGGGCCAACTGGCTCTATTGGTAAGGTCTTAACGGACGTCCAGGTAAACTTTTTCTCAAAAATAAGGTTGAAATTCTATATCACCAAAAAATTCATGGACTATGCACACGAAATTTGGCAAAATGGGGGGTTTACATGCTCTAGGGCTCGTTTGACCTTGAAAATGGGTCATTTTGGCCGTGAGGGCCAACTGGTTCCTTTGGTAAGGTCTTAATGGACATCCAGTTAAAATTTTGGCAAAAATGAGGTCGGAATTCTGGATCACCAAAAAAGATGGTGAACTTTAGCACATGAAAATTGGTAATTGAGAGGGTTTACCTGCCCTGGAGCTCGTTTGACCTTGAAAATTGGTCATTTTGGTCGTGACGTCCAATTGACTCCATAGTTAAGGTCTTAACGGACGTCCAGGTAAAATTTTGGCTAAAATGAGAACGGAATTTCCGATCACCAAAAAATATGGTGAATTATAGCAAATGAAAATCGTTAAAAGAGGGGGGTTTACCTAATCTGGGACTCATTTTACCTTGAAAATTGGTCGTTTTGGTCGTAAGGGCCAATTGGCTTCATTGGTAAGGTCTTAACGGACGTCCAGGTAAAATTTTGGAAAAAATGAGGTCGGAATTTTTGATCACCAAAAAATGCATGGACTATAGCACACGAAAATTGGCAAAATGGGGGGTTTACCTATTTTAGGGCTCATTTGACCTTTAATATGGGTTGTTTTAGACGTGCGGGTCAACTGGCTCCATAGGTAAGGCCTTAACGGACGTCCAGGTAAAATTTTGGCAAAAATGAGTTCGAAATTTTGGATCACCAAATAATCCAAGGAATATAGTACACGAAAATCGGCAAAATGGGGGGTTTACCAGCTCTGGGGCACGTTTGATCTTGGAAAGGGTCGTTTGGGCTATGAGGGACAACTGGCTCCATAGGTAAGGTCTTAATAGATGTCCAGTTAAAATTGTGCAAAAATGAGGTCGGAATTTTGGATCACTAGATATCAGTGCACTATAGCACATGAAAATCAGCAAAATAGGGGGTTTACCTGCTATAGGGCTCATTTGACATTGAAAATGGGCTGTTTTAGCCTTGCGGGCTAACTGGCTCCGTAGGTATGGTCTTATCGGCTAAAATGATGTCGAAATTTTGGATCACTAAAAAATTTATGGACTGTATAGCACACGATAATTGGCAAAATGGGGGGTTTACTTGCTCTAAGCCTCTTTTGACCTTGAAATTGGGGCATTTTGGCCGTGAGGGCCAACTGGCTCCAAAGGTAAGGTCTTAATGGACGTCCAGGTAAAATTTTGGCAAAAATGAGGCCAGAATTCTAGATTACCAAAAAAATTCATAGACTATAGGACATGAAAATTGGCAAAATAGGGAGTTTACCAGCTCTAGGGTTCATTTGAGCTTGAAAATGGGCCATTTTTACCGTGAGGGACAACTGGTTCATTAGGTAAGGTCTTAATGGATATCCAGTTAAAATTTAGGCAAAAATTAGGTCAAAATTCTGGATCACCAAGAAAGATGGTGAACTATAGCACATGAAATGGTGAACTATAACACATGAAAATTGGTAAATAAGAGGGTTTACCTTCTCTGGAGCTTATTTGAACTTGAAAATTGGATGTTTTGGCCGTGACAGCCAACTGACTTCATAATTAAGGTGTTAACGAATGCCAGGTAAAATTTCGGCAAAAATGAGATCGAAATTCTGGATCGCCAAAAAATTTGGTGAACTATAGCACATGAAACTCGATAAAAGAGGGGGTTTCCCTATTTTGAGGATCTCTTGACCTTAAAAATTGGTCGTTTTGGCCGTGAGGGCCAATTGGCTCCATAGGTAAGGTCTTAACGCACGTCCAGGTAAAATTTTGGCAAATGTAAGGTCTAAATTCTGGATCACCAAAAAATCCATGGACTATAGCACACGAAAATTGGTAAAATGGGGGGGGGGGGGGGGTTTACCTGTTCTAGTACTCGTTTGACCTTGAAAATGTGTCGTTTTAGTCGTTCGGGTCTACTGGCTCCGTAGGTAACGTCTTAATAGATGTGCAAGTAAATTTTTGGAAAAAATGAGGTCGAAATTCTAGTTCAGCAAAAAATTCATGGAATATAGCACACGAAAATCGACAAAATGGTGGGTTTACCTACTCTAGGCTTCTTTTGACCTTGAAAATGAGACATTTTGGCCGTGAGGGCTAACTGGAAATATATATAAGGTCTTAAAGGACGTCCAACTAAAATTTGGACAAAAAAATGAAGTCAAAATTTTGAATCAGCAATAAATCTGTTGACTATAGCACACGAAAATTGGCAAAATAGGGGGTAAACCTGCTCTAGGGTTCTTTTGACCTTTAAAATGGGTCGTTTTAGCCGTGAGGGCCAACTGGAAACATAGCTAAGGTCTTAAAGGATGTCCAGTTAAAATTTTGGCAAAAATGAAGACAGAATTTCGGATCACCCAAAAATCTATGGACTATAGCACACGAAAATTGATAAAATTGGGGGTTTACCCTATCTAGGACTCGTTTGACCTTGAAAATGGGTCGTTTTGGCCATGAGGGACAACTGGCTTCATAGGTAAGGTCTTAAAGGATGTCCAGGTAAAATTTTGGCCAAAATGAGGTCGGAATTCCGTATCACCAAAAAAATCTATGGACTATAGCACACGAAAAACTGAAAAATGTGCGGTTTACCTGCTCTAGGGATCGTTTGACTTTGAAAATGGATTTTTTTAGCCCTGCGAGTCAACTAGCTCCATAGGTAAGGTCTTAATGGATGTCTAAGTAAAATCTTGGCAAAAATAAGGTCGGAATTCTGGATCACCAAAAAATTCATTGACTATAGCACACGAAAATTGACAAAATGGGGGATTTACTACACTAGGCCTCTTTTGACTTTGAAAATGAGTCGTTTTGGCCGTGAGGGCCTATTGGCTCCATATCTAAGGTCTTAAGGGACGTCCAGGTAAAATTTTGGTGAAAATGCGGTCGGAATTCCAAATCACCAAAAAATTCATTGACTATAGCACACGATAATGACAAAATGGGGGGTTTACATACTCTAGGCCTCTGTTGACCTTGAAAATGAGTTGTTTTGGCTGTGAGGGCCAACTGGCTCCATAGGTAAGGTCTTAACGAATGTCCAGGTAAAATTTTGGAAAAAATGAGATCGGATTTTTTATCAACAAAAACGATAGTGAACTATAGCACATGAAAATCGGTAAAATGGGGGGTTTACCTGCTCTATGACTCATTTAACCTTGAAAATGGAACATTTTAGTCGTGCGGTCCAACTGGATCCATAGGTAATGTTTTAACGGATGTCTAGGTAAATTTTTGGCAAAAATGAGGTCGAAATTCCGGATCACCAAAAAATTCATGGACTATAACATATGAAATTTGGCAAAATGGGGGGTTTACCTGCTCTAGGGCTCGTTTGACCTTGAAAATGGGTTGTTTTCGTTGTGCGGGCCAACTCGCACCGCTGGTAAGGTCTTAACAGACGTCAAGGTAAAATTTTAGAAAAAATGAGTTCAAATTTTCGGATCACCAAAAAATTTATGGACTATAGCACACGAAAATTGGCAATATGAGGGGTTTACCTTGGCCTCTTTTGACCTTGAAAATGGGCCGTTTTGGCAGTTTGGGCCAAATGGCTCCATAGATAAGGTCTTAACGGATGTCCTGGAAAAATATTGGCAAAAATGAAGTTGAAATTTTAGATTACCAAAAAATCTGTAGACTATAGCACACGAAAATTGGCAAAATATGGGGGTTCACCTACTTTGGGGATCGTTTGACCTTGTAAAAGAGTCATTTTGGCCATGAGGGCCAACTGGCTCCATAGGTAAGGTCTTATGGGACGTCCAATTAAAATTTTGGCAAAAATGAGATCAAAATTTTGGATCACAAAAAATCTGTGGACTATAGTACACGAATATCGGAAAATTAGGGGATTTACCTGCTCTATAGCTCGTTTGCCTTGAAAATGGGTCGTTTTAGCCGTGTAGGCCAACTGGCTCTGTAGGTAAGGTCTTAATGGACATCCAGGTAAAATCTTGGAAAAAATGATGTCGGAATTCCAGATCATCAAAAAATTCATGGACTATATAGCACACGATAATTAACAAAATGGGGGGTTTACCTGCCCTAGGCCTCTTTTGACCTTGAAAATGGGCCGTTTTGGCCATGGGGCCAACTGGCTCCATAGGTAAGTCTTTACGGATGTCCAGGTAAAATTTGGCAAAAATGAGGTCAGAATTATGGATCACCAAAAAATCTATTGACTATAGCAAACGAAAATTGGCAAAATAGGGGGTTTACCTGCACTAGGGCTCGTTTGATCTTGAAAATGGGTCATTTTGGCCGTGAGGGCCAACTGGTTCCATAGGTAAGGTCTTAAAGGACATCCAGTCAAAATTTTCGCAAAAATGAGGTTGCAATTCCGGATCACCAAAAAAGATGGTGAACTATAGCACATGAAAATTGGTAAATGAGAGGGTTTACCTGCTCTGGAGCTCGTTTAACCTTGAAAATTGGTCATTTTGGTCTTGACGACCAATTGGCTCCATAGTTAAGGCCTTATCGGATGTACAGGTAAAATTTTTTAAAAAATGAGATCGAAAATCTGGATCACCAAAAAATATGGTAAACTATAGCACAAAAAAACCGATAAAGGAGGGGTCCTACCTGCTCTAGGCTCATTTGACCTTTAAAATTAGTCTTTTTGGTCGTGAGGGCCTACTGGCTCCATAGGAAAGGTCTTAACTGACGTACATGTTAAATTTTGGCAAAAATGAGGTTGAAATTGTGGATCACCAAAAAATCCATGGACTATATCACATGAAAATCGGCAAAATGGAGGGTTGACCTGTTCTAGGGCTCGTTTGACCTTAAAATAGGTCATTTTAGCCGTGCGGGCCAACTGGCTACGTAGCTAGGGTCTTAACGAATGTCTAGGGAAAATTTTGGCAAAATAAGGTCGAAATTGTGGATCACAAAAAATCTGTGGACTATAGCACACGAAAATCGGTATAATGGAAGGTTTACCTACTCTATGGCTCGTTTGACCTTGAAAATGTGTCATTTTGGCCATGAGGGCCAACTGGCTCCATGGGTAAGGTCTTAATAGATATCCAGTAATAATTTTGCAAAAATGAGATCGAAATTCGGGATCACCAACAAAGATGGAGAACTATAGCACATGAAAATCGGCAAAATGGAGGATTTACCTGCTCTATGGCTCATTTAACCTTGAAAATGGGTCATTTTAGCTGTGCGGTCCAACTGACTGCTTAGGTAACTTTTAACGGACGTCCAGGTAAAATTTTGGCAAAAATGAGATCGAAATTCTAGATCACCAAAAAATTCATGGACTATAGCACATGAAAATCGGTAAAATGGGGGATTTACCTACTCTAGCGCTCGTTTGACCTTGAAAATGGGTCGTTTTAGCCGTGCGGGCCAACTGGTTCCGTGGATAAGGTCTTAACGGATGTCCACGTAAAATTTTTACAAAAATTAGGTCAAAATTTTTGATCAATAAAAAATTTAAGGACTTTAGCACATGAAAATCGGTAAAATTGGGGTTTTACCTAGGCCTCAGTTGACCTTTAAAAGGGGCCGTTTGGGCAGTGTGGGCCAACTCGCTCCATAGGTAAGATCTTAACGAATTTCTAGGAAATATATTGGTAAAAATAAAGTCAGAATTTTAGATCATCAAAAACTCTATGGACTATAGCACACGAAAATTGGCAAAAAAGGGGGTTCACCTCCTCTGGGGATCATTTGACCTTGAAAAAGGGTCATTTTGGCCATGAGGGCCAACTGGATCCATAGGTAAGGTCTTAACAGATGTTCAGGTAAAATTTTGGCAAAAATGAGGTCAGAATTCTGGATCATCAAAATATCCATAGACTATAGCACACGAAAATTGAAAAAGTGGGGTGTTTACCTGCTCTAGGGCTCGTTTGAACTTGAAAATGGGCCATTTTGGCCGTGAGGGCCAACTGGCTCCATAGGTAAGGTTTTAACGGACGTCCAGTTAAAATTTTGGCAAAAATGAGGTCGGAATTTTGGACCACAAAAAATCTGTGGAATATAGCACAAGAATATCGGTAAAATAGGGGGTTTACCTGCTCTAGGGCACGTTTGACCTTGAAAATGGATCGTTTTAGCCATGAGAGCCAACTGGCTCCATAGGTATGGTCATAACAAACGTCCAGGTAAAATCTTGGCAAAAATGATGTCAGAATTTAGGATCACCAAAAAATTCATGGACTTTACAACTTACGATAATTGGCAAAATAGTGGATTTACCTGCTCCCGGCCTCCCTTGAGCTTTTAAATGGGCCATTTTGGCCGGCAGGGCCAACTGGCTCTATTGGTAAAGTCTTAACGGACGTCCAGGTAAATTTTTTCTCAAAAATAAGGTCAAAATTCTTGATCACCAAAAAATCCATGGACTATAGCACACGAAAATTGGCAAAATGGGGGGTTTACATGCTCTAGGGCTCGTTTGACCTTGAAAATGGGCCATTTTGGCCGAGAGGGCCAACTGGTTCCTTAGGTAAGGTCTTAACGAACATCCAGTTAAAATTTTGGCAAAAATAAGGTCGGAATTCTGGATCACCAAAAAAGATGGTGAACTTTAGCACATGAAAACTGGTAATTGAGAGGGTTTAGCTCCCCTGGAGCTCGTTTGACCTTGAAAATTGGTCATTTTGGCCGTGACATCCAATTGACTCCATAGTTAAGGTCTTAAGGGATGTCCAGGTAAAATTTTGGCTAAAATGAGAACGGAATTTCGGATCACCAAAAAATATGGTGAATTATAGCACATGAAAATCGTTAAAAGAGGGGGTTTACCTGATCTGGGACTCATTTTACCTTGAAAATTGGTCATTTTTGTCGTGAGGGCCAACTGGCTCCATAGGTAAGGTCTTAACGGACGTCCAGGTAAAATTTTGGCAAAAATGAGGTCGAAAATTTTGATCACTAAAAAATGCATGGACTATTATAGCACACCAAAATTGGCAAAATGGGGGGTTTACTTATTCTAGGGCTCGTTTGACCTTTAAAATGGGTTGTTTTAGCCGTGCGGGTTAACTAGCTCCATATGTAAGGTCTTAACGGACGTCTAGGTAAAATTTTGGCAAAAATGAGGCCAGAATTTTGGATCCCCAAATAATCCAAGGAATATAGCACACGAAAATTGGCAAAATGGAGGGTTCACTTGCTCTGGGGCACGTTTGACCTTGAAAAAGGGTCGTTTAGGCCATGAGGGACAACTAACTCCATAGATAAGGTCTTAACGAACTTCCAGTTAAAATTTGGCAAAAATACGATTGAAATTTTGGATCACAAGAAATTAGTGGACTTTAGCAAACGAAAATCGGTAAAATAAGGGGTTTACCTGCTCTAGGGCTCGTTTGACCTTGAAAATGGGACCTTTTTGCCGTACGGGCCAACTGGCTCCATGGGTAAGGTCTTAACGGATGTCCAGGTAATATTTTGGAAAAAATGAGATTGGAATTTCTGATTAACAAAAAAGATGGTGAACTATAGCAAATGAAAATTGGCAAAATGGGGGTTTACCTGCTCTATGACTCATTTAACCTTGAAAATGGGCCATTTTAGTAGTGCGGTCCAACTGGATCCAAAGGTAACGCTTTAACGGATGTCCAGGTAAACTTTTGGCAAAAATGAGGTCAGAATTTCGGATCAACAAAAAATTCATGGACTATAGCACACGAAAATTGGCAATATGGGGGGTTTACCTAGGCCTCTTTTGACCTTGAAAATGGGTCATTTTGGCAGTACGGGCCAACTGGATCCATAGATAAGGTCTTAACGGACGTCCAGGTAAAATATTAGCAAAAATAAAGTCGAAATTTTAGATCACCAAAAATCTATGGACTATAGCACACGAAAATTGGCAAAATAGGGGTTTCACCTACTTTGGGGCTCATTTGACCTTGTAAAAGGGTCATTTTGTCTAGGTAAAATTTTGGCGAAAATGCGATCGTAATTTTGAATCACCAAAAAATTCTTGTACTATAGCAAACGAAAATTAGCAAAATGGGGGTTTACCTGCTCTAGGCCAGTTTTGACCTAGAAAATGGGCCCTTTTGGCCGTGAGGGCCAACTGGCTCCATAGGTAAGGTCTTAACGGACATCCAGATAAAATTTTACTGAAATTGAAGTCGGGGTTTCAGATCACCAAAAAATTCATACACTATAGCACACGAAAATTGGTAAAATGGGGAGTTTATCTGCTCTGGGGCTCGTTTGACCTTAAAAATGGGCCGTTTTGGTAGTTAGGGCCAACTGGCTCCATATGTAAGGTATTAACGGACGGCCAGGTGAAGTTTTGGAAAAAATGAAGTCGGAATTCTGGATCACTAAAATATCCATAGACTATAGCATACAAAAATTGACAAAATAGGGGGTTTACAAGCTCTAGGCCTCTTTTGACCTTGAAAATGGGCCGTTTTGGCTGTGAGGGCCAACTAGCTCCATAGGTAAGGTCTTAACGGACGTCCAAGTTAAATTTTGGCAAAAATGAGTCCGGAATTTCGGATCACCAAAAAATTCATTGACTATAGCACACGAAAATCAGCAAAATGGGGTGTTTACCTGCTCTAGGCCTCTTTTGACTTTGAAAATGGGTCATTTTGGTCGTAAGGGCCGGCTGGCTCTGTAGGTAAGGTCTTAAGGGATGTCCAAGTAAAATTTTGGCAAAAATGATGTCCGAATTTCGGATCACCAAAAAATTCATAGACTATAGCACATGAAAATTGATAAAATGGGGGGTTTACCCACTCTAGGGCTCGTTTTACCATGAAAATGCATTGTTTTCGCAGTGCGGGCCAACTGACTCCTTAGGTAACGTCTTAACGGAAGTCCAGGTAAAATTTTGGCAAAAATGAGGTTGGAATTTCGGATCACCAAAAAATTCATGGACTGTAGCACACGAAAATCGGCAAAATGGTTGGTTTACCTGCTCTTGGCCTCTTTTGACCTTGAAAATGGACCATTTTGACCGTGACGGTCAACTGGCTCCACAGGTAAGGTCTTAATAGACGTCAACGTAAATTTTTCTAAAAATGAAGTTGGAATTTTGAATAACCAAAAAATTTGTGGACTATAGGTCACGAAAATCGGCAAAATAGGGGGTTTACCTACTATGGGGCTCGTTTGTCCATGAAAATGGGCCATTTTAGCCGTGCAGGACAATTGGCTTCGTAGGTAAGGTCGTAACGGACATCCAGGTTAAATTTTGGCATAAATTAGGTCAGAATTCGGAATCAACAAAAAATTCATGGATTATAGCACACTAAAATTGACAAAACTGGGATTTACATGATCTAGACCTCTTTTGACCTTAAAAATTGTTTGTTTTGGCCGTGAGCGCCAACTGGCTCCATAGGTAAGGTCTTAATGGACGTGCAGGTAAAATTTTAGGAAAATTGAAGTCGGAATTCTGGATCACCAAAAAATTCATGGACTATAGCACACGAATTTGGCAAAATGGGGGGTTTACTTGCTCTAGGGGTTATTTAACCTTGAAAATGGGCCATTTTAGCCGTACGGTCCAAATGACTCCATAGGTAACATTTTGATTGACATCCAGGTAAACTTTTGGCAAAAGTGAGGTCAGATTACCGGATCACCAAAAAATTCGTGGACTATAGCACACGAAAATCAGCAAAATGGGGGGTTTACCTGCTCTAAGGCTCGTCTAACCTTGAAAATTACTTGTTTTGGCTGTGAGGGACAGCTTGCTCCGTAGGTATGGTCTTAATAGACATTCAGTTAAAATTTGGCAAAAATGAGGTTGGAATTTTGGATCACAAAAAAACTGTGGACTATAGCACACAAAAATTGGTAAAATGGGGGATTTACATGCTCTAGGGCTCGTTTGACCTTAAAAATGGGGTATTTTAGACATGCGGGCTAACTGGCTCCATAGGTATGGTCTTAACAGACGTTCAGGTAAAATCTTTACTAAAATGATGTCGGAATTCCGGATCACCAAACAATTCATGTACTATATAGCACACGATAATTGGCAAAATGGGGATTTACCTGCTCTAAGCCTCTTTTGACGTTAAAAATGGGCCGTTTTGGCCGTCAGGGCCAACTAGCTCCATAGGTAAGGTCTTAACGGATGTCCAGGTAAAAGTTTGGCAAAAATAAGGTTGGAATTTTAGATCACCAAAAAATTCATGGACTATAGCATACGAAAATTAGCAAAATGGGGGGTTCACCTGCTCTGGGGCACGTTTGACCTTGAAAAAGTGTTGTTTGGGCCATGAGGGATAAATGGCTCCATAGGTAAGGTCTTAACAGACGTCCAGCTAAAATTTTGCAAAAATGAGGTTGGAATTTTGGATCACCAGAAATCCGTGGACTATAGCACACAATAATTGGAAAAATGTGGGGTTTACCTGCTCTAAGCCTCTTTTGACCTTGAAAATGGTCCATTTTGGCCATGAGGGCCAACTGGCTCCATAGGTAAGGTTTTAATGGACATCCAGGTAAAATTTTGGCAAAAATGAGGCCGAAATTCTAGATCACCAAAAAATTCATGGACTATAGGATATGAAAATCGACAAAATAGGGGTTTGCCAGCTCTAGGGTTCGTTTGACCTTGAAAATGGGATATTTTAGCCGTGAGGGCCAACTGGCTCCATAGGTAAGGTCTTAATGGACGTCCTGGTAAAATTTAGGCAAAAATGAGGTCGCAATTTTTAATCACCAAAAAGTTTATTGACTATAGCACACGAAAATCGACACAATGGGGGGTTTACTGCTCTAGGCCACTTTTGACTTTGAAAATGAGTCGTTTTGGCCCTGAGGGCTTACTGGCTCCGTAGGTAAGGTCTTAGGCGACGTCCAGGTAAAATTTTGGCGACAATGAGGTCCGAATTTCGGATCACCAAAAAATTCATAGATTATAGCACATGAAAATTGATAAAATGGGGGGTTTACCTACTCTAGGGCTCGTTTAACCTTGAAAATGCTTTATTGTCGCAGTGCGGGCCAACTGACTCCTTAGGTAACGTCTTAACGGACGTTCAGGTAAAAGTTTACCAAAACTGAGGTTGGAATTATAGATCACCAAAAAATTATGGACTATTGCACACGAAAATCGGTAAAATGGGGGGTTCACCTGCTCTGGGGCACGTTTGACCTTGAAAAAGTGTCGGTTGGGCCATGAGGGATAACTGGCTCCATAGGTAAAGTCTTAATGGACGTCCAGCTAAAAGTTGGCAAAAATGATGTCGAAATTTTGGATCATAAGTAATCTGTGGACTATAGCACACGATAATTGGCAAAATGTGGGGTTTACCTGCTCTAAAACTCTTTTGACCTTGAAAATGGGCCATTTTGGCGATGAGGGCCAACTGGCTCCATAGGTAAGGTCTTAATGGACATCCAGGTAATATTTTGGCAAAAATGAGGCCGGAATTCTAGATCACCAAAAAATTCATGGACTATAGGACACGAAAATCGGTAAAATTGGGGATTTACCAGGTCTAGGGTTCGTTTGACCTTGAAAATGGATCATTTTAGCTGTGAGGGCCAACTGGCTCCATAGGTAAGGTTTTAATGGACGTCCAGGTAAAATATTTGCAAAAATGTGGTCGGAATTTTGGATCATCAAAAATCCATGGACTATTAGCACACGAAAATTGGCAAAATGGCGGGTTTACCTGTTTTAGGGATCATTTGACCTTTAATATGGGTTGTTTTATCCGTGCGGGGCAACTGGGTCCATAGGTAAGGTCTTAACGGACGTCCAGGTAAAATTTTGGCAAAAATAAGTTCGGAATTTTGGATCACCAAATAATTCAAGGAATATAGCACACGAAAATTGGAAAAATGGGGGGTTTACCAGTTGTGGGGCACGTTTGACCTTGAAAAGGGTCGTTTGGACCAGGAGGGACAACTGTCTTCATAGGGAAGGTCTTAACGGACATCCAATTAAAATTTTGCCAAAATGAGGTCGGAATTTTGGATCACAAGAAATCAGTGGACTATAGCACACGAAAATTGATAAAATAGGTGTTTACCTGCTCTAGGGCTCGTTTGACAATGAAAATGGTCCGTTTTAGATGTGCGGGCTAACTGGCTTCGTAGGTATGGTCTTATAGGACGTCCAGATAAAGTATTGGCTAACATGATGTCGGAATTTCGGATCACCAAAAATTTATGGACTATATAGCACATAATAATTGGCAAAATGGGCGGTTTACTTGCTCTAAGCCTCTTTTGACCTTGAAAATGGGCTATTTTGGCCGTGAGGACTAACTAGCTCCATAGGTAAGGTTTTAATGGACGTCCAGGTAAAGTTTGGCAAAAAAGAGGCCAGAATTCTAGATCACCAAAAAATTCATGGACTATAGGTCATGAAAATTGGCAAAATAGGGGGTTTACCAGCTCTAGGGTTCATTTGACGTTGAAAATGGGCCATTTTTTCTGTGAGGGCCAATTGGTTCATTAGGTAAGGTCTTAATGGATATCCAGTTAAAATTTAGGAAAAAATTAGGTCGGAATTCCAGATCACCAAGAAAGATGGTGAACTATAGCACATGAAAATCGGTAAATAAGAGGGTTTAACTATTTTGAAGCTTGTTTGAACTTGAAAATTGGACGTTTTGGCCGTGACAGCCAACTAACTCCATAATTAAGGTCTTAACGGATGTCCAGGTAAAATTTTGGCAAAAATGAGATCGAAATTCTGGATCACCAAAAAATATGGTGAACTATAGCACATGAAAATCGGTAAAAGAGGGGCTTTACCTGTTTTGGGGATCGTTTGACCATGAAAATTGATCGTTTTGGCCGTGAGAGCCAACTGGCTCCATAGGTAAGGTCTTAACGCACGTCGAGGTAAAATTTTGGCAAAAATGAGGTCAAAATTTTGGATCACCAAAAAATCCATAGACTATAGCATACGAAAATCGGTAAAATTGGGGGGTTTACCTGTTCTAGTGCTCGTTTGACCTTGAAAATGTGTCGTTTTAGTCGTTCGAGTGTACTGGCTCCGTAAGTAACGTCTTAATGGATGTGCAGGAGAAATTTTGGAAAAAATGAGGTCGAAATTCTAGATCAGAAAAAAATTCATGGAATATAGCACACGAAAATTGACAAAATGGGGGGTTTACCTGCTATAGGCCTCTTTTGACCTTGAAAATGAGACATTTTGTTCATGAGGGCTAATTGGAAACATATATAAGGTCTTAAAGGATGTCCAGCTAAAATTTGGACAAAAATGATGGCAAAATTTCGAATCACCAATAAATCTTTGGGCTATAGCACACGAAAATTGGCAAAATGGGGGGTAAACCGGCTCTAGGGTTCTTTTGACCTTTAAAATGGGCCGTTTTAGCCGCGAGTGCCAATTGGAAACATAGCTAAGGTCTTAAAGGATGTCCAGTTAAAATTTTGGCAAAAGTAAAGTCAAAATTTTGGATCACCCAAAAATCTGTGGACTATAGCACACGAAAATTGATAAAATTGGGGGTTTACCCTATCTAGGATTCGTTGGACCTTGAAAATGGGAAATTTTAGCCATGAGAGACAACTGGCTTCATAGGTAAAGTCTTAAAGGATGTCCAGGTAAAATTTTGGCAAAAATGAGGTCGGAATTTCGGAACACCAGAAAAATCTATGGACTATAGCATATGAAAAACTGCAAAATGAGCGGTTTACCTGCTCTAGGGATCATTTGACTTTGAAAATGGATTGTTTTAGCCCTGTGAGTCAACTAGCTCCATAGGTAAGGTCTTAACGGATATCCAGGTAAAATCTTGGCAAAAAGAAGGTCGGAATTCCGGATCACCAAAAAATTCATTGACTATAGCACACGAAAATCGACAAAATGGGGCGTTTACTGATCTAGGCCTCTTATGACTTTGAAAATGAGTCGTTTTGGCTGTGAGGGCCTACTGGCTCCGTAGCTAAGGTCTTAAGGGTCATCCAGGTAAAATTTTGGTAAAAATGCGGTCGAAATTCCAAATCACCAAAAAATTCAAGGACTATAGCACACTAAAATGACAAAATGGGGGGTTTACATGCTCAAGGCCTCTATTGACCTTGAAAATGGGTTGTTTTGGCCGTGAGGGCCAACTAGCTCCATAGGTAAGGTCTTAACGAATGTCCAAGTAAAATTTTGGAAAAAATGAAATCTGAATTTTTGATCAACAAAAAAGATGGTAAATTATAGCACATGAAAATTGGCAAAATGGGGGGTTTACTTGCTCTATGGCTCATTTAACCTTGAAAATAGGCCATTTTAGTCATGGAGTTTAACTGGATCCATAGGTAACGTTTTAACGGATTTCCAGGTAAACTTTTGGCAAAAATGAGGTCGAAATTCCGAATCAACAAAAAATTCATAGCACACGAAAATTGGCAATATGGGGGGTTTACCTAGGCCTCTTTTGACCTTGAAAATGGGCCATTTTGGCAGTGTGGGCCAACTGGCTCCATAGATAAGGTCTTAACGGATGTCCTGGTAAAATATTGGCAAAAATAAAGTTGGAATTTTAGATTACCAAAAAATCTGTGGATTATAGCATACGAAAATTGGCAAAATAGGGGGGTTCACCTACTTTGGGGATCGTTCGAACTTGTAAAAGGGTCATTTTGGCCATGAGGGCCAACTGGCTCCTTAGGTAAGGTCTTATAGGACATCCAGTTAAAATTTTGGTAAAAATGAGGTCGAAATTTTGGATCACAGAAAATTCGTGGACTATCGCACACGAATATCGGCAAAATGGGGGGTTTACCTGCTCTATAGCTCGTTTGCCCTGAAAATGGGCCATTTTAGCCGTGTAGGCCAACTGGCTCTGTAGGTATGGTCTTAACGGACTTCCAGGTAAAATCTTGGAAAAAATGATGTCGGAATTCCAGATCATCAAAAAATTCGTGGACTATATAGCACACGATAATTAACAAAATGGGGGTTTACCTGCCCTAGGCCTCTTTTGACCTTGAAAATGGGCCGTTTTGGCCGTGGGGCCAATTTATTCCATAAGTAAATCTTTACGGATGTCCAGGTAAAATTTTGGCAAAATTGAGGTCGGAATTATGGATCACCAAAAAATCTATTGATTATAGCACACGAAAATTGGTAAAATGGGGGATTTACCTGCACTAGGGCTCGTTTGACCTTGAAAATAGGTCATTTTGGCCGTGAGGGCCAACTGCTTCCTTAGGTAAGGTCTTAAAGGAAATCCAGTCAAAATTTTCGCAAAAATGAGGTTGCAATTTTGGATCACCAAAAAAGATGGTGAACTATAGCATATGAAAATTGGTAAATGAGAGGGTTTACCTGCTCTTGAGCTTGTTTAACCTTGAAAATTGGTCGTTTTGGCCTTGATGATTAACTGGCTCCATAGTTAAGGTCTTACCGGACGTACATGTAAAATTTTCAAAAAAATAAGATCGAAAATTCGGATCACCAAAAAATATGTGAACTATAGCACAAAAAAATTGGTAAAGGAGGGGGTTTACTTGCTCTGGGCTTGTTTGACCTTGAAAATTGGTCGTTTTGGCCATGAGGGCCTACTGGCTCTAGAGGTAAGGTCTTAACGGATGTGCAGGTTAAATTTTTGCATAAATGAGGACGAAATTGTCGATCACCAAAAAATCCATGGACTATATCACATGAAAATCAGCAAAATAGGGGGTTCACCTGTTCTAGGGCTCGTTTGACCTTAAAATGGGTCGTTTTAGCCGTACGGGCCAACTGGCTCCGTAGATAAGAACTTAACAGATGTCTAGGTAAAATTTTTGCAAAAATTAGGTCGAAATTTTGAATCATCAAAAAATTTAAGAACTATAGCACATGAAAATCGGCAAAATAGGGGGTTTACCTAGGCCTCATTTGACCTTGAAAAGGGGCCGTTTGGGCAGTGTGGGCCAACTCACTCCGTATGTAAGGTTTTAACAAATGTCTAGGTAAAATATTGGCAAAAATAAAGTCAAAATTTTAGATCATCAAAAAATCTGTGGACTATAACACACGAAAATTAGCAAAAATGGGGGGTTCACCTGCTCTAGGCTCGTTTGACCTTGAAAATGGGTCATTTTGGCCATGAGGGTCAACTGAATCCATAGGTAAGGTCTTAACGGACGTCCAGGTAAAATTTTGGCTAAAATGAGGTCGGAATTCTGGATCATCAAAATATCCATAGACTATTATAGCATACGAAAGTCTGCAAAATGGGGGGTTTACCTGCTCTAGGGTTCGTTTCAATTTGAAAATGGGTCATTTTGGCCGTGAGGGCCAACTGGCTCCATACGTAAGGTCTTAACGGACGTCCAATTAAAATTTTGGCAAAAATGAGGTCGGAATTTTGGATCACAAAAAATATGTGAACTATAGCACAAGAATATCGGTAAAATGGGGGGTTTACCTACTTTAGGGCATGTTTGACCTTGAAAATGGGTCGTTTTAGCCGTGAGAGCCAACAGGCTCTGTAGCTATGGTCTTAACGGACGTCCAGGTAAAATCTTAGCAAAAACGATGTCATAATTTCGGATCACCAAAAAATTCATGGACTATATAACATACGATAATTGGCAAAATAGAGGGTTTACCTACTCCAGGCCTCTCTTGAGCTTTTAAATGGGCCGTTTTGGCCATAAGGGCTAACTGGCTCTATTGGTAAGGTATTAACGGACGTCCAGGTAAAATGTTTCTAAAAAATGAAGTCGAAATTCAAGATCACCAAAAAATCCATGGACTATAGCACACAAAATGGGCAAAACGGGGGGTTTACATGCTCTAGGGCTCGTTTGACTTTGAAAATGAGCCATTTTAGCCGTGAGGGCCAACTGGTTCCTTAGGTAAGGTCTTAATGGACATCCAGTTAAAATTTTGGCAAAAATGAGGTCGAAATTCTGGATCACCAAAAAAGATGGTGAACTTTAGCACATGAAAATTGGTAATTGAGAGGGTTTACCTTCCTTGGACCTCGTTTGACCTTGAAAATTGGTCATTTTGGCCGTCACGGCCAACTGACTCCATAGTTAAGGTCTTAACAGACGTCCAGGTAAAATTTTAGTTAAAATGAGAACGGAATATTGGATCACCAAAAAATATGGTGAATTATAGCACATGAAAATCGTTAAAAGATGGGGTTTACCTGATCTGGGACTCATTTTACCTTGAAAATTGGTTGTTTTGGTCGTGAGGGCCAACTGGCTCCATAGGTAAGGTCTTAACGGACGTCCAGGTAAAATTTTAGAAAAAATGAGGTCGGAATTTTTGATCACCAAAAAATTCATGGACTATATCACATGAAAATTGGTAAAATAGGGGTTTACCAGCTCTAGGGTTCATTTGACCTTGAAAATGGGCCAATTTGGCCGTGAGGGCCAACTAGTTCATTAGGTAAGGTCTTAATGGATATCCAGTTAAAAATTTAGGCAAAAATTAGATCAGAATTATGGATCACCAAGAAAGATGGTGAACTATAGCACATGAAAATTGGTAAATAAGAGGGTTTACTTGCTTTGGAGCTCATTTGACCTTGAAAATTGTACGTTTTGGCCGTGACAGCCAACTGACTCTATAATTAAGGTCTTAACGGATGTCCAGGTTAAATATTTGCAAAAATGAGATCGAAATTCTGGATCGACTATAGCACATGAAAATCGATAAAAGATGGGGTTTACCTGTTTTGGGGATCGTTTGACCTTTAAAATTGGTTGTTTTGGCCGTGTGGGCCAACTGGCTCCATAGTTAAGGTCTTAACGCACGTCCAGGTAAAATTTTGGCAAAAATGAGGTCGAAATTCTGGATCACCAAAAAATCTATGGACTATAGAACACGAAAATTGGTAAAATTGAGGGGTTTACCTGTTCTAGTGTTCGTTTGACCTTGAAAATGTGTCGTTTTAGTCGTCTGAGTCTATTGGCTCCGCAGGTAATGTCTTAATAGATGTGCAGGTAAAATTTTGGAAAAAATGAGGTCAAAATTCTAGATCAGCAAAAAATCCATGGAATATAGCACGTGAAAATCGACAAAATGGGAGGTTTACCTGCTCTAGGCCTCTTTTGACCATGAAAATAAGACATTTTGGCCGTGAGGGCTAACTGGAAACATATATAAGGTCTTAAAGGACGTCCATCTAAAATTTAAAAAAAATTGAAGTCAAAATTTCAAATCACCAATAAATCCGTAGACTATAGCACACGAAAATTGGCAAAATGGGGGGTAAACCTATTCTTGGGTTCTTTTGACCTTTAAAATGGGCCGTTTTGGCTGTGAGGGCCAACTGGAAACATAGCTAAGGTCTTAAAGGACATCCAGTTAAAATTTTGGCAAAAAAGAAGTCAAAATTATGGATCACCCAAAAATCTATGGACCATAGCACACGAAAATTGACAAAATTGGGGGTTTACCCTATCTAGGACTCGTTTGACATTGAAAATGGGTCGTTTTGGCCATGAGGGACAACTGGTTTCATAGGTAACGTCTTAAAGGATATCCAGGTAAAATTTTGGCAAAAATGAGCTCGGAATTTTGGATCACCAAAAAAATCTATGGACTATAGCACACTAAAAACTACAAAATGAGCGGTTTACCTGCTTTAGGGATCGTTTGACTTTGAAAATGGATTGTTTTAGCCATGCGAGTCAACTAGCTCCATAGGTAAGGTCTTAACTGACGTCCAGGTAAAATCTTGGCAAAAATAAGATCGGAATTCTGGATCACCAAAAAATTCATTGCACATGAAAATTGACAAAATGGGGGGTTTACTGCTCTAGGCCTCTATTAACTTTGAAAATAAGTCGTTTTGGCCGTGAGGGCCTACTGGCTCTGTAGCTAAGCTATTAAGGGACGTCGAGGTAAAATTTTGGCAAAAATACGATTGAAATTCCAAATCACCAAAAAATTCATGGACTATAGCACACGAAAATGACAAAATGGGGGGTTTACATGCTCTAGGCATATGTTGACCTTGAAAACGGGTTGCTTTGGCCGTGAGGGCCAACTGGCTCCATAGGTAAGGTCTTAACGGATGTTCAGGTAAAATTTTGGAAAAAATGAGATCAGAATTTTTGATCAACAAAAAAGATGGTTAACAATAGCACATGAAAATCGGCAAAATGGGGGGTTTACCTGCTCTATGGCTCATTTAACCTTGAAAATAGGCCATTTTAGTCGTGCGGTCCAACTGGATCCATAGGTAACATTTTAACGGATGTCCAAGTAAACTTTTGGCAAAAATGAGGTCAGAATTTCGGATCACCAAAAAATTCATGGACTATAACAGACGAAAATTGGCAAAATGGGGGGGGGGTTTACCTGCTCTAGGGCTCGTTTGACCTTGAAAATGGGTCGTTTTCACTGTGTGGGCCAACTGGCTCCGTAGGTTAGGTCTTAACAGATGTCAAGGTAAAATTTTTGCAAAAATGAGTTAAAATTTTTGGATCACCAAAAAATTCATAGACTATAGCACACGAAAATTGGTAATATGGGGCTTTAGCTAGGCCTCTTTTGACCTTGAAAATGGCCGTTTTGGCAGTCTGGGCCAACTGGCTCCATAGATAAGGTCTTAACGGACGTCTTGGTAAAACATTGGCAAAAATGAAGTCGGAATTTTAGATTACCAAAAAATCTGTGGACTATAGCACACGAAAATTGGCAAAATAGGGGGGTCACCTACTTTGGGCATCGTTTGACCTTGTAAAAGGGTCATTTTGGCCATGAGGGTCAACTGGCTCCATAGGTAAGGTCTTATGCGACGTCTAGTTAAAATTTTGGCAAAAATGAGGTCAAAATTTTGGATCACAAAAAATCCGTGGACTATAGCACACGAATATCGGTAAAATAGGGGGTTTACCTGCTCTATAGCTCGTTTGACCTTGAAAATGGGCCGTTTTAGCCGTGTGGCCCAACTGGCTCTGTAAGTATGGTCTTAACGGACATCCAGGTAAAAATTTGGAAAAAATGATGTCGGATTTCCAGATCACCAAAAGATTCATGGACTATATAGCACACGATAATTAACAAAATGGGGGTTTACCTGGCCTAGGCCTCTTTTGACCTTGAAAATGGGCCGTTTTGGCCGTGGGGCCAATTGGCTCCATAGGTAAGTCTTTACGGATGTTCAGGTAAAATTTTGGCAAAAATGAGGTCGCAATTATGGATCACCAAAATATCTTTTGACTATAGCACACAAAAATTAGCAAAATGGGGGGTTTACCTGCACTAGGGCTCGTTTGACCCTGAAAATGAGTCATTTTGGCAGTGAGGGCCAACTGGTTCTTAAGGTAAGGTCTTAAAGGATATCCAGTCAAAATTTTCGCAAAAATAAGGTTGCAATTCCGGATCACCAAAAAAGATGGTGAACTATAGCACATGAAAATTGGTAAAGGAAAGGGTTTACCTGCTCTGGAGCTCGTTTAACCTTGAAAATTGGTCGGTTTGGCCTTGACGACCAATTGCCTCCATAGTTAAGGTCTTATCCAACGTACAAGTTAAATTTTGGAAAAAATGAGATCGAAAATCCAGATCACCAAAAAATATGGTGAACTATAGCACAAAAAAATCTGTAAAGGAGGGGGTTTACCTGCTCTAGGGCTTGTTTGACCTTGAAAATTGGTCGTTTTGGTCGTGAGGGCCTACTGGCTCCATAGGGAAGGTCTTAACGGACGTGCATGTTAAATTTTGGCAAAAATAAGGTCGAAATTTTGGATCACCAATAAATCCATGGACTATATCACATGAAAATGGGTAAAATGGGGGGTTCACCTGTTCTAGGGCTCGTTTGACCTTAAAATAGGCCGTTTTAGCCGTACGGGCCAACTGGCTACGTAGGTAAGGTCTTAACGGATGTCTTGGGAAAATTTTGGCAAAATGAGGTCGAAATTTTTGATCACAAAAAATCTGTGGACTATAGCACACGAAAATCTGTATAATGGGAGGTTTACCTGCTCTATCGCTTGTTTGACCTTGAAAATGTGTCATTTTGGCCGTGAGGGACAACTGGTTCCATGGGTAAGGTCTTAATAGATATCCAGTAATAATTTTGCAAAAATGAGATTGGAATTCGGGATCACCAAAAATGATGGTGAACTATAGCACATGAAAATTGGCAAAATGGGGGATTTACCTGCTCTATGGATCATTTAACCTTGAAAATGGGTCATTTTAACCGTGCGGTCCAACTGACTCCATAGGTAACTTTTAACGGACGTCCAGGTAAACTTTTGGCAAAAATGAGGTCGGAATTCTGGATCACCAAAAAATTCATGGACTATAGGATACAAAAATCGGCAAAATGGGGGGTTTACCTACTCTAGGGCTCGTTTGACCTTGAAAATGGGTCGTTTTAGCCTTGCGGGCCAACTGGTTCCGTAGATAAGGTCTTAACGGACGTCTAGGTAAAAATTTTGCAAAAATTAGGTCAGAATTTTGGATCAATAAAAAATTTAAGGATTTTAGCACATGAAAATCGGTAAAATTGGGGTTTACCTAGGCCTCACTTGACCTTGAAAAGGGGCCGTTTGGACAGTGTGGGCCAACTCGCTCCATAGGTAAGGTCTTAACGAATGTCCAGGTAATATATTGGTAAAAATAAAGTCAAAATTTTAAATAATCAAAAAATCTGTGGACTATAGCACACGAAAATTGGCAAAAAAGGGGGTTCACCTCCTCTGGGGCTCATATGACCTTGAAAAAGGGTCATTTTGGCCATGAGGGCCAACTGGATCCATAGGTAAGGTCTTAACGAACGTCCAGGTAATTGTTTGGCTAAAATGTGGTCGGAGTTCTGGATCATCAAAATATTCATAGACTATAGCACACGAAAATCGGAAAAGTGGCGGGTTTACCTACTCTAGGGCTCATTTGAACTTGAAAATAGGCCATTTTGGTCATGAGGGCGAACTGGCTCCATAGGTAAGGTCTTAACGGACATCCAGTTAAAATTTTGGCAAAAATGAGGTCAGAATTTTGGATCACAAAAAATCTGTGGACTATAGCACAAGAATATCGCTAAAATAGGGGGTTTACCTGCTCTAGGGCACGTTTGACCTTGAAAATGGGTCGTTTTAGCCATGAGAGCCAATTGGCTCCGTAGGTATGGTCTTAACGGACGTCCAGTTAAAATCTTGGCAAAAATGATGTCAGAATTTAGGATCACCAAAAAATTCATGGACTATATAACATACGATAATTGGCAAAATAGAGGGTTTACCTGCTCCAGGCCTCTCTTGAGCTTTTAAATGGGCCATTTTGGCCGGCAGGGCCAACTGGCTCTATTGGTTAGGTCTTAAGGGACGTCTAGGTAAAAGTTTTCTCAAAAATGAGGTCGAAATTCTAGATCACCAAAAAATTCATGGACTATAGCACACAAAAATTAGCAAAATGGGGGGTTTACATGCTCTAGAGCTCGTTTGACCTTGAAAATGGGCCGTTTTGGCCGTGAGGGCCTATTGGTTCCTTAGGTAAGTCTCTTAACGGACTTCCAATTAAAATTTTGGCAAAAATGAGGTCAAAATTCTGGATCACCAAAGAAGATGGTGAAGTTTAGCACACAAAAATTGGTAATTGAGAGGGTTTACCTGCCTTGGAGCTCGTTTGACCTTGAAAATTGGTCATTTTTGCCGTGACGGCCAACTGACTCTATACTTAAGGTCTTAACGGATGTACAGGTAAAATTTTGGCTAAAATGAGAACGAAATTTCGGATCACAAAAAAATATGGTGAATTATAGCACATGAAAATTGTTAAAAGAGGGGGATTACCAGATCTGGGACTCATTTTACCTTGAAAATTGGTCGTTTTGGTCGTGAGGGACAACTGACTCCATAGGTAAGGTCTTAACAGACGTCCAGGTAAAATTTTGGCAAAAATGAGGTCGGAATTTTTTATCACCAAAAAATCCATGGATTATGGCACACCAAAATTGGCAAAATGGGGGTTTTACCTGTTCTAGGGCTCGTTTGACCTTTAAAATGGGCTGTTTTAGCCGTGCGGGTCAACTGGCTCCAAATATAAGGTCTTAACGAACATCCAGGTAAAATTTTGGCAAAAATGAGGCCGGAATTTTGGATCACCAAATAATCCAAGGAATATAGCACACGAAAATCGACAAAATGGGGTGTTTACCTTCTCCGGGGCACGTTTGACCTTGAAAAAGGGTCGTTTGGGCCATGAGGGACAACTGGCTCCATAGGTAAGGTCTTAACGAACTTCCAGTTAAAATTTGACAAAAATGCAGTCAAAATTTTGGATCACAAGAAATTAGTGGACTTTAGCACACAAAAATCGGTAAAATAGGGGGTTTACCTGCTTTAGGGCTCGTTTGACCTTGAAAATGGGACATTTTAGCCGTACGGACTAACTGTCTCCGTAGGTATGTTCTTATCGAATGTCCAGGTTAAGTATTGGCTAAAATGATGTCCAGGTTAAGTATTGGCTAAAATGATCACCAAAAAATTTATAGACTATATAGCACACGATAATTTGGAAAATGGGGGGTTTACTTTCTCTAAGCCTCTTTTGACCTTGAAAATGGGCCATTTCGATCGTGAGGGCCAACTGTCTCCATAGGTAAGGTTTTAACGGATGTCTAGGTAAAATTTTGGCAAAAATGAGGCCAGAATTCTATATCACCAAAAAAATTCATGGACTATAGGATACGAAAATCGGCAAAATAGGGGGTTTACCAGCTCTACGGTTCATTTGACCTTGAAAATGGGCCATTTTGGCCGTGAGGGCCAACTGGTTCCTTAGGTAAGGTCATAATGGATATCCAGTTAAAATTTAGGAAAATATTAGAATGGAATTCTGGATCACTAAAAAAGATGGTGAACTATAGCTCATGAAAATTGATAAATAAGAGGGTTTACCTACTTTTGGAGCTCGTTTGAACTTGAAAATTGGATGTTTTGGCCGTGACAGCCAACTGACTCCATAATTAATGTCTTAACGTACGTCCAGGAAGAATTTTGGAAAAAATGAGGTCGGAATTCTGGATCATCAAAATATCCATAGACTATTGCACATGAAAATCGGCAAAATAGGGGGTTTACCTGCTCTAGGGCTCGTTTGAACTTGAAAATGGGCCATTTTGGCCGTGAGGGCCAACTGGTTCCATAGGTAAGTTCTTAACAGACGTCCAGTTAAAATTTCAACAAAAATGAGGTCAGAATTTTGGATCACAAAAAATCTGTGGACTATAGCACAAGAATATCGGTAAAATGGGGGGTTTACCTACTGTAGGGCACGTTTGAACTTGAAAATGGGTAGTTTTAGCTGTGAGAGGCAACTGGCTTCGTAGGTATGGTCTTAATGGACGCCCAGGTAAAATCTTGGTAAAAATGGTGTCAGAATTCCGGTTCACCAAAAAATTCATGCACTATATAACATACGATAATTGGCAAAATGGAGGGTTTACCTGCTCCAGGCCTCTCTTGAGCTGTTAAATGGGATTTTTTGGCTGTAAGGGCCAACTGGCTCCATTGGTAAGGTCTTAACGGACGTCGAGGTAAAATTTTTCTCAAAAATAAAGTCGGAATTCGAGATCACCAAAAAATTCATGGACCAAATCATACGAAAATTTGTAAAATAGGGGGTTTACATGCTCTAGGGCTCGTTTGACCTTGAAAATGGGCCATTTTGGCCGTGAGGGCCAACTTGCTCCATAGGTTAGTTCTTAACAGACGTACAGTTAAAATTTCAACAAAAATGAGGTCCGAATTTTGGATCACAAAAAATCTGTGGACTATAGCACAAGAATATCGGTAAAATGGGGGGTTTACCTGCTGTAGGGCACGTTTGAACTTGAAAATGGGTAGTTTTAGCTGTGAGAGGCAACTGGCTTCGTAGGTATGGTCTTAATGGACGCCCAGGTAAAATCTTGGTAAAAATGGTGTCAGAATTCCGATTCACCAAAAAATTCATGCACTATATAACATACGATAATTGGCAAAATGGAGGGTTTACCAGCTCCAGGCCTCTCTTGAGCTGTTAAATGGGCTTTTTTGGCTATAAGGGCTAACTGGCTCCATTGGTAAGGTCTTAACGGACGTCCAGGTAAAAGTTTTCTCAAAAATGAAGTCGAAATTCGAGATCATCAAAAAATTCATGGACCAAATCATACGAAAATTGGTAAAATGGGGGGTTTACATGCTCTAGGGCTCGTTTGACCTTGAAAATGGGCCATTATGGCCGTGAGGGCCAACTGGTTCCTTAGGTAAGGTCTTAACGGACATCCAGTTAAAATTTTAGCAAAAATAAGATCGGAATTCTGGATCACCAAAAAAGATGGTGAACTTTAGCACATGAAATTGGTAATGAGAGGGCTTACCTGCCCTGGAGCTCGATTGACATTGAAAATTGGTCATTTTGGTCGTGACGGCCAACTGACTCCATAGTTAAGGTCTTAACGGACGTCCAGGTAAAATTTTGGCTAAAATGAGAACAGAATTTCAGACCACCGAAAAATATGGTGAATTATAGCACATGAAAATCGTTAAAAGAGGGGATTTACCAGATCTGGGGCTCATTTTACCTTGAAAATAGGTCATTTTGGTTGTGAGGGCCAACTGGCTCCATAGGTAAGGTCTTAACGGACGTCCAGGTAAAATTTTGGCAACAATGAGGTCGTAATTTTTTATCACCAAAAAATTCATGCACTATATAACATACGATAATTGGCAAAATGGAGGGTTTACCAGCTCCATGCCTCTCTTGAGCTTTTAAATGGGTTGCTTTGGCTGTAAGGGACAACTGGCTCCATTGGTAAGGTCTTAACGGACGTCCAGATAAAATTTTTCTCAAAAATGAAGTCGGAATTCGAGATCACCAAAAAATCCATGGACTATATCATACGAAAATTGGCAAAATGGGGGGTTTACATGCTCTAGGGCTCGTTTGAACTTGAAAATGGGCCATTTTGGTCGTGAGGGCCAACTGGTTCCTTAGGTAAGGTCTTAACGGACATCCTGTTAAAATTTTGGCAAAAATGAGGTCGGAATTCTGGATCACCAAAAAAGATGGTGAACTTTAGCACATGAAAATTGGTAATGAGAGGGCTTACCTGCCCTGGAGCTCGATTGACATTGAAAATTGGTCATTTTGGCCGTGATGGCCAACTAACTCCACAGTTAAGGTCTTAACGGACGTCCAGGTAAAATTTTAGCCAAAATGAGAACGGAATTTCAGACCACCAAAAAATATGGTGAATTATAGCACATGAAAATCGTTAAAAGAGGGGGTTTACCTGCTCCAAGAATCGTTTAACCTTAGAAATGGGATGTTTTGGCAGCGAGGGATAACTTTCTCCATAGCTAAGCTCTTAACAGACGTCCACGAAAAATTTTGGCAAAAATAAGCTCAGAATTCCAGATTACTAAAAAGTCCATGCACTATAGCACACAAAAATTGCTAAAATGGGTGGTTTACCTGCTCTGGGCTCGTTTGACATTCCAAATGGGTCGTTATGGTCATGAGGGCCAACTAGATCCATAGTTGAGGTCTTAACGGATGTTCATGAAAAATTTTGGCAAAATTGAGGTCGAATTCAAGATCACCAAAGAGTCTATGGACTATAGTACACGAAAATCGGCAAAATGGGAGGTTTACATACTCCGGGGATCATTTGACCTTGAAAATGAGATGTTTTGGCCGTGAGGGCCAAATGGATCCATAGTTAAGGCCTTAATGGACGTCTTTAAAAAATTTCAACAAAAATGGGCTCGAAATTCCAGATCTCCAAAAACTTCGTGGACTATAGCACACGAAAATTGGCAAAATAGGGGTTTACCTGCTCCGAGGATAGTTTGACCTTGAAAATGGGACGTTTTTTCCATGAGGAATAACTAGCTCCATAGCTAGGGTCTTAACGGATGTCCACGAAAAATTTCAGCAAAAATGAGCTCGGAATTCCAGAACACCAAAAAGTCCATGGACTATAGCACACGAAAATCAGCAAAATGAGGGTTTACCTACTCAAGGGCTCGTTTGACCTTTAAAATGGGACGTTTTGGCCATGAGGGGTAACTGGCTCCATAGCTAAGGTCATAACGGATGTCCACGAAAAATTTTGGCAAAAAGGAGGACGAAATTCCAGGTCACTAAAAAAGATGGTGAACTATAGCACATGAAATCAGTAAAATGGGGGTTTACCTGCTCCGGGGGTCATTTGACCTGGAAAATTGGCCGTTTTGGCCATGAGGGTCTATGGCTCCATAATTAATGTCTTAACGGATGGCTAAGAAATATTTTGGCAAAAATGAGGTTGCAATTCCTGATCACCAAAGAAGATGGTGAGCTATAGCACATGAAAATCGGTAAAATGGGGGATTTACCTACACCGAGGGTTGTTTGACCTCGAAAATGGGCTATTTTGGATGTAAGGGATAACTGTCTCCATATCTAAGGTCTTAACGAACTTCCACGAAATTTTTTGGCAAAAATGAGGTTGGAATTCTAGATCACCAAAAGTCCATGGACTATAGCACATGAAAATTTGAAAAATGGGGGTTTACCTGCTCCAAGGCTCATTTGACCTTTAAAATGGAACGTTTTGGCCATGAGGGATAGTTGGATCCATAGCTAAGGTCTGAAGGAACGTCCACTAAAATTTTTGGCAAAAATGAGGTCAGTATTCCAGATCACCAAAAAGTCCATGGACTATAGCACATTAAAATTGGCAAAATGGGGGGTTTACCTGCTCTAGGGCTCGTTTGACCTTCAAAATTGGACGTTTTTTCCTTGAGAGCTAACTGGATCCATAGCTAAGGTCTGAACAGACGTCCACAAAAAATTTGGCAAAAATGAGGTCGAAATTCCAGATCAAAAAAAAGTCTATGAACTATAGCACAGGAAAATCGGCAAAATAGGGGGTTTACCTGCTCTAGGGCTCGTTTGACCTTCAAAATGGGATGTTTTGGCCGTGAGGGCCAACTGGCTCCATAACTAAGGTGTTAACGGACGTCCACAACAAATTTTAGCAAAACTGAGGTTGGAATTCCAGATCACCAAAAAGTCCACGGACTATAGGACACAAAAATTGGCAAAATAGTGGGTTTACCTGCTCCACGGATCGTTTGACCGTGAAAATGGGACGTTTTGGCCGTTAGGGCAAATGGATCTATAGTTAAGGCCTTAACAAATATCCATGAAACCTTTTGGCAAAAATGTGTCATTTTGGCCGTGAGGGCCAACTGGCTCCATGGGTAAGGTCTTAATAGATATCCAGTAATAATTTTGCCAAAATAAGATCGGAATTCCGGATCACCAAAAAAGATGGAGAACTATAGCACATGAAAATGGGCAAAATGGGGGATTTACCTGCTCTATGGCTCATTTAACCTTGAAAATGGGTCATTTTAGCCGTGCGGTCAAACTGACTCCTTAGGTAACTTTTAACGGACGTCCAGGTAAACTTTTGGCAAAAATGAGGTTGGAATTCTGGATCACCAAAAAATTCATGGACTATAGCACACGAAAATCGGTAAAATGGGGGGTTTACCTACTTTAGCGCTCGTTTGACCTTGAAAATGGGTCGTTTTAGCCGTGCCGGCCAACTAGTTCCGTGGATAAGGTCTTAACGGACGCCAGGTAAAATTTTTGCAAAAATTAGGTCGGAATTTTTTATCAATAAAAAATTTAAGGACTTTAGCACATGAAAATCGGTAAAATTGGGGGTTTACCTTGGCCTCATTTGACCTTGAAAAGGGTCCGTTTAGGCAGTGAGGGCCAACTCGCTCCATAGGTAAGGTCTTAACGAATTTCCAGGTAATATATTTGTAATAATGAAGTCAAAATTTTAGATCATCAAAAAATCTATAGACTATAGCACACGAAAATTGGCAAAAACGGGGGTTCACCTCCTCTGGGGCTCATTTGACCTTGAAAAAGGGTCATTTTGGCCATGAGGGCTAACTAGATCCATAGGTAAGGTCTTAACGAACGTCCAGGTAAAATTTTGGCAAAAATGAGGTCGGAATTCTGGATCATCAAAATATTCATAGACTATAGCACATGAAAGTTGAAAAAGTGGGGGGTTTTCCTGCTCTAGGGCTCGTTTGAACTTGAAAATGGGTCATTTTGTCCATGAGGGCCAACTGGCTCCATAGGTAAGGTCTTAACGGACGTCCAGTTAAAATTTTGGCAAAAATGAGGTCAGAATTTTGGATCACAAAAAATCTGTGGACTATAGCACAAGAATATCGGTAAAATAGGGGGTTTACCTGCTCTAGGGCACGTTTGACCTTGAAAATGGGTCGTTTTAGCCATGAGAGCCAATTGGCTCCATAAGTATGGTCTTAACGGACGTCCAGGTAAAATCTTGGCAAAAATGATGTCAGAATTTAGGATCACCAAAAAATTCATGGACTTTACAACTTACAATAATTGGAAAAAAAGTGGATTTACCTGCTCCAGGCATCCCTTGAGCGTTTAAATGGGCCATTTTGGCCGGCAGGGCCAACTGGCTCTATTGGTAAGGTCTTAACGGACGTCTAGGTAAAATTTTTCTAAAAAATGAGGTCGAAATTCTAGATCACCAAAAAATCCATGGATTTTAGCACACGAAAATTGGCAAAATGGGGGGTTTACATGCTCTAGGGCTCGTTTGACCTTGAAAATGGGCCATTTTGGCCGTGAGGGCCAACTGGTTCCTTAGGTAAGGTCTTAATGGACATCTAGTTAAAATTTTGGCAAAAATGAGGTCGGAATTCTGGATCACCAAAAAAGATGGTGAACTTTAGCACATGAAAATTGGTAATTGAGAGGGTTTACCTGCCCTGGAGCTCGTTTGACCTTGTAAATTGGTCATTTTGGCCGTGACGTCCAATTGAATCCATAGTTAAGGTCTTAACGGACGTCAAGGTAAAATTTTGGCTAAAATGAGAACGGAATTTCGGATCACCAAAACATATGGTGAATTATAGCACATGAAAATCGTTAAAAGAGAGGGTTTACCTGATCTGGGACTCATTTTACCTTGAAAATTGGTCGTTTTGGTCGTGAGGACCAACTGGCTCCATAGGTAAGGTCTTAACGGATGTCCAGGTAAAATTTTAGCAAAAATGAGGTCAAAAATTTTGATCACCAAAAAATCCATGGACTATAGCACACCAAAATTAGCAAAATGGGGGGTTTACCTGTTCTAGGGCTCGTTTGACCTTTAAAATGGGTTGTTTTAGTCGTACGGATTAACTGGCTCCATATGTAAGGTCTTAACGGATGTCCAACTAAAATTTTGGCAAAAATAAGGCCAAAATTTTGGATCCCCAAATAATCCAAGGAATATAGCACACGAAAATTGGCAAAATGGCGGGTTTACTAGCTCCGGGGCACGTTTGACCTTGAAAATAGGTCATTTGGGCCATGAGGGACAACTGGCTCCATAGATAATGTCTTAACGAACTTCCAGTTAAAATTTGGCAACAATGCGGTCAAAATTTTGGATCACAAGAAATCAGTGGACTTTAGCAAACGAAAATCGGTAAAATAGGGGGTTTACCTGCTCTATGGATCGTTTGACCTTGAAACTGGGACCTTTTTGCCGTACGGGCTAACTAGCTCCGTCGGTATGTTCTTATCGGATGTCCAGGTAAAGTTTTGGAGAAAATGAGGTTGGAATTCTAGATCATCAAAATATCCATAGACTATATAGCACACAAAAATCGACAAAATAGGGGGTTTACCTTCTCTAGGGCTCGTTTGAACTTGGAAATGGGCCATTTTGGCAGTAAGGGCCAACTGGCTCCATAGGAAAGTTCTTAACGGATGTCCAGTTAAAATTTTGGCAAAAATGAGGTCGGAATTTTGGATCACAAAAAATCTGTGGACTATAGCACAGGAATATCGGTAAAGTAGGGGGTTTACTTGCTCTAGGGCACGTTTGACCTTGAAAATGGGTCGTTTTAGCTGTGAGAGGCAAATGGCTTCGTAGGTATGGTCTTCATGGGCGTCCAGGTAAAATCTTGGCAAAAATGGTGTCAGAATTCCGGATCACAAAAAAATTCATGTACTATATAACATACGATAATTGGCAAAATGGAGGGTTTACCAGCTCCAGGCCTCTCTTGTGCTTTTAAATGGGTTGTTTTCGCCGTTAGGTCAACTGGCTTTATTGGTACGATCTTAACGGACGTCTAGGTAAAAAAAATTTCAAAAATAAAGTCGAAATTCTAGATCACCAAAAAATCCATGGACTATAGCACACAAAAATTGGCAAAATGGGGGGTTTACATGCTCTAGGGCTCGTTTGACCTTGAGAATGGGCCATTTTGGCCGTGAGGGCCAACTGGTTCCTTAGGTAAGGTCTTAACGGACATCTAGTTAAAATTTTGGCAAAAATGAGGTCGGAATTCTGGATCACCAAAAAAGATGGTGAACTTTAGCACATTAAAATTGGTAATTGAGAGAGCTTACCTGCCCTGGAGCTCGTTTAACATTGAAAATTGGTCATTTTGGCCGCGACGGCCAATTCACTCCATAATTAAGGTCTTCACGGACGTCCAGATAAAATTTTGGCTAAAACGAGAACGAAATTCAAGACCACCATACAATATGGTGAATTATAGCGCATGAAAATCGTTAAAAGAGGGGGTTTACCTGATCTGGGCTCATTTCACCTTGAAAATTGGTCATTTTGGTCGTGAGGGCCAAATGGCTCCATAGGTAAGGCTTTAACGGACGTCCAGGTAAAAGTTTGGCAACAATGAGGTCGTAATATTTGATCACCAAAAAATCCATGGACTATATTATATAAAAATCGGCAAAATGGGGGGTTCACCTGTTCTAGTGCTCGTTTGACCTTTAAAATAGGTTGTTTTAGCCATGCGGGTCAACTGGCTCCATAGGTAAGGTCTTAACTGAGGTAAATGATTAGCAAAAATATGGTCAAAATTTTGGATCACCAAATAATCCAAGGAATATAGGTGCTCCGGGGAACGTTTGACCTTGAAAAAGGGTCATTTGGGCCATGAGGGACAACTGGCTCCATTGGTAAGGTCTTAACGGATTTCCAGTTAAAATTTGGAAAAAAAGAGGTCAAAATTTTGGATCACAAGAAATCAGTGGACTATAGCACACGAAAATTAGTAAAATAGGGGGTTTACCTGCTCTAGGGCTCGTTTGACCTTGAAAATGGGTCGTTTTAGCCGTAGGGACTAACTGGCTCCGTAGGTATGGTCTTATCGAACATCCAGGTAAAGTATTGGCTAAAATGATGTCGGAATTCTAAATCACCAAAAAATTTATGGACTATATAGCACACGATAATTGGCAAAATGGGAGGTTTACGTCCTCTAAGCCTCTTTAGACCTTGAAAATGGGCCATTTTGGCCGTGAGGGCCAATTGGCTCCATAGGCAAGGTCTTAATGGACGTTCAGGTAAAATTTTGGCAAAAATGAGGCCAGAATTCTAGATCACCAAAAAATTATTAGACTATAGGACACGAAAATTGGCAAAATAGGGGGTGTACCAGCTCTAGGGTTCATTTGACCTTGAAAATGGTTAAAAGAGGGGGATTTACCTGATCTGGGACTCATTTTACCTTGAAAATTGGTTGTTTTGGTCGTGAGGGCCAACTGGCTCCATAGGTAAGGTCTTAACAGACGTCCAGGTAAAATTTTGGAAAAAATGAGGTCGGAATTTTTGATCACCAAAAAATCCATGGACTATAGCACACAAAAATTGGCAAAATGGGGGGTTTACCTGTTTTAGGGCTCATTTGACCTTTAATATGGGTTGTTTTAGCCGTGCGGGTCAACTGGCTCCATAAGTAAGGTCTTAACGGATGTCCAAGTAAAATTTTGGCAAAAATGAGTTCGGAATTTTGGATCACCAAATAATCTAAGGAATATAGCACACGAAAATCAGCAAAATGGGGGGTTTAAAAGCTCTGGGGAACGTTTGATCTGAGAAAGGGTTGTTTGGGCTATGAGGGACAACTGACTCCATAGATAAGGTCTTAACGGACGTCCAGTTAAAATTGTGCAAAAATGAGGTCGGAATTTTGGATCACTAGAAATCAGTGGACTATAGCACACTAAAATCGGCAAAATAGGGGGTTTACCTGCTCTAGGGCTCATTTGACATTGAAAATGGGCCGTTTTAACCGTGCAGGCTAACTGGCTCCATAGGTATGGTCTTATCAGACGTCCAGATAAAGTATTGGCTAAAATGATGTCGAAATTTCGGATAACCAAAAAATTTATGGACTGTGTAGCACACGATAATCGGCAAAATGGGGGGTTTACTTGCTCTAAGCCTCTTTTGACCTTGAAAATGGGCCATTTTGGCCGTGAGGGCCAATTGGCTCCATAGGCAAGGTCTTAATGGACGTTCAGGTAAAATTTTGGCAAAAATGAGGCCAGAATTCTAGATCACCAAAAAATTATTGGACTATAGGACATGAAAATTGGCAAAATAGGGGGTGTACCAGCTCTAGGGTTCATTTGACCTTGAAAATGGGCCATTTTGGCCGTGAGGGCCAACTGGTTCGTTAGGTAAGGTCTTAATGGACATCCAGTTAAAGTTTAGGAAAAAATTAGGTCGGAATTCCGGATCACCAAAAAAGATGGTGAACTATTAGCACATGAAAATCAGTAAATAAGAGGGTTTACCTGCTCTGGAGCTCGTTTGAACTTGAAAATTGGACATTTTGGCCGTGACAGCCAACTGACTTTATAATTAACGTCTTAACGAACATTCAGGTAAAATTTTGGCAAAAATGAGATCGAAATTCTGGATCTCAAAAAAATATGGTGAACTATAGCACATGAAAATCGGTAAAAGTGGGGGTTTACCTGTTTAAGGGATCGTTTCACCTTGAAAATTGGTCATTTTAGCCGTGAGGGCCAACTGGTTCCATATGTAACGTCTTAACGCACGTTCGGGTAAGATTTTAGAAAAAATGAGGTCGAAATTCTGGATCACCAAAAAATCCATGGACTATAGGGGGTTTACCATTCTAGTGCTCGTTTGACCTTGAAAATGTGTTGTTTTAGTCATCCCGGTCTACTGGCTCCGTAGGTAATATCTTAACGGATGTGCAGGTAAAATTTTGGCAAAAATGAGGTCGAAATTCTAGATCAGCAAAAAATCCATGGAATATTGCGCATGAAAATCGACAAAATGAGGGGTTTACCTGCTCTTGGCATCTTTTGACCTTGAAAATGAGTCGTTTTGGCTGTGAGGGCCAACTGGAAACATAGATAAGGTTTTAAAGGACGTCCAGCTAAAATTTGGACAAAAATGAAATCAAAATTTTGAATCACCAAAAATTTTGTGGACTACAGCACACGAAGATTGGCAAAATGGGGGGTAAACCTGCTCTAGGATTCGTTTGACCTTGAAAATGGGCCGTTTTGGCCGTGAGGGCCAACTAGAAACATAGCTAAGGTCTTAAAGGATGTCCAGTTAAAATTTTGGCAAAAATGAAGTCAGAATTTTGGATCACCCAAAAATCTGCGGACTATAGCACGTGAAAATTGGCAAAATGGTGGGTTTACCCTATTTGGGACTCGTTTGACCTTGAAAATGGGTGGATTTGGCCATGAGGGCCAACTGACATCATAGGTAAGGTCTTAAAGGATGTCCAGGTAAAATTTTGGCAAAAATGAGATCGAAATTCCGGATCACCAAAAAAATCTATGGACTATAGCATACGAAAAACTGCAAAATAAGCGATTTACCTTCTCTAAGGCTCGTTTGACTTTGTAAACGGATTGTTTTAGCCTTGCGAGTCAACTAGTTCCGTAGCTAAAGTCTTAACGGACGTCCATGTAAAATCTTGGCAAAAAGAAGGTCGAAATTCTGGATCACCAAAAAATTCATTGACTATAGCACACGAAAATCGATAAAATGGGGGGTTTACTGATCTAGGCCTCTTTTGACTTTGAAAATGAGTAGTTTTTGCTGTGAGGGCCTACTGGATCCATAGCTAAGGTCTTAAGGGATGCCAGGTAAAATTTTGGCAAAAATGCGGTCGAAATTCCAAATCACCAAAAAATTTATGGACTATTACACACGAAAATGACAAAATGGGGGGTTTACATGCTCTAGGCCTCTGTTGACCTTGAAAATGGGTTGTTTTAACCATGAGGTCCAACTGGCTCCATGGGTAAGGTCTTAACGGATATCCAGGTAATATTTTGGAAAAAATGAGATCGGAATTTCTGATTAACAAAAAAGATGGTGAACTATAGCAAATGAAAATCGGCAAAATGGGGGGTTTACCTGCTATATGGCTCATTTAACCTTGAAAATGGGTCATTTTAGTCATGCGGTCCAACTGGATCCAAAGGTAACGCTTTAACGGATGTTCAGGTAAACTTTTGGCAAAAATGAGGTCGGAATTCCGGATCAACAAAAAATTAATGGACTATAGCACACGAAAATTGGCAATATGGGGGGTTTACCTAGGCCTCTTTTGACCTTGAAAATGGGTCGTTTTGGCAGTATGGCCCAACTTGCTCCATAGATAAGGTCTTAACGGACGTCTAGGTAAAATATTGGCAAAAATGAAGTCGGAATTTTAGATCACCAAAAAATCTATGGACTATAGCACACGAAAATTGGCAAAATAGGGGATTCACCTACTTTGGGGCTCGTTTGACCTTGTAAAAGGTCATTTTGTCCAGGTAAAATTTGGCAAAAATGCTGTCGAAATTTCAAATCACCAAAAAATTCATGTACTATAGCACACGAAAATTAGCAAAATGGGGGTTTACCTGCTCTAGGCCCGTTTTGACCTAGAAAATGGGCCCTTTTGGCCGTGAGGGCCAACTGGCTCCATAGGTAAGGTCTTAACGGACGTCCAGATAAAATTTTGCTAAAATTGAAGTCGGAGTTTCAGATCACCAAAAAATTCGTACACTATAGCACACGAAAATTGGTAAAATAGGGAGTTTATCTGCTCTGGGGCTCGTTTAACCTTGAAAATGGGCCGTTTTGGTAGTTAGGGCCAACTGGCTCCATATGTAAGGTATTAACGGACGTCTAGGTGAAGTTTTGGAAAAAATGAGGTCGGAATTCTGGATCACTAAAATACCCATAGACTATAGCATACGAAAATCAACAAAATAGGGGGTTTACAAGCTCTAGGCCTCTTTTGACCTTGAAATTGGGTCGTTTTGGCTGTGAGGGCCAACTAGCTCCATAGGTAAGGTCTTAACGGACATCCAAGTTAAATTTTGGCAAAAATGAGGTTGAAATTTCGGATCACCAAAAAATTCATTGACTATAGCACACGAAAATTGGCAAAATGGGGTATTTATCTGCTCTAGGCCTCTTTTGACTTTGAAAATAGGACATTTTGGCCGTGAGGGCCGACTAGCTCCATAGGTATGGTCTTAAGGGACGTACAGGTAAAATTTTGGCAAAAATGAGGTTCGAATTTTGGATCACCAAAAAATTCATAGACTATAGCACATGAAAATAAATAAAATAGGGGGTCTACCAACTCTAGGGCTCGTTTGACCATGAAAATGCGTTGTTTTCACAGTGCGGGCCAACTGACTCCTTAGGTAACGTCTTAACGGAAGTTCAGGTAAAATTTTGGCAAAAAATGAGGTTGGAATTTTGGATCACCAAAAAATTCATGGACTGTAGCACACGAAAATCGGCAAAATGGTTGGTTTACCTGCTCTTGGCCTCTTTTGACCTTGAAAATGGACCATTTTGACCGTGACGGCTAACTGGCTCCATAGGTAAGGTCTTAATAGACGTCAACGTAAATATTTCTAAAAATGAAGTTGGAATTTTGAATAACCAAAAAATTTGTGGACTATACGTCACGAAAATCGGCAAAATAGGGGGTTTACCTACTATGGGGCTCGTTTGTCCATGAAAATGGGCCGTTTTAGCCGTGCAGGCCAATTGGTTCCGTAGGTAAGGTCGTAACGGACATCCAGGTTAAATTTTGGCATAAATTAGGTAAAAATTCGAAATCAACAAAAAATTCATGGATTATATCACACGAAAATTGACAAAACTGGGATTTACATGCTCTAGGCCTCTTTTGACCTTAAAAATTGGTCGTTTTGGCCATAGGTAACATTTTGACTGACATCCAGGTAAACTTTTGGCAAAAGTGAGGTCAGATTACTGGATTACCAAAAAAATTGTGGACTATAGCACACGAAAATCAGCAAAATAGGGGGTTTAGTTGCTCTAAGGCTCGTCTTACCTTGAAAATTAATCGTTTTGGCCGTGAGCGACAGCTTGCTCCGTAGGTATGGTCTTAATAGACATTTAGTTAAAATTTAAAAAAAATTAGGTTGGAATTTTGGATCACAAAAAAACTGTGGACTATAGCACACAAAAATTGGTAAAATGGGGGGTTTACCTGCTCTAGGGCTCGTTTGACCTTAAAAATGGGGTGTTTTGGCCATAGGTAAAAACTGGCTCCATAGGTAAGTCTTAATGGACGTCCAGGTAAAATTTTGGCAAAAATGAGGCCGGAATTCTAGATTACCAAAAAATTCATAGACTATAGGACACGAAAATCGGCAAAATGGGGGTTTACCAGCTCTAGTGTTTGTTCGACCTTGAAAATGGGTTATTTTAGCCGTGAGGGCCAGCTGGCTCCATAGGTAAGGTCTTAATGGACGTCCAGGTAAAATTTAGGCAAATATGAGGTCGCAATTTTTTATCACCAAAAAATTCATTGACTATAGCACACAAAAATCAACACAATGGGGGGGTTTACTGCTCTAGGCTGCTTTTGACTTTGAAAATGAGTCGTTTTGGCCCTGAGGGCTTACTGGCTCCGTAGGTAAGGTCTTAAGCAATGTCCAGGTAAAATTTTGGCAAAAATGAGGTCCGAATTTTGAATCACCAAAAAATTCATAGATTATAGCACATGAAAATTGATAAAATGGGGGTTTTACCTACTCTAGGGCTCGTTTGACCTTGAAAATACTTTGTTTTCATAGTGCGGGCCAACTGACTCCTTAGGTAACGTCTTAACGGATGTCCAGGTAAAAGTTTTCCAAAACTGAGGTTGGAATTATAGATCACCAAAAAAAATTTGGACTATTGCACACGAAAATCGGCAAAATGGGGGGTTCACCTGCTCTGGGGCACGTTTGACCTTGAAAAATTGTCGTTTGGGCCATGAGGGACAACTGGCTCCATAGGTAAGGTCTTAACGGACGTCCAGCTAAAATTTGGCAAAAATGATGTCGGAATTTTGGATCATAAGTAAATCGTGGACTATAGCACATGATAATTGGCAAAATGTGGGGTTTACCTGCTCTAAGACTCTTTTGACCTTGAAAATGGGACAGTTTGGCCATGAAGGCCAACTGGCTCCATAAGTAAGGTCTTAATGGACGTCCAGGTAAAATTTTGGCAAAAATGAGGCCGAAATTTTAGATCACCAAAAAATTCATTTACTATAGGACACGAAAATTGGCAAAATAGGGGGTTTACTAGCTCTAGGGTTTATTTGACCTCGAAAATGGGTCATTTTGGCCATGAGGGCCAACTGGTTCGTTAGGTAAGGTCTTAATGGATATCCAGTTAAAATTTAGGCAAAACTTAGGTTGGAATTCCGGATCACCAAAAAAGATAGTGAACTATAGCACATGAAAATCGGTAGATAAGAGGGTTTACCGTGACAGCCAACTGATTCCATAATTAAGGTCTTAACGGACGTCCAGGTAAAATCTTGGCAAAAATAAGATCAAAATTATAGATCACCAAAAAATTCATTGCACACGAAAATCGACAAAATGGGGGGTTTATTCCTCTAGGCCTCTATTTACTTTGAAAATGAGTCGTTTTGGCTGTGAGGGCCTACTGGCTCCATAGCTAAGGTATTAAGGGACGTCCAGGTAAAATGTTGGTAAAAATACGATTGAAATTCCAAATCACCCAAAAAAATTCATGGACTATAGCACATGAATATGACAAAATGGGGGGTTTACATGCTCTAGGCATCTGTTGACCTTGAAAATGGGTTGTTTTGGCCGTGAGGGCCAACTGGCTCCATAGGTAAGGTCTTAACGGATGTCCAGGTAAAGTTTTAGAAAAAAAAAGATCAGAATTTTTGATCTACAAAAAAGATGGTTAACTATAGCACATGAAAATCGGCAAAATATGGGATTTACCTGCTCTATGGCTCATTTAACCTTGAAAATGGGACATTTTAGTCGTGCGGTCCAACTGGATCCATAGGTAACATTTTAACGGATGTCCAGGTAAACTTTTGGCATAAATGAGGTCAGAATTTCGGATCACCAAAAAATTCATGGACTATAACATACGAAAATTGGCAAAATGGGGGATTTACCTTCTCTAGGGCTCGTTCGACCTTGAAAATGGATCATTTTTGCTGTGCGGGCCAACTGGCTCCGTAGGTAAGGTCTTAACAGATGTCAAGGTAAAATTTTAGCAAAAATGAGTTAAATTTTTTGGATCACCAAAAAATTCATGGACTATAGCACACGAAAATTGGTAATATGGAGGCTTTAGCTAGGCCTCTTTTGACCTTGAAAATGGCCGTTTTAGCAGTGTGGGCCAACTGGCTCCATAGATAAGGTCTTAACGGACGTCCTGGTAAAATATTGGCAAAAATAAAGTTGGAATTTTAGATTACCAAAAAATTTGTGGACTATAGCACACGAAAATTGGCAAAATAAGGGGGGGTCACCTACTTTGAGGCTCGTTTGACCTTGTAAAAGGGTCATTTTGGCCATGAGGGCCACCTGGCTCCATAGGTAAGGTCTTATGCGACGTCTAGTTAAAATTTTGGCAAAAATGAGGTCAAAATTTTGGATCACAAAAAATCCGTGGACTATAACATACGAATATCGGTAAAATAGGGGGTTTACCTGCTCTATAGCTCGTTTGACCTTGAAAATGGGCCGTTTTAGCCATGTGGGCCAACTGGCTCTGTAAGTATGGTCTTAACGGACATCCAGGTAAAATTTTGGAAAAAATGATGTCGGATTTCCAGATCACCAAAAAATTTATGGACTATATAGCACACGATAATTAACAAAATGGGGGTTTACCTGGCCTAGGCATCTTTTGACCTTGAAAATGGGCCGTTTTGGCCGTGGGGCCAATTGGCTCCATAGGTAAGTCTTTACGGATGTCCAGGTAAAATTTTGGCAAAAATGAGGTCGGAATTATGGATCACCAAAATATCTTTTGACTACAGCACACGAAAATTGGCAAAATAGGGGGTTTACCTGCACTAGGGCTCGTTTGACCTTGAAAATGGGTCATTTTGGCAGTGAGGGCCAACTGGTTCCTAAGGTAAGGTCTTAAAGGACATCCAGTCAAAATTTTCGCAAAAATAAGGTTGCAATTCCGGATCACCAAAAAAGATGGTGAACTATAGCACATGAAAATTGGTAAATGAGAGGGTTTACCTGCTCTGGAGCTCGTTTAACCTTGAAAATTGGTCGATTTGGCCTTGACGACCAATTGGCTCCATAGTTAAGGTCTTATCCAACGTACAAGTAAAATTATCGAAAAAATGAGATCGAAAATTTGGATCACCAAAAAATATGGTGAACTATAGCATAAAAAAATGGTAAATGAGGGGGTTTACCTGCTCTAGGGCTCGTTTGACCTTGAAAATTGGTCGTTTTAGTCGTGAGGGCCTACTCGCTCCATAGGGAAGGTCTTAACAGACGTGCATGTTAAATTTTGGCAAAAATAAGGTCGAAATTCTGGATCATCAAAAAATCCATGGACTATATCACATGAAAATCAGCAAAATGGGGGGTTCACCTGTTCTAGGGCTCGTTTGACCTTAAAATAGGCCGTTTTAGCCATGCGGGCCAACTGGTTACGTAGGTAAGGTCTTAACGGATGTCAAGGGAAAATTTTGGCAAAATGAGGTCGGAATTTTTGATCACAAAAAATCTGTGGACTATAGCACACGAAAATCTGTATAATGGGAGGTTTACCTGCTCTATCACTCGTTTGACCTTGAAAATGTGTCATTTTGGCCGTGAGGGCCAACTGGCTCAATGGGTAAGGTCTTAATAGATATCCAGTAATAATTTTACAAAAATGAGATCGGAATTCGGGATCACCAAAAAAGATGGTGAACTATAGCACATGAAAATCGGCAAAATGGGGGATTTACCTGCTCTATGGATCATTTAACCTTGAAAATGGGTCATTTTAGCCATGCGGTCCAACTAAATCCATAGGTAACTTTTAACGGACGTCCAGGTAAACTTTTAGCAAAAATGAGGTCGGAATTCTGGATCACCAAAAAATTAATGGACTATAGCACACGAAAATTGGCAAAATGGGGGGTTTACCTACTCTAGGGCTTGTTTCACATTGAAAATGGGTCGTTTTAGCCTTGCGGGCCAATTGGTTCTGTAGATAAGGTCTTCAGGGACGTCCAGGTAAAATTTTTGCAAAAATTAAGTCGGAATTTTGGATCAATAAAAAATTTAAGGACTTTTAGCACATAAAAATCGATAAAATTGAGGGTTTACCTAGGCCTCATTTGACCTTGACAATGGGTCATTTTGGCCGTGAGGGCCAACTGATTCCTTAGGTAAGTCTATTAACGGACTTCCAGTTAAAATTTTAGCAAAAATGAGGTCGGAATTCTGGATCACCAAAAAAGATGGTGAACTTTAGCACACGAAAATTGGTAATTGAGAGGGTTTACCTGCCCTGGAGCTCGTTTGACCTTGAAAATTGGTCATTTTTGCCATGACGGCCAACTGACTCCATAGTTAAGGTCTTAACGGACGTCCAGGTAAAATTTTGGCTAAAATGAGAACAAAATTTTGGATCACCAAAAAATATGGTGAATTATAGCACATGAAAATCGTTAAAAGAGAAGGTTTACCTGATCTGGGACTCATTTTACCTTGAAAATTGATCGTTTTGGTCGTGAGGGACAATTAACTCCATAGGTAAGGTCTTAACGGACGTCCAGGTAAAATTTTGGCAAAAATGAGGTCGGAATTTTTGATCACCAAAAAATCCATGGACTATAGCACACCAAAATTGGCAAAATAGGGGTTTTACCTGTTCTAGGGCTCGTTTGACCTTTAAAATGGGTTGTTTTAGCCGTGCGGGTCAACTAGCTCCATATGTAAGGTCTTAACGGACGTCCAGGTAAAATTTTGGCAAAAATGAGGCCGGAATTTTGGACCACCAAATAATCCAAGGAATATAGCACACGAAAATCTGCAAAATGGGGTGTTTACCTTCTCCGGGGCACGTTTGACCTTGAAAAAGGGTCGTTTGGGCCATGAGGGACAACTGGCTCCATAGGTAAGGTCTTAACGAACTTCCAGTTAAAGTTTGGCAAAAATGCAGTCGAAATTTTGGATCACAAGAAATTAGTGGACTTTAGCACACAAAAATCGATAAAATAGGGAGTTTACCTGCTCTAGGGCTCGTTTGACCTTGAAAATGAGACATTTTAGCCGTACGGACTAATTGGCTCCGTAGGTATGTTCTTATCGAATGTCCAGCTTAAGTATTGGCTATAATGATGTCCAGGTGAAGTATTGGCTAAAATGATCACCAAAAAATTTATAGACTATATAGCACATGATAATTTGGAAAATGGGGGGTTTCCTTGATCTAAGCCTCTTTTGACCATGAAAATGGGCCATTTCGGCCGTGAGGGCCAACTGTCTCCATAGGTAAGGTCTTAACGGATGTCCAGGTAAAAGTTTGGCAAAAATGAGGCCAGAATTCTATATCACCAAAAAATTCATGGACTATAGGACACGAAAATCGGCAAAATAGGGGGTTTACCAGCTCTACGGTTCATTTGACCTTGAAAATGGGCCATTTTGGCCGTGAGGGCCAACTGGTTCCTTAGGTAAGGTCTTAATGGATATCCAGTTAAAATTTAGGCAAATATTAGATCGAAATTCTGGATCACTAAAAAAGATGGGCTGTTTTAGCCATGCGGGTCAACTTGCTCCATAGGTAAGGTCTTAACAGACGTCCAGGTAAAATTTAAGCAAACATGAGGTCAAAATTTTGGATCACCAAATAATCCAAGAAATATAGCACACAAAAATTGGCAAAATGACGGGTTTACCTGCTCCGGAGCACGTTTGACTTTGAAAAAGGGTCGTTTGGGCCATGAGGGACAACTGGCTCTATAGGTAAGGTCTTAATGGATTCCCAGTTAAAATTTGGGAAAAAAGAGGTCAAAATTTTAGATAACAAGAAATCAGTGGACTATAGCACCCGAAAATTAGTAAAATAGGGGGTTTACCTATTCTAGGGCTCGTTTGACCTTGAAAATGGGCGGTTTTAGCCGTGGGGCTAACTGGCTCCGTAGGTATGGTCTTATCGGACGTCCAGGTAAAGTATTGGCTAAAATGATGTCGAAATTCTGAATCACCAAAAAATTTATGGACTATATAGCACACGATAATTGGCAAAATGGGGGTTTTACTTCCTCTAAGCCTCTTTAGACCTTGAAAATGGGTCATTTTGGCCATGAGGGCCAACTGGATCCATAGGTTAAGTTTTAACGGACGTCCAGGTAAAATTTTCGCTAAAATAAAGTCAGAATTCTGGATCATCAAAATATCCATAGACAATAGCATACGAAAGTCGGCAAAATGGGGGGTTTACCTGCTCTAGGGTTCATTTGAACTTGAAAATGGGCCATTTTTGCCGTGAGGGCCAACTGGCTCCATACGTAAGGTCTTAACGAACATCTAGTTAAAATTTTGGCAAAAATGAGGTCGGAATTTTGGATCACAAAAAATCTGTGGACTATAGCACAAGAATATCGGTAAAATGGGGGGTTTACCTGCTCTAGGGAACGTTTGACCTTGAAAATGGGTCGTTTTAGCCGTGAGAGCCAACAGGCTCTGTAGCTATGGTCTTAACGGACGTCCAGGTAAAATCATAGCAAAAATGATGTCATAATTCCGGATCACCAAAAAATTAATGGACTATATAAAATATGATAATTGGTAAAATGGAGAGTTTACCTGCTCCAGGCCTCTCTTGAGCTTTTAAATGGGCCGTTTTGGCCGTAAGGGCCAACTGGCTCCATTGGTTAGGTATTAACGGACGTACATGTAAAATTTTTCTCAAAAATGAAGTCGAAATTCAAGATCACTAAAAAATCCATGGACTATAACACACAAAAATTGGCAAAATGGGGGGTTTACATGCTCTAGGGCTCGTTTGACTTTGAAAATGAGCCATTTTAGCTGTGAGGGCCAATTCCTTAGGTAAGGTCTTAACGGACATCCAGTTAAAATTTTGGCAAAAATGAGGTCGGAATTCTGGATCACAAAAAAAAATGGTGAACTTTAGCACATGAAAATTGGTAATTGAGAGGGTTTACCTGCCCTGGAGCTCGTTTGACCTTGAAAATTGGTCATTTTGGCCGTCACGGCCAACTAACTCCATAGTTAAGGTCTTAACGGACGTCCAGGTAAAATTTTAGTTAAAATGAGAACGGAATTTTGGATCACCAAAAAATATGGTGAATTATAACACATGAAAATCGTTAAAAGATGGGGTTTACCTGATCTGGGACTCATTTTACCTTGAAAATTGGTCGTTTTGGTCGTAAGGGCCAACTGGCTCCATAGGTAAGGTCTTAACAGACGTCCAGGTAAAATTTTGGAAAAAATTATGTCGAAATTTTTTATCACCAAAAAATCCATGGACTATACCGCACGAAAATTGGCAAAATGCGGGGTTTACCTATTTTAGGGCTCATTTAACCTTTAGTATGGTTAGTTTTAGCTGTGCGGGTCAACTGGCTCCATAGGTAAGGTCTTAACGGACGTCCAGGTAAAATTTTGGCAAAAATGAGGTCGAAATGTTTTATCACAAGAAATCAGTGGACTATAGCACACGAAAATTGGCAAAATAAGGGGTTTACCTACTCTAGGGCTCGTTTGACATTGAAAATGGGCCGTTTTAGCCGTGCGGGATAACTGGCTCCGTAGGTATGGTCTTATCGGATGTCCAGATAATGTATTGGCTAAAATAATTTTGAAATTTCGGCTCACCAAAAAATTTATCGACTATATAGCACACGATAATTGGCAAAATGGGGGGTTTACTTGCTCTAAGCCTCTTTTGACCTTGAAAATGGGCCATATTGAAGGTGAGGGCCAACTGGCTCCATAGGTAAAGTCTTAATGGACGTCCAGGTAAAAGTTTGGCAAAAATGAGGCTAGAATTCTAGATCACCAAAAAATTCATGGACTATAGGACATGAAAATTGGAAAAATAGGGGGGTTTACCAGCTCTAGGGTTCATTTGACCTTGAAAATGGGTCATTTTGGTCGTGAGGGCCAACTGGTTCATTAGGTAAGGTCTTAATGGATATCCAGCTAAAAATTTAGGCAAAAATTAGATCGGAATTCCTGATCACCAAGAAAGATGGTGAATTATAGCACATGAAAATCGATAAATAAGAGGGTTTACTTGCTCTGGAGCTCATTCGAACTTGAAAATTGTACGTTTTGGCCGTGACAGCCAACTGACTCCATAATTAAGGTCTTAACGAATGTCTAGGTAAAATTTTTGCAAAAATGAGATCGAAATTCTGGATCGACTATAGCACATGAAAATCGATAAAAGTGGAGGTTTACCTGTTTTGGGGATCGTTTGACCTTTAAAATTGGTCGTTTTGGCCGTGAGGGCCAACTGGCTCCATAGGTAAGGTCTTAACGCACGTCCAGGTAAAATTTTGGCAAAAATGAGGTCAAAATTCTGGATCACCAAAAAATCTTTGGACTATAGCACACGAAAATTGGTAAAATGGGGGGGTTTACCTGTTCTAGTGCTCGTTTGGCCTTGAAAATGTGTCGTTTTAGTCGTCTGATTCTATTGGCTCCGCAGGTAACGTCTTAATGGATGTGCAGGTAAAATTTTGGAAAAAATGAGGTCGAAATTCTAGATCAGCAAAAAATCCAGGGAATATAGCACACAAAAATTGATAAAATAGGGGGTTTACCTGCTCTAGGCCTCTTTTGACCTTGAAAATCAGATATTTTGGCCGTGAGGGCTAACTGGAAACATATATAAGGTCTTAAAGGATGTCCAAGTAAATTTTGAACAAAAATGAAGTCAAAATTTCAAATCACCAATAAATCCGTAGACTATAGCACACGAAAATTGGTAAAATGGGGGGTAAACCTATTCTAGGGTTCTTTTGTCCTTTAAAATGGGCCGTTTTGGCTGTGAGGGCCAACTAGAAATATAGCTAAGGTCTTAAAGGATCCAGTTAAAATTTTGGCAACAATGAAGTCAAAATTTCGGATCACCCAAAAATCTGTGGACTATAGCACACGAAAATTGACAAAATTGGGGGTTTACCCTATCTAGGACTCGTTTGACATTGAAAATGGATCGTTTTGGCCATGAGGGACAACTGGTTTCATAGGTAACGTCTTAAAGGATATCCAGGTAAAATTTTGGCAAAAATGAGGTCAGAATTTCGGATCACCAAGAAAATCTATGGACTATAGCACACGAAAAACTACAAAATGAGCGGTTTTGTAGGTAAGGTCTTAACGGATGTCCAGTTAAAATTTTGGAAAAAATGAGATTAGAATTTTTGATCAACAAAAAAGATGGTTAACTATAGCACATGAAAATCGACAAAATGGGGGGTTTACCTGCTCTATGGCTCATTTAACCTTGAAAATGGGCCATTTTAGTCGTGCGGTCCAACTGGATCCATAGGTAACATTTTAACGGATGTCCAGGTAAACTTTTGGCAAAAATGAGGTCAGAATTTCGGATCACCGAAAAATTCATGGACTATAACATACGAAAATTGGCAAAATAAGGGTTTTACCTGCTTTAGGGCTCGTTTGACCTTGAAAATGGGTCGTTTTCGCTGTACGGGCCAACTGGCTCCTTAGGTAAGGTCTTAACAGACGTCAAAGTAAAATTTTAGCAAAAATGAGTTACAATTTTCGGATCACCAAAAAATTCATGGACTATAGCACACGACAATTGGCAAAATGGGGGGTTTACCTACTCTAGGGCTCGTTTGACCTTGAAAATGGGTCGTTTTAGGCTTGCGGGCCAATTGGTTCCGTAGATAAGGTCTTAAGCGACGTCGAGGTAAAATTTTTGCAAAAATTAGGTCGAAATTTTGGATCAATAAAAAATTTAAGCACTTTAGCACATGAAAATCGGTAAAATTGGGGGTTTAGCTAGGCCTCATTTGACCTTGAAAATGGGACATTTTGGCCGTGAGGGCCAACTGGTTCCTTAGGTAAGTCTCGTAACGAACTTCCAGTTAAAATTTTGGCGAAAATGAGGTTGGAATTCTGGATCACCAAAAAAGATGGTGAACTTTAACACACGAAAATTGGTAATTGAGAGGGTTTACCTACCCTGTAGCTCGTTTGACCTTGAAAATTGGTCATTTTTGCCATGACGGCCAACTGACTCCATAGTTAAGGTCTTAACGGACGTCCAGGTAAAATTTTGGCCAAAATGAGAATGGAATTTCGGATCACCAAAAAATATGGTGAATTATAGCACATGAAAATCATTAAAAGAGGGGGTTTACCTGATCTGGGACTCATTTTACCTTGAAAATTGGTTGTTTTGGTCGTGAGGGACAACAGACTCCATGGGTAAGGTCTTAACGGACGTCTAGGTAAAATTTTGGCAAAAATGAGGTCGAAAGTTTTGATCACCAAAAAATCCATGGACTATAGCACACGAAAATCAGCAAAATAGGTGGGTTTACCTGCTCCGGGGTTCGTTTGACCTTGAAAATGGGATGTTTTGGCCGTGAGTGTCAACTAAATCCATAGCTAAGGTCTTAACGGACGTCCACAAATTTTATTTGCAAATATTAGGTCGGAATTCCAGATTACCAAAAAGTCTATGGACTATAGCACACAAAAAATCAGAAAAATGAGGGGTTTTCCTGCTCCTGTGCTCGTTTGACCTTCCAAATGGGACGTTTTCGCCATGAGGGCCAAATGTCTCCATAGCGAAGGTCTTAACGGACGTCCATAAAAATTTTTTGCAAAAATGAAGTCGAATCCAGATCACCAAAAAATTGATGGACTATATAGCACACGATAATTAGCAAAATGGGGGTTTATCTACTCTAGACCTCTTTTGACCTTGAAAATAGGTCGTTATGGTCATTAAGGGTCAATTGGCTCTATAGGTAAGTCTTAACAGATGTCCAGGAAAAATTTTTGGCAAAATTGAGGTCGGAATTATGGATCACCAAAAAATCTATTGACTATAGCACACGAAAATTGGCAAAATGGGGGGTTTACCTGCACTAGGGCTCGTTTGACCTTGAAAATGGGTCATTTTGGTATGAGGGCCAACTGGTTCCTTATGTAAGGTCTTAAAGGACATCCAGTTTAAATTTTGGCAAAAATGAGGTTGCAATTCCGGATCACCAAAAAAGATGGTGAACTATAGCACATGAAAATTGGTAAATGAGAGGGTTTACCTGCTTTCTGGAGCTCGTTTAACCTTGAAAATTGGTCGTTTTGGCATTGATAACTAACGGCTCCATAGTTAAGGTCTTATCGGACGTACATGTAAAATTTTGAAAAAATGAGATGGAGAATTCGGATCACCAAAAAATGTGGTGAACTATAGCACAAGAAAATTGGTAAAGGAGGGGGTTTACCTGCTCTAGGGCTCGTTTGAACTTGAAAATGGTCCATTTTGGCCGTGAGGGCCAACTGGCTCCATAGGTAAGGTCTTAACGGACGTCCAGTTAAAATTTTAGCAAAAATGAGGTCGGAAATTTAGATCACAAAAAATATGCGGACTATAGCACAAGAATATCGGTAATATAGGGGGTTTACCTGCTCTAGGGCACGTTTAACCTTGAAAATAGATCGTTTTAGCCATGAGAGCCAACTGTCTACATAGGTATGATACGATAATTGCAAAACTCTTTGCAAAAATGATGTTAGAATTTAAGATCACCAAAATATTCATGGACTTTATAACATACGATAATTGGCAAAATAGAGGGTTTACCTACTCCATGCCTCTCTTGAGCTTTTAAATGGGTAATTTTGGCCGGTAAGGCCAACTGGCTCTATTGGTAAGATCTTAAAGGACGTCCAGGTAAACTTTTTCTCAAAAATAAGGTCGAAATTCTAGATCACCAAAAAATTCATGGGGGTTTACCTGCTCTAGGTCTCGTTTTACCTTGAAAATGGGTTATTTTCGCTGTGCGGGCCAATTCGCACCGCTGGTAAGGTCTTAACATACGTCAAGGTTAAATTTTAGCAAAAATGAGTTCAAATTTTCGGATCACCAAAAGATTCATGGACTATAGCATACGAAAATTGGCAATATGGGGTTTTACCTAGGCCTCTTTTGACCTTGAAAATGGGCCGTTTTGGCAGTGTGGGCCAACTGGCTCCATAGATAAGGTCTTAACGGATGTCCTGGTAAAATATTGGCAAAAATGAAGTTGAAATTTTAGATTACCAAAAAATCTGTGGACTATAGCACACGAAAATTGGCAAAATATGGGGGTTCACCTACTTTGGGGCTCGTTTGACCTTGTAAAATGGTCATTTTGGCCATGAGGGCCAACTGGCTCCATAGGTAAGGTCTTATGGGACGTCCAATTCAAATTTTGGCAAAAATTAGATCAAAATTTTGGATCACAAAAAATCCGCGGACTATAGCACACGAATATTGGCAAATTGGAGGGTTTACCTTCTCTATAGCTTGTCTGCCTTGAAAATGGGCCGTTTTAGCCGTGTGGGACAACTGGATCTGTAGGTAAGGTCTTAACGGACATCCAGGTAAAATCTTGGAAAAAATGATGTCGAAATTCCAGATCATCAAAAAATTTATGGACTATATAGCACACGATAATTAACAAAATGGGGGTTTACCTGTCCTAGGCCTCTTTTGACCTTGAAAATGGGCCGTTTTGGCCGTGGGGCCAACTGGCTCCATAGGTAAGTCTTTACGGATGTCCAGGTAAAATTTTGGCAAAAATGAGGTCGAAATTATGGATCACCAAAAAATATATTGACTATAGCACACGAAAATTGGCAAAATAGGGGGTTTACACTAGGGTTCGTTTGACCTTGAAAATGGGTCATTTTGGCCGTGAGGGCCAACTGCTTCCTTAGGTAAGGTCTTAAAGGACATCCGAGTCAAAATTTTCGCAAAAATGAGGTTGCAATTTCGGATCACCAAAAAAGATGGTGAACTATAGCACATGAAAATTGGTAGATGAGAGGGTTTACCTGCTCTGGAGCTTGTTTAACCTTGAAAATTGGTCGTTTTGGCCTTGACGACCAATTGACTCCATAGTTAAGGCCTTATCAGGCGTACAGGTAAAATTGTTGAAAAAATCAGATCGAAAATCTGGATCACCAAAAAATATGGTGAACTATAGCACAAAAAAATCGGTAAAGGAGGGGGTTTACCTGCTCTGGGCACGTTTGACCTTGAAAATTGGTCATTTTGGTCGTGAGGGCCTACTAGCTCTATAGGAAAGGTCTTAACGGACGTGCATGTTAAATTTTGGAAAAAATGAGGTCGAAATTCTGGATCATCAAAAAATCGATAGACTATATCATATGAAAATTGGCAAAATGGGGGGTTGACCTGTTCTAGGGCTCGTTTGACCTTAAAATAGGCCGTTTTAGCCGTGCAGGGCAACTGGCTATGTAGGTAAGGTCTTAACGAATTTCAAGGGAAAATGTTGGCAAAATGAGGTCGGAATTGTGGATCACAAAAAATATGTGGACTATAGCACACAAAAATTGGTATAATGGGAGGTTTACTTACTCTATGGCTCGTTTGACCTTGAAAATGTGTCATTTTGGCCGTGAGGGCCAACTGGCTCCATGGGTAAGGTCTTAATAGATATCCAGTAATAATTTTGCCAAAATAAGATCGGAATTCGGGATCAACAAAAAAGATGGTGAACTATAGCACATGAAAATTGGCAAAATGGGGGGTTTACCTGCTCTATGGCTTATTTAACCTTGAAAATGGGACATTTTAGTCGTGCGGTCCAACTGGAACCATAGGTAACATTTTAACGGATGTCCAGGTAAACTTTTGGCAAAAATGAGGTCGGAATTTCGGATCACCAAAAATTTCATGGACTATAACATATGAAAATTGGCAAAATGGGGGGTTTACCTGCTCTAGGTCTCGTTTTACCTTGAAAATGGGTTGTTTTCGCTGTACGGGCCAACTGGCTCCTTAGGAAAGGTCTTAACGGACGTACATGTTAAATTTTGGCAAAAATGAGGTCGAAATTCTGGATCACCAAAAAATCCATAGACTATATCACATGAAAATTGGGAAAATGGGGGGTTGACCTGTTTTAGGGCTCGTTTGACCTTAAAATAGGCCGTTTTAGCCGTGCAGGCCAACTGGCTACGTAGGTAAGGTCTTAACGAATGTCAAGGGAAAATATTGGCAAAATGAGGTCGGAATTGTGGATCACAAAAAATATGTGGACTATAGCACACGAAAATTGGTATAATGGGAGGTTTACCTACTCTATGGCTCGTTTGACCTTGAAAATGTGTCATTTTGGCCGTGAGGGCCAACTGGCTCCATGGGTAAGGTCTTAATAGATATCCAGTAATAATTTTGCCAAAATAAGATCGGAATTCGGGATTACCAAAAAAGATGGAGAACTATAGCACATGAAAATGGGCAAAATAGGGGATTTACCTGCTCTATGGCTCATTTAACCTTGAAAATGGGTCATTTTAGCCGTGTGGTCAAACTGACTCCTTAGGTAACTTTTAACGGACGTCCAGGTAAACTTTTGGCAAAAATGAGGTTGGAATTCTGGATCACCAAAAAATTCATGGACTATAGCAGACGAAAATCGGCAAAATAGGGGGTTTACCTACTCTAGCGCTCGTTTGACCTTGAAAATGGGTCGTTTTAGCCGTGCCGGCCAACTGGTTCCGTGGATAAGGTGTTAACGGACGCCAGGTAAAATTTTTGCAAAAATTAGGTCGGAATTTTTGATCAATAAAAAATTTAAGGACTTTAGCACATGAAAATCGATAAAATTGGGGGTTTACCTTAGCCTCATTTGACCTTGAAAAGGGTCCGTTTGGGCAGTGGGGGCCAACTCGCTCCATAGGTAAGGTCTTAATGAATTTTCAGGTAATATATTTGTAAAAATGAAGTCAAAATTTTAGATCATCAAAAAATCTATGGACTATAGCACACGAAAATTGGCAAAAACGGGGGTTCACCTCCTCTGGGGCTCATTTGACCTTGAAAAAGGGTCATTTTGGCCATGAGGGCTAACTGGATCCATAGGTAAGGTCTTAACGAACGTCCAGGTAAATTTTTGGCAAAAATGAGGTCGAAATTCTGGATCATCAAAATATTCATAGACTATAGCACATGAAAGTTGAAAAAGTGGGGGGTTTACCTGCTCTAGGGCTCGTTTGAACTTGAAAATGGGTCATTTTGGCCGGGAGGGCCAACTGGCTCCATAGGTAAGGTCTTAACGGACGTCCAGTTAAAATTTTGGCAAAAATGAGCTCAGAATTTTGGATCACAAAAAATCTATGGAATATAGCACAAGAATATCGGTAAAATAGGGGGTTTACATGCTCTAGGGCACGTTTGACCTTGAAAATGGGTCGTTTTAGCCATGAGAGCCAACTGGCTCCATAAGTATGGTCTTAACAGACGTCCAGGTAAAATCTTGGAAAAAATAAGATCGAAATTCTAGATCAGCAAAAAATCCAGGGAATATAGCACACGAAAATTGATAAAATGGGGGGTTTACCTGCTCTAGGCCTCTTTTGACCTTGAAAATCAGACATTTTGGCCGTGAGGGCTAACTCGAAACATATATAAGGTCTTAAAGGATGTCCAACTAAATTTTGAACAAAAATGAAGTCAAAATTTCAAATCACCAATAAATCCGTAGACTATAGCACACGAAAATTGGTAAAATGGGGGGTAAACCTATTCTAGGGTTCTTTTGTCCTTTAAAATGGGCCGTTTTGGCTGTGAGGGCCAACTAGAAACATAGCTAAGGTCTTAAAGGATGTCCAGTTAAAATTTTGGCAACAATGAAGTCAAAATTTCGGATCACCCAAAAATCTGTGGACTATAGCACACGAAAATTGACAAAATTGGGGGTTTACCCTATCTAGGACTCGTTTGACGTTGAAAATGGATCGTTTTGGCCATGAGGGACAACTGGTTTCATAGGTAACGTCTTAAAGGATATCCAGGTAAAATTTTGGCAAAAATGAGGTCAGAATTTCGGATCACCAAGAAAATCTATGGACTATAACACACGAAAAACTACAAAATGAGCGGTTTACCTGCTCTACGGATCGTTTGACTTTGAAAATGGATTGTTTTAGCCATGCGAGTCAATTAGCTCCATAGGTAAGGTCTTAACGGACGTCCAGGTAAAATCTTGCAAAAATAAGGTCGTAATTCTGGATCACCAAAAAATTCATTTCACACGAAAATCGACAAAATGGGGGGTTTACTACTCTAGGCCTCTATTGACTTTGAAAATGAGTCGTTTTGGCTGTGAGGGCCTATTGGCTCCGTAGCTAAGGTATTAAGGGACGTCCAGGTAAAATTTTGGCAAAAATACGATCGAAATTCTAAATCACCAAAAAATTCATGGACTATAGCACACGAAAATGACAAAATAGGGGGTTTATATGCTCTAGGCATCTGTTGACGTTGAAAATGGGTTGTTTTGGCCGTGAAGGCCAACTGGCTCCATAGGTAAGGTCTTAACGGATGTCCAGGTAAAATTTTGGAAAAAATGAGATCAGAATTTTTGATCAACAAAAAAGATGGTTAACTATAGCATATGAAAATCGACAAAATGGGGGGTTTACCTGCTCTATCGCTCATTTAACCTTGAAAATGGGCCATTTTAGTCGTCTTGGTCCAACCGGATCCATAGGTAACATTTTAACGGATGTCCGGGTAAACTTTTGGCAAAAATGAGGTCAGAATTTCGGATCACCAAAAATACATGGACTAATAGCATACGAAAATTGGCAAAATAGGGGTTTTACCTTTAGGGCTCGTTTGACCTTGAAAATGGGTCGTTTTCGCTGTACGGGCCAACTGGCTCCTTAGGTAAGGTCTTAACAGACGTCAAAGTAAAATTTTAGCAAAAATGAGTTGCAATTTTCGGATCACCAAAAAATTCATGGACTATAGCACACGACAATTGGCAAAATGGGGGATTTACCTACTCTAGGGCTCGTTTGACCTTGAAAATTGGTCGTTTTAGGCTTGCGGGCCAATTGGTTCCATAGATAAGGTCTTAAGCGACGTCCAGGTAAAATTTTTGCAACAATTAGGTCGAAATTTTGGATCAATAAAAAATTTAAGGACTTTAGCACATGAAAATCGATAAAATTGGGGGTTTACCTAGGCCTCATTTGACCTTGAAAATGGGACATTTTGGCCGTGAGGGCCAACTGGTTCCTTAGTTAAGTCTCTTAACGGACTTTCAGTTAAAATTTTGGCAAAAATGAGGTCGGAATTCTGGATCACCAAAAAAGATGGTGAACTTTAGCACACGAAAATTGGTAATTGAGAGGGTTTACCTACCCTGGAGCTCGTTTGACCTTGAAAATTGGTCATTTTTGCTGTGACGGCCAACTGACTCCATAGTTAAGGTCTTAACGGACGTCCAGGTAAAATTTTGGCTAAAATGAGAATGGAATTTCGGATCACCAAAAAATATGGTGAATTATAGCACATGAAAATCGTTAAAAGAGGGGGTTTACCTGATCTGGGACTCATTTTACCTTGAAAATTGGTTGTTTTGGTCGTGAGGGACAATAGACTCCATGGGTAAGGTCTTAACGGACGTCCAGGTAAAATTTTGGCAAAAATGAGGTCGAAAGTTTTGATCACCAAAAAATCCATGGACTATAGCACACGAAAATCAGCAAAATAGGGGGGTTACTGCTCTCCTGTTCGTTTGACCTTGAAAATGGGATGTTTTGGCCGTGAGTGTCAACTAGATCCATAGCTACGGTCTTAACGGACGTCCACAAATTTTATTTGCAAATATTAGGTCGGAATTCCAGATTACCAAAAAGTCTATGGACTATAGCACACAAAAAATCAGAAAAATGAGGGGTTTTCCTGCTCCTGTGCTCGTTTGACCTTCCAAATGGGACGTTTTCGCCATGAGGGCCAAATGTCTCCATAGCGAAGGTCTTAACGGACGTCCATAAAATTTTTTTGCAAAAATGAAGTCGAATTCCAGATCACCAAAAAATTCATGGACTATATAGCACACGATAATTAGCAAAATGGGGGTTTACCTACTCTAGACCTCTTTTGACCTTGAAAATAGGTCGTTATGGATGTGGGGTCAATTGGCTCTATAGGTAAGTCTTAACAGATGTCCAGGAAAAATTTTGGCAAAATTGAGGTCGGAATTATGGATCACCAAAAAATCTATTGACTATAGCACACGAAAATTGGCAAAATGGGGGGTTTACCTGCACTAGGGCTCGTTTGACCTTGAAAATGGGTCATTTTGGTGTGACGGCCAACTGGTTCCTTATGTAAGGTCTTAAAGGACATCCAGTTTAAATTTTGGCAAAAATGAGGTTGCAATTCCGGATCACCAAAAAAGATGGTGAACTATAGCACATGAAAATTGGTAAATGAGAGGGTTTACCTGCTCTGGAGCTCGTTTAACCTTGAAAATTGGTCGTTTTGGCATTGATAACTAACTGGCTCCATAGTTAAGGTCTTATCGGACGTACATGTAAAATTTTTGAAAAAATGAGATGGAGAATTCGGATCACCAAAAAATGTGGTGAACTATAGCACAAGAAAATTGGTAAAGGAGGGGGTTTACCTGCTCTAGGGCTCGTTTGAACTTGAAAATGGTCCATTTTGGCCGTGAGGGCCAACTGGCTCCATAGGTAAGGTCTTAACGGACGTCCAGTTAAAATTTTAGCAAAAATGAGGTTGGAAATTTGGATCACAAAAAATATGCGGACTATAGCACAAGAATATCGGTAATATAGGGGGTTTACTAGAGGGCACGTTTAACCTTGAAAATAGATCATTTTAGCCATGAGAGCCAACTGTCTACATAGGTATGATACGATAATTGCAAAACTCTTTGCAAAAATGATGTTAGAATTTAAGATCACCAAAATATTCATGGACTTTATAACATACGATAATTGGCAAAATAGAGGGTTTACCTGCTCCAGGCCTCTCTTGAGCTTTTAAATGGGCAATTTTGGCCGGTAGGGCCAACTGGCTCTATTGGTAAGATTTTAAAGGACGTCCAGGTAAACTTTTTCTCAAAAATAAGGTCGAAATTCTAGATCACCAAAAAATTCATGGACTATGCACACGAAAATTGGCAAAATGGGGGGTTTACATGCTCTAGGGCTCGTTTGACCTTGAAAATGGGCCATTTTGGCCGTGAGGGCCAACTGGTTCCTTAGGTAAGGTCTTAACGGACATCCAGTTAAAATTTTGGCTAAAATGAGGTCGGAATTCTGGATCACCAAAAAAGATGGTGAACTTTAGCACATGAATATTGGTAATTGAGAGGGTTTACCTGCCTTGGAGCTCGTTTAACCTTGAAAATTGGTCATTTTGATCGTGACGGCCAACTAACTCCATAGTTAAGGTCTTAACGGACGTTCAGGTAAAATTTTGGCTAAAATAAGAACGGAATTTTGGATCATCAAAAAATATGGTGAATTATAGCACATGAAAATCGTTAAAAGAGGGGGATTTACCTGATCTAGGACTCATTTTACCTTGAAAATTGGTTGTTTTGGTCGTGAGGGCCAACTGGCTCCATAGGTAAGGTCTTAACGGACGTCCAGGTAAAATTTTGGAAAAAATGAGGTCGGAATTTTTGATCACCAAAAAATCCATGGACTATAGCACACAAAAATTGGCAAAATGGGGGGTTTACATATTTCAGGGCTCATTTGACCTTTAATATGGGTTGTTTTAGCCGTGCGGGTCAACTGGCTCCATAGGTAAGGTATTAACGGATGTCCAAGTAAAATTTTGGCAAAAATGAGGTCGGAATTTTGGATCACCAAATAATCCAAGGAATATAGCACACGAAAATCAGCAAAATGGGGGGTTTACCAGCTCTGGGGCACGTTTGATCTGGGAAAGGGTCGTTTGGGCTATGAGGGACAACTGACTCCATAGATAAGGTCTTAACGGACGTCCAGTTAAAATTGTGCAAAAATGAGGTCGGAATTTTGGATCACTAGAAATCAGTGGACTATAGCACACTAAAATCGGCAAAATAGGGGGTTTACCTGCTCTAGGGCTCATATGACATTGAAAATGGGCCGTTTTAACCGTGCGGGCTAACTGGCTCCGTAGGTATGGTCTTATCGGACGTCCAGATAAAGTATTGGCTAAAATGATGTCGAAATTTCGGATAACCAAAAAATTTATGGACTGTATAGCACACGATAATCGGCAAAATGGGGGGTTTACTTGCTCTAAGCCTCTTTTGACCTTGAAAATGGGCCATTTTGGCCGTGAGGGCCAACTGGCTCCAAAGGTAAGGTCTTAATGGACGTCCAGGTAAAATTTTGGCAAAAATGAGGCCAGAATTCTAGATCACCAAAAAATTCATGGACTATAGGACATGAAAATTGGAAAAATAGGGGGTTTACCAGCTCTAGGGTTCATTTGAGCTTGAAAATGGGCCATTTTTACCGTGAGGGCCAACTGGTTCATTAGGTAAGGTCTTAATGGATATCCAGTTAAAATTTAGGCAAAAATTAGGTCGGAATTCCCGATCACCAAGAAAGATGGTGAACTATAGCACATGAAAATTGGTAAATAAGAGGGTTTACCTTCTCTGGAGCTCGTTTGAACTTGAAAATTGGAGGTTTTGGCTGTGACAGCCAACTGACTTCATAATTAAGGTGTTAACGAATGTCCAGGTAAAATTTTAGCAAAAATCAGATCGAAATTCTGGATCGCCAAAAAATATGGTGAACAATAGCACATGAAACTCGGTAAAAAAGGGGGTTTACCTGTTTTGAGGATCGTTTGACCTTGAAAATTGGTCGTTTTGGCCGTGAGGGCCAACTGGCTCCATAGGTAAGGTCTTAACGCACGTCCAAGTAAAATTTTGGCAAAAATAAGGTTGAAGTTCTGGATCACTAAAAAATCCATTGACTATAGCACACGAAAATTGGTAAAATAGGGGGGTTTACCTGTTCTAGTGCTCGAATGACCTTGAAAATGTGTCGTTTTAGTTGTTCGAGTCTGCTGGCTCCGTAGGTAACGTCTTAATGGATGTGCAAGTAAAATTTTGGAAAAAATGAGGTGGAAATTCTAGATCAGCAAAAAATCCATGGAATATAGCAAACGAAAATCAACAAAATGGTGGGTTTACCTACTCTAGGCCTCATTTGACCTTGAAAATGAGGCATTTTGGCCGTGTGGGCTAACTGGAAATATATATAAGGTCTTAAAGGACGTCCAACTAAAATTTGAACAAAAAAATGAAGTCAAAATTTTGAATCACCAATAAATCCGTTGACTATAGCACACGAAAATTGGCAAAATGGGGGGTAAACCTGCTCTACGGTTCTTTTGACCTTTAAAATAGGCCGTTTTGGCTGTGAGGGCCAACTGGAAACACAGCTAAGGTCTTAAAGGATGTCCAGTTAAAATTTTGGCAAAAATGAAGTCAGAATTTCGGATCACCCAAAAATCTGTGGATAGCACATGAAAATTGATAAAATTGGGGGTTTACCCTATCTAGGACTCGTTTGACCTTGAAAATGGGTCGTTTTGGCCATGAGGGACAACTGGCTTAATAGGTAAGGTCTTAAAGGATATCTAGGTAAAATTTTGGCAAAAATGAGGTCGAAATTTCGGATCACCAAAAAAATCTATGGACTATAGCACACAAAAAACTGCAAAATGTGCAGTTTACCTGCTCTAGGGATCGTTTGACTTTGAAAATGGATTTTTTTAGCCCTGCGAGTCAACTAGCTCCATATGTAAGGTCTTAATGGATGTCTAAGTAAAATCTTGGCAAAAATAAGGTCGAAATTCTGGATCACCAAAAAATTCATTGATTATAGCACACGAAAATCGACAAAATAGGGGGTTTACTCCTCTAGGCCTCTTTTGACTTTGAAAATGAGTCGTTTTGGCCGTGAGGGCCTACTCGCTCCGTAGCGAAGGTCTTAAGGGACGTCCAGGTAAAATTTTGGTGAAAATTCGGTCGGAATTCCAAATCACCAAAAAATTCATTGACTATAGCACACGAAAATGACAAAATGGGGGGTTTACAAACTCTAAGCTTCTGTTGAACTTGAAAATGGGTTATTTTGGCCGTGAAGGCAAACTGGCACCATAGGTAAGGTCTTAACGGATGTCCAAGTAAAATTTGGAAAAAATGAGATCAGAATTTATTATCAACAAAAAAGATGGTGAACTATAGCACATGAAAATCGGCAAAATGGGGGTTTACCTGCTCTATGGCTTATTTAACCTTGAAAATGGGCCATTTTAGTCGTGCGGTCCAACTGGAACCATAGGTATCATTTTAACGGATGTCCAGGTAAACTTTTGGCAAAAATGAGGTCGGAATTTTGGATCACCAAAAAATTCAAGGACTGTAACATATGAAAATTGGCAAAATGGGGGGTTTACCTGCTCTAGGTCTCGTTTTACCTTGAAAATGGGTTGTTTTCGCTGTGCGGGCTAACTCGCACCGCTGGTAAGGTCTTAACAAACTTTAAGGTTAAATTTTAGCAAAAATGAGTTCAAATTTTCGGATCACCAAAAAATTCATGGACTATAGCACACGAAAATTGGCAATATGGGGTTTTACCTAGGCCTCTTTTGACCTTGAAAATGGGCCGTTTTGGCAGTGTGGGCCAACTGGCTCCATAGATAAAGTCTTAACGGATGTCCTAGTAAAATATTGGCAAAAATGAAGTTGAAATTTTAGATTACCAAAAAATCTGTGGACTATAGCACACGAAAATTGGTAAAATATGGGGGTTCACCTACTTTGGGGCTCGTTTGACCTTGTAAAATGGTCATTTTGGCCATGAATGATGTCGAAATTCCAGATCATCAAAAAATTTATGGATTATATAACACACGATAATTAACAAAATGGGGGTTTACCTGCCCTAGGCCTCTTTTGACCTTGAAAATGGGCCGTTTTGGCCGTGGGCCAACTGGCTCCATAGGTAAGTCTTTACGGATGTCCAGGTAAAATTTTGGCAAAAATGAGGTCAAAATTATGGATCACCAAAAAATATATTGACTATAGCACACGAAAATTGGCAAAATAGGGGGTTTACCTGCACTAGGGCTCGTTTGACCTTGAAAATGGGTCATTTTGGCCGTGAGGGCCAACTGCTTCCTTAGGTAAGGTCTTAAAGGACATCCAGTCAAAATTTTCGCAAAAATGAGGTTGCAATTTCGGATCACCAAAAAAGATGGTGAACTATAGCACATGAAAATTGGTAGATGAGAGGGTTTACCTGCTCTGGAGCTTGTTTAACCTTGAAAATTGGTCGTTTTGGCCTTGACGACCAATTGACTCCATAGTTAATGCCTCATCAGGCGTACAGGTAAAATTTTTGAAAAAATCAGATCGAAAATCTGGATCACCAAAAAATATGGTGAACTATAGCACAAAAAAATCGGTAAAGGAGGGGGTTTACCTGCTCTGGGCACGTTTGACCTTGAAAATTGGTCGTTTTGGTCGTGAGGGCCTACTGGCTCTATAGGAAAGGTCTTAACGGACGTGCATGTTAAATTTTGGAAAAAATGAGGTCGAAATTCTGGATCATCAAAAAATCGATAGACTATATCATATGAAAATTGGCAAAATGGGGGGTTGACCTGTTCTAGGGCTCGTTTGACCTTAAAATAGGCCGTTTTAGCCATGCAGGCCAACTGGCTATGTAGGTAAGGTCTTAACGAATGTCAAGGGAAAATGTTGGCAAAATGAGGTCGGAATTGTGGATCACAAAAAATATGTGGACTATAGCACACGAAAATTGGTATAATGGGAGGTTTACCTACTCTATGGCTCGTTTGACCTTGAAAATGTGTCATTTTGGCCGTGAGGGCCAACTGGCTCCATGGGTAAGGTCTTAATAGATATCCAGTAATAATTTTGCCAAAATAAGATCGGAATTCGGGATCAACAAAAAAGATGGTGAACTATAGCACATGAAAATCAGCAAAATGGGTGGTTTACCTGCTCTATGGCTTATTTAACCTTGAAAATGGGCCATTTAAGTCGTGCGGTCCAACTGGAACCATAGGTAACATTTTAACGGATGTCCAGGTAAACTTTTGGCAAAAATGAGGTCGGAATTTCGGATCACCAAAAAATTCATGGACTATAACATATGAAAATTGGCAAAATGGGGGGTTTACCTGCTCTAGGTCTCGTTTTACCTTGAAAGTGGGTTGTTTTCGCTGTGCGGGCCAACTCGCACCTCTGGTAAGGTCTTAACAGACGTCAAGGTTAAATTTTAGCAAAAATGAGTTCAAATTTTCGGATCACCAAAAAATTCATGGACTATAGCACACGAAAATTGGCAATATGGGGTTTTACCTAGGCCTCCTTTGACCTTGAAAATGGGCCGTTTTGGCAGTGTGGGCCAACTGGCTCCATAGATAAGGTCTTAACGGATGTCCTGGTAAAATATTGGCAAACATGAAGTTGAAATTTTAGATTACCAAAAAATCTGTGGACTATAGCACACGAAAATTGGTAAAATATGGGGGTTCACCTACTTTGGGGCTCGTTTGACCTTGTAAAATGGTCATTTTGGCCATGAGGGCCAACTGGCTCCATAGGTAAGGTCTTATGGGACGTCCAATTCAAATTTTGGCAAAAATTAGATCAAAATTTTGGATCACAAAAAATCCGCGGACTATAGCACACGAATATCGACAAATTGGCGGGTTTACCTGCTCTATAGCTCGTTTGCCTTGAAAATGGGCCGTTTTAGCCGTGTGGGACAACTGGATCTGTAGGTAATGTCTTAACGGACATTCAGGTAAAATCTTGGAAAAAATTATGTCGAAATTCCAGATCATCAAAAAATTTATGGACTATATAGCTCACGATAATTAACAAAATGGGGGTTTACCTGCCCTAGGACTCTTTTGACCTTGAAAATGGGTCGTTTTGGCCGTGGGGCCAACTGGCTCCATAGGTAAGTCTTTACGGATGTCCAGGTAAAATTTTGGCAAAAATGAGGTCGAAATTATGGATCACCAAAAAATATATTGACTATAGCACACGAAAATTGGCAAAATAGGGGATTTACCTGCACTAGGGTTCGTTTGACCTTGAAAATGGGTCATTTTGGCCGTGAGGGCCAACTGCTTCCTTAGGTAAGGTCTTAAAGGACATCCAGTCAAAATTTTTGCAAAAATGAGGTTGCAATTTCGGATCACCAAAAAAGATGGTGAACTATAGCACATGAAAATTGGTAGATGAGAAGGTTTACCTGCTCTGGAGCTTGTTTAACCTTGAAAATTGGTCGTTTTGGCCTTGACGACCAATTGGCTCCATAGTTAAGGCCTTATCAGGCGTACAGGTAAATTTTTTGAAAAAATCAGATCAAAAATCTGGATCACCAAAAAATATGGTGAACTATAGCACAAAAAAATCGGTAAAGGAGGGGGTTTACCTGCTCTGGGCACGTTTGACCTTGAAAATTGGTCGTTTTGGTCGTGAGGGCCTACTGGCTCTATAGGAAAGGTCTTAACGGACGTGCATGTTAAATTTTGGCAAAAATGAGGTCGAAATTCTGGATCATCAAAAAATCCATAGACTATATCACATGAAAATTGGCAAAATGGGGGGTTGACCTGTTCTAGGGCTCGTTTGACCTTAAAATAGGCCGTTTTAGCCGTGCAGGCCAACTGGCTACGTAGGTAAGGTCTTAACGAATGTCAAGGGAAAATGTTGGCAAAATGAGGTCGGAATTGTGGATCACAAAAAATATGTGGACTATAGCACACGAAAATTGGTATAATGGGAGGTTTACCTACTCTATGGCTCGTTTGACCTTGAAAATGTGTCATTTTGGCCGTGAGGGCCAACTGGCTCCATGGGTAAGGTCTTAATAGATATCCAGTAATAATTTTGCCAAAATAAGATCGAAATTCGGGATCAACAAAAAAGATGGTGAACTATAGCAAATGAAAATCGAAAAAATGGGGGGTTTACCTGCTCTATGGCTTATTTAACCTTGAAAATGGGTCATTTTAGTCGTGCGGTCCAACTGGAACCATAGGTAACATTTTAACGGATGTCCAGGTAAACTTTTGGCAAAAATGAGGTCGGAATTTCGGATCAACAAAAAATTCATGGACTATAGCAAACGAAAATTGGCAATATGGGGGGTTTACCTAGGCCTCTTTTGACCTTGAAAATGGGTCGTTTTGGCAGTACGGCCCAACTTGCTCCATAGATAAGGTCTTAACGGACGTCTAGGTAAAATATTGGCAAAAATAAAGTCGGAATTTTAGATCACCAAAAAATCTATGGACTATAACACACGAAAATTGGCAAAATAGGGGGTTCACCTACTTTGGGGCTCGTTTGACCTTGTAAAAGGGTCATTTTGTCCAGGTAAAATTTTGGCGAAAATGCTGTCGAAATTTCAAATCACCAAAAAATTCATGTATTATAGCACACGAAAATTAGCAAAATGAGGGTTTACTTGCTCTAGGCCCGTTTTGACCTAGAAAATGGGCCCTTTTGGCCGTGAGGGTCAACTGGCTCCATAGGTAAGGTCTTAACGGACGTCCAGATAAAATTTTGCTAAAATTGAAGTCGGAGTTTCAGATCACCAAAAAATTCGTACACTATAGCACATGAAAATTGGTAAAATAGGGAGTTTATCTGCTCTGGGGCTCGTTTAACCTTGAAAATGGGACGTTTTGGTAGTTAGGGCCAACTGGCTCCATATGTAAGGTATTAACGGACGTCTAGGTGAAGTTTTGGAAAAAATGAGGTCGGAATTCTGGATCACTAAAATACCCATAGACTATAGCATACGAAAATCGACAAAATAGGGGGTTTACAAGCTCTAGGCCTCTTTTGACCTTGAAAATGGGTCGTTTTGGCTGTGAGTGCCAACTAGCTCCATAGGTAAGGTCTTAATGGACATCCAAGTTAAATTTTGGCAAAAATGAGGTCAAAATTTTGGATCACCAAAAAATTCATTGACTATAGCACACGAAAATTGGCAAAATGGGGTGTTTATCTGCTCTAGGCCTCTTTTGACTTTGAAAATAGGACATTTTGGTCATGAGGGCCGACTGGCTCCGTAGGTATGGTCTTAAGGGACGCACAGGTAAATTTTTTGCAAAAATAAGGTTCGAATTTCGGTTCACCAAAAAATTCATAGACTATAGCAAATGAAAATAAATAAAATAGGGGGTCTACCTACTCTAGGGCTCGTTTGACCATGAAAATGCGTTGTTTTCACAGTGCGGGCCAACTGACTCCTTAGGTAACGTCTTAACGGAAGTCCAGGTAAAATTTTGGCAAAAATGAGGTTGGAATTTCGAATCACCAAAAAATTCATGGACTGTAGCATACGAAAATTGGCAAAATGGTTGGTTTACCTGCTCTTGCCCTCTTTTGACCTTGAAAATGGACCATTTTGACTGTGACGGCCAACTGGCTCCATAGGTAAGGTCTTAATAGACGTCAACGTAAATATTTCTAAAAATGAAGTTGGAATTTTGAATAACCAAAAAAATTGTGGACTATACGTCACGAAAATCGGCAAAATAGGGGGTTTACCTACTATGGGGCTCGTTTGTCCATGAAAATTGGCCGTTTTAGCCGTGCAGGCCAATTGGCTCCGTATGTAAGGTCGTAACGGACATCCAGGTTAAATTTTGGCATAAATTAGGTCAAAATTTGAAATCAACAAAAAATTCATGGATTATATCACACAAAAATTGACAAAACTGGGATTTACATGCTCTAAGCCTCTTTTGACCTTAAAAATTGGTCGTTTTGGCCATAGGTAACATTTTGACTGACATCCAGGTAAACTTTTGGCAAAAGTGAGGTCAGATTACTGGATCACCAAAAAAATCGTGGACTATAGCACACGAAAATCAGCAAAATAGGGGGTTTACCTGCTCTAAGGCTCGTCTGACCTTGAAAATTAATCGTTTTGGCCGTGAGCGACAGCTTGCTCCGTAGGTATGGTCTTAATAGACATTCAGTTAAAATTTAAAAAAAATTAGGTTGGAATTTTGGATCACAAAAAAACTGTGGACTATAGCACACAAAAATTGGTAAAATGGGGGGGTTTACCTGCTTTAGGGCTCGTTTGACCTTAAAAATGGGGTGTTTTGGCCATAGGTAAAAACTGGCTCCATAGGTAAGGTCTTAATGGACGTCCAGGTAAAATTTTGGCAAAAATGAGGCCGGAATTCTAGATCACCAAAAAATTCATAGACTATAGGACACGAAAATCGGCAAAATGGGGATTTACCAGCTCTAGTGTTTGTTTGACCTTGAAAATGGGCTATTTTAGCCGTGAGGGCCAGCTGGCTCCATAGGTAAGGTCTTAATGGACGTTCAGGTAAAATTTAGGCAAAAATGAGGTCGCAATTTTTTATCACCAAAAAATTCATTGACTATAGCACACGAAAATCGACATAATAGGGGGGTTTACTGCTCTAGGCCGCTTTTGACTTTGAAAATGAGTCGTTTTGGCCCTGAGGGCTTACTGGCTCCATAGGTAAGGTCTGAATCAACGTCCAGGTAAAATTTTGGCAAAAATGAGGTCCGAATTTCGGATCACCAAAAAATTCATAGATTATAGCACATGAAAATTGATAAAATGGGAGATTTACCTACTCTAGGGCTCCTTTGACCTTGAAAATGCTTTGTTTTCACAGTGCGGGCCAACTGACTCCTTAGGTAACGTCTTAACGGACGTCCAGGTAAAAGTTTTCCAAAACTGAGGTTGGAATTATAGATCACCAAAAAATTTTTGGACTATTGCACACGAAAATCGGCAAAATGGGGGGTTCACCTGCTCTGGGGAACGTTTGACCTTGAAAAAGTGTCGTTTGGGCCATGAGGGACAACTGGCTCCATAGGTAAGGTCTTAACGGACGTCCAGCTAAAATTTGGCAAAAATGATGTCGGAATTTTGGATCATAAGTAAACCGTGGACTATAGCACACGATAATTGGCAAAATGTGGGGTTTACCTGCTCTAAGACTATTTTGACCTTGAAAATGGGCCAGTTTGGCCATGAAGGCCAACTGGCTCCATAGGTAAGGTCTTAATGGACGTCCAGGTAAAATTTTGGCAAAAATGAGGCCGAAATTCTAGATCACCAAAAAATTCATGGACTATAGGACACAAAAATTGGCAAAATAGGGGGTTTACCAGCTCTAGGGTTCATTTGACCTCGAAAATGGGTCATTTTGGCCGTGAGGGCCAACTAGTTCGTTAGGTAAGGTATTAATGGATATCCAGTTAAAATTTAGGCAAAACTTAGGTTGGAATTCCGGATCACCAAAAAAGATGGTGAACTATAGCACATGAAAATCGGTAGATAAGAGGGTTTACCGTGACAGCCAACTGATTCCATAATTAAGGTCTTAACGGACGTCCAGGTAAAATCTTGGCAAAACTTAGATTGAAATTATGGATCACCAAAAAATTCATTGCACACGAAAATCAACAAAATGGGGGGTTTACTGCTCTAGGCCTCTATTTACTTAGAAAATGAGTCGTTTTGGCTGTGAGGGCCTACTGGCTCCGTAGCTAAGGTATTAAGGGACGTCTAGGTAAAATTTTGGCAAAAATACGATTGAAATTCCAAATCACCAAAAAATTCATGGACTATAGCATAGGAAAATGACAAAATGGGGGGTTTACATGCTCTAGGCATCTGTTGACCTTGAAAATGGGTTGTTTTGGCCGTGAGGGCCAACTTGCTCCATAGGTAAGGTCTTAACGGATGTCCAGGTAAAATTTTAGAAAAAATAAGATCAGAATTTTTGATCTACAAAAAAGATGGTTAACTATAGCACATGAAAATCGGCAAAATGGGGGGTTTACCTGCTCTATGGCTCATTTAACCTTGAAAATGGGCCATTTTAGTCGTGCGGTCCAACTGCATCCATAGGTAACATTTTAACGGATGTCCAGGTAAATTTTTGGCATAAATGAGGTCAGAATTTCGGATCACCAAAAAATTCATGGGCTATAACATACGAAAATTGGCAAAATGGGGGATTTACCTTCTCTAGGGCTCGTTCGACCTTGAAAATGGATCATTTTCGCTGTGCGGGCCAACTGGCTCCGTAGGTAAGGTCTTAACAGACGTTAAGGTAAAATTTTAGCAAAAATGAGTTAAAATTTTTGGATCACCAAGTGAGGGTCAGAAATCAAGATATACCCAAGACGGCTTTTCGAACACGGTATGGTCATTTCGAGTTTTTAGTTATGTCATTCGGGCTAACAAATGCACCAGCAGCTTTTATGGATTTGATGAATAGGGTGTTCAAGCCATTTTGGATGTGTTCATGATAGTATTTATAGATGACATTATGGTGTATTCAAGATCCGAAGAGGAACATGCTAATCACTTGCGGCGGTGTTACGATTCTTCGTGATCGAAAGTTGTACGCAAAGTTCTCTAAATGTGAGTTTTGGTTAAGATCTGTGGCATTCTTGGGTCATATTGTATCGATGAAGGAGTAAGGGTTGATACCCAAAAGATAGAAGCCGTGAAGAACTGGCCAAGACCTACAACACCTACGGAGGTTCGTAGTTTCCTTGGGCCGGCGGTTATTATAGAAGGTTTGTTGAAGGATTTGCTTCTATTTCGCACCATTAACAAAACTAACACAAAAAGAAGTCAAGTTCCAGTGGAGCGACGCATGTGAAAGAAGCTTCCAAGAACTGAAGAATAAATTGACTTCTACACCTATATTGGTACTTCCAGAAGACACGGAAGGGTACGTAGTTTATTGTGATGCATCGGGAGTGGGCTTAGGATGTGTGTTGATGCAGCATGGTAAGGTGATAGCTTATGCCTCAAGGCGATTTGCGGCCACATGAGAAAAACTATCCAACCCATGATCTAGAGCTAGCAAAGATTGTATTTGCTTTGAAGATATGGCGCCACTACTTGTATGGTGTTCACGTTGATATATATACGATCACAAGAGTTTGCAATATATCTTTAAGCAAAAGGATCTGAATTTGAGGCAACGAAGGTGGCTTGAGTTATTAAAAGATTATGACATTGATATTTTGTATCATCCCTAGAAGGCAAATGTTGTAGCCGATGCTTTAAGTCGAAAAATGATGGCAAGCACTTATGAGCAGTCCATAGGAAGGCAGCAAATAACTAAAGATCTACGTCAATTAGCTAGCTTGGGGGTTCGCCTTCTTGAATCTCCAGATGAAGGAGTTATTGTGCAAAATGCTGCAGAATCCTCATTTGTAGCGGAAGTGAAAGAGAAGCAGTACACGGATCCTATCCTATTACAGCTTAAGGAGAACGTACAACAAGGTATGACAAAGGCATTTGAGCTTACAAAAGAGGGAGTACTTCAATGCCAACACAGATTGTGTGTACCTAACATAGATGGATTAAGAAGGAGAATTATGACGGAAGCACATCATTCAAGATATTCTGTCCATCCGGGATCAACAAAAATGTATCATGACTTGAAAGAAGTATATTGGTGGGGTGACATGAAGAAGAACATTGCGAGAATTTGTAGCTCAATGTCCAAATTGTCAACAAGTTAAAGTAGAGCACCAGAAGCCTGGAGGTTATATGCAATGTATAGAACTCCCAATTTGGAAGTGGGATATGATTAATATGGATTTTGTCACTGGTTTGCCTCGCTCATTTCGGAAGTTTGATTCTATATGGGTAATTGTTGATAGACTCACCAAAGCAGCGCACTTCTTACCGGTCAAGACTACTTATACAGTTGAAGAGTATGCAAGGTTGTATATTAAAGAGATAGTTCGGCTACATGGAGTGCCAATCTCTATTATATCTGATAGAGGAGCTCAATTCACCGCGAACTTTTGGAAGTCATTTCGAAGAGTTTGGGAACGCAAGTGAATTTATGCTCACCCTTTCACCCTCAAACGGATGGTCGGGCGAAACGAACAATCCAAACACTTGAGGATATGTTGCGAGCTTGTGTATTAGACTTCAAAGGTAGTTGGGATGATCATTTGCCGCTTATTGAGTTTTCTTATAACAACAGCTACCATTCAAGTATCAAAATGGCACCTTATGAAGCGTTATATGGGAGAAAGTGCAGGTCACCAATCGGATGGTTTGAAATGGGCGAAACCGCCTTATTTGGGCCAGATCTTGTTCATCAAGCTATGTAAAAAGTCAAAGTGATACGGCGGGCTAGAAACAGCTCAAAGCCGACATAAATCATATGCGGATGTTAGAAGGAGAGGACTAGAATTTTCTATAGGGGATTAGGTGTTCTTGAAGGTGTCACCAATGAAAGGGGTAATGAGGTTTGGTAAAAAGGGAAAATTGAGTCCACGCTATATAGGGCCATATAAGATTATTCGAAGAGTTGGCCAAGTAGCCTATGAGTTAGAACTACCACAAGAGCTTTCATCAGTTCACCCGGTGTTTCATGTCTCAATGCTTCGGAAATGCATGGGTAACCCATCTCATATTACTCCTACTGAAGATGTACAGGTTACGGGAGATCTCACTTATGAAGAAGTACCCATTGCTATTCTGGATCGACAAGTTAGGAGGTTAAGAAATAAAGAAGTAGCTTCTGTAAAAGTATTATGGAGGAACCAACAAGTAGAAGAAGTTACATGGGAAGCGGAAGAAGCAATGAAATTGAAGTATCCTCATCTCTTTCAGATCCATGAGAAGGATGAAAATGCTTAGTCCGGATGCCGACAAGTAAGTATAAGTTTATTTGTATTATGTGATTAATAGTAGTACTAACTTAGGCTTGAACTTGTTTGGGCTGGATAACCATGCTAACATTCGAGGACGAATGTTTTTAAGGGGGAAAGAATGTAACAACTTTGTATCATGCGTATGCTAGTTCTATTCACGTGATATTTGACATAGCCTTATAATATAGGTGAGGGACCGTGCTCTTTATATGATTAGTGTTGGTTTAAACTAGCTCGCAAGGTGATGTAACACCTTGCACGTTTCAAAGATGTGTACTTGCAAGTTAGCCCCAACAAGTATTTAAACTAGAGGTAGTAAAGTGGTAATTGGGCCAAATGCACTACCACCTACTTGCATTAATTTGGCCCAAGTTGAGTAGAAGGATAAGGGAAAAATGGACAGCCAAGGCCCAATAGTCTTAAGTCCAAAAAGGCCCAAGTGAAAAGTCCAAATAGGTGGACCACCTACTTGCTTTAATTATGGCCCAAATTGACATGAATAGAGGGAAAATTCGGAATAGGGCCCAAACAAGTGTTGAAGTTCCCAAAAGCCCAAGTTAAAAGGCCAAATAGGTGGGGCCAAGTAGGTGGGTCACCTACTTGACAATATATGGCCTAAAATTGGTCAAGAATTTCGTCCATTACACATCCCTTTTAAAGGGATAAAGATCAAATCTTTTACTCCATTTTTCACTTGCAAAATTTTCAGATTTCTTAAGTTTCTCTAAGGTCTCTCTTGGCTTCAATCAGCAGCCCTAAAACACCCTAGATTCTTGAGTATTATCTCCCTTTTCAAGTAAAAGTTTGAAGGAGAGTTTCAGTTCTTGAAGTACAAGTTTAGAGGATAAATTTTCAGAAACTAAGGTAAGGCTACCCCCATATGTTTTTTTTTAAAAGTTTGGATTTGTAAGAATATGGTCTGCTGATTTAGTAATCCTTCATTATTCTCAAGATAATTTGGAAAAGACAACCTAAACCTTGAAGTTAGCAAGTGAGGGTGCTGTCCAACAAGGTGAGTTACTGAAATTTCCATCCCTCTTTTGTGCTTGAATTGGTTAAAGGATTCGGCATGTGTTAATGAGCTGAGAATTGTTCCTTTTACATGGTGTGAGATGGGAGAATGTTCAGGTTGATTGTGCATGTTGGGACAGCCATGGAGGGGAGTCCCCTTCAACTCAATTGTTAACCCATTTGAGCATTTTAAATGTAATGTTAGTTGGATGCTCAAGGGACAGTAGTCGGAAACCGTGAGTTCATATACATAAGGAGGCATGTGCAGAAGTCATGAGAACTTGTTAAAGGATAAAACGGTAAAGGGTGCAATAACGTACCATCTAATTGGGCGTTGCATGAGCTTGCTTTGCCGCAACCCCTTTGTATACTTGTTTTGCACATGTTACAAATGCCCAAGGAGTTTCGGGGACCTTATTAGAAGGTCGTATTGTATATGACGTTATTAAAGGAGAAGGGGGTGGAATGCATACCATCGGTTTGATAAGTATGGGTTTACTACCTGATTCTTGTTTGCATAGTTCAAGTAACCCAATATGTTGATTAGCTACTAATATTAGTTGTGTTACTTATTTCATTGTAGATTAATAATCGAAAAAGAAGGAGGTTAATTCGTTGTACTATCCGAGTGGTACAGCAAGGTATGTAAGGCTATTTGATTCTATATTCTTTGGCATGAACTCTACTTGTGTCACTACCGACAAGTGAGCTTCCTAAGTGCTCTTTCAAGTAAAAGACACATAGTGGCAGCGTACAATCCCAACCACAGTTAACAATATTTCCCCTCTCCTTAGTGTATCGAATTGCTTCAATATATGTGCATCTTTACTTCCCCAAGTATTGGTATGAGAAAGGGTAATTTCAGCAGTGGCTTTGTGATTCCTCCTATCAATCAAATGAGGTCCATTGTGTCATTTGAGCTCTTATGTAATTCATTAGTGTTACATTTCCATCTCGTGTTATTGTTACTACCCTAAATGCATATTCACATGTTTCCTACTGCGATCCACGTTCGATACTCAAAAATAATTATGACCACCAAAGTAACAATCTCAAAGATTACGAAACTATATGAAGCGGTATGTGTAAGGGTGGCGGCCTAGGGCGAAAGCCTAGCATGGGTCGATCCCAAATTTATATGTTTGAGGACAGCATCCCAGGGGTTAAAATGCCTAGCATGGGTCATCCTCTTTTACCACTGATCAGTTGGTTATTTGTATCATATGCCTTACAAAGATGACAATATAAAGAAAATTACAGAAAAGGATATAATGTAAATGATCCCACAACAAAGAACAAGGGTGGTCTTTTAATCGATCTATGTATTTACATATTGATACTTGATTTCAATTGAGCTCTTGTTTGCATATGTCATTGCCTTACATATTCGGTACATTTTTCGTACTGACGTCCCTCTCGGGGGACGCTGCATTTCATGCTGCAGCCACAGGTACTCCAGCTAGTAGACCTCCCCAGTAGGAGCACAGGACACTCAGCTGCTATTGGTGAGCTCCCAGTTGATTCGGGGCTTAACCGAGTCTTTGGCATCTACTTTGTTATCGTACAGTAGTTAAGGGTAAGGCGGGGCCCTGTCCCGACCTAAACTAAGGTTGTCTATCTTGTAGAGGCTTTGTAGACTAATGTATAAAGTTTGGTTGTGTCTTGTCGCTTAGAAATTGTGGCCTCAACGGCCAAGTGTTGTACATAAGTTTTGGGCCTGTCTACGTTGGTTTCTTATCACTATAGTGCATATAAGCTTGTCATAACTTCATTGTTATCATAGTTAAATGTATGGTAAACATAGGTTACATGTTGGTTCTCTCGGGCCTTTGGGGTTCGAGTGCCTGTCCGTCTTAATTGGATTTGAGGCGTGACAAAAGTGGTATCAGAGCATGTCATCCTAGGGAGTCTACAAAGCCGTGTCGGTGTAGAGTCTTGTTTATGGATGTGTTGTGCACCACATTTATAAACAGGAGGCTACGAGACATGTAGGAGTTGTCTCTTTTCTTTCATTTCTTAGATCGTGCAATAGAACCAATGTTGTAGCTGAATTGTATCTAACTTCTCAATTGGTGTATGATATAGCAAAGATGCCAATTACGAGAAGGAGCAAAAGTACAGGTAAGCGAGTAGATGTGGCTGCCCAAGAAGGGACCAGCCAACCACCGGTTAATCAAGGCGATCAAAGTGAGGCTCAAAATGAGTCTCTATCACGAGACTTCCCGACTCCTCCATCTCCCGGATGATTTAAGGAGGGAAGCGGCATCTCGAGAACCCCTATTAATACTACTTGCAAGATTTAAAGAATGCAATCCAATTATTGACTCGTATAGTTGCTGGCCAAGGGCAAAGGCAAGAAGGTCCAATTGCGGTACGAGTGGTGCGAGATAGGGCCGCTAGTACGCGGATACGTGATTTTCTTAATTTGGACCCTCCATCATTCACCGGGTCGATCCTAAAGAAGATCCGCAAGACTTTATTGATCGATTCAACGAACTTTGGAGGTTATGCATGTAAGTGGTAAAGAAGCGGTTGAGCTAGCAACATATAGACTCAAGGGTATGGCTATATTGTGGTATGAAGCTTGGAAGCAATCAAGGGTTACGAGATGCACCTTTAGCTAATTGGAAAGAGTTCAAAGAGGCATTTCTTGACCATTATCTCGCCATTGGAGATCCGAGAGGCCCGTGCTGATCGGTTTTAAATCTCCACCAAGGGAATATGAGCGTGAGGGAGTACGGTCTCACGTTTAATTCTTTATCAAGGTATGCTCCTAATGTAGTGTCTACAATGGAGGATAGAGTTCATCGATATGTGGACGAGATTTTTTTGGTGTGGTACACCGGGACACATGATGAGAAATTGCCCTCAAAGGGGCATGGGTGGTATGGCACAACCTGCTGGATCGATTGTTGTGTCGTCTTCATCAGTTCCTTCTTTAGGAAGAGGTGCACAAATGCCTGCCGGGCGTGGTAGAGGTGTTAGAGGGGCAGCTAGTTCTAGTGGAGTTCAGAGTCGCACGTATGCCCTAGGGGATCGACAAAATTTGGAGGCTTCACCGGATGTGGTTACAGGTACATTGTCCATCTTTTCACATATTGTATATGCATTAATTGATCCGGGGTCTACACTATCATATGTCACTCCATTGATTGCTGCAAAGTTCAAAAGAACACCAGAATTATTGGTTAAACCAGTTGAAGTGTCTACACCGATTGGTGAATCTATTATAGTTAGAAGAGTCTATCGAAAGTGCATAGTAACTGTTTGTGGTCGTAATACATTAGCTGACCTTGTTGAACTGGAAATGGTTGATTTTGATGTCATAATGGGTATGGATTGGTTAGCTTCTTGTTATGCTACGGTAGAATGCCGAACTAAGATGGTGCATTTCCACTTTCCAAAAGAGGCGAGTCCTTGAATGGAAAGGTAATATTGGGCGCCAAGAGGTAAGTTTATTTCTTATTTTAAGGCGAAGAAGATGATGTCCAAAGGCTACATATGCCATTTAGTAAGAGTGAGAGATATAGATGCGAATCCACCAACTCTTCAATCTGTTCCGGTGGTAAATGAATTTCTGATGTATTTCCCGAAGATCTTCCGGGTTTGCCTCGAAACGAGAAGTAGAGTTTGGTATTGATTTAATTCCGGATACTCAACCTATCTCTATTCCTCCATATAGAATGGCCCCGGCGAATTACGGGAGTTGAAGGAGCAATTAAATGATTTGTTAGAAAAGGGATTCATAAGGCCTAGTATGTCCCCTTGGGGAGCACCCGTTTTATTTGTACGCAAGAAAGATGGTTCATTGAGAATGTGTATTGATTACCGAAGCAGTTGAATAAGGTAACGATTAAGAACAAATATCCCCTCCCAAGAATTGATGATTTGTTTGATCGATTCTGAGGTGCTAAGTGCTTTTCAAAAATTGACTTGAGGTCGGGTTATCACCAAGTGAGGGTCGATATCAAGATATACCCAAGACGGCTTTTCGAACACGGTATGGTCATTTCGAGTTTTTAGTTATGTCATTCGGGCTAACAAATGCACCAGCAGCTTTTATGGATTTGATGAATAGGGTGTTCAAGCCATTTTTGGATGTGTTCATAATAGTATTTATAGATGACATTATGGTGTATTCAAGATCTGAAGAGGAACATGCTAATCACTTGCGGCAGGTGTTACAGATTCTTCGTGATCGAAAGTTGTACGCAAAGTTCTCTAAATGTGAGTTTTGGTTAAGATCTGTGGCATTCTTGGGTCATATTGTATCTGATGAAGGAGTAAGGGTTGATACCCAAAAGATAGAAGCTGTGAAGAACTGGCCAAGACCTACAACACCTACGGAGGTTCGTAGTTTCCTTGGGGCGGCAGGTTATTATAGAAGGTTTGTTGAAGGATTTGCTTCTATTTCTGCACCATTAACAAAACTAACACAAAAAGAAGTCAAGTTCCAGTGGAGCGACGCATGTGAAAGAAGCTTCCAAGAACTGAAGAATAAATTGACTTCTACACCTATATTGGTACTTCCAGAAGACACGGAAGGGTACGTAGTTTATTGTGATGCATCGGGAGTGGGCTTAGGATGTGTGTTGATGCAGCATGGTAAGGTGATAGCTTATGCCTCAAGGCAGTTGCGGCCACATGAGAAAAACTATCATGATATATATACGATCACAAGAGTTTGCAATATATCTTTAAGCAAAAGGATCTGAATTTGAGGCAACGAAGGTGGCTTGAGTTATTAAAAGATTATGACATTGATATTTTGTATCATCCCGGGAAGGCAAATGTTGTAGGCGATGCTTTAAGTCGAAAAATGATGGCAAGCACTTATGAGCGCGAGTCCATAGGAAGGCGGCAAATAACTAAAGATCTACGTCAATTAGCTAGCTTGGGGTTCGCCTTCTTGAATCTCCCGGATGAAGGAGTTATTGTGCAAAATGCTTTGAATCCTCATTTGTAGCGGAAGTGAAAGAGAAGCGTACACGGATCCTATCCTATTACGGCTTAAGGAGAACGTACAACAAGGTATGACAAAGGCATTTGAGCTTACAAAAAGAGGAGTACTTCAATGCCAACACGGTTGTGTGTACCTAACATAGATGGATTAAGAAGGAGAATTATGACGGAAGCACATCATTCAAGATATTCTCCCATCCGGGATCAACAAAAATGTATCATGACTTGAAAGAAGTATATTGGTGGGGTGACATGAAGAAGAACATTGCGGAATTTGTAGCTCAATGTCCAAATTGTCAACAAGTTAAAGTAGAGCACCAAGCCCGGAGGTTATATGCAATGTATAGAACTCCCAATTTGGAAGTGGGATATGATTAATATGGATTTTGTCACTTGGTTTGCCTCGCTCATTTCGGAAGTTTGATTCTATATGGGTAATTGTTGATAGACTCACCAAAGCAGCGCACTTCTTACCGGTCAAGACTACTTATACAGTTGAAGAGTATGCAAGGTTGTATATTAAAGAGATAGTTCGGCTACATGGAGTGCCAATCTCTATTATATCTGATAGAGGAGCTCAATTCACCGCGAACTTTTGGAAGTCATTTCGAAGAGTTTGGGAACGCAAGTGAATTTAAGCACACCCGACCTTTCACCCTCAAACGGATGGTCAGGCAGAACGTACAATCCAAACACTTGAGGATATGTTGCGAGCTTGTGTATTAGACTTCAAAGGTAGTTGGGATGATCATTTGCCGCTTATTGAGTTTTCTTATAACAACAGCTACCATTCAAGTATCAAAATGGCACCTTATGAAGCGTTATATGGGAGAAAGTGCAGGTCACCAATCGGATGGTTTGAAATGGGCGAAACTGCCTTATTTGGGCCAGATCTTGTTCATCAAGCTATGTAAAAAGTCAAAGTGATACAGCAGCGGCTAGAAACAGCTCAAAGCCGACATAAATCATATGCGGATGTTAGAAGGAGAGGACTAGAATTTTCTATAGGGGATTAGGTGTTCTTGAAGGTGTCACCAATGAAAGGGGTAATGAGGTTTGGTAAAAAGGGAAAATTGAGTCCACGCTATATAGGGCCATATAAGATTATTCGAAGAGTTGGCCAAGTAGCCTATGAGTTAGAACTACCACAAGAGCTTTCATCAGTTCACCCGGTGTTTCATGTCTCAATGCTTCGGAAATGCATGGGTAACCCATCTCATATTACTCCTACTGAAGATGTACAGGTTACGGGAGATCTCACTTATGAAGAAGTACCCATTGCTATTCTAAGGTGATGTAACACCTTGCACGTTTCAACATGTGTACCGCAAGTTAGCCCCAACAAGTATTTAAACTAGAGGTAGTAAAGTGGTAATTGGGCCAAATGCACTACCACCTACTTGCATTAATTTGGCCCAAGTTGAGTAGAAGGATAAGGGAAAAATGGACAGCCAAGGCCCAATAGTCTTAAGTCCAAAAAGGCCCAAGTGAAAAGTCCAAATAGGTGGACCACCTACTTGCTTTAATTATGGCCCAAATTGACATGAATAGAGGGAAAATTCGGAATAGGGCCCAAACAAGTGTTGAAGTTCCCAAAAGCCCAAGTTAAAAGGCCAAATAGGTGGGGCCAAGTAGGTGGGTCACCTACTTGACAATATATGGCCTAAAATTGGTCAAGAATTTCGTCCATTACACATCCCTTTTAAAGGGATAAAGATCAAATCTTTTACTCCATTTTTCACTTGCAAAATTTTCAGATTTCTTAAGTTTCTCTAAGGTCTCTCTTGGCTTCAATCAGCAGCCCTAAAACACCCTAGATTCTTGAGTATTATCTCCCTTTTCAAGTAAAAGTTTGAAGGAGAGTTTCAGTTCTTGAAGTACAAGTTTAGAGGATAAATTTTCAGAAACTAAGGTAAGGCTACTGCCATATGTTTTTTTTTAAAAGTTTGGATTTGTAAGAATATGGTCTGCTGATTTAGTAATCCTTCATTATTCTCAAGATAATTTGGAAAAGACAACCTAAACCTTGAAGTTAGCAAGTGAGGGTGCTGTCCAACAAGGTGAGTTACTGAAATTTCCATCCCTCTTTTGTGCTTGAATTGGTTAAAGGATTCGGTATGTGTTAATGAGCTGAGAATTGTTCCTTTTACATGGTGTGAGATGGGAGAATGTTCAGGTTGATTGTGCATGTTGGGACAGCCATGGAGGGGAGTCCCCTTCAACTCAATTGTAAACCCATTTGAGCATTTTAAATTTAATGTTAGTTGGATGCTCAAGGGTCGGTAGTCGGAAACCGTGAGTTCATATACATAAGGAGGCATGTGCAGAAGTCATGAGAACTTGTTAAAGGATAAAACGGTAAAGGGTGCAATAACGTACCATCTAATTGGGCGTTGCATGAGCTTGCTGCCTGCAACCCCTTTGTATACTGTTTTGCACATGTTACAAATGCCCAAGGAGTTTCAGGGGACCTTATTAGAAGGTCGTATTGTATATGACGTTATTAAAGGAGAAGGGCTGGAATGCATACCATCGGTTTGATAAGTATGGGTTTACTACCTGATTACTGTTTGCCAAGTTCAAGTAACCCAATATGTTGATTAGCTACTAATATTAGTTGTGTTACTTATTTCATTGTAGATTAATAATCGAAAAAGAAGGAGGTTAATTCGTTGTACTATCCGAGTGGTACAGCAAGGTATGTAAGGCTATTTGATTCTATATTCTTTGGCATGAACTCTGCTTGTGTCACTACCAACAAGTGAGCTTTCTAAGTGCTCTTTCAGGTAAAAGACACATAGTGGCAGCGTACAATCCCAACCACGCTTAACAATATTTCCCCTCTCCTTAGTGTATCGAATTGCTTCAATATATGTGCATCTTTACTTCCCAAGTATTGGTATGAGAAAGGGTAATTTCAGCAGTGGCTTTGTGATTCCTCCTATCAATCAAATGAGGTCCATTGTGTCATTTGAGCTCTTATGTAATTCATTAGTGTTACATTTCCATCTCGTGTTATTGTTACTACCCTAAATGCATATTCACATGTTTCCTACTCGATCCACGGGTTACGATACTCAAAAATAATTATGACCACCAAAGTAACAATCTCAAAGATTACGAAACTATATGAAGCGGTATGTGTAAGGGTGGCAGCCTAGGGGCGAAAGCCTAGCATGGGTCGATCCCAAATTTATATGTTTGAGGACAGCATCCCAGGGGTTAAAATGCCTAGCATGGGTCATCCTCTTTTACCACTGATCAGTTGGTTATTTGTATCATATGCCTTACAAAGATGACAATGTAAAGAAAATTACAGAAAAGGATATAATGTAAATGATCCCACAACAGCAACAAGGGTGGTCTTTTAATCTGATCTATGTATTTACATATTGATACTTGATTTCAATTGAGCTCTTGTTTGCATATGTCATTGCCTTACATATTCAGTACATTCTTCGTACTGGCGTCCCTCTCGGGGGGGCGCTGCATTTCATCTTTGCGGCCCACAGTACTCCGGCTAGTAGACCTCCCCGGTAGGAGCACGGGACACTCGAGCTGCTATTGGTGAGCTCCCGTTGATTCGGGGCTTAACCGAGTCTTTGGCATCTACTTTGTTATCGTACGGTAGTTAAGGGTAAGGCGGGGCCCCTGTCCCGACCTAAACTAAGGTTGTCTATCTTGTAGAGGCTTTGTAGACTAATGTATAAAGTTTGGTTGTGTCTTGTCGCTTAGAAATTGTGGCCTCAACGGCCAAGTGTTGTACATAAGTTTTGGGCCCATCTACGTTGGTTTCTTATCACTATAGTGCATATAAGCTTGTCATAACTTCATTGTTATCATAGTTAAATGTATGGTAAACATAGGTTACATGTTGGTTCTCTCGGGCCTTTGGGGTTCGAGTGCCTGTCCGTCTTAATTGGATTTGAGGCGTGACATATATAGCACACGATAATTAATAAAATGGGGGTTTACCTGGCCTAGGCATCTTTTGACCTTGAAAATGGGCCGTCTTGGCCGTGGGGCCAATTGGCTCCATAGGTAAGTCTTTACGGATGTCCAGGTAAAATTTTGGCAAAAATGAGGTCGGAATTATGGATCACCAAAATATCTTTTGACTATAGCACACGAAAATTGGCAAAATGGGGGGTTTACCTGCACTAGGGCTCGTTTGACCTTGAAAATGGGTCATTTTGGCAGTGAGGGCCAACTGGTTCCTAAGGTAAGGTCTTAAAGGACATCCAGTCAAAATTTTCGCAAAAATAAGGTTGCAATTCCGGATCACCAAAAAAGATGGTGAACTATAGCATATGAAAATTGGTAAATGAGAGGGTTTACCTGCTCTAGAGCTCGTTTAACCTTGAAAATTGTTCGATTTGGCCTTGACGACCAATTGGCTCCATAGTTAAGGTCTTATCCGACGTACAAGTAAAATTATCGAAAAAATGAGATCGAAAATCTGGTTCACCAAAAAATATGGTCAACTATAGCACAAAAAAATGAGTAAATGAGGGGGTTTACCTACTCTAGGGCTCGTTTGACCTTGAAAATTGGTCGTTTTGGTCATAAGGGCCTACTGGCTCCATAGGGAAGGTCTTAACAGACGTGCATGTTAAATTTTGGCAAAAATAAGGTCGAAATTCTGGATCATCAAAAAATCCATGGACTATATCACATTAAAATCAGCAAAATGGGGGGTTCACCTGTTTTAGGGCTCGTTTGACCTTAAAATAGGCCATTTTAGCCGTGCGGGCCAACTGGTTACGTAGGTAAGGTCTTAACGGATGTCTTGGGAAAATTTTGGCAAAATGAGGTCGGAATTTTCGATCACAAAAAATCTGTGGACTATAGCACACGAAAATCTGTATAATGGGAGGTTTACCTACTCTATCACTCGTTTGACCTTGAAAATGTGTCATTTTGGCCGTGAGGGCCAACTGGCTCCATGGGTAAGGTCTTAATAGATATCCAGTAATAATTTTACAAAAATGAGATCGGAATTCGGGATCACCAAAAAAGATGGTGAACTATAGCACATGAAAATCGGCAAAATGGGGGATTTACCTGCTCTATGGATCATTTAACCTTGAAAATGGGTCATTTTAGCCATGCGGTCCAACTAACTCCATAGGTAACTTTTAACGGACGTCCAGGTAAACTTTTAGCAAAAGTGAGGTCGAAATTCTGGGTCACCAAAAAATTAATGGACTATAGCACACGAAAATTGGCAAAATGGGGGTTTACCTACTCTAGGGCTTGTTTGACCTTGAAAATGGGTCGTTTTAGCCTTGTGGGCCAATTGGTTCCGTAGATAAGGTCTTAAGGGACGTCCAGGTAAAATTTTTGCAAAAATTAGGTCGGAATTTTGGATCAATAAAAAATTTAAGGACTTTTAGCACATGAAAATCGGTAAAATTGGGGGTTTACCTAGGCCTCATTTGACCTTGAAAATGGGTCGTTTTGGCCGTGAGGGCCAACTGATTCCTTAGGTAAGTCTATTAACGGACTTCCAGTTAAAATTTTGGCAAAAATGAGGTCGAAATTCTAGATCACCAAAAAAGATGGTGAACTTTAGCACACGAAAATTGGTAATTGAGAGGGTTTACCTGCCCTGGAGCTCGTTTGACCTTGAAAATTGGTCATTTTTACCGTGACGGCTAACTGACTCCATAGTTAATGTCTTAACGGACGTCCAGGTAAAATTTTGGCTAAAATGAGAATGAAATTTTGGATCACCAAAAAATATGGTGAATTATAGCACATGAAAATCGTTAAAAGAGAGGGTTTACCTGATCTGGGACTCATTTTACCTTGAAAATTGGTCGTTTTGGTCGTGAGGGACAACTAATTCCATAGGTAAGGTCTTAACGGACGTCCAGGTAAAAGTTTGGCAAAAATGAGGTTGGAATTTTTGGTCACCAAAAAATCCATGGACTATAGCACACCAAAATTGGCAAAATGGGGTTTTTACCTGTTCTAGGGCTCATTTGACCTTTAAAATGGGTTACTTTAGCCGTGCCGGTCAACTAGCTCCATATGTAAGGTCTTAACGGATGTCCAGCTAAAATTTTGGCAAAAATGAGGCCGAAATTTTGGACCACCAAATAATCCAAGGAATATAGCACACGAAAATCTGCAAAATGGGGTGTTTACCTTCTCCGGGGCACGTTTGACCTTGAAAAAGGGTCGTTTGGGCCATGAGAGACAACTGGCTCCATAGGTAAGGTCTTAACGAACTTCCAGTTAAAGTTTGGCAAAAATGCGGTCGAAATTTTGGATCACAAGAAATTAGTGGACTTTAGCACACAAAAATCGGTAAAATAGGGAGTTTACCTGCTCTCGGGCTCATTTGACCTTGAAAATGGGACATTTTAGCCGTACGGACTAATTGGCTCCGTAGGTATGTTCTTATCGGATGTCCAGCTTAAGTATTGGCTATAATGATGTCCAGGTTAAGTATTGGTTAAAATGATCACCAAAAAATTTATAGACTATATAGCACATGATAATTTGGAAAATGGGGGGTTTCCTTGCTCTAAGCCTCTTTCGACCTTGAAAATGGGCCATTTCGGCCGTGAGGGCCAACTGTCTCCATAAGTAAGGTCTTAACGGATGTCCAGGTAAAAGTATGGCAAAAATGAGGCCAGAATTCTATATCACCAAAAAATTCATGGACTATAGGACACAAAAATTGGCAAAATAGGGGGTTTACCAGCTCTACGGTTAATTTGACCTTGAAAATGGGCTATTTTGGCCGTGAGGGCCAACTGGTTCCTTAGGTAAGGTCTTAATGGATATCCAGTTAAAATTTAGGCAAATATTAGATCGAAATTCTGGATCACTAAAAAAGATGGGCTGTTTTAGCCATGCGGGTCAACTTGCTTCATAGGTAAGGTCTTAACAGACGTCCAAGTAAAATTTAAGCAAACATGAGGTCAAAATTTTGGATCACCAAATAATCCAAGAAATATAGCACACGAAAATTGGCAAAATGGCGGGTTTACCTGCTCCGGGGCACGTTTGACTTTGAAAATGGGTCATTTGGGCCATGAGGGACAACTGGCTCTATAGGTAAGGTCTTAACGGATTTCCAGTTAAAATTTGGGAAAAAAGAGGTCGAAATTTTAGATAACAAGAAATCAGTGGACTATAGCACCCGAAAATCAGTAAAATAGGGGGTTTACCTGCTCTAGGGCTCGTTTGACCTTGAAAATGGGCCGTTTTAGCCGTGGGCTAACTGGCTCCGTAGGTATGGTCTTATCGGACGTCCAGGTAAAGTATTGGCTAAAATGATGTCGAAATTCTGAATCACCAAAAAATTTATGGACTATATAACACACGATAATTGGCAAAATGGGGGTTTTACTTCCTCTAAGCCTCTTTAGACCTTGAAAATGGGTCATTTTGGCCATGAGGGCCAACTGGATCCATGGGTAAAGTTTTAACGGACGTCCAGGTAAAATTTTTGCTAAAATGAGGTCAGAATTCTGGATCATCAAAATATCCATAGACTATAGCATACGAAAGTCGGTAAAATGGGGGGTTTACCTGCTCTAGGGTTCATTTGAACTTGAAAATGGGCCATTTTTGCCGTGAGGGCCAACTGGCTCCATACGTAAGGTCTTAACGGATGACTAGTTAAAATTTTGGCAAAAATGAGGTCGGAATTTTGGATCACAAAAAATTTGTGGACTATAGCACAAGAATATCGGTAAAATGGGGGGTTTACCTGCTCTAGGGAACGTTTGACCTTGAAAATGGGTCGTTTTAGCCGTGAGAGCCAACAGGCTCTGTAGCTATGGTCTTAACGGATGTCCAGGTAAAATCTTAGCAAAAATGATGTCATAATTCCGGATCACCAAAAAATTAAGGGACTATATAACATACGATAATTGGTAAGATGGAGAGTTTACCTGCTCCAGGCCTCTCTTGAGCTTTTAGATGGGCCGTTTTGGCCGTAAGGGCCAACTGGCTCCATTGGTTAGGTATTAACGGATGTACAGGTAAAAATTTTCTCAAAAAGGAAGTCGAAATTCAAGATCACTAAAAAATCCATGGACTATAACACACAAAAATTGGCAAAATTGGGGGTTTACATGCTCTAGGGCTCGTTTGACTTTGAAAATGAGCCATTTTAGCTATGAGGGCCAACTGGTTCCTTAGGTAAGGTCTTAACGGACATCCAGTTAAAATTTTGGCAAAAATGAGGTCGAAATTCTGGATCACCAAAAAAGATGGTGAACTTTAGCACATGAAAATTGGTAATTGAGAGGGTTTACCTGCCCTGGAGCTCGTTTGACCTTGAAAATTGGTCATTTTGGCCATCACGGCCAACTGACTCCATAGTTAAGGTCTTAACAGACGTCCAGGTAAAATTTTAGTTAAAATGAGAACGGAATTTTGGATCACCAAAAAATATGGTGAATTATAGCACATGAAAATCGTTAAAAGATGGGGTTTACCTGATCTGGGACTCATTTTACCTTGAAAATTGGTCGTTTTGGTCGTAAAGGCCAACTGGCTCCATAGGTAAGGTCTTAACGGACATCCAGGTAAAATTTTGGAAAAAATGATGTCGAAATTTTTTATCACCAAAAAATCTATGGACTATACCACACGAAAATTGGCAAAATGCGGGGTTTACCTGTTTTAGGGCTCATTTAACCTTTAGTATGGTTTGTTTTAGCTGTGAGGGCCAACTGGCTCCATAGGTAAGGTCTTAACGGATGTCCAGGTAAAATTTTGGAAAAAATGAGATCAGAATTTTTGATCAACAAAAAAGATGGTTAACTATAGCACATGAAAATCGACAAAATGGGGGGTTTACCTGCTCTATGGCTCATTTAACTTGAAAATGGGTCATTTTAGTTGTGCGGTCCAGCTGGATCCATAGGTAACATTTTAACGGATGTCCTGGTAATCTTTTGGCAAAAATGAGGTCAGAATTTCGGATCACCAAAAAATTCATGGACTATAATATACGAAAATTGGCAAAATAGGGGTTTTACCTGCTTTAGGGCTCATTTGACCTTGAAAATGGGTCATTTTCGTTGTACGGGCCAACTGGCTCCTTAGGTAAGGTCTTAACAGACGTCAAAGTAAAATTTTAGCAAAAATGAGTTACAATTTTTGGATAACCAAAAAATTCATGGACTATAGCACACGAAAATTGGCAAAATGGGGGGTTTACCTACTCTAGGGATCGTTTGACCTTGAAAATGGGTCGTTTTAGGCTTGCGGGCCAACTGGTTCCGTAGATAAGGTCTTAAGGGACGTCTAGGTAAAATTTTTGCAAAAATTAGGTCGAAATTTTGGATCAATAAAAAATTTAAGGACTTTAGCACATGAAAATCGGTAAAATTGGAGGTTTACCTAGGCCTCATTTGACCTTGAAAATGGGCCGTTTTGGCCGTGAGGGCCAACTGGTTCCTTAGGTAAGTCTCTTAACGGACTTCCAGTTAAAATTTTAGCAAAAATGAGGTCGGAATTCTGAATCACCAAAAAAGATGGTGAACTTTAGCACACGAAAATTGGTAATTGAGAGGGTTTACCTTTTGGCAAAAATGAGGTCGAAATTTTTTATCACCAAAAAATCCATGGACTATAGCACACCAAAATTGGCAAAATGGGGGTTTTACCTGTTCTAGGGCTCATTTGACCTTTAAAATGGGTTACTTTAGCCGTGCCGGTCAACTAGCTCCATATGTAAGGTCTTAACGGATGTCCAGCTAAAATTTTGGCAAAAATGAGGCCGAAATTTTGGACCACCAAATAATCCAAGGAATATAGCACACGAAAATCTGCAAAATGGGGTGTTTACCTCCTCCTAGGCACGTTTGACCTTGAAAAAGGGTCGTTTGGGCCATGAGGGACAACTGGCTCCATAGGTAAGGTCTTAACGAACTTTCTGTTAAAATTTGGCAAAAATGCGGTCAAAATTTTGGATCACAAGAAATTAGTGGACTTTAGCACACAAAAATCGGTAAAATAGGGGGTTTACCTGCTCTAGGGCTCATTTGACCTTGAAAATGGGACATTTTAGTAGTACGGACTAACTGGCTCCGTAGGTATGTTCTTATCGGATGTCCAGGTTAAGTATTGGCTAAAATGATCACCAAAAAATTTATAAACTATATAGCACACGATAATTTGGAAAATGGGGGGTTTACTTGCTCTAAGCCTCTTTTGACCTTGAAAATGGGCTATTTCGGCCGTGAGGGCCAACTGTCTCTATAGGTAAGGTCTTAACGGACGTCCAAGTAAAATTTTGGTAAAAATGAGGCCAGAATTCTATATCACCCAAAAATTCATGGACTATAGGACACGAAAAGTGGCAAAATAGGGGGTTTACCAGCTCTACGGTTCAGTTGACCTTGAAAATGGGCCATTTTGGCCGTGAGGGCCAACTGGTTCCTTAGGTAAGGTCTTAATGGATATCCAGTTAAAATTTAGGCAAATATTAGATCGGAATTCTGGATCACTAAAAAAGATGGTGAACTATAGCTCATGAAAATTGGTAAATAAGAGGGTTTACCTAGTCTGGAGCTCGTTTGAACTTGCAAATTGGATGTTTTGGCTGTGTCAGCCAACTGACTCCATAATTAAGGTCTTAACGGATGTCCAGGTAAAATTTTAAAAAAAATGAGTTCAGAATTCTGGATCATCAAAATATCCATAGACTATTGCACAAGAAAATCGGCAAAATAGGGGGTTTACCTGCTCTAGGGTTCGTTTGAACTTGAAAATGGGCCATTTTGGCCGTGAGGGCTAACTGGCTCCATAGGTAAGTTCTTAACGGACTTCCAGTTAAAATTTGGGCAAAAATGAGGTCGGAATTTTGGATCACAAAAAATCTGTGGACTATAGCATAAGAATATCGGTAAAATGGGGGGTTTACCTGCTCTAGGGCACGTTTGAACTTGAAAATGGGTAGTTTTAGCTGTGAGAGGCAACTGGCTTCGTAGGTATGGTCTTAATGGATGCCCAGGTAAAATCTTGGTAAAAATTCATGCACTATATAACATACGATAATTGGCAAAATTGAGGGTTTACCAGCTCCAGGCCTCTCTTGAGCTTTTAAATGGGCTGTTTTGGCTATAAGGGCCAACTGGCTCCATTGGTAAGGTCTTAACGGACGTCCAGGTAAAATTTTTCTCAAAAATGAAGTCGAAATTCTAGATCACCAAAAAATCCGTGGACTATATCATACGAAAATTGGCAAAATAGGGGGTTTACATGCTCTAGGGCTCGTTTGACCTTGAAAATGGGCCATTTTGGCCGTGAGGGCCAACTGGTTCCTTAGGTAAGGTCTTAACGGACATCCAGTTAAAATTTTGGCAAAATTGAGGTCGGAATTCTGGATCACCAAAAAAGATGGTAAACTTTAGCACATGAAAATTGGTAATTGAGAGGGCTTACACCTTACGGAGCTCGATTGACATTGAAAATTGGTCATTTTGGCCGTGACGGCCAACTGACTCCAAAGTTAAGGTCTTAACGGACGTCCAGGTAAAATTTTGGCTAAAATGAGAAAGAAATTTCAGACCACCAAAAAATATGGTGAATTATAGCACATGAAAATCGTTAAAAGAGGGGGTTTACCGGATCTTGGGCTCATTTTACCTTGGAAATTGGTCGTTTTGGTTGTGGGGGCCAACTGGCTCCATAGGTAAGGTCTTAACGGATGTCCAGGTAAAATTTTGGCAATAATGAGGTCGGAATTTTTTATCACCAAAAAATCCATGGACTATGTCACATGAAAATCGGCAAAATGGGGGTTCACCTATTCTAGGGCTCGTTTGACCTTTAAAATGGGCTGTTTTAGCCATGCGGGTCAATTGGCTCCACAGGTAAGGTCTTAACAGACGTCCAGGTAAAATTTAAGCAAAAATGAGGTCAAAATTTTAGATCACCAATTAATCCAAGAAATATAGCACACGAAAATTGGCAAAATGAAGGGTTTACCTGCTCTGGGGCATGTTTGACTTTGAAAAAGGGTCGTTTGGGCCATGAGGGACAACTGGCTCTATAGGTAAGGTCTTAACGGATTTCCAGTTAAAATTTGGGAAAAAAGAGGTCGAAATTTTGGATAACAAGAAATCAGTGGACTATAGCACACGAAAATCAGTAAAATAGGGGTTTTACCTGCTCTAGGGCTTGTTTGACCTTGAAAATGGGCCGTTTTAGCCGTGGGGATAATTGGATCCGTAGGTATGGTCTTATCGGACGTCCAGGTAAAGTATTAGCTAAAATGATGTCGAAATTCTGAATCACCAAAAAATTTATGGACTATATAGCACACGATAATTGGCAAAATGGGGGTTTTACTTCCTCTAAGGCTCTTTAGACTTTAAAAATGGGCCATTTTGGCCGTGAGGGCCAATTGTCTCCATAGGCAAGGTATTAATGGATGTCCAGGTAAAAGTTTGGCAAAAATAAGGCCAGAATTCAAGATCACCAAAAAATTAGTGGACTATAGGACACGAAAATTAGCAAAATAGGGTGTTTACCAGCTCTGGGGTTCATTTGACCTTGAAAATGGGCCATTTTGGCCGTGAGGGCCAACTGGTTCGTTAGATAAGGTCTTAATGGACATCCAGTTAAAATTTAGGAAAAAATTAGGTCGGAATTCCAGATCACCAAAAAAGATGCTGAACTGTAGCACATGAAAATTGGTAAATAAGAGGGTTTACCAGCTCTGAAGGTCGTTTGAACTTGAAAATTGGACGTTTTGGCCGTGATAGCCAACTGACTTTATAATTAACGTCTTAACAGATGTCTAGGTAAAATTTTGGCAAAAATGGGATCGAAATTCTGGATCGCCAAAAAATATGGTGAACTACAGCACATGAAAATTGGTAAAAGAGGGGGTTTACCTGTTTTGGAGATAGTTTGACCTTGAAAATTGGTCATTTTGGCCGTGAGGGCCAACTAGCTCCATAGGTAATGTCTTAACACACGTCCAGGTAAAATTTTGGCAAAAATGAGGTCGGAATTTGGGATCACAAAAAATCTGTGGACTATAGCACAAGAATATCGATAAAATTGGGGGGTTTACCTGCTCTAGGGAACGTTTGACCTTGAAAATGGTTCGTTTTAGTTGTGAGAGACAACTGTCTTCGTAGGTATGGTCTTAATGGACGTCCAGGTAAAATCTTGGCAAAAATGGTGTCAGCATTCTGTATCACCAAAAAATTCATGGACTATATAACTTACGATAATTGGCTAAATGGAGGGTTTACCAGCTCCAGGCCTCTCTTGAGCTTTTATATGGGCTGTTTTGACCGTAAAGGCCAATTGGTTCCATTGGTAAGGTCTTAGCGGACGTCCAGGTAAAATTTTTCTCAAAAATGAAGTCGAAATTCTAGATCACTAAAAAATCCATGGACTATAGCACACAAAAATTGGCAAAATGGGGGGTTTACATGCTCTAGGGATCGTTTGACCTTGAAAATGGGCCAGTTTGGCCGTGAGGGCCAACTGGTTCCTTAGGTAAGGTCTTAACGGACATCCAGTTAAAAATTTGGCAAAAATGAGGTCGGAATTCTAGATCACCAAAAAAGATGGTGAACTTTAGCACATGAAAATTGGTAATTGAGAGGGCTTACCTGCCGTGGAGCTCGTTTGACATTGAAAATTGGTCATTTTGGCCGTGACGGCCAACTGACTCTATAGTTAAGGTCTTAACGGACGTCCAGGTAAAATTTTGGCTAAAATGAGAACGAAATTCCAGACCACCAAAAAATATGATGAATTATAGCACATGAAAATCGTTAAAAGAAGGGGTTTACCGGATCTGGGTCTCATTTTACCTTAAAAATTGGTCGTTTTGGTCATGTGGGCCAACTGGCTCCATAGGTAAGGTCTTAACGGACGTCCAGGTAAAATTTTGGAAAAAATGAGGTCGGAATTTTTGATCACCAAAAAACCATGGACTATATCAAATGAAAATTGGTAAAATAGGGGAATCACCTGTTCTAGGGCTCGTTTGACCTTTAAAAGGGGTTGTTTTAGCCATATTGGTCAACTGGCTCCATAGGTAAGGTCTTAACGGATGACCAGATAAAATTTTAGCAAAAATGAGGTCAGAATTTTGGATCACCAAATGATCCAAGAAATATAGCACACGAAAATCAGCAAAATAGCGGGTTACCTGCTCCGGTGCACGTTTGACCTTGATAAAGGGTCGTTTAGGCTATGAGGGACAACTGGCTCTATAGGTAAGGTCTTAACTGATTTCTAGTTAAAATTTGGCAAAACCGAGGTTGAAATTTTGGATCACAAGAAATCAGTGGACTATAGCACACGAAAATTAGTAAAATAGGGGGTTTACCTGCTCTAGGGCTCGTTTGACCTTGAAAATAGGTCGTTTTAGCCGTAGGGGCTAACCGGCTTCGTAAGTATGGTCTTATCGGACGTCCAAGTAAAGTATTGGCTAAAATGATGTCGGAATTCCGGATCACCAAAAAATTTATGGACTATATAGCACACAATAATTGGCAAAATGGGGGTTTTACTTCCTCTAAGCCTCTTTAGACCTTGAAAATGGGCCATTTTGGCCGTGAGGGCCAACTGGCTCCATAGGCAAGATCTTAATGGATGTCCAGGTAAAATTTTGGCAAAAATGAGATCGAAATTCTGGATCGCCAAAAAATATGGTGAACTATAGCACATGAAAATTGGTAAAATAGGGGGTTTACCTGTTTTGGGGATAGTTTGACCTTGAAAATTGGTCATTTTGGCCATGAAGGCCAACTGGCTCCATAGGTAATGTCTTAATGCACGTCCAAGTAAAATTTTGGCAAAAATGAGGTCGGAATTCTGGATCACCAAAAAATCCAGGGACTATAGCACACGAAAATCGACAAAATAGGGGGTTTACTTGTTCTAGGGCTTGTTTGACCTTGAAAATGTGTGGTTTTAGTCGTCGGGGTCTACTGGCTCTGTAGGTAACGTCTTAACAAATGTGCAGGTAAAATTTTGGAAAAAATGAGGTCAAAATTCTGGATCAGCAAAAAATCCGTGGAATATAGCACACGAAAATTGGAAAAATGGGTGGTTTACCTGCTCTAGTCGTTTTGGCCATGCGGGCCAACTGGAAACATAGATAAGGTCTTATAGGACGTCCAGCTAAAATTTGGACAAAAATGAATTTGCAATTTCGAATCACCAAAAAATTCATGGACTATAGCACACGAAAATTGATAAAATGGAGGGTTTACTGCTCTAGGCCTCTTTTGACTTTGAAAATGAGTCGTTTTGGCCCTAAGGGACTACTGGCTCCGTAGGTAAGGTCTGAAGGGATATCCAGGTAAACTTTTGGCAAAAATGCGGTCGGAATTTTGAATCACCAAAAAATTCATGTACTATAGCACAAGAAAATTGGCAAAATGGGGGTTTCCCTGTTCTAGGTCCGTTTTGACCTAGAAAATGGGCCTTTTTTGCCGTGAGGGCCAACTGGCTCCATAGGTAAGGTCTTAACAGACATCCAGGTACAATTTTGCTAAAATTGAAGTCGGAGTTTCAGATCACCAAAAAATTCATAGACTATAGCACACGAAAATTGGTAAAATAGGGAGTTTATCTGCTCTTGGGCTCGTTTGACCTTGAAAATAGGACGTTTTGATAGTTAGGGCCAACTGGCTCCATATGTAAGGTCTTAACGGACGTCCAAGTGAAGTTTTGGAAAAAATGAGGTCGGAATTCTGGATCACCAAAATATTCATAGACTATAGCATACGAAAATCGACAAAATAGGGGGTTTACATGCTCTAGGCCTCTTTTGACCTTGAAAATGGACCATTTTGGCCGTGAGGGCCAACTAGCTCCATAGGTAAGGTCTTAACGGACGTCCAAGTTAAATTTTGGCAAAAATGAGGTCGAAATTTCGGATCACCAAAAAATTCATTGACTATAGCACACGAAAATTGGCAAAATGGGGTGTTTATCTGCTCTAGGCCTCTTTTGACTTTGAAAATAGGACATTTTGGCCGTAAGGGCTGACTGGCTCCGTAGGTATGGTCTTAAGGGACGTTTAGGTAAAATTTTGGCAAAAATGAAGTTCGAATTTCGGATCACCAAAAAATTCATAGACTATAGCAGATGAAAATTGATAAAATGGGGGGTTTACCTACTCTAGGGCTTGTTTGAACTTGAAAATGCATTGTTTTCACAGTGCAGGCCAACTGACTCCTTAGGTAACATCTTAACGAAAGTCCAGGTAAAATTTTGGCAAAATTGAGGTTGGAATTTTGGATCGACCAAAAAATTCATGGACTGTAGCACACGGAAATCGACAAAATGGTTGGTCTACCTGCTCTTGGTCTCATTTGACCTTGAAAATGGACCATTTTGGCCATGAGGGCCAACTGGCTCCATAGGTAAGGTCTTAATACACGTCAACATAAGTTTTTCTAAAAATGAAGTTGGAATTTTGAATAACCAAAAAATTTGTGGACTATAGGTCACGAAAATCGGCAAAATGGGTGGTTTACCTACTCTGGGGTTCGTTTGTCCATTAAAATGGACCGTTTTAGCTGTGCAGGCCAACTGACTCCATAGTTAAAGTCGTAATTACCATCCAGGTTAAATTTTGGCATAAATGAGGTTAGAATTCTGAATCAACAAAAAATTCATGGATTATAGCACACGAAAATTGACAAAACTGGGGATTTACATGCTCTAGGCCTCTTTTGACCTTGAAAATTGGTCGTTTTGGCCGTGAGCACCAATTGGCTCCATAGGTAAGGTCTTAATGGATGTCCAGGTAAAATTTTAGCAAAAATGAAGTCGGAATTCTGGATCACCAAAAAATCCATGGACTGCATACGAAAATCGGCAAAATGGAGGATTTACTTGCTCTAGGGCTTATTTAACCTTGAAAATGGGCCATTTTAGCCGTACGGTCCAAATGATTCCATAGGTAACACTTTGACTGACATCCAGGTAAACTTTTGGCAAAAGTGACGTCGGAATACTGGATCACCAAAAGATTTGGGGACTATAGCACACGAAAATCAGCAAAATGGGGGGTTTACCTGCTCTAAGGCTCGTTTGACCTTGAGAATTAGTCGTTTTGGCCGTGAGGGACAACTTGCTCCGTAGGTATGGTCTTAACAAACATCTAGTTAAAATTTGGCAAAAATGAGGTCACAATTTTGGATCACAAAAATATTGTGGACTATAGCACACAAAAATTGGTAAAATTGGGGGTTTACCTGCTCTAGGGCTTGTTTGACCTTAAAATGGGCAGTTTTAGACATGCGGGCTAACTGGCTCCGTAGGTATGGTCTTAACGGATGTCCAGGTAAAATCTTTTCTAAAATGATGTCTGAATTCTGGATCACCAAAAAATTCAAGGACTATATAGCACACGATAATTGGCAAAATGGGGGTTTACCTGCTGTAAGCCTCTTTTGACCTTGAAAATGGGCCGTTTTGGCTGTGAGGGCCAACTAGCTCCATAGGTAAGGTCTTAACGGACGTCCAGGTAAAAGTTTGGAAAAAATGAGGTCGAAATTCTAGATCACCAAACAATTTATGGACTATAGCACACGAAAATCGGTAAAATGGGGGGTTCACCTGCTCTGGGGCACGTTTGACCATGAAAAGGTGTCGTTTGGGCCATGAGGGATAACTGGATCCATATGTAAGGTCTTAACGGACGTCCAACTAAAATTTGGTAAAAATGAGGTCAGAATTTTGGATCACAAGAAATCCGTGGACTATAGCACACGATAATTGGCAAAATGTGGGGTTTACCTGCTCTAAGCCTCTTTTGACCTTGAAAATTGGCCGTTTTGGCCATGAGGGCCAAGTGGCTCCATAGGTAAGGTCTTAATGGACGTCCAGGTAAAATTTTGGCAAAAATGAGGCCGAAATTCTAGATTACCAAAAAATTCATGGACTATAGGACACGAAAATTGGCAAAATAGGGGGTTTACCAGCTTTAGGGTTCATTTGACCTTGAAAATGGGCCAATTTGGCCATGAGGGCTAACTGGTTCCTTAGGTAAGGTCCTAACGGACATCTAGTTAAAATTTAGGCAAAAATGAGGTCGGAATTTCGGATCACCAAAAAAGATGGTGAACTATAGCACTTGAAAATCGGTAAATAAGAGGGTTTAATTGCTCTGGAGCTCGTTTGAGCTTGAAAATTGTACGTTTTAGCCGTGACGATGAACTGACTCCATATTTAAGGTCTTAACAGACGTCCAAGTAAAATTTTGGCAACAATGAGATCGGAATTTCGGATCGCCAAAAAATATGGTAAACTATAACACATGAAAATCGGTAAAAGAGGGGGTTTACCTGTTTTGGGGATCATTTAACCTTGTAAATGGGTCATTTTAGTTGTGCGGGTCAACTGGCTCTGTAGGTAACATCTTAACGGATGTCCAGGTAAAATTTTGGCAAAAATGAGGTCAGAATTCTAGATCAGCAAAAAATCCATGAAATATAGCACACGAAAATCTGCAAAATGGGGGGTTTACCTGCTCCAGGCCTCTTTTGACTTTGAAAATGAACCGTTTTGGCCATGACGGGCAAATGGAAACATAGATAAGGTCTTAAAGGACGTCCAACTAAAATTTGGACAAAAATGAAGTCAAAATTTCGAATCACCAAAAACTCTGTGGACTATAGCACACGAAAATTGGCAAAATGGGGGGTTAACCTGCTCTAGGGTTCGTTTGACCTTGAAAATGGGCCGTTTTGGCCGTGTGGGCTAACTAGAAACATAGCTAAGGTCTTAAAGGACATCCAGCTAAATTTTTGGCAAAAATGAAGTCAGAATTTTGGATCACCCAAAAATCTGTGGACTGTAGCACACGAAAATTGGCAAAATATGGGTTTTACTCAATCTAGGACTCGTTTTGACCTTGAAAATGGGTCGTTTTGGCCATGAGGGCCAACTGGCTCCATAGGTAAGGTCTTAAAGGATATCCAGGTAAAATTTTGGCAAAAATGAGGTTGGAATTCCGGATCACCAAAAAAATCTATGGACTATAGCACACAAAAAACTGTAAAATGAGCGGTGTACCTGCTCTAGGGCTCGTTTGACTTTGAAAATGGGTTGTTTTATCTCTGCGAGTAAACTAGCTCTGTAGGTAAGGTATTAATGGACGTCTAGGTAAAATCTTGACCAAAATAAGGTCAAAATTCTGGATCACCAAAAAATTCATTGACAATAGCACACGAAAATTGACAAAATGGGGGGTTTACTGCTCTAGGCCTCGTCTGACTTTGAAAATGAGTTGTTTTGGCCTTGAAGGCTAACTGAATCCATAGCTAAGGTCTTAACGGATATCCACAAAAATTTTGACAAAAATAAGGTCGGAATTCCATATCACCAAAAAAGATGATGAACTATATTACACGAAAATCGGTAAAATGGGAGGTTTACCTACTCCGGGCATCATTTGACCTTGAAAATGGGACATTTTGGCCGTGAAGGACAACTAGATCCATAGCTAAGGTCTTAACGGATGTCCATGAAAATTTTTAGAAAACATGAGCTCGAATTTCCAGATCACGAAAAAGTCCATGGATTATAGCACACGAAAATCGGCAAAATGGGAGGTTTACCTAATTCGGGGCCCATTTGAACTAGAAAATGGGACGTTTTGGCCGTGATGGCGAACTGGTTCCATAGTTAATGTCTTAACGAACGTCCACGATAAATTTTGCCAAAAATGAGGTCGGAATTCCAGACCACCAAAAAGTCCATGGACTATAGCACACGAAAATTGGCAAAATGGGGGCTTATCTGCTTCGGGGTTCATTTGACCCGGAAAATGGTATGTTTTGGCCGTGAGGGCCAACTGGTTCCATAGCTAAAGTCTTAACAGACGTCCACAAAAAAAATTGGCAAAAATGAGGTTGGAATTCTAGATCACTAAAAAGTCTATGGACTATAGCACACGAAAATCGGCAAAAGCGGGGGTTTACTTGATCCGAGGCCCATTTGACCATGAAAATGGGACGTTTTGGCAGTCAGGGACAGCTGGCTCTATAGCTAAGGTCTGACCAGACGTCCACAAAAAATTTTGACAAAAATTTGGTCGGAATTCCAGATCACCAAAAATCCATGGACTATAGCGCACGAAAATTGGCAAAATGGGGGGTTTACCTGTTCCAGGGCTCGTTTGACCTTGAAAATGAGATGTTTTGGCCGTGAGGGCTAACTAAATCAATATCTAAGTTCTTCACAGACGTCTACGAAAAATTTCGGCAAAAATGAACTCGAAATTCCAGATTACTAAAAAGTCCATGGACTATCGCATATGAAAATCGGCAAAATGCAGTGGTTACATGATCCGGGATCCGTTTAACCTTTAAAATGGGATGTTTTGGCTGTGAGGGACAACTGGCTGCATAGCTAAGGTCTTAACGAATGTTCACAAAAAATTTTGGTAAAAATGAGGTCAAAATTCCAGCTCACCAAAAAGTTCATGGACTGTAACACACGAAAATCGGTAAAATAGGGGGTTTACCTGCTCTGGGGCTCCTTTAACCTTCAAAATAGATGTTTTTCCATGAGGGCCAACTATCTCCATGGTTAAGATCTTAATGGACGTCCACATAAAATTTTGGTAAAAATGAGGGCGAAATTCCATATTACCAAACAAATTGCGGGGTTTACCTAATCTGGGGCCCGTTTGACCTTGAAAATGGGACCTTTTGGACGTGAGGGCCACTTGTCTCCATAGCTAAGGTCTTAGTAGACGTCCATGAAATTTTTTTGGCAAAAATGAGGTCAAAATTCTAGATCACCATAAAGTTCGTGGAGAACTATAGCACATGAAAATCGGTAAAATGTGGGGTTTACATGCTACGGGGTTTCACTTGATCTTGAAAATGGGGCATTTTGGCCATGAGGACCAATTGTCTCCATAGCTAAGGTGCGGACGTCCACGAAATTTTTTTGCAAAAATAAGGTTGACATTCCAAACCACCAAAAAGTCCATGGATTATAGCACACAAAAAATAGCAAAATGAGGGGTTTACCTGCTCCGAGGGTCGCTTGACCTTCAAAATCGGACATTTTTGCCATAAGGGCCAATTGGCTCCATAGCTAAGGTCCTAATGGACGTCCCCAAAAATTTTTGGCAAAAATGAGGTCGGAATTCCAGATCACCAAAAAGTCCATGGACTATAGCACACGAAAATTGGCAAAATGGGGGGTTTACCTGCTTCGGGGCTCGTTTGACCTTAAAAATGGGATGTTTTGGCCATGAGGGACAACTAACACCATAGCTAAGGTCTTAACGGACGTGCACAAAATTTTTTAGAAAAATGAGCTTGGAATTCCAAATCACCAAAAAGTCTATGGTCTATAGCACACGAAAATTGGTTAAATGGGGGGATTACATGCTCCGGGGTTCGTTTGACCTTGAAAATGGGATATTTTGGGCACGAGGGCCAACTGGCTCCATATCTAAGTTCTTAACGGACGTCTACGAAAATTTTTTGCAAAAATGAGCTCAGAAATCCAGATCTTCAAAAAGTCCATGGACTATAGCACACGAAAATCAGTAAAATGCGGTGTTTGCCTTATCCTGGGTCCGTTTGACCGTGAAAATAGGATGTTTTTGCTGCGAGTAACAACTCGCTCCATAGCTAAGGTCTTAACTGACTTCCAACAAAAATTTCAGCAAAAATAAGCTCGAAAAACCAGATCACCAAAAAATCCATGGACTATAGCACATGAAAATCAGTAAAATGGGGGTTTACCTGCTTCGGGGCTCGTTTGACTTCAAAAAATGGATGTTTTGGTCGTGACGGCCAACTGGCTCTATAGCTAAGGTCTTAACGGATGTCCACAAAATGTTTTGGCAAAAATGAGGTCAAAATCCAGATCACCGAAATGTCCATGGACAATAGCACATAAAAATTTACAAAATAGGGGTTTACTTGCAACGGGAATCGTTTGGCATTGAAAATGGGACATTTTGTCCATGAGGGCCAACTGGCTCCATAGCTAAGGTCTTAACAGATGTCCATAAAAAATTTTGGCAAAAATGTGGTTGAAATCCAAATAAACAAAAATTATGTGGATTATAGCACACAGAAATGGCAAAATGAGGGGTTTACCTGCTCTAGGGCTCTTTTGACTTTGATAATGGGTTGTTTTAGCCCTGCAAGTCAACTAGTTTTGTAGGTAAGGTCTTAACGGACGTCCAAGTAAAATCATGGCAAAAATAAGGTCGGAGTTCTAGATCACCAAAAAATTTATTGACTATAGCACACGAAAATTGACAAAATGGGGGATTTACCTGCTTTAGGCCTATTTTGACTTTGAAAATGAGTCATTTTGGCCGTGAAGGCTAACTGAATCCATAGGTAAGATCTTAACAAACGTCCACGAAAATATTTGGGAAAAATGAGCTCGAAATTCTAGATCACTAAGTCCATGGACTATAGCACACCAAAATCGGTAAAATATTAGGTTTATTGCTCTGGGGCCCATTTGACCATGAAAATGGGACGTTTTGGCTGTGAGGGCCAATTGGCTCCATAGCTAAGGTCTTAATGGACATCCACAAAAAATTTGACAAAAATGAGGTCGGAATTCCAAACACCAAAATAGATGGTGAACTATATTACACGAAAATTGGTAAAATGGGAGCTTTACCTACTCCGGGGATCATTTGACCTTGAAAATGGGACGTTTGGGCGTGAGGGCCTACTGGCTCCATATCTAAGGTCTTAACGGACGTCCACAAAAATTTTTGGCAAAAATGAAGTCGGAATTCTGGATCACCAAAAATTCCATGGACTATTGCACATGAAAATTGAAAAAATGGGGGGTTTACCTGGTTTGGGGTTCGTTTGACCTTGTAAATGGGACATTTAAGGCCGACTGGCTCCATACCTAAGGTCTTAACAGTTGTACACAAAAATTTTTGGCTAAAATGAGATCGCATTTCCGAATCACCAAAAAAGATGGTGAACTATAGCGAATGAAAATTGGTAAAATGGGGGATGTACCTTCTCCGCGGGTGGTTTGACCTTACAAATGGGACGCTTTGGCCGTGAGGGCCAATTGGCTCAATAGCTAAGGTCTTAGCGAACGTCCACAATTTTATTTTTTGCAAAAATGAGGTCGAAATTACAGATCACCAAAAAAGATGGTGAACTATAGCATATGAAAATCGATAAAATGGTGGGTTTACCTGCTCCGGGTGTCATTTGACTTTGAGAATAGGCTGTTTTGGCCGTGAGGGCTAACTGGCTACATAGCTAAGGTCTTAACGGACGTCCAGGAAATATTTCGGCAAAAATGAGGTCCAAATTCCAGATAACCAAAAAGTCCATGGACTATAGCGCATGAATATTGGCAAAATAGGGGGTTTACCAGCTCCAGAGGTCATTTGACCACGAAAATGTGACGTTTTGGCCGTAAGGGACAACTGGATCCATAGCTAAGGTCTTAACGGATGTCCATGAAAAATTTTGGAAAAAATGAGCTCAAAATTCCAGATCACAAAAAAGTCCATGGACTATATCACACAAAAATTGGTAAAATGGGGGTTTTAACTAATTCGGGGCCCGTTTGAACTAGAAAATGGGATGTTTTGGCCGTGATGGTCAACTGTTTCCATAGTTAATGTCTTAACAGACGTCCACAAAAAATTTTGCCAAAAATGAGGTCGGAATTCCACATCACCAAAAAGTTCATGGACTATAGCACACGAAAATTGGCAAAATGGGGATTTATCTGCTCCAGGTTCATTTGACCCTGAAAATGGTACGTTTTGGCCGTGAGGGCCAACTGGTTCCATAGCTAAAGTCTTAACGTTCTTCCACAAAAAAAATTGGTAAAAATGAGGTCGGAATTCCAGATCACCAAAAAGTATATGGACTATAGCACACGAAAATTGACAAAAGCAGGGATTTACCTGATCTGAGGCCCTTTTGATCTTGAAAATGGGATGTTTTGGCAGTGAGAGACAACTGGCTCTATAGCTAAAGTTTGACTAGACGTCCACGAAAAATTTTGGCAAAAATTTGGTCGGAATTCCAAATCACCAAAAAGTCATGGACTATAGCACACTAAAATCAGCAAAATAGTAGGTTTACCTGCTCCCGGGCTCGTTTGACCTTGAAAATGGGATGTTTTGGCTGTGAGGGCTAACTAAATCCATATCTAAGGTCTTCACAGACGTGCACAAAAAATTTCAGCAAAAATGAACTCGAAATTCCAGATTACTAAAAAGTCCATGGATTATTGCATACGAAAATTGGCAAAATGTAGTGGTTACATGATCCGAGGCCCGTTTAACCTTGAAAATGGGATGTTTTGGTTGTGAGGGACAACTGGTTGCATAGCTAAGGTCTTAACGGACGTCCACAGAAAATTTTGGTAAAAATGAGGTCAAAATTCCAGATCACCAAAAAGTTCATGGACTGTAGCATACGAAAATCGGTAAAATGGGGGGTTTACCTGCTCTGGGGATCCTTTGGCCTTCAAAATGGATGTTTTGCCGTGAGGGCCAACTAACTCCATAGTTAAGATCTTAATGGACGTCCACATAAAATATTGGTAAAAATTAGGTCGGAATTCCAGATTACCAATAAGTCCATGGACTATAACACACGAAAATTGGCAATTTGCGGGGTTTACCTAATCTTGGGCCCGTTTGACCTTGAAAATGGGACGTTTTGGCCATGAGGGCCACTTGGCTCCACAGCTAAGGTCTTAGTAGACGTCCATGAAAATTTTTTGGCAAAAATGAGGTCGAAATGCTAGATCACCATAAAGTCCGTGGAGCACTATAGCACATATAAATTGGTGAAATGTGGGGTTTACATGCTACGGGGGTTCACTTGATCTTGAAAATGGGACGTTTTGGCCGTGAGGACCAACTGGCTCTATCGCTAAGGTGCGGACGTCCACAAAAAAATTTGGCAAAAATGAGGTTGATATTCCAAATCACCAAATAGTTCATGGATTATAGCACACGAAAATCGGCAAAATGAGGGGTTTACCTACTTTGGGGGTCGTTTGACCTTCAAAATCGGATGCGTTGGCCGAGAGGTCCAATTGGCTCCATAGCTAAGGTCCTAATGGACGTCCATGAAAATTTTTGGCAAAAATGATGTCGGAATTCCAGATCACCAAAAAGTTCATGGACTATAGCACATGAAAATTGGCAAAATGGGGGGTTTACTTGCTCCGGGGTTCGTTTGACCTTGAAAATGAGATATTTTGGCCGTGAGGGCCAAATAACTTCGTAGCTAAGGTCTTAACAGACGTCTACAAAAAATTTCAGAAAAATGAGCTTGGAATTCCAAATCACCAAAATGTTCATGGTCTATAGCACATGAAAATTGGTAAAATAGGGGGCTTACCTGCTCCGGGGATCGTTTGACTTTGAAAATGTGATGTTTTGGGTGCGAGGGCCAATTGGTTCCATATCTAAGTTCTTAACGGACGTCTATGAAAATTTTTGGCAAAAATGAGCTTAGAAATCCAGATCTTCAAAAAGTCCATGGACTATAGCACACGAAAATCAGTAAAATGCGATGTTTACCTTATCTTGGGCCCGTTTGACCTTGTAAATAGGATGATCTGGCCGCGAATAACAACTCGCTCCATAGCTAAGGTCTTAACTGACTTCCAAGAAAATTTTTGGCAAAAATAAGCTTAGAAATCCAGATCACGAAAAAGTCCATGGACTATAGCACACTAAAATCAGCAAAATGGGGGGTTTACCTGCTTCGGGGCTTGTTTGACTTTGAAAATGAGACGGTTTGGTCGTGAGGGCCAACTGGCTCCATAGCTAAAGTCTTAAGGGATGTCCAAAAAATAGTTTGGCAAAAATGAGGTCAAAATTCCAGATCACCAAAATGTCCATGGACAATAGCACACGAAAATTTGCAAAATAGGGGTTTACTTGCAACGGGAATCATTTGACCTTGAAAATGGGACATTTTGCCCAAGAGGGTCAACTGGCTCTATAGCTAAGGTCTTAACAGATGTCCACGAAAATTTTTGGCAAAAATGTGGTCGGAATCCAGATAAACAAAAATTCCATAGATTGTAGCACACAAAAATGGCAAAAATGAGGGGTTTATCTGATCTAGGCCTCATTTGATATTCAAAATGGGACGTTTTGGCTGTGACGGCCAACTGGTTCCATAACTAAGGTCTTAAGTTTGGCAAAAATGAGGTCAAAATTCTTGATCACTAATAAGTTCATGGTCTATGCCATACGAAAATCAGTAAAATAGGGGGTTTACCTGCTCAGGGGATCGTGTGACCTTCAAATTGGGACGTTTTGGCCGTGAGGGCCAATTTGCTCCATAGCTAAGGTCTTAACGGATGTCCACAAAAAAATTTGGTAAAAATGAGGTCGGAATTCCAGATCACCAAAAAATCCATGATCTATAGCTCATGAAAATTGGCAAAATGGGGGAGGGGGGGTTTACCTATTTCGGGGATCGTTTGACCATAAAATGGGATGTTTTGGCCGTGAGGACCAATTGGCTCCATAACTAAGGTCTTAACGGATGTCCACTAAAAATTTTAGAAAAAATAAGGCTGGAATCCAGATCACCAAATAGTCCATGGACTATAGCACACAAAATTCGGTAAAATGGTAAGTTTACCTGATCCGAGGTCCATTTGACCTTGTAAATGAGATGTTTTGGCCATAAGGGACAACTAGCTCCATAGCTAAGGTCTTAACAAATTTCCCCGAAAATTTTTGGCAAAAATGAGGTCGGAATTACCGATCAGCAAAAAGTGCATTGGTTATAGCACATGAAAATCGACAAAATGGAGGGGGGTTTACCTGCTCTAGGGCTCGTTTCACCTTGAAAATGGGATGGTTTAGCTGTGAAGGCTAACTGAATCCATAGCTGAGATCTTAACGGATGTCCACAAAAATTTTGACAAAAATGAACTCGAAATTCCAGATCACCAAAAAGTCCATGAACTATAGCACACGAAAATTAGCAAAATGCGGTGTTTACCTTATCCGGGTCCCGTTTGATCTTGAAAATGGGACGTTTTGGCTGTGAGGGCCAACTTGATCCATAGCTAAGGTCTTAACGGACGTCCAAGAAAATTTTTGGCAAAAATGATGTCGAAATTCCAGATCACCAAAAACTCCATGGACTATTGCACACAAAAATCGGCAAAATGGAGAGTTACCTGCACCGGGGATCGTTTGACTTTGAAAATGGAATGTTTTAGCTGTGAGGGCCAACTAGCTCCATATATAAGGTCTTAACGGACGTTCACAAAAACTTTTGGCAAAAATGAGGATGGAATTCTAGATCACCAAAAAGTCTATGAACTATAGCACACGAAAGTCGGCAAAATATGTGGCTTACTTGATCCGAGGCCCATTTGACCTTGTAAATGGGACGTTTTGGCCATGAGGACCAACTGGCTCCATAACTAAGGTCTTAACCGACGTCCATGAAATTTTTTGGCAAAATTTGGGTGGAATTCCAGATCACCAAAAAGTTCATGGACTGTAGCACACAAAAATCAGCAAATTAGGGGGTTTACCTGCTTCGATGCTCGTTTAACCTTGAAAATAGGATGTTTTGGCTGTGAGGGATAACTAAATCCATAGCTATGCTCTTAATGGACGTCCACGAAAAGTTTTGGCAAAATGAGGTCGCAATTCTAGTTCACCAAAAAGTCCATGGACTATAGCACACGAAAGTCAGCAAAATGTGGGGCTTACTTGATCCGAGGCTCGTTTGACCTTGTAAATGGAACGTTTTGGCTGTGAGGGCCAACTGGATCCATAACTAAGGTCATAACCGATGTCCACAAAAAATTTTGGCAAAATTTGGGTGGAATTCTAGATCACCAGAATGTCCATGGACTGTAGCACACAAAAATGGGCAAATTGGGGGGTTTACCTGCTCCAATGCTCGTTTAACCTTGAAAATGGGATGTTTTAACTGTGAGGGCTAACTGAATCCATAGCTATGGTCTTAACGGATGTCCACAAAAAAATTAGAAAAAATGAGCTCAAAATTCTAGATCATCAAAAAGTCCATGGACTATAGCACACGAAAATCGGCAAAATGGAGGGTTTACGTGCTCCGAGGATCGTTTGACTTTGGAAATGGGATGTTTTGGTGGTGAGGGTCAACTGCCTCCATATCTAATGTCTTAACGGACTTTCATGAAAACTTTTGGCAAAAATGAGGTCGAAATTATAGATCACCAAAAAGTCCATGGACTATAGCACATGAAAATCGACAAAATGGTGAGTTTACCTGCTCTGTTGCTCGTTTGACATGCAAAATGGGATGTTTTGGTCATGAGGTCCAACTAGCTCCATAGCTAAGGTCTTAACGGACGTCCCCAAAAAATTTCGGCAAAAATTAGCTCAAAATTCCAAACAACCAAAAAGTCCATGGAATATAGTACATGAAAATCGGTAAAATGATGGGTTTACCTGCTCGGGGGATCGTTTGACCTTGAAAATGGAATGTTTTGGCCGTGAGAGATAAATAAATCCATTGCTATGGTTTTAACGGACGTCCATGAAATGTTTTAGCAAAAATGAACTCGGAATTCCAGAACACCAATAAGTCCATAGACTATAGCACACGAAAATTGGCAAAATGGGGGTTTACCTGATTCGGGGCTCGTTTGACCTTTAAAATGTGATATTTTGGCCGTGAAAGCTATATGAATCCATAGCTAAGGTCTTAACGGACATTCACGAAAAAGTTTGGCAAAAATGAGCTTGGTATTCTAGATCACTAAAGAGTCCATGGACTATAGCACATGAAAATCGGAAAACTGTGGGGTTTCCTGATCCGTGGCCCATTTGACCTTGAAAATGGGACGTTTTGGCCGTGAAGGCCAACTGGATCCATAGCTAAGGTCTTAACGGACGTCCACTAAAATTATGGAAAAAATGAGGTCGAAATTCCAGATCACCAAAAAAGATGGTGATCTATAGCACACGAAAATTGGTAAACTAGGGGTTTACCTGCTTCGGGGATCATTTAACCTTGAAAATGGGCCGACTAGGCATGAGGGCCTACTAGCTCCATATCTAAGGTCTTAACGGACGTCCACAAAAAATGTTGGCAAAAATGAGGTCGGAATTCTGAATCACCAAAAAATCAAGGACTATAGGATACAAAAATTGGCAAAATGGGGGGTCTACCTGCTCCGGGGTTCGTTTGACCTTGTAAATGGGACGTTTTGCCCTTGAGGGCCAACTGGCTCCATACCTAAGCTCTTAACAGATGTACACAAAATTTTTTGGCTAAAATGAGGTCGCAATTCTAGATCACCAAAAAGTTCATGGACTATAGCACTCCAAAATTGGAAAAATAGGGAATTTACCTGCTTTGGGGATCGTTTGACCTTCAAAATGGGGACGTTTTGGCCATGAGGGACAACTGACTCCATAACTAAGGTCCTAACAAACGTCCATGAAAAGTTTCAAAAAAAATGAGCTCGGAATTCTAGATCACCAAAAAGGCCATGGACTATTGCACACAAAAATTGGTAAAATAGGGGGCTTACCTACTCTGGGCCTTCTTTGACCTTCAAAATGGGATGTTTTGGCCGTGAGGGCCAACTAGCTCCATAGCTAAGGTTTTAACAGATGTCGACAAAAACTTTTGACAAAAATGAGGTCGGAATTCCAGATCACCAAAAAGTCCATGCACACGAAATTTGGCAAAATAGGGGGTTTACCTGCTCTGGTGCTCGTTTGACCTTCAAAATGGGTTGTTTTGGCCATGAGGTCCAACTGTCTCCATAGCTAAGGTCTTAATGGACGTCCACGAAAAATTTCGGCAAGAATTAACTCGAAATTCCAGACAACCAAAAAGTCCATAGACTATAGCACATGAAAATTGGCAAAATGGGGGGTTTACCTGCTCCGGGGATCATTTGATCTTGAAACTAGAATGTTTTGGTCATGAGGGATAACTAAATCCATAGTTTAGGTTTTAAAGGATGTCCATGAAATATTTTGGCAAAAATGAGTTCGGAATTTCAGATCACCAAAAAGTCCATAGACTATAGCACACGAAAATTAGAAAAATGGGGGGTTTACCTGATTCGGGCCATGTTTGACTTTGAAAATGAGATATTTTGATCGTGAAGGCTAACTGAATCCATAGCTAAGGTCTTAACAGACGCCCACAAAAAAGTTTGGAAAAAATGAGCTTGGAATTCTCGATCACCAAGTCCATGGACTATAGCACACCAAAATCGGCAAAATGTGGGGTTTCCTGCTCTGGGGACTATTTGACCATGAAAATGGGACATTTTGGCCGTGAGGGACAACTGGCTCCATAGCTAAGGTCTTAACGGACGTCCACAAAAATTTTGACAAAAATGAGGTCGGAATTCCATATCACCAAAAAAGATGGTGAACTATATAGCACACGAAAATCGGTAAAATGGGAGGTTTGCCTTTTTCGGGGATCATTTGACCTTGAAAATGGGTCGTTTCAGCGTGAGGGCCTACTGGATCCATAGCTAAGGTCTTAACGGACGTCCAAAAAATTTTTTCGCAAAAATGAGGTCGGAATTTTGGATCCCAAAAAAATCTATGGACTATAGCACACGAAAATTGGCAAAATGGGGGGTTTACCTGCTCCGCGGTTCGTTTGACCTTGTAAATGGGACATTTGTCCTTGAGGGCTAATTGGCTCCATACCTAAGGTCTTAACGGATGTACACGAAAAGTTTTGGCTAAAATGAGATCATAATTTCGGATCACCAAAAAAGATGGTGAACTATAGCATATGAAAATTGGTAAAATGGGAGGTTTACCTGCCTTGGGTGTCATTTGACATTGAAAATGGGCCATTTTGTCCGTGAGGGCCAACTGGCTACATATCTAAGGTCCTAATGGACATCCAGGAAATATTTCAGCAAAAATGAAGTTGGAATTCCAGATAACCAAAAAGTCCATTGACTATAGCGCACGAAAATTGGCAAAATAGTGGGTTTACTTGCTCCAAGGGTCGTTTGACCTTGAAAATGGGACGTTTTGGCCGTGAGGGACAACTGGATCCATAGATAAGGTCTTTAAGGATATCCATGAAAAATTTCAGAAAAAATGAGCTCAAAATTCCAAATCACCAAAAAGTCCATGGACTATAGCACACCAAAATTGGCAAAATAGGTGTTTACCTAATTCGGGGCCTGTTTGAACTTGAAAATGGGACATTTCAGCCGTGATGGCCAACTGGTTCCATACCTAAGGTCTTAACGGACATCCATGAAAAATATTTCCAAAAATGAGGTCGAAATTCCACATCACCAAAAAGTATATGGAATATAGCACATGAAAATTGGCCAAATGAGGGTTTATCTGCTCCGGGGTTCATTTGACCATGAAAATGGTACGTTTTGGCATTGAGGGTCAATTGATTCTATAGCTAAAGTCTTAACGGACATCCACAAAAATTTTTGGCAAAAATGAGGTTGGAATTCCAGATCACCAAAAAGTATATGGACTATAGCACTCGTAAATCGGTAAAAGCGGGGGTTTACCTGATCCAAGGCCCATTAGACCTTGAAAATGGGATGTTTTGGCAGTGAGGGTCAGCTGGCTCCATAGCTAAGGTTTGACCAGACGTCCACGAAAAATTTTGGCAAAAATTTGGTCGAAATTCCAGATCACCAAAAATCCATGGACTATAGCACACGAAAATCGGTACAATGGGGGGTTTACCTGCTCTAAGGCTCGTTTGAACTTGAAAATGAGATATTTTAGCCGTGAGTGCTAACAAAATCAATATCTAAGGTCTTCACAGACGTCCACAAAATTTTTTGGCAAAAATGAACTTGAAATTCCAGATTACTAAAAAGTCTATGGACTATAGCACATGAAAATCAGCAAAATGCGGTGTTTACATGATCCGGGGTCCATTTGACCTTGAAAATGGGTTGTTTTGGCTGTGAAGGACAATTGGATGGAAATCTAAGGTCTTAACGGATGTCCACATAAAATTTTGGTAGGAATGAGGTCGAAATTCTAGATCTCCAAAAAGTTCATGGACTGTAGCACACGAAAATGGTAAAATGGGGGGTTTACCTTCTTTGGGGCTCCTTTGAGCTTCAAAATGGGATGTTTTGGCCGTGAGGGCCAACTAAATCCATAGTTAAGATATTAATGGATGTCCACATAAAATTTTTGTAAAAATGAGGTCGGAAATCCAGATCACCAAAAAGTCCATTGACTATAGCATTCGAAAATTGGCAAATTGTGGGGTTTACCTAATCTGGGGCCCTTTTGACCTTGAAAATGGAACGTTTTGGCCTTGAGGGTCACTTGGTTCCATAGCTAAGGTCTTAGTGGATGTCCATGAAAATTTTTTGGCAAAAATGAGGTCGAAATTCCAGATCACCAAAAAGTCCATGGAGAACTATAGCACATGAAAATTGGTAAAATGCGGGGTTTACCTGCTACGGCGGTACACTTGATCTTGAAAATGAGACGTTTTGGCCGTGAGGGCCAACTGGCTCCAAAGCTAAGGTACAGACGTCCATAAAATTTTTTGGCAAAAATGAGGTCGAAATTTCAAATCACCAAAAAGTCCATGGACTATAGCACATGAAAATTGGCAAAATGAGGGGTTTACCTGCTCCGGAGGTCGTTTGACCTTCAAAATTGGACGTTTTGGCCGTGAGGGACAATTGGCTCCATAGCTAAGGTCCTAATGGACGTCCACAAAAAGTTTTGGCAAAAATGAGGTCGGAATTCCAGATCACCAAAAACTCCATGGACTATAGCAAACGAAAATTGGCAAAATGGCGGGGTTTACCTGCTCTGGGGCTCCTTTGACCTTCAAAATGGAATGTTTTGGCCGTGAGGGCCAACTAACTCCATAGTTAAGATCTTAATGGACGTCCACATAAAAAAAAATTAAAAATGAGGTCGGAATTCCAGATCACCAAAAAGTCCATGTACTATAGCACAAGAAAATCAACAAATTGTGGGGTTTACCTAATCTGGGGCCTTTTTTATCTTGAAAATGGGACGTTTTGGACGTGAGGGCCACTTGGCTCCATAGCTAAGGTCTTAGTGGACATCCATGAAAATTTTTTGGCAAAAATGAGGTCGAAATTCCAGATCACCAAAAAGTCCATGGAGAAGTATAGCACATGAAAATTGGTAAAATACGGGGTTTACCTGCTACGGAGGTTCACTTGATCTTGAAAATGGGACGTTTTGGCCGTAAGGGCCAACTGGCTCCAAAGCTAAGGTACGAACATCCACAAAAAAATTTGGCAAAAATGAGGTCAAAATTTCAAATCACCAAAAAGTCCATGGACTATAGCATACGAAAATCGACAAAATGAGGGGTTTACCTACTCCGGGGATCGTTTGACCTTCAAAATCAGACGTTTTGGCCATGAGGGCCAATTGGCCCTATAGCTAAGGTCCTAATGGACGTCCACAAAAGTTTTCGCAAAAATGAGGTCGAAATTCCAGATCACCAAAAACTCCATGGACTATAGCAAATGAAAATTGGCAAAATGGGGGGTTTACCTGCTTCGGGACTCGTTTGACCTTGAAAATGGGATGTTTTGGCCGCGAGAGCCAACTAACTCCATAGCTAAGGTCTTAACGGACGTCCATAAAAAATTTCAGAAAAATGAGCTTGGAATTCTAAATCACCAAAAAGTCCATGGACTATAGCACACGAAATCGGTAAAATGGGGGGATTACCTGCTCCGGGGCTCGTTTGACCTTAAAAATGGGATCTTTTGGGTGCGAGGGCCAACTGGTTCCATAGCTAAGTTCTTAATGGACGTCTACAAAAAAGTTTGGAAAAAATGATATCAGAAATCCAGATCTTCAAAAAGTCCATGGACTGTAGCACAGGAAAATTGGTAAACTGCGGTTTTTACCTTATCCTGAGCGTATTCGACCTTGAAAATGGAAAGTTTTGGCAGCAAGTGCCAACTCACTACATAGCTAAGGTCTTAACTGACTTTCAAGAAAAATTTCGGCAAAAATAAGCTCGAAAATCTAGATCACCAAAAAGTCAATGGACTATAGCACACCAAAATCAGTAAAATGGGGGGTTTATCTGATCCAGGGACCATTTGAACTTGAAAATGGGACGATTTGGATGTGAGGGCCAACTGGCTCAATAGCTAAGGTCCTAATGGATATCCACGAAAACTTTTGTCAAAAAGGAGGTCGAAATTCCAGATCACCAAAAAGTCCATAAACTATAACACATGAAATCGGCAAAATGGAGGATTTACCTGCTCCGAGGCTCGTTTGACTTTGACAATCGGACGGTTTGGCTGTGAGGGCCAATTGGATCCATAGCAAAGGTCTTAACGGACATCCACAAAAAATTTTTTGGCTAAAATGAGGTCGGAATTCCAGTTCACCAAAAGAGATGGTGAACATAGCATGAAAATCGGTAAAATTGGGGAAACTTACCTGCTTCGGGGCTCGTTTCACCTTGAAAATGGGATATTTTAGCTGTGAAGGATAACTGAATCCATAGCTAGGGTCTATACGGACATCTACAAAAAATTTTGGCAAAAATGAGGTCGGAATTTGAGATCACCAAAAAGTCCATGGACTATACCACACGAAAATTGGCAAAATGGGGGGTTTACCTGCTTCGGGGTTCGTTTGACCTTGAAATAGGATGTTTTGGTCATGAGGGTCAACTGGCTCCATAACTAAGGTCTTAACGGACGTCCAAAAAAATTTTTAGCAAAAATAAGGTCGGAATTCCACATCACCAAAAAGTCCATGGACTATTATAGCACATGAAAATCAGCAAAATAGGGGGTTTACCTACTCTGGTGCTCGTTTGACCTTCAAAATGGGACGTTTTGATCGTGAGGTTCAACTGGCTCCATAGCTAAGGTCTTAATAGATGTCCAGGAAAAATTTTGGTAAAAATTAGCTCAAAATTCTAAACAACCAAAAAGTTCATGGACTATAGCACATGAAAATCGGTAAAATTAGGGGTTTACCTACTCCGGGGATCATTTGACTTTGAAAATGGATTGTTTTGGCCGTGAGGGATAACTAAATCCATTGGTAAGGTCATAACGGACGTCCACAAAAAATTTGGGAAAAAATGAGCATGGAATTCCTGATAACCAAAAAGTCCATGGACTATAGCATATGAAAATCAACAAAATTGGGGGTTTACCTGCTCCGAGGCTCGTTTGACCTTGAAAATGGGATGTTTTGGCTGTGAGGGCTAACTTAATTCATTGCTAAGGTCTTAAGGAACATCCACAAAAATTTTTAGCATATATGAGCTTGAAATACCTGATCACCAAAAAGTCCATAGATTATAAAACACGAAAATAAGCAAAATGGGGGTTTACCTTCTCTGGGCATCGTTTGACCTTAAAAATGGGACGTTTTGGTCATGAGGGCCAACTGGATCCATAGTTAAGGTCTTAATGGACGTCCACGAAAATTTTTGGCAAACATTAGGTCGGAATTCCAGATCACCAAAAGGTCTATGGACTATAGCACATGAAAATCGGCAAAATGGGGGGTTTATCTGCTCCGAGGATCATTTGACCTTGAAAATGGGATGTTTTGGCCATGAGGGCTAACAGAATCCGTAGCTAAGGTCTTATGGGACGTCCAAGAAAGATTTCAGTAAAAATGATCTCAGAATTCCATATCACCAAAATGTCCATGGACTATCGCACACGAAAATTAGAAAAATGGGGGGTTTACCTGATTTTGGCCCGTTTGAACTTGAAAAAGGGACGTTTTGTCTGTGAGGGTCAACTGGTTCCATAGCTAAGGTCTTAACGAACGTCCACGAAAAATTTTCCAAAAATGAGGTCGGAATTCCTGATCACCAAAATGTCCATGGACTATAGGACACGAAAATTGGTAAAATTAGGAATTTACCTGCTTCGGGGTTCGTTTGACCTTGAAAATCAGACGTTTTTTTGCCATGAGGGTGAACTGGCTCCATAGCTAATGTCTTAAAGGATGTCCACAAAAAATTTGGCAAAAATGAGGTCGGAATTTCATATCACCAAAAAGTTCATTGACTATAGCACACGAAAATTGGCAAAATGGGGGTCTTACCTGCTTTGGTACACGTTTGACCTTTAAAATGGGATGTGTTTGCCGTGAGGGCCAACTAGGTCCATAGCTAAGGTCTTAACGGACGTCCACAAAAATTTTTTGCAAAAATGAGGTCGGAATCCATATGACCAAAAAGTCCGTGGACTATAGCACAAGAAAATCGGCAAAATGGGGGGTTTACATGCTTCGGGGGTTGTTTGACCTTGAAAATGGGAAGTTTTGGCTGTGAGGACCAACTGGCTCCATAGCTAAGGTCTTCAGGGATGTCCGCATAAAATTTTGGCAAAAATGAGGTTGCAATTACGGATCACCAAAAAGTCCATTGACTATAGCACACGAAAATTGGCAAAATGAGGGGTTTACCTGCTCCGAGGCTCGTTTGACCTTGAAAATAGGACGTTTTTGTTATGAGGGCCAATTGGCTCCATAGCTAAGGTCTTAACAGACGTCCACAAAAAATTTAGGCAAAATTGTGCTCGAAATTCCAGATCACCAAAAAGTCCGCGGACTATGGCACACAAAAATCGGTAAAATGGGGGGTTTACCTGCTCCGGGCCACATTTGACCTTGAAAATGGGATGTTTTGGCCGTGAGGGCTAACTGAATCCATAGCTAAGGTCTTGACGGACGTCCATAAATTTTTTGGCAAAAATGAGCTCGGAATTCTAGATCACCAAAAAGTCCATGGACTATAGCACACGGAAATTGGCAAAATGGGGGTTCACCAGATTTGGGGCCCGTTTGACCTTGAAAATGGGACGTTTTAGCCGTGAGGTCCAATTGTCTTCATAGCTAAGGTCTTAATGGACATCCACAAAAAAAATTTGCAAAAATTAGGTGGGAATTCCAGAGCACCAAAAAGTCCATGGACTATAGCGCACAAAAATTGGCAAAATAGGGGGTTTAATTGCTCTAGGCTCGTTTGACCTTGAAAATGGGGTGTTTTGGCCGTGAGGTCTAACTGAATCCATAGCTATGGTCTTAACGGACGTCCATGAAAAATTTCGGCAAAAATGACCTCAGAATTCTAGATCACCAAAAAAGATGGTGAACTATAGCAAATGAAAATTGGTAAAATAGGGGGTTTACCTGCTCCGCGGGTGGTTTGAACTCGCAAATGGGCCGTTTTAGCCGTGAGGGCCAAAGAGCTCCATAGCTAAGGTCTTAGCGAACGCCCACGCAAATTTTTTGGCAAAAATGTGGTCGAAATTCCAGAACACCCAAAAAGATAGTGAACTATAGCACATGAAAATCGGTAAAATGTGGGGTTCACCGGTTCTGGGGGTCGTTTTACTTTGAAAATGGGCCATTTTGTCCGTGAGGGATAATTGGCTCCATAGCTAAGGTCTTAACAGACGTCCACAAATTTTTTTTAGAGAAAATGAGGTCGGAATTGCAGATATCCAATTGGCAAAATGGGGGGTTGACCTGCTATGGGCTCGTTTGACCTTGAAAATAGGACGTTTTGGCTGTGAGGGCCAACTGGCTCCATAGCTAAGATTTTAACGGACGTCTACGAAAGTTTTTGCAAATATTAGATTGAAATTCCAGTTCACAAAAAGACCATAGACTATAGCACACGAAAATCGGCAAAATGGGGGTTTACCTGCTTCAGGCATCGCTTGACCTTGAAAATGAGATGTTTTGATCGTGAGGGCAAATTGAATCCATTGCTAGGGTCTTTATGGACATTCATGAAATATGTTAGCAAAAATATGCTCGGAATTCCATATCACAAAAAAGTTCTTGGACTATAGCACACGAAAATTGACAAAATATGGGGTTTACCTGATTCGGGGGCCGTTTGACTTTGAAAATGGGATGTTTTGGCCATGAGGGCCAACTGGTTCCATAGCTAATGTCTTAACGGACGTCCACAAAATTTTTTGGCAAAAATGAGGTCGGAATTCCAGATGAAAAAAAATTTCATGGACTATAGCACACAAAAATTGGTAAAATAGGGGGGTTTACCTGATCCAGGGCCCGTTTGAACTTGAAAATAGGATGTTTTGGCTGTGAGGTAAATTGGCTCCATAGCTAAGGTCGTAACCGATGTCCTAAAAAAATTTTGGTAAAAATTAGATCAGAATTCCAGTTCACAAAAAGTCCATGGACTATAGCACACGAAAATCGGCAAAATGGTGGGTTTACCTGCTCTAGGACTCTTTTGACCTTGGAAATGGTCCTTTTTTGCTGTGAGGGAAAACTGGCTCCATAGGTAAGGTCTTAACGGATGTCCAGGTAAATTTTTGCAAAAATGAACTCGAAATTTTGGATCACAAAAAAATTTATGGATTATAACACACGAAAATCAGCAAAATGGGGGGTTTACCTACTATGGGGCTCATTTGTACATGACAATGGGCCGTTTTAGCCATGCGAACCAACTAGCTCCGTAGGTAAGGACTTAACAGATGTCTAGGTAAAATTTTGGCATAAATGAGCTCGGGATTCTGGAACACCAAAATATCCAAAGACTATAGCACACGAAAATCAATAAAATTGGGGGGTTACATGCTCTAGGCCTCTTTTGACCTTGAAACTAGGCCGTTTTGGCCGTGAGGGCCAACTAGCTCCATAGGTAATGACTTAATGGATGTCTAGGTAAAACTTTGGCAAAAAAGAGGTTGGAATTTTGGATCACCAAAAAATTCAATGACTATAGCACACGAAAATCGGCAAAATGGGGGGTTTACCTGCTCTAGGCCTCTTTTGACTTTGAAAATGGGCCGTTTTGGCCGTGAGGGCCAACTGGCTCCGTAGGTAAGGTCTTAAGGGACGTGCAGGTAAAATTTTGATATAAATGAGCTCGAAATTCTGGAACATCAAAATATCCATCGACTATGGCACAAGAAAATTGACAAAATGGGGGGTTTACATGCTCTATACCTCTTTTGACCTTGAAACTGGGTCGTTTTGGCCGTGAGGGCCAACTGACTCCATAGGTAATGACATAATGGATGTCTAGGTAAAACTTTGGCAAAAATCAGGTTGGAATTCTGGATCACCGAAAAATTCGATTACTATAGAACATGAAAATCAGTAAAATGGGGGGTTTACCTGCTCTATGGCTCATTTAACCTTGAAAATGGGCCATTTTAGTCGTGCGGTACAACTGGATCCATAGGTAATGTTTTAACGAATGTCTAGGTAAACTTTTGGCAAAAATGAGGTCGGAATTTTACATCACCAAAAAATTCATGGACTATAGCACATGAAAATTGGCAAAATGGGGGGTTTACCTACTCTAGGGCTCGTTTGACCTTGAAAATGGGTCGTTTCAGCTGTGCGGGCGAACTGGCTCCGTAAGTAAGGTCTTAACAGATGTTCAAGTAAAATTTTAGCAAAAATGAAGTCAAAATTTCGAATTACCAAAAGATTCATGGACTAGAGCACACGAAAATTGGCAATATGGGGGGTTTACCTAGGCCTCTTTTGACCTTGAAAATGGGTCGTTTTGGCAGTGTGGGCCAACTGGCTCCATCGGTAAGGTCTTAATGGATGTCCTGGTAAAATATTGGCAGAAATGAAGTCGGAATTTTAGATCACCAAAAATATGTGGACTATAGCGCACGAAAATTGGTAAAATAGGGGGTTCACCTACTTTGGGGCTCTTTTGACCTTGTATAAGGGTAATTTTGGCCTTGAGGGCCAACTGGCTCCATAGGTAAGGTCTTATGGGACGTCCAGTTAAAATTTTGGCAAAAATGAGGTCGAAATTTTGGATCACAAAAAATTCGTGGACTATAGCACATGAATATCGGCAAAATGGGGGGTTTACCTGCTCTATAGGTCATTTGACCTTGAAAATGGGCCGTTTTAGCCGTGCGGGCCAACTGCCTCTGTAGGTATAGTCTTAACGGACATCTAGGTATAATCTTGGCAAAAATGATGTTGGAATTCCAGATCACCAAAAAATTCATGGACTATATAGCACACGATAATTAGCAAAATGGGGGATTACCTGCTCTGGAGCTCGTTTGAACTTGAAAATTGGACGTTTTGACCGTGACAGCCAACTGACTCCATAATTAAGGTCTTAATGGAAGTGCAGGTAAAATTTTGGCAAAAATGAGATCAAAATTCTGGATCGCCAAAAAATATGGTGAACTATTGCACATGAAAATTGGTAAAATTTGGGGTTTACCTGTTTTGGGGATCGTTTGACTTTGATAATTGGTTGTTTTGGCTGTGAGGGCCAACTGCCTCCATAGGTAAGGTCTTAACGCACGTCTAGGTAAAATTTTGGCAAAAATAAGATCGAAATTCTGGATCACCAAAAAATCCATGGACTATTATAGCACACGAAAATCGGCAAAATGGGGGGTTTACCAGTTCTAGTGCTCGTTTAACCTTGAAAATGTGTTGTTTTACTCATCCGGGTCTACTGGCTTCGTAGGTAATGTCTTAACGGATGTGCTGGTAAAACCTTTGCAAAAATGAGGTCCAAATTCTAGATCAGCAAAAAATCCATGGAATATTGCACCCGAAAATTGACAAAATGGGGGATTTACCTGCTCTTGGCCTCTTTTGACCTTGAAAATGAGCCGCTTTGGCTGTGAGGGCTAACTGGAAACATAGATAAGGTCTTAAAGGACGTCCAGCTAAAATTTGGACAAAAATGAAGTCCAAATTTTGAATCACCAAAAAATCTGTGGACTATAGCACACGAAAATTGGCAAAATAGGGGATAAACCTGCTCTAGGGTTCGTTTGACCTTGAAAATGGGCCGTTTTGTCCATGAGGGCTAACTGGAAACATAGCTAAGGTCTTAAAGGATGTCCAGTTAAAATTTTGGCAAAAATGAAGTCAGAACTTCGGATCACCCAAAAATCTGTGGACTACAGCACACGAAAATTGGCAAAATGGAGGGTTTACCCTATCTGGGACTCGTTTGACCTTGAAAATGGGTGGATTTGGTCATGAGGGCCAACTGACTTCATAGGTAAGGTCTTAAAGGATGTCCAGGTAAAATTTTGGCAAAAATGAGGCCGAAATTTCGGATCACCAAATAAATCTATGGACTATAGCACACGAAAAACTATAAAATGAGCGGTTTACCTTCTCTAAGGCTCGTTTGACTTTGAAAATGGATTGTTTTAGCCCTGCGAGTCAACTAGCTTGTTCTAGGGCTCGTTTGACCTTAAAATGGGTCGTTTTAGCTGTGCGGGTCATCTGTCTCCGTAGATAAATTCTTAACGAACGTCCAGGTAAAACTTTTGCAAAAATTAGGTCGGAATTTCGGATTAACAAAAAATTTAAGGACTATAGAACATGAAAATCGGCAAAATTGGGGGTTTACCTAGGCCTCATTTGACCTTGAAAAGGGACCGTTTGGGCAGTGTAGGCCAACTCTCTCTATAAGTAAGGTCTTAACGAATGTCTAGCTAAAATATTGGCAAAAATGAAGTCGAAATTTTAGATCATCAAAAAATCTGTGGACTATAGCACACGAAAATTGGCAAAACTGGGGGTTCACCTGCTCTACGGCTCGTTTGACCTTGAAAAAGGGTCATTTTGTCCATGAGGGCCAAATGGATTCATAGGTAAGGTCTTAACGGATGTCCAGGTAAAATTTTGGCAAAAATGAGGTCAGAATTCTGGATCACCAAAAAAGATGGTGAACTTTAGCACATGAAAATTGGTAATTGAGAGGGTTTACCTGCCCTGGAGCTCGTTTGACCTTGAAAATTCGTCATTTTGGCCGTGACGGCCAACTGACTCCATAGTTAAGGTCTTAATGGACGTCCAGGTAAAATTTTGGTGAAAATGATAACGGAATTTAGGATCACCAAAAAATATGGTGAATTATAGCACATGAAAATCGTTAAAAGAGGGGGTTTACCTTATGTGAAGCTCATTTTACTTTGAAAATTGGTCGTTTTGGTCTTGAGGGACAACTGGCTCCATAGGTAAGGTCTTAACGGACGTCCAATTAAAATTTTGTAAAAATGAGGTCGGACTTTTGGATCACAAGAAATCAGTGGACTATAGCACACGAAAATCGACAAAATAGGGGTTTACTTGCTCTAGGGCTCGTTTGACATTGAAAATGGTCCGTTTTAGCTGTGCGGGCTAACTGGCTTCGTAGGTATGGTCTTATCGGATGTCCAGATAAAGTATTGGCTAAAATGATGTCGGAATTTCAGATCACCAAAAATTTATGGACTATATAGCACACGATAATTGGCAAAATGGGCGGTTTACTTGCTCTAAGCTTCTTTTTACCTTGAAAATGGGCTATTTTGGCCGTGAGGGCAAAAATGAAGTTAAAATTTCGGCAAAAATAAAGTCAAAACTTCAGATCACCCAAAAATCTGTGGACTATAGCACACAAAAATTGATAAAATTGGGGGTTTACCCTATCTAGGACTCGTTTGACGTTGAAAATGGGTCGTTTTGGCCATGAGGGACAACTGGTTTTATAGGTAACGTCTTAAAAGGATATCCAAGAAAAATTTTGGTAAAAATGAGGTTGGAATTTTGGATCACCAAAAAAATCTATGGACTATAGCACACGAAAAACTACAAAATGAGCGGTTTACCTGCTCTAGGGATCGTTTGACTTTGAAAATTGATTGTTTTAGCTATGCGAGTCAACTAGCTCCATAGGTAAGGTCTTAATGGACGTCCAGGTAAAATCTTGGCAAAAATAAGATCGAAATTCTGGATTACCAAAAAATTCATTGCACACGAAAATCGACAAAATGGGGGGTTTACTACTCTAGGCCTCTATTGACTTTGAAAATGAGTCGTTTTGGCCGTGTGGGCCTACTGGCTCCGTAGCTAAGGTATTAAGGGACGTCCAGGTAAAATTTTGGTGAAAATACGATCGAAATTCCAAATCACCAAAAAATTCATGGACTATAGCACACGAAAATGACAAAATGGGGGGTTTACATGCTCTGGGCATCTGTTGACCTTGAAAATGGGTTTTTTTGGCCGTGAGGGCCAACTGGCTCCATAGGTAAGGTCTTAACGGATGTCCAGGTAAAATTTTGGAAAAAATGAGATCAGAATTTTTAATCTACAAAAAAAATGGTTAACTATAGCACATGAAAATTGGCAAAATGGGGGGTTTACCTGCTCTATGGCTCATTTAACCTTGAAAATGGGTCATTTTAGTCGTGCGGTCCAACTGGATCCATAGGTAACATTTTTACGGATGTCTAGGTAAACTTTTGGCAAAAATGAGGTCAGAATTTCAGATCACCAAAAAATTCATGGACTATAACATACGAAAATTGGCAAAATGGGGGGTTTACCTTCTCTAGGGCTCGTTTGACCTTGAAAATGGTTCGTTTTTGCTATGCAGGCCAACTGGCTCCGTAGGTAAGGTCTTAACAGACGTCAAGGTAAAATTTTACCAAAAATGAGTTAAAATTTTTGGATCACCAAAAAATTCATGGACTATAGCACACGAAAATTGGTAATATGGAGGCTTTAGCTAGGCCGCTTTTGACCTTGAAAATGGCTGTTTTGGCAGTGTGGGCCAACTGGCTCCATAGATAAGGTCTTAACGGACGTCCTGGTAAAATATTGGCAAAAATAAAGTCAGAATTTTAGATTACCAAAAAATCTGTGGACTCTAGCACACGAAAATTGGCAAAATAAGGGGGGTCACCTACTTTGGGGCTCGTTTAACCTTGTAAAAGGGTCATTTTGTCCATGAGGGCCAACTGGCTCTATAGGTAAGGTCTTATGCGACGTCTAGTTAAAATTTTAGCGAAAATGAGGTCAAAATTTTGGATCACAAAAAATCTGTGGACTATAACACACGAATATCGGTAAAATGGGGGGTTTACCTGCTCTATAGCTCGTTTGACCTTGAAAATAGGCCATTTTAGCCGTGTGGGCCAACTGGCTCTGTAAGTATGGTCTTAACGGACATCCAGGTAAAATTTTGGAAAAAATGATGTCGAATTTCCAGATCACCAAAAAAATTATGGACTATATAGCACACGATAATTAACAAAATGGGGGTTTACCTAGCCTAGGCCTCTTTTAACCTTGAAAATGGGCCGTTTTGGCCGTGGGGCCAATTGGCTCCATAGGTAAGTCTTTACAGATGTCCAGGTAAAATTTTGGCAAAAATGAGGTCGAAATTATGGATCACCAAAATATCTTTTGACTATAGCACACGAAAATTGGCAAAATGGGGGGTTTACCTGCACTAGGGCTCGTTTGACCTTGAAAATGGGTCATTTTGGCAGTGAGGGCCAACTGGTTCCTAAGGTAAGGTCTTAAAGGACATCCAGTCAAAATTTTTGCAAAAATAAGGTTGCAATTCCGGATCACCATAAAAGATAGTGAACTATAGCACATGAAAATTGGTAAATGAGAGGGTTTACCTGCTCTGGAGCTCGTTTAATTTGGCCTTGACGACCAATTGGCTCTATAGTTAAGGCCTTATCCGACGTACAAGTAAAATTATTGAAAAAATGAGATCGAAAATCTGGATCACCAAAAAATATGGTGAACTATAGCACAAAAAAACTGGTAAATGAGGGGGTTTACCTGCTCTGGGCTCGTTTGACCTTGAAAATTGGTCATTTTGGTCGTGAGGGCCTACTGGCTCTATAGGGAAGGTCTTAACAGACGTGCATGTTAAATTTTGGCAAAAATAAGGTCGAAATTTTGGATCACCAAAAAATCCATGCACTATATCACATGAAAATCAGCAAAATTGGGGGTTCACCTGTTCTAGGGCTCGTTTGACCTTAAAATAGGTTGTTTCAGCCGTGCGGGCCAACTGGCTATGTAGGTAAGGTCTTAACGGATGTTTTGGGAAAATTTTGGCAAAATGAGGTCAGAATTTTCGATCACAAAAAATCTGTGGACTATATCACACGAAAATCTGTATAATGGGAGGTTTACCTGCTCTATCGCTCGTTTGACCTTGAAAATGTGTCATTTTGGCCGTGAGGGCCAACTGGCTCCATGGGTAAGGTCTTAATAGATATCCAATAATAATTTTGCAAAAATGAGATCGGAATTCGGGATTACCAAAAAAGATGGTGAACTATAGCACATGAAAATCGGCAAAATAGGGGATTTACCTGCTCTATGGATCATTTAACCTTGAAAATGGGTCATTTTGGTCGTGCGGTCCAACCAACTCCATAGGTAACTTTTAACGGACGTCCAGGTAAATTTTTAGCAAAAATGAGGTCGGAATTCTGGATCACCAAAAAAAATAATGGACTATAGCACACGAAAATTGGCAAAATGGGGGGTTTACCTGCTCTAGGGCTCGTTTGACCTTGAAAATGGGTCGTTTTAGCGTTGCGGGCCAACTGGTTCTGTAGATAAGGTCTTAAGGGACGTCCAGGTAAATTTTTTGCAAAAATTAGGCCGGAATTTCGGATAAAAAAAAAATTAAGGACTTTTAGCACATGAAAATTGGTAAAATTGGGGGTTTACCTAGGCCTCATTTTACCTTGAAAATGGGCCGTTTTGGCCGTGAGGGCCAACTGGTTCCTTAGGTAAGTCTCTTAACGGACTTCCAGTAAAAATTTTGGCAAAAATGAGGTCGAAATTCTAGATCACCAAAAAAGATGGTGAACTTTAGCACACGAAAATTGGTAATTGAGAGGGTTTACCTGCCCTGGAGCTCATTTGACCTTGAAAATTGGTCATTTTTGCTGTGACGGCCAACTGACTCCATAGTTAAGGTCTTAACGAACGTCCAGGTAAAATTTTGGCTAAAATGAGAACGGAATTTCGAATCACCAAAAAATATGGTGAATTATAGCACATGAAAATCGTTAAAAGATGGGGTTTACCTGATCTGGGACTCATTTTACCTTGAAAATTGGTCGTTTTGGTTGTGAGGGACAACTGACTCCATAGGTAAGGTCTTAACAGACGTCCAGGTAAAATTTTGGCAAAAATGAGATCGGAATTTTTGATCACCAAAAAATCCATGGACTATAGCACACCAAAATTGGCAAAATGGGGGTTTTACCTGTTCTAGGGCTCGTTTGACCTTTAAAATGGGTTGTTTTAGCCGTGCGGGTCAACGGCTCCATTTAACGGACGCCGAGGTAAAATTTTGGCAAAAATGAGGCCGAAATTTTGGATCACCAAATAATCCAAGGAATATAGCACACGAAAATGTGCAAAATGGGGTGTTTACCTCCTCCGAGGCACGTTTGACCTTGAAAAGGGTTGTTTGGGCCATGAGGGACAACTGGCTCCATAAGTAAGGTCTTAACAAACTTCCAGATAAATTTGGCAAAAATGCGGTCGAAATTTTGGATCACAAGAAATTAGTGGACTTTAGCACACAAAAATCGGTAAAATAGGGAGTTTACGTGCTCTAGGGCTCGTTTGACCTTGAAAATAGGACATTTTAGCCGTACGGACTAACTGGCTCTGTAGGTATGTTCTTATCGGATGTCCAGGTTAAGTATTGACTAAAATGATCACCAAAAAATTTATAGACTATATAGCACACGATAATTTGGAAAATGGGGGGTTTACTTGCTCTAAGCGTCTTTTGACCTTGAAAATGGGCTATTTCGGCCGTGAGGGCCAACTGTCTCCATAGGTAAGGTCTTAACAGATGTCCAGGTAAAATTTTGGAAAAAATGAGGCCAGAATTCTATATCACCAAAAAATTCATGGACTATAGGACAAGAAAATCGGCAAAATAGGGGGTTTACCAGCTCTTCAGTTCATTTGACCTTGAAAATGGACCATTTTGGCCGTGAGGGCCAACTGGTTTCTTAGGTAAGGTTTTAATGGATATCCTGTTAAAATTTAGGCAAATATTAGATCGGAATTCTGGATCACTAAAAAAGATGGTGAACTATAGCTCATGAAAATCGGTAAATAAGAGGGTTTACCTACTCTGGAGCTCATTTGAACTTGAAAATTGGATGTTTTGGCCATGACAGCCAAATGACTCCATAATTAAGGTCTTAACGGACGTCAAGGTAAAGTTTTAGAAAAAATGAGGTCGAAATTCTGGATCATCAAAATATCCATAGACTATTGCACACGAAAATCAGCAAAATAGCGGGTTTACCTGCTCTAGGGCTCGTTTGAACTTGAAAATGGGCCATTTAGGCCGTGAGGGCCAACTGGCTCCATAGGTAAGTTCATAACGGACGTCCAGTTAAAATTTCGGCAAAAATGAGGTCGGAATTTTGGATCACAAAAAATCTGTGGACTATAGCACAAGAATATCGGTAAAATGGGGGGTTTACCTGCTCTAGGGCACGTTTGAACTTGAAAATAGGTAGTTTTAGCTGTGAGAGGCAACTGGCTTCGTAGGTATGGTCTTAATGGACGCCCAGGCAAAATCTTGGTAAAAATGGTGTCAGAATTTCGGATCACCAAAAAATTCATGCACTATATAACATACGATAATTGGCAAAATGGAGGGTTTACCAGCTCCAGGCCTCTCTTGAGCTTTTAAATGGGCTGTTTTTTGGTAAGGGCCAACTGGCTCCATTGGTAAGGTCTTAACGGACGTCCAGGTAAATTTTTCTCAAAAATAAAGTCGAAATTCTAGATCACCAAAAAATCCGTGGACTATATCATACGAAAATTGGCAAAATAGGGGGTTTACATGCTCTAGGGCTCGTTTGACCTTGAAAATGAGTCATTTTGGCCATGAGGGCCAACTGGTTCCTTAGGTAAGGTCTTAACGGACATCCACTTAAAATTTTGGCAAAAATGAGGTCGGAATTCTGGATCACCAAAAAAGATGGTGAACCTTAGCACATGAAAATTGGTAATTGAGAGGGCTTACCTGCCTTGGAGCTCGATTGACATTGAAATTGGTCATTTTGGCCGTGACGGCCAACTGACTCTATAGTTAAGGTCTTAACGGACGTCTAGGTAAAAATTTGGCTAAAATGAGAACGGAATTTCAGACGACCAAAAAATATGGTGAATTATAGCACATGAAAATCATTAAAAGAGAGGGTTTACCTGATCTTAGGCTCCTTTTACCTTGGAAATTGGTCGTTTTGGTTGTGAGGGCCAACTGGCTCCATAGGTAAGGTCTTAACGGACGTCCAGGTAAAATTTTGGCAACAATGAGGTCGGAATTTTTTATCACCAAAAAATCCATGGACTATGTCACATGAAAATCAACAAAATGGGGGTTTCCCCTGTTCTAGGGCTCGTTTGACCTTTAAAATGGGCTATTTTAGCCATGTGGGTCAACTGGCTACACAGGTAAGGTCTTAACAGACGTCCAGGTAAAATTTAAGCAAAAATGAGGTCAGAATTTTGGATCACCAAATAATCCAAGAAATATAGCACACGAAAATTGGCAAAATGGCGGGTTTTACCTGCTCCGGGGCATGTTTGACTTTGAAAAAGGGTCATTTGGGCCATGAGGGACAACTGGCTCTATAGGTAAGGTCTTAACGGATTTTCAGTTGAAATTTGGGAAAAAAGAGGTCGAAATTTTGGATAACAAGAAATCAGTGGACTATAGCACACGAAAATCAGTAAAATAGGGGGCTTACCTGCTCTACGGCTCATTTGACCTTGAAAATGGGCTGTTTTAGCCGTTGGGCTAACTGGCTCCGTACGTATGGTCTTATCGAACGTCCAGGTAAAGTATTGGCTAAAATGACGTCGAAATTCTGAATCACCAAAAAATTTATGGACTATATAGCACACGATAATTGGCAAAATGGGGGTTTTACTTCCTCTAAGCCTCTTTAAACTTTGAAAATGGGCCATTTTGGCCGTGAGGGCCAATTGGCTCCATAGGCAAGGTCTTAATGGATGTCCAGGTAAAAGTTTGGCAAAAATGAGGCCAGAATTCAAGATCACCAAAAAATTCGTAGACTATAGGACACGAAAATCAGCAAAATAGGGGTTTACCAGCTGTAGGGTTCATTTTACCTTGAAAATGGGCCATTTTGGCCGTGAGGGCCAACTGGTTCGTTAGGTAAGGTCCTAATGGACATCCAGTTAAAATTTAGGAAAAAACTAGGTCGGAATTCTGAATCACCAAAAAAGATGGAGAACTGTAGCACATGAAAATCGCTAAATAAAAGGGCTTACCTGCTCTGGAGCTCTTTTGAACTTGAAAATTGGACGTTTTGGCCATGACAGCCAACTGACTTTATAATTAACGTCTTAACGGACGTCTAGGTAAAATTTTGGCAAAAATGAGATCGAAATTCTGGATCGCCAAAAAATATGGTGAACTATAGCACATGAAAATTGGTAAAAGAGGGGGTTTACCTGTTTTGGGGATAGTTTGACCTTGAAAATTGGTCATTTTAACCGTGAGGGCTAACTAGCTCCATAGGTACATGTCTTAACACACGTCCAGGTAAAATTTTGGCAAAAATAAGGTCGAAATTTTGAATCACAAAAAATCTATGGACTATAGCACAAGAATATCGATAAAATTAGGGGGTTTACCTGCTCAAGGGCACGTTTGACCCTGAAAATGGTTCGTTTTAACTGTGATAGGCAACTGGCTTCGTAGGTATGGTCTTAATGGACGTCCAGGTAAAATCTTGGCAAAAATGGTGTCAGCATTCTGTATCACCAAAAAATTCATTGACTATATAACATACGATAATTGGCAAACTGGAGGGTTTACCAGCTCCAGGCCTCTCTTGAGCTTTTAAATGGACTGTTTTGGCCGTAAAGGCCAATTAGTTCCATTGGTAAGATCTTAGCGGACGTCCAGGTAAAATTTTTCTCAAAACTGAAGTCGAAATTCTAGATCACCAAAAAATCCATGGACTATAGCACACAAAAATTGGCAAAATGGGGGGTTTACATGCCCTAGGGATCGTTTGACCTTGAAAATGGGCCAGTTTGGCCGTGAGGGCCAACTGGTTCCTTAGGTAAGGTCTTAACGGACATCTAGTTAAAAATTTGGCAAAAATGAGGTCGGAATTCTGGATCACCGAAAAAGATGGTGAACTTTAGCACATGAAAATTGGTAATTGAGAGGGCTTACCTTCCCTGGAGCTCGTTTGACATTGAAAATTGGTCATTTTGGCCGTGACGGCAAACTGACTCCATAGTTAAGGTCTTAATGGACGTCCAGGTAAAATTTTCGCTAAAATGAGAACAAAATTCCAGACCACCAAAAAATATGGTGAATTATAGCACATGAAAATCGTTAAAAGAAGGGGTTTACCGAATCTGGGTCTCATTTTACATTGAAAATTGGTCGTTTTGGTCGTGAGGGCCAACTGGCTCCATAGGTAAGGTCATAACGGACGTCCAGGTAAATTTTTGGAAAAAATGAGGTCGGAATTTTTTATCACCAAAAAATCCATAGACTATATCACATGAAAATTGGTAAAATAGGGGGATCACCTATTCTAGGGCTCGTTTGACCTTTAAAATGGGTTGTTTTAGCCATGCTGGTCAACTGGCTCCTTAGGTAAGGTCTTAACGGACGACCAGATAAAATTTTAGCAAAAATGAGGTCAGAATTTTGGATCACCAAATGATCCGAGAAATATAGCACACTAAAATCAGCAAAATGGCAGGTTTACCTGCTCCGGTGTACGTTTGACCTTGATAAAGGGTTGTTTGGGCCATGAGGGACAACTGGCTCTATAGGTAAGGTCTTGACTGATTTCTCGTTAAAATTTGGCAAAATCGAGGTTGAAATTTTGGATCACAAGAAATCAGTGGACTATAGCACACGAATATCAGTAAAATAGGGGGTTTACCCTTTCTGAGGGCTCGTTTGACCTTGAAAATGGGCCATTTTGGCCGTTGGGCTAACTGGCTCCATAGGAATGGTCTTATCGGACGTCCAGGTAAAGTATTGGCTAAAATGATGTCGGAATTCTGAATCACCAAAAAATTTATGGACTATATAGCACACAATAATTGGCAAAATTGGGGTTTTACTTCCTCTAAGCCTCTTTAGACCTTGAAAATGGGTCATTTTGGCCGTGAGGGCCAACTGGCTCCATAGGCAAGGTCTTAATGGATGTTCAGGTAAAATTTTGGCAAAAATCAGGCCATAATTCTAGATCACCAAAAAATTCATGGACTATGGACACGAGAATCAGCAAAATAGGGGGTTTACCAGCTCTAGGGTTCATTTGACCTTGGAAATGGGCCATTTTGGCCGTGAGGGCCAACTGGTTCCTTATGTAAGGTCTTAATGGATATCCTGTTAAAATTTAGGCAAATATTAGATCGGAATTCTGGATCACTAAAAAAGATGGTGAACTATAGCTCATGAAAATCGGTAAATAAGAGGGTTTACCTACTCTGGAGCTCGTTTGAACTTGAAAATTGGATGTTTTGGCCATGACAGCCAAATGACTCCATAATTAAGGTCTTAACGGACGTCCAGGTAAAATTTTAGAAAAAATGAGGTCGAAATTCTAGATCATCAAAATATCCATAGACTATTGCACACGAAAATCAGCAAAATAGAGAGTTTGCCTGCTCTAGGGCTCGTTTGAACTTGAAAATGGGCCATTTTGGCCGTGAGGGTCAACTGGCTCCATAGGTAAGTTCATAACGGACGTCCAGTTAAAATTTCGGCAAAAATGAGGTCGGAATTTTGGATCACAAAAAATCTGTGGACTATAGCAAAAGAATATCGGTAAAATGGGGGGTTTACCTGCTCTAGGGCACGTTTGAACTTGGAAATGGGTAGTTTTAGCTGTGAGAGGCAACTGGCTTCATAGGTATGGTCTTAATGGATGCCCAGTGTCGAATTTCGGATCACCAAAAAATTCATGCACTATATAACATACGATAATTGGCAAAATGGAGGGTTTACCAGCTCCCAGGCCTCTCTTGAGCTTTTAAATGGGCTGTTTTGGCTGTAAGGGCCAACTGGCTCCATTGGTAAGGTCTTAACGGATGTCCAGGTAAATTTTTCTCAAAAATAAAATCGAAATTCTGGATCACCAAAAAATCCGTGGACTATATCATACAAAAATTGGCAAAATAGGGGCTTTACATGTTCTAGGGCTCGTTTGACCTTGAAAATGAGTCATTTTGGCCATGAGGGCCAACTGGTTCCTTAGGTAAGGTCTTCACGGACATCCAGTTAAAATTTTGGCAAAAATGAGGTCGGAATTCTGGATCACCAAAAAAGATGGTGAACCTTAGCACATGAAAATTGGTAATTGAGAGGGCTTACCTGCCCTGGAGCTCGATTGACATTGAAAATTGGTCATTTTGGCCGTGACGGCCAACTGACTCCATAGTTAAGGTCTTAACGGACGTCCAGGTAAAATTTTGGCTAAAATGAGAACGGAATTTCAGACCACCAAAAAATATGGTGAATTATAGCACATGAAAATCATTAAAAGAGGGGGTTTACCTGATCTTGGGCTCCTTTTACCTTGGAAATTGGTCGTTTTGGTTGTGAGGGCCAACTGGCTCCATAGGTAAGGTCTTAACGGACGTCCAGGTAAAATTTTGGCGGGGCATGTTTGACTTTGAAAAAGGGTCATTTGGGCCATGAGGGACAACTGGCTCTATAGGTAAGGTCTTAACGAATTTCCAGTTAAAATTTGGGAAAAAAGAGGTCGAAATTTTGGATAACAAGAAATCAGTGGACTATAGCACACAAAAATCAGTAAAATAGGGGGCTTACCTGCTCTAGGGCTCGTTTGACCTTGAAAATGGGCCGTTTTAGCCGTTGGGCTAACTGGCTCCGTACGTATGGTCTTATCGAACATCCAGGTAAAGTATTGGCTAAAATGACGTCGAAATTCTGAATCACCAAAAAATTTATGGACTATATAGCACACGATAATTGGCAAAATGGGGGTTTTACTTCCTCTAAGCCTCTTTAGACTTTGAAAATGGGCCATTTTGGCCGTGAGGGCCAATTGGCTCCATAGGCAAGGTCTTAATGGATGTCCGAGTAAACGTTTGGCAAAAATGAGGCCAGAATTCAAGATCACCAAAAAATTCGTAGACTATAGGACACGAAAATCAGCAAAATAGGGGTTTACCAGCTGTAGGGTTCATTTTACCTTGAAAATGGGCCATTTTGGCCGTGAGGGCCAACTGGTTCGTTAGGTAAGGTCTTAATGGACATCCAGTTAAAATTTAGGAAAAAATTAGGTCGGAATTCTGTATCACCAAAAAAGGTGGAGAACTGTAGCACATGAAAATCGCTAAATAAGAGGGTTTACCTGCTCTGGAACTCGTTTGAACTTGAAAATTGGACGTTTTGGCCATGACAGCCAACTGACTTTATAATTAACGTCTTAACGGACGTCTAGGTAAAATTTTGGCAAAAATGAGATCGAAATTCTGGATCGCCAAAAAATATGGTGAACTATAGCACATGAAAATTGGTAAAAGAGGGGGTTTACCTGTTTTGGGGATAGTTTGACCTTGAAAATTGGTCATTTTGGCCGTGAGGGCTAACTAGCTCCATAGGTAAATGTCTTAACACACGTCCAGGTAAAATTTTGGCAAAAATAAGGTTGAAATTTTGAATCACAAAAACTCTATGGACTATAGCACAAGAATATCGATAAAATTGGGGGGTTTACCTGCTCAAGGGCACGTTTGACCCTGAAAATGGTTCGTTTTAGCTATGATAGGCAACTGGCTTCGTAGGTATGGTCTTAATGGACGTCCAGGTAAAATCTTGGCAAAAATGGTGTCAGCATTCTGTATCACCAAAAAATTCATTGACTATATAACATACGATAATTGGCAAACTGGAGGGTTTACCAGCTCCAGGCCTCTCTTGAGCTTTTAAATGGACTGTTTTGGCCGTAAAGGCCAATTAGTTCCATTGGTAAGATCTTAGCGGACGTCCAGGTAAAATTTTTCTCAAAACTGAAGTCAAAATTCTAGATCACCAAAAATCCATGGACTATAGCACACAACAATTGGCAAAATGGGGGGTTTACATGCTCTAGGGATCGTTTGACCTTGAAAATGGGCCAGTTTGGCCGTGAGGGCCAACTGGTTCCTTAGGTAAGGTCTTAACGGACATCTAGTTAAAAATTTGGCAAAAATGAGGTCGGAATTCTGGATCACCAAAAAAGATGGTGAACTTTAGCACATGAAAATTGGTAATTGAGAGGGCTTACCTGCCCTGGAGCTCGTTTGACATTGAAAATTGGTCATTTTGGCCGTGACGGCAAACTGACTCCATAGTTAAGGTCTTAACGGACGTCCAGGTAAAATTTTAGCTAAAATGAGAACAAAATTCCAGACCACCAAAAAATATGGTGAATTATAGCACATGAAAATCATTAGAAGAGGGGGTTTACCTGATCTTGGGCTCCTTTTACCTTGGAAATTGGTCGTTTTGGTTGTGAGGGCCAACTGGCTCCATAGGTAAGGTCTTAACGGACGTCCAGGTAAAATTTTGGCAACAATGAGGTCGGAATTTTTTATCATCAAAAAATCCATGGACTATATCACATGAAAATTGGTAAAATAGGGGGATCACCTGTTCTAGGGCTCCTTTGACCTTTAAAATGGGTTGTTTTAGCCATGCTGGTCAACTGGCTCCATAGGTAAGGTCTTAACGGATGACCAGATAAAATTTTAGCAAAAATGAGGTCAGAATTTTGGATCACCAAATGATCCGAGAAATATAGCACACTAAAATCGGCAAAATGGCGGGTTTACCTGCTCTGGTGTACGTTTGACCTTGATAAAGGGTTGTTTGGGCCATGAGGGACAACTGGCTCTATAGGTAAGGTCTTAACTGATTTCTCGTTAAAATTTGGCAAAATCGAGGTTAAAATTTTGGATCACAAGAAATAAGTGGACTATAGCACACGAAAATCAGTAAAATAGGGGGTTTACCTGCTCTAGGGCTCATTTGACCTTGAAAATGGGCCATTTTGGCCGTTGGGCTAACTGGCTCCATAGGAATGGTCTTATCGGACGTCCAGGTAAAGTATTGGCTAAAATGATGTCGGAATTCTGAATCACCAAAAAATTTATGGACTATATAGCACACAATAATTGGCAAAATGGGGGTTTTACTTCCTCTAAGCCTCTTTAGTTGAAAATGGGCCATTTTGGCCGTGAGGGCCAACTGGCTCCATAGGCAAGGTCTTAATGGATGTCCAGGTAAAATTTTGGCAAAAATCAGGCCATAATTCTAGATCACCAAAAAATTCATGGACTATGGACACGAGAATCAGCAAAATAGGGGGTTTACCAGCTCTAGGGTTCATTTGACCTTGAAAATGGGCCATTTTGGCCGTGAGGGCCAACTGGTTCGTTAGGTAAGGTCTTAATGGACATCCACTTAAAATTTAGGAAAAAAATAGGTCGGAATTCCGGATTACCAAAAATGATGGTGAACTATGGCACATGAAAATCGGTAAATAAGAGGGTTTACCTGCTCTGGAGCTCGTTTGAACTTGAAAATTGGACGTTTTGGCCGTGACAGCCAACTGACTTTATAATTAATGTCTTAACGGACGTCCAGGTAAAATGTTGGCAAAAATGAGATCGAAATTTTGGATCGCCAAAAAATATGGTGAACTATAGAACATGAAAATTGGTAAAATAGGGGGTTTACCTGTTTTGGGGATAGTTTGACCTTGAAAATTGGTCATTTTGTCCATGAAGGCCAACTAGCTCCATAGATAATGTCTTAACGCACGTCCAGGTAAAATTTTGGCAAAATTGAGGTCGGAATTCTGGATCACCAAAAAATTTCAGGGACTATAGCACACGAAAATCGGCAAAATGGGGGGTTTACTTGTTCTAGGGCTTGTTTGACTTTGAAAATGTGTGGTTTTAGTCGTCGGGTTCGACTGGCTTTGTAGGTAACGTCTTAACAAATGTGCAGGTAAAATTTTGGAAAAAATAAGGTCAAAATTCTGGATCAGCAAAAAATCCGTGGACTATAGCACACAAAAATTGGAAAAATGGGGGGTTTACCTGCTCTAGGCCTCACTTGACCTTGAAAATGAGTCGTTTTGGCCGTGCGGGCCAATTGGAAACATATATAAGGTCTTATAGGACGTCCAGCTAAAATTTGGACAAAAATGAAGTCGCAATTTCGAATCACCAAAAAATTCATGGACTACAAAGACACGAAAATTGGCAAAATGGGGGTAAACCCGCTCTAGGGTTCGTTTGACTTTCAAAATGGGCCGTTTTGGCCGTGAGGGCCAACTGGAAACATATCTAAGGTCTTAAAGGATGTCCAGTTAAAATTTTGGCAAAAATGAAGTCAGAATTTTGGATCACCCAAAAATCTTTGGTCTATAGCACACGAAAATTGACAAAATTGGGGGTTTACCCTTTCTAAGACTCATTTGACCTTGAAAATGGGTCATTTTGGTCATGAGGGACAACTGGCTTCATAGGTAAGCTCTTAAAGGATGTCCAGGTAAAATTTTTATAAAACTTGAGGTCGGTATTTCGGATCACCAAAAAGTAAATTGACTATAGCACACGAAAAACTGTAAATTGAGCGGTTTACCTGCTCTAGGGATCGTTTAACTTTGAAAATGGATTGATTTAGCCCTGCGAGTCAACTAGCTCCATAGGTAAGGTCTTAACGGACGTCTAAGTAAAATATTTGCATAAATAAGGTCGGAATTTTGGATCACCAAAAAATTCATTGACATAGCACACGAAAATCAATAAAATGGGGGTTTTACTGCTCTAGGCCTCTTTTGACTTTGAAAATAAGTCGTTTTGGCCCTAAGGGACTACTGGCTCCGTAGGTAAGGTCTTAAGGGATATCCAGGTAAAATTTTGGCAAAAATGCCGTCAGAATTTTGAATCACCAAAAAATTCATGTACTATAGCACACGAAAATTGGCAAAATGGGGGTTTCCCTGCTCTCGGTCCGTTTTGACCTAGAAAATGGGCCCTTTTTGCCGTGAGGGCCAACTGGCTCCATAGGTAAGGTCTTAACAGACGTCCAGGTAAAATTTTGCTAAAATTGAAGTCGGAGTTTTAGATCACCAAAAAATTCATAGACTATAGCACACGAAAATTGGTAAAATGGGGAGTTTATCTGCTCTGGGGCTCGTTTGACCTTGAAAATGGGCCGTTTTGATAGTTAGGGCCAACTGGCTCCATCTGTAAGGTCTTAACGAACGTCCAGGTGAAGTTTTGGAAAAAATGAGGTCGGAATTCTGGATCACCAAAATATTCATAGACTATAGCATACGAAAATCTACAAAATAGGGGGTTTACATGCTCTAGGCCTCTTTTGACCTTGAAAATGGGTCGTTTTGGCCGTGAGGGCCAACTAGCTCAATAGGTAAGGTCTTAATGGACGTCCAAGTTAAATTTTGCCAAAAATGAGGTCAAAATTTTGGATCACCAAAAAATTCATTGACTATAGCACACGAAAATTGGCAAAATGGGGTGTTTATCTGCTCTAAGTCTCTTTTGACTTTGAAAATAGGACATTTTGGCCGTGAGGGCCGCCTGGCTCCGTAGCTATGGTCTTAAGGGACGTCCAGGTAAAATTTTGGCAAAAATGAGGTTCGAATTCCGGATCACCAAAAAATTCATACACTATAGCACATGAAAATTGATAAAATTGAGGGTGTACCTACTCTAGGGCTTGTTTGACCTTGAAAATGCATTGTTTTCACAGTGCAGGCCAACTGACTCCTGAGGTAACGTCTTAACGAAAGTCTAGGTAAAATTTTGGCAAAAATGAGGTTGGAATTTTGGATCACCAAAAAATTCATGGACTGTAGCACACGGAAATCGGCAAAATGGTTGGTCTACCTGCTCTTGGCCTCATTTGACCTTGAAAATGGACCATTTTGGCCATGAGGGCCAACTGGCTCCAGAGGTAAGGTCTTAATAGATGTCAACGTAAATTTTTCTAAAAATGAAGTTGGAATTTTGAATAACCAAAAAATTTGTGGACTATAGGTCACGAAAATCGGCAAAATGGGTGGTTTACCTACTCTGGGGCTCGTTTGTCCATTAAAATGGACCGTTTTAGCCATGCAGGCCAACTGGCTCCGTAGTTAAGGTCGTAACGGACATCCAGATTAAATTTTAGCATAAATGAGGTCAGAATTCTTAATCAACAAAAAATTCAAGGATTATAGCACACGAAAATTGACAAAACTGGGGATTTACATGCTCTAGGCCTCTTTTGACCTTGAAAATTGGTCGTTTTGGCCGTGAGCACCAACTGGCTCCATAGGTAAGGTCTTAATGGATGTTCAGGTAAAATTTTAGCAAAAATGAAGTTGGAATTCTGGATCACCAAAAAATTCATGGACTATAGCATACGAAAATCGGCAAAATGGGGGGTTTACTTGCTATAGGGCTTATTTAACCTTGAAAATGGGCCATTTTAGCCGTACGGTCCAAATGACTCCATAGGTAACATGTTGACTGACATCCAGGTAAACTTTTGGCAAAAGTGAGGTCGGAATACTAGATCACCAAAAAATTCGTGGACTATAGCACACAAAAATTAACAAAATGGGGGGTTTACCTGCTCTAAGGCTCGTTTGACCTTGAGAATTAGTCGTTTTGGCCGTGAGGGATAACTTGCTCTGTAGGTATGGTCTTAACAGACATCCAGTTAAAATTTGGCAAAAATGAGGTCAGAATTTTGGATCACAAAAATACTGTGGACTGTAGCACACAAAAATTGGTAAAATGGGGGGTTTACCTGCTCTAGGGCTCGTTTGACCTTAAAATGGGCCGTTTTAGACATGCGGGCTAACTGGCTCCGTAGGTATGGTCTTAAGGGACGTCCAGGTAAAATCTTTTTTAAAATGAAGTCTGAATTCCAGATCACGAAAAAATTCATGGACTATATAGCACACGATAATTGACAAAATGGGGGTTTACCTGCTGTAAGACTCTTTTGAGCTTGAAAATGGGTCGTTTTGGCTGTGAGGGCCAACTAGCTCCATAGGTAAGGTCTTAACGGACGTCCAGGTAAAAGTTTGGCAAAAATGAGGTCGAAATTCTAGATCACCAAAAAATTTATGGACTATAGCACACGAAAATTGGTAAAATTGGGGGTTCACCTACTCTGGGGATCGTTTGTCCATTAAAATGGACCGTTTTAGCCGTGCAGGCCAACTGGCTCTGTAGTTAAGGTCGTAACGGACATCCAGGTTAAATTTTGGCATAAATGAGGTCAGAATTTTGGATTACAAGAAATCCGTGAACTATAGCACACGATAATTGGCAAAATGTGAGAGGCAACTGGCTTCGTAGGTATGGTCTTAATTGACGTCCAGGTAAAATGTTAGCAAAAATGGTGTCAGCATTCTGTATCACCAAAAAATTCATTGACTGTATAACATACGATAATTGGCAAACTGGAGGGTTTACCAGCTCCAGGCCTCTCTTGAGCTTTTAAATGGGCTGTTTTGGCCGTAAAGGCCAATTGGTTCCATTGGTAAGGTCTTAGCGGACGTCCAGGTAAAATTTTTCTCAAAAATGAAGTCAAAATTCTAGATCACCAAAAAATCCATGGACTATAGCACACAAAAATTGGCAAAATTGGGGGTTTACATGCTCTAGGGATCGTTTGACCTTGAAAATGGGCCAGTTTGGCCGTGAGGGCCAAGTGGTTCTTTAGGTAAGGTCTTAACGGACATCTAGTTAAAAATTTGGTAAAAATAAGGTCGGAATTCTGGATCACCAAAAAAGATGGTGAACTTTAGCACATGAAAATTGGTAATTGAGAGGGCTTACCTGCCCTGGAGTTCGTTTGACATTGAAAATTGGTCATTTTGGCCGTGACGGCCAACTGACTCCATAGTTAAGGTCTTAACGGACGTCCATGTAAAATTTTGGCTAAAATGAGAACGAAATTCCAGACCACCAAAAAATATGGTGAATTATAGCACATGAAAATCGTTAAAAGAAGGGGTTTACCGGATCTGGGTCTCATTTTACCTTGAAAATTGGTCATTTTGGTCATGAGGGACAACTGGCTCCATAGGTAAGGTCTTAACGGACGTCCAGGTAAAATTTTGGCAACAATGAGGTCGAAATTTTTTATCATCAAAAAATCCATGGACTATATCACATGAAAATTGGTAAAATAGGGGGATCACCTGTTCTAGGGCTCGTTTGACCTTTAAAATGGGTTGTTTTAGCCATGCTGGTCAACTGGCTCCATAGGTAAGGTCTTAACGGACGACCAGATAAAATTTTAGCAAAAATGAGGTCAGAATTTTGGATCACCAAATGATCCGAGAAATATAGCACACTAAAATCGACAAAATGGCGGGTTTACCTGCTCCGGTGTACGTTTGACCTTGATAAAGGGTTGTTTGGGCCATGAGGGACAACTAGCTCTATAGGTAAGGTCTTAACTGATTTCTCGTTAAAATTTGGCAAAATCGAGGTTGAAATTTTGGATCACAAGAAATCAGTGGACTATAGCACACGAAAATCAGTAAAATAGGGGGTTTACCTGCTCTAGGGCGCGTTTGACCTTGAAAATGGGCCATTTTGGCCGTTGGGCTAACTGGCTCCATAGGAATGGTCTTATCGGACGTCCAGGTAAAGTATTGGCTAAAATGATGTCGGAATTCTGAATCACCAAAAAATTTATGGACTATATAGCACACAATAATTGGCAAAATGGGGTTTTACTTCCTCTAAGCCTCTTTAGACCTTGAAAATGGGCCATTTTGGCCGTGAGGGCCAACTGGCTCCATAGGCAAGGTCTTAATGGATGTCCAGGTAAAATTTTGGCAAAAATCAGGCCATAATTCTAGATCACCAAAAAATTCATGGACTATGGACACGAGAATCAGTAAAATAGGGGGTTTACCAGCTCTAGGGTTCATTTGACCTTGAAAATGGGCCATTTTGGCCGTGAGGGCCAACTAGTTCGTTAGGTAAGGTCTTAATGGACATCCACTTAAAATTTAGGAAAAAAATAGGTCGGAATTCCAGATTACCAAAAATGATGGTGAACTATGGCACATGAAAATCGGTAAATAAGAGGGTTTACCTGCTCTGGAGCTCGTTTGAACTTGAAAATTGGACGTTTTGGCCATGACAGCCAACTGACTTTATAATTAAGGTCTTAACAAATGTCCGGGTAAAATTTTTACAAAAATCAGATCAAAATTTTGGATCGACTATAGCACATGAAAATCGATAAAAGAGGGGGTTTACCTGTTTTGGGGATCGTTTGACCTTTAAAATTAGTCATTTTGGCCGTGAGGGCCAACTGGCTCCATAGGTAAGGTCTTAACGCACGTGTAGGTAAAATTTTGGCAAAAATTAGGTCGAAATTCTGGATCACCAAAAAATCCATGCACTATAGCACACTAAAATTGGTAAAATGGGGGGGTTTACCTGTTCTAGTGCTCATTTGACCTTGAAAATGTGTTGTTTTAGTCGTCTGATTCTATTGGCTCCGCAGGTAACGTCTTAATGGATGTGCAGGTAAAATTTTGGAAAAAATGAGGTCGAAATTCTAGATCAGCAAAAAATCCATGGAATATAGCACACGAAAATCGACAAAATGGGGGGTTTACCTTCTCTAGGCCACTTTTGACCTTGAAAATCAGACATTTTGGCCGTGAGGGCTAACTGGAAACATATATAAGGTCTTAAAGGACGTCCAGCTAAAATTTGAACAAAAATGAAGTCAAAATTTCAAATCACCAATAAATTCATAGACTATAACACACGAAAATTGGCAAAATGGGGGGTAAACCTATTCTAGGGTTCTTTTGTCCTTTAAAATGGGCCGTTTTGGCTGTGAGGGCCAACTAGAAACATAGCTAAGGTCTTAAAGGACGTCTAGTTAAATTTTTGGCAACAATGAAGTCAAAATTTTGGATCACCCAAAAATCTGTGGACTATAGCACACGAAAATTGACAAAATTGGGGGTTTACCCTATCTAGGACTCGTTTGACGTTGAAAATGGGTCGTTTTGGCCATGAGGGACAACTGGTTTCATAGGTAACGTCTTAAAGGATATCCAGGTAAAATTTTGGCAAAAATGAGGTCGGAATTTTGAATCACCAAAAAAATCTATGGACTATAGCACACGAAAAATTACAAAATGAGCGGTTTACCTACTCTAGGGATCGTTTGACTTTGAAAATGGATTGTTTTAGCCATGCGAGTCAACTAGCTCCATAGGTAAGGTCTTAACGGACGTCCAGGTAAAATCTTGCAAAAATAAGGTCGAAATTCTGGATCACCAAAAAATTCATTTCACACGAAAATCGACAAAATGGGGGGTTTACTACTCTAGGCCTCTATTGACTTTGAAAATGAGTCGTTTTGGCCGTGAGGGCCTATTGGCTCCGTAGCTAAGGTATTAAGGGACGTGCAGATAAAATTTTGGCAAAAATACGATCGAAATTCCAAATCACCAAAATATTCATGGACTATAGCATACGAAAATGATAAAATGGGGGGTTTACATGCTCTAGGCATCTTTTGACCTTTAAAATGGGTTGTTTTGGCCGTGAGGGCCAACTGGCTCCATAGGTAAGGTCTTAACAGATGTCCAGGTAAAATTTTCAAAAAAATGTGCTCAAAATTTTTGATCAACAAAAAAGATGGTTAACTATAGCACATGAAAGTCGGCAAAATGGGGGGTTTACCTGCTCTATGGCTCATTTAACCTTGAAAATGGGCCGTTTTAGTCGTGCGGTCCAACTGGATCAATAGGTAATATTTTAACGGATGTCCAGGTAAACTTTTGGCAAAAATGAGGTCAGAATTTCGGATCACCAAAAAATTCATGGACTATAACATGCGAAAATTGGCAAAATGGGGGTTTTACCTACTCTAGGGCTCGTTTGAAATTGAAAATGGGTCGTTTTCGCTGTGCGGGCCAACTGGCTCCTTAGGTAAGGTCTTAACAAACGTCAAAGTAAAATTTTAGCAAAAATGAGTTACAATTTTTGGATCACCAAAAAATTCATGGACTATAGCACACGAAAATTAGCAAAATGGGGGGTTTACCTACTCTAGGGCTCGTTTGACCTTGAAAATGGGTCGTTTTAGCCTTGCGGGCCAACTGGTTTTGTAGATAAGGTCTTAACGGACGTCCAGGTAAAATTTTTGCAAAATTTAGGTCGAAATTTCGGATCAATAAAAAATTTAAGGACTTTAGCACATGAAAATCGGTAAAATTGAGGGTTTACCTAGGCCTCATTTGACCTTGAAAATGGGCCGATTTGGCCGTGAGGGCCAATTGGTTCCTTAGGTAAGTCTCTTAACGGACTTCCAGTTAAAATTTTGGCAAAAATGAGGTCGGAATTCTGGATCACCAAAAAAGATGGTGAACTTTAGCACACGAAAATTGGTAATTGAGAGGGTTTACCTGCCCTGGAGCTCGTTTGACCTTGAAAATTGGTCATTTTTGCCGTGACGGCCAACTGACTCCATAGTTAAGGTCTTAACGGACGTCCAGGTAAGATTTTGGCTAAAATGAGAATGGTATTTCGGATCACCAAAAAATATGGTGAATTATAGCACATGAAAATCGTTAAAAGATGGGGTTTACCTGATCTGGGACTCATTTTACCTTGAAAATTGGTCGTTTTGGTCGTGAGGGACAACTGACTCCATAGGTAAGGTCTTAACGGACGTCCAGGTAAAATTTTGGCAAAAATGAGATCGGAATTTTTGATCACCAAAAAATCCATGGACTATAGCACACCAAAATTGGCAAAATGGGGGTTTTACCTGTTCTAGGGCTCGTTTGACCTTTAAAATGGGTTGTTTTAGCCGTGCGGGTCAACTGGCTCCATTTAACGGACGCCGAGGTAAAATTTTGGCAAAAATGAGGCCGAAATTTTGGATCACCAAATAATCCAAGGAATATAGCACACGAAAATGTGCAAAATGGGGTGTTTACCTCCTCCGAGGCACGTTTGACCTTGAAAAAGGGTTGTTTGGGCCATGAGGGACAACTGGCTCCATAAGTAAGGTCTTAACAAACTTCCAGATAAATTTGGCAAAAATGCGGTCGAAATTTTGGATCACAAGAAATTAGTGGACTTTAGCACACAAAAATCGGTAAAATAGGGAGTTTACCTGCTCTAGGGCTCGTTTGACCTTGAAAATAGGACATTTTAGCCGTACGGACTAACTGGCTCCGTAGGTATGTTCTTATCGGATGTCCAGGTTAAGTATTGACTAAAATGATCACCAAAAAATTTATAGACAATATAGCACACGATAATTTGGAAAATGGGGGGTTTACTTGCTCTAAGCGTCTTTTGACCTTGAAAATGGGCTATTTCGGCCATGAGGGCCAACTGTCTCCATAGGTAAGGTCTTAACAGATGTCCAGGTAAAATTTTGGAAAAAATGAGGCCAAAATTCTATATCACCGAAAAATTCATGGACTATAGGACAAGAAAATCGGCAAAATAGGGGGTTTACCAGCTCTTCGGTTTATTTGACCTTGAAAATGGGCCATTTTGGCCGTGAGGGCCAACTGGTTCCTTAGGTAAGGTCTTAATGGATATCCTGTTAAAATTTAGGAAAATATTAGATCGGAATTCTGGATCACTAAAAAAGATGGTGAACTATAGCTCATGAAAATCGGTAAATAAGAGGGTTTACCTACTCTGGAGCTCGTTTAAACTTGAAAATTGGATGTTTTGGCCATGACAGCCAAATGACTCCATAATTAAGGTCTTAACGGATGTCCAGGTAAAATTTTCGAAAAAATGAGGTCGAAATTCTGGATCATCAAAATATCCATAGACTATTGCACACGAAAATCAGCAAAATAGCGGGTTTACCTGCTCTAGGGCTCGTTTGAACTTGAAAATGGGCCATTTTGGCCGTGAGGGCCAACTGGCTCCATAGGTAAGTTCATAACGGACGTCCAGTTAAAATTTCGGCAAAAATGAGGTCGGAATTTTGGATCACAAAAAATCTGTGGACTATAGCAAAAGAATATCGGTAAATTGAGGGGTTTACCTGCTCTAGGGCACGTTTGAACTTGGAAATGGGTAGTTTTAGCTGTGAGAGGCAACTGGCTTCATTGGTATGGTCTTAATGGACGCCCAGGTAAAATCTTGGTAAAAATGGTGTCAGAATTTCGGATCACCAAAAAATTCATGCACTATATAACATACGATAATTGGCAAAATGGAGGGTTTACCAGCTCCAGGCCTCTCTTGAGCTTTTAAATGGGCTGTTTTGGCTGTAAGGGCCAACTGGCTCCATTGGTAAGGTCTTAACGGATGTCCAGGTAAATTTTTCTCAAAAATAAAGTCGAAATTCTAGATCACCAAAAAATCCGTGGACTATATCATACGAAAATTGGCAAAATAAGGGCTTTACATGCTCTAGGGCTCGTTTGACCTTGAAAATGAATCATTTTGGCCATGAGGGCCAACTGGTTCCTTAGGTAAGGCCTTCACGGACATCCAGTTAAAATTTTGGCAAAAATGAGGTTGGAATTCTGGATCACCAAAAAAGATGGTGAACCTTAGCACATGAAAATTGGTAATTGAGAGGGCTTACCTGCCCTGGAGCTCGATTGACATTGAAAATTGGTCATTTTGGCCGTGACGGCCAACTGACTCCATAGTTAAGGTCTTAACGGACGTCTAGGTAAAATTTTGGCTAAAATGAGAACGGAATTTCAGACCACCAAAAAATATGGTGAATTATAGCACATGAAAATCATTAAAAGAGGGGGTTTACCTGATCTTGGGCTCCTTTTACCTTGGAAATTGGTCGTTTTGGTTGTGAGGGCCAACTGGCTCCATAGGTAAGGTCTTAACGGACGTCCAGGTAAAATTTTGGCAACAATGAGGTCGGAATTTTTTATCACCAAAAAATCCATGGACTATGTCACATGAAAATCAACAAAATAGGGGGTTCACCTGTTCTAGGGCTCGTTTGACCTTTAAAATGGGCTATTTTAGCCATGCGGGTCAACTGGCTCCACAGGTAAGGTCTTAACAGACGTCCAGGTAAAATTTAAGCAAAAATGAGGTCAGAATTTTGGATCACCAAATAATCCAAGAAATATAGCACACGAAAATTGGCAAAATGGCAGGTTTACCTGCTCCGGGGCATGTTTGACTTTGAAAAAGGGTCATTTGGGCCATGAGGGACAACTGGCTCTATAGGTAAGGTCTTAACGGATTTCCAGTTAAAATTTGGGAAAAAAGAGGTCGAAATTTTGGATAACAATAAATCAGTGGACTATAGCACACGAAAATCAGTAAAATAGGGGGCTTACCTGCTCTAGGGCTCGTTTGACCTTGAAAATGGGCCGTTTTAGCCGTTGGGCTAACTGGCTCCGTACGTATGGTCTTATCGAACATCCAGGTAAAGTATTGGCTAAAATGACATTGAAATTCTGAATCACCAAAAAATTTATGGACTATATAGCACACGATAATTGGCAAAATGGGGGTTTTACTTCCTCTAAGCCTCTTTAGACTTTGAAAATGGGCCATTTTGGCCGTGAGGGCCAATTGGCTCCATAGGCAAGGTCTTAATGGATGTCCAGGTAAACGTTTGGCAAAAATGAGGCCAGAATTCAAGATCACCAAAAAATTCGTAGACTATAGGACACGAAGATCTGCAAAATAGGGGTTTACCAGCTGTAGGGTTCATTTTAACTTGAAAATGGGCCATTTTGGCCGTGAGGGCCAACTGGTTCGTTAGGTAAGGTCTTAATGGACATCCACTTAAAATTTAGGAAAAAATTAGGTCGGAATTCTGAATCACCAAAAAAGATGGAGAACTGTAGCACATGAAAATCGCTAAATAAGAGGGTTTACCTGCTCTGGAGCTCGTTTGAACTTGAAAATTGGACGTTTTGGCCATGACAGCCAACTGACTTTATAATTAACGTCTTAACGGATGTCTAGGTAAAATTTTGGCAAAAATGAGATCGAAATTCTGGATCTCCAAAAATATGGTGAACTATAGCACATGAAAATTGGTAAAAGAGGGGGTTTACCTGTTTTGGGGATAGTTTGACCTTGAAAATTGGTCATTTTGGCCGTGAGGGCTAACTAGCTCCATAGGTAAATGTCTTAACACACGTCCAGGTAAAGTTTTGGAAAAAATAAGGTTGAAATTTTGAATCACAAAAAATCTATGTACTATAGCACAAGAATATCGATAAAATTGGGGGGTTTACCTGCTCAAGGGCACGTTTGACCCTGAAAATGGTTCGTTTTAGCTGTGATAGGCAACTGGCTTCGTAGGTATGGTCTTAATGGACGTCCAGGTAAAATCTTGGAAAAAATGGTGTCAGCATTTTGTATCACCAAAAAATTCATTGACTATATAACATATGATAATTGGCAAACTGGAGGGTTTACCAGCTCCAGGCCTCTCTTGAGCTTTTAAATGGACTGTTTTGGCCATAAAGGCCAATTAGTTCCATTGGTAAGGTCTTAGCGGACGTCCAGGTAAAATTTTTCTCAAAACTGAAGTCAAAATTCTAGATCACCAAAAAATCCATGGACTATAGCACACAAAAATTGGCAAAATGGGGGGTTTACATGCTCTAGGGATCGTTTGACCTTGAAAATGGGCCAGTTTGGCCGTGAGGGCCAACTGGTTCCTTAGGTAAGGTCTTAACGGACATCTAGTTAAAAATGGCAAAAATGAGGTCGGAATTCTGGATCACCAAAAGAGATGGTGAACTTTAGCACATGAAAATTGGTAATTGAGAGGGCTTACCTTCCCTGGAGCTCGTATGACATTGAAAATTGGTCATTTTGGCCGTGACGGCAAACTGACTCCATAGTTAAGGTCTTAATGGACGTCCAGGTAAAATTTTAGCTAAAATGAGAACAAAATTCCAGACCACCAAAAAATATGGTGAATTATAGCACATGAAAATCGTTAAAAGAAGGGGTTTACAGGATCTGGGTCTCATTTTACCTTGAAAATTGGTCGTTTTGGTCGTGAGGGCCAACTGGCTCCATAGGTAAGGTCTTAACGGACGTCCAGGTAAATTTTTGGAAAAAATGAGGTTGGAATTTTTTATCACCAAAAAATCCATGGACTATATCACATGAAAATTGGTAAAATAGGGGGATCACCTGTTCTAGGGCTCGTTTGACCTTTAAAATGGGTTGTTTTAGCCATGCTGGTCAACTGGCTCCATAGGTAAGGTCTTAACGGACGACCAGATAAAATTTTAGCAAAAATGAGGTCAGAATTTTGGATCACCAAATGATCCGAGAAATATAGCACACTAAAATCGGCAAAATGGCGGGTTTACCTGCTTCGGTGTACGTTTGACCTTGATAAAGGGTTGTTTGGGCCATGAGGGACAACTGGCTCTATAGGTAAGGTCTTAACTAATTTCTCGTTAAAATTTGGCAAAATCGAGGTTGAAATTTTGGATCACAAGAAATCAGTGGACTATAGCACACGAAAATTAGTAAAATAGGGGGTTTACCTGCTCCAGGGCTCGTTTGACCTTGAAAATGGGCCATTTTGGCCGTTGGGCTAACTGGCTCCATAGGAATGGTCTTATCGGACGTCCAGGTAAAGTATTGGCTAAAATGATGTCGGAATTCTGAATCACCAAAAAATTTATGGACTATATAGCACACAATAATTGGCAAAATGGGGGTTTTACTTCCTCTAAGCCTCTTTAGACCTTGAAAATGGGCCATTTTGGCCGTAAGGGCCAACTGGCTCCATAGGCAAGGTCTTAATGGATGTCCAGGTAAAATTTTGGCAAAAATCAGGCCATAATTCTAGATCACCAAAAAATTCATGGACTATGGACACGAGAATCATCAAAATAGGGGGTTTACCAGCTCTAGGGTTCATTTGACCTTGAAAATGGGCCATTTTGGCCGTGAGGGCCAACTGGTTCGTTAGGTAAGGTCTTAATGGACATCCACTTAAAATTTAGGAAAAAAATAGGTCGGAATTCCGGATTACCAAAAATGATGGTGAACTATGGCACATGAAAATCGCTAAATAAGAGGGTTTACCTGCTCTGGAGCTCGTTTGAACTTGAAAATTGGACGTTTTGGCCGTGACAGCCAACTGACTTTATAATTAATGTCTTAACGGACGTCCAGGTAAAATGTTGGCAAAAATGAGATCGAAATTTTGGATCGCCAAAAATATGGTGAACTATAGAACATGAAAATTGGTAAAATAGGGGGTTTACCTGTTTTGGGGATAGTTTGACCTTGAAAATTGGTCATTTTGTCCATGAAGGCCAACTAGCTCCATAGATAATGTCTTAACGCACGTCCAGGTAAAATTTTGGCAAAATTGAGGTCGGAATACTGGATCACCAAAAAATTTCAGGGACTATAGCACACGAAAATCGGCAAAATGGGGGGTTTACTTGTTCTAGGGCTTGTTTGACTTTGAAAATGTGTGGTTTTAGTCGTCGGGTTCGACTGGCTCTGTAGGTAACGTCTTAACAAATGTGCAGGTAAAAATTTGGAAAAAATAAGGTCAAAATTCTGGATCAGCAAAAAATTTGTGGACTATAGCACACAAAAATTGGAAAAATGGGGGGTTTACCTGCTCTAGGCCTCACTTGACCTTGAAAATGAGTCGTTTTGGCCGTGCGGGCCAATTGGAAACATATATAAGGTCTTATAGGACGTCCAGCTAAAATTTGGACAAAAATGAAGTCGCAATTTCGAATCACCAAAAAATTCATGGACTACAGCACACGAAAATTGGCAAAATGGGGGGTAAACCTGCTCTAGGGTTCGTTTGACATTCAAAATGGGCCGTTTTGGCCGTGAGGGCCAACTGGAAACATATCTAAGGTCTTAAAGGATGTCCGTTAAAATTTTGGCAAAAATGAAGTCGAGAATTTTGGATCACCCAAAAATCTTTGGTCTATAGCACACGAAAATTGACAAAATTGGGGTTTACCCTTTCTAAGACTCATTTGACCTTGAAAATGGGTCATTTTGGTCATGAGGGACAACTGGCTTCATAGGTAAGCTCTTAAAGGATGTCCAGGTAAAATTTTTATAAAACTTGAGGTCGGTATTTCGGATCACCAAAAAGTAAATTGACTATAGCACACGAAAAACTGTAAATTGAGCGGTTTACCTGCTCTAGGGATCGTTTAACTTTGAAAATGGATTGATTTAGCCCTGCGAGTCAACTAGCTCCATAGGTAAGGTCTTAACGGACGTCTAGGTAAAATATTTGCATAAATAAGGTCGGAATTTTGGATCACCAAAAAATTCATTGACATAGCACACGAAAATCAATAAAATGGGGGGTTTACTGCTCTAGGCCTCTTTTGACTTTGAAAATAAGTCGTTTTGGCCCTAAGGGACTACTGGCTCCGTAGGTAAGGTCTTAAGGGATATCCAGGTAAAATTTTGGCAAAAATGCAGTCAAAATTTTGAATCACCAAAAAATTCATGTACTATAGCACACGAAAATTGGCAAAATGGGGTTTTCCCTGCTCTCGGTCCGTTTTGACCTAGAAAATGGGCCCTTTTTGCCGTGAGGGCCAACTGGCTCCATAGGTAAGGTCTTAACAGACGTCCAGGTAAAATTTTGCTAAAATTGAAGTCGGAGTTTTAGAGCACCACAAAATTCATAGACTATAGCACACGAAAATTGGTAAAATGGGGAGTTTATCTGCTCTGGGGCTCGTTTGACCTTGAAAATGGGCCGTTTTGATAGTTAGGGCCAACTAGCTCCATCTGTAAGGTCTTAACGGACGTCCAGGTGAAGTTTTGGAAAAAATGAGGTCGAAATTCTGGATCACCAAAATATTCATAGACTATAGCATACGAAAATCTACAAAATAGGGGGTTTACATGCTCTAGGCCTCTTTTGACCTTGAAAATGGGCTGTTTTGGCCGTGAGGGCCAACTAGCTCAATAGGTAAGGTCTTAATGGACGTCCAAGTTAAATTTTGCCAAAAATGAGGTCAAAATTTTGGATAACCAAAAAATTCATTGACTATAGCACACGAAAATTGGCAAAATGGGGTGTTTATCTGCTCTAAGTCTCTTTTGACTTTGAAAATAGGACATTTTGGCCGTGAGGGCCGACTGGCTCCGTAGCTATGGTCTTAAGGGACGTCCAGGTAAAATTTTGGCAAAAATGAGGTTCGAATTCCGGATCACCAAAAAATTCATACACTATAGCACATGAAAATTGATAAAATTGAGGGTGTACCTACTCTAGGGCTTGTTTGACCTTGAAAATGCATTATTTTCACAGTGCAGGCCAACTGACTCCTGAGGTAACGTCTTAACGAAAGTCTAGGTAAAATTTTGGCAAAAATGAGGTTGGAATTTTGGATCACCAAAAAATTCATGGATTGTAGCACACGGAAATCGGCAAAATGGTTGGTCTACCTGCTCTTGGCCTTATTTGACCTTGAAAATGGATCATTTTGGCCATGAGGGCCAACTGGCTCCAGAGGTAAGGTCTTAATAGATGTCAACGTAAATTTTTCTAAAAATGAAGTTGGAATTTTGAATAACCAAAAAATTTGTGGACTATAGGTCACGAAAATTGGCAAAATGGGTGGTTTACCTACTCTGGGGCTCGTTTGTCCATTAAAATGGACCGTTTTAGCTGTGCGAGCCAACTGGCTCCGTAGTTAAGGTCGTAACAGACATCCAGATTAAATTTTAGCATAAATGAGGTCAGAATTCTTAATCAACAAAAAATTCAAGGATTATAGCACACGAAAATTGACAAAACTGGGGATTTACATGCTCTAGGCCTCTTTTGACCTTGAAGTTGAAAATTGGTCGTTTTGGCCGTGAGCACCAACTGGCTCCATAGGTAAGGTCTTAATGGATGTTCAGGTAAAATTTTAGCAAAAATGAAGTTGGAATTCTGGATCACCAAAAAATTCATGGACTATAGCATACGAAAATCGGCAAAATGGGGGGTTTACTTGCTCTAGGGCTTATTTAACCTTGAAAATGGGCCATTTTAGCCGTACGGTCCAAATGACTCCATAGGTAACATGTTGACTGACATCCAGGTAAACTTTTGGCAAAAGTGAGGTTGGAATACTGGATCACCAAAATATTCGTGGACTATAGCACACAAAAATTAACAAAATGGGGGTTTATCTGCTCTAAGGCTCGTTTGACCTTGAGAATTAGTCGTTTTGGCTGTGAGGGACAACTTGCTCTGTAGGTATGGTCTTAACAGACATCCAGTTAAAATTTGGCAAAAATGAGGTCAAAATTTTGGATCACAAAAATACTATGGACTGTAGCACACAAAAATTGGTAAAATGGGGGGTTTACCTGCTCTAGGGCTCGTTTGACCTTAAAATGGGCCGTTTTAGACATGTGGGCTAACTGGCTCCGTAGGTATGGTCTTAACGGACGTCCAGCTAAAATCTTTTTTAAAATGATGTCTGAATTCCGGATCACGAAAAAATTCATGGACTATATAGCACACGATAATTGACAAAATGGGGGTTTACCTGCTGTAAGACTCTTTTGACCTTGAAAATGGCCCGTTTTGGCTGTGAGGGCCAACTAGCTCCATAGGTAAGGTCTTAACGGACGTCCAGGTAAAAGTTTGGCAAAAATGAGGTCGGAATTCTAGATCACCAAAAAATTTATGGACTATAGCACACGAAAATTGGTAAAATTGGGGGTTCACCTACTCTGGGGATCGTTTGTCCATTAAAATGGACCGTTTTAGCCGTGCAGGCCAACTGGCTCTGTAGTTAATGTCGTAACGGACATCCAGGTTAAATTTTGGCATAAATGAGGTCAGAATTTTGGATCACAAGAAATCCGTGCACTATAGCACACGATAATTGGCAAAATGTGAGAGGCAACTGGCTTCGTAGGTATGGTCTTAATGGACGTCCAGGTAAAATCTTGGCAAAAATGGTGTCAGCATTCTGTATCACCAAAAAATTCATTGACTGTATAACATACGATAATTGGCAAACTCGAGGGTTTACCAGCTCCAGGCCTCTCTTGAGCTTTTAAATGGGCTGTTTTGGCCGTAAAGGCCAATTGGTTCCATTGGTAAGGTCTTAGCGAACGTCCAGGTAAAATTTTTCTCAAAAATGAAGTCAAAATTCTAGATCACCAAAAAATCCATGGACTATAGCGCACAAAAATTGGCAAAATGGGGGGTTTACATGCTCTAGGGATCGTTTGACCTTGAAAATGGGCCAGTTTGGCCGTGAGGGCCAACTGGTTCTTTAGGTAAGGTCTTAACGGACATCTAGTAAAAAATTTGGTAAAAATAACGTCGGAATTCTGGATCACAAAAAAAGATGGTGAACTTTAGCACATGAAAATTGGTAATTGAGAGGGCTTACCTTCCCTGGAGTTCGTTTGACATTGAAAATTGGTCATTTTGGCCGTGACGGCCAACTGACTCCATAGTTAAGGTCTTAACGTACGTCCAGGTAAAAGTTTGGCAAAAATAAGGTCGAAATTCTAGATCACCAAAAAATTTATGGAATATAGCACACGAAAATTGGTAAAATTGGGGGTTCACCTACTCTGGGGATCGTTTGTCCATTAAAATGGACCGTTTTAGCCGTGCAGGCCAACTGGCTCTGTTGTTAAGGTCGTAACGGACATCCAGGTTAAATTTTGGCATAAATGAGGTCAAAATTTTGGATCACAAGAAATCCGTGCACTATAGCACACGATAATTGGCAAAATGTGGGAGGCAACTGGCTTCGTAGGTATGGTCTTAATGGACGTCCAGGTAAAATCTTGGCAAAAATGGTGTCAGCATTCTGTATCACCTAAAAATTCATTGACTGTATAACATACGATAATTGGCAAACTGGAGGGTTTACCAGCTCCAGGCCTCTCTTGAGCTTTTAAATGGGCTGTTTTGGCCGTAAAGGCCAATTGGTTCCATTGGTAAGGTCTTAGCGGACGTCCGGTAAAATTTTTCTCAAAAATGAAGTCAAAATTCTAGATCACCAAAAAATCCATGGACTATAGCACACAAAAATTGGCAAAATAGGGGGTTTACATGCTCTAGGGATCGTTTGACCTTGAAAATGGGCCAGTTTGGCCGTGAGGGCCAACTGGTTCTTTAGGTAAGGTCTTAACGGACATCTAGTAAAAAATTTGGTAAAAATAACGTCGGAATTCTGGATCACCAAAAAAGATGGTGAACTTTAGCACATGAAAATTGGTAATTGAGAGGGCTTACCTGCCCTGGAGTTCGTTTGACATTGAAAATTGGTCATTTTGGCTGTGACGGCCATCTGACTCCATAGTTAAGGTCTTAACGTACGTCCAGGTAAAAGTTTGGCAAAAATGAGGTCGGAATTCTAGATCACCAAAAAATTTATGGACTATAGCACACGAAAATTGGTAAAATTGGGGGTTCACCTACTCTGGGGATCGTTTGTCCATTAAAATGGACCATTTTAGCCGTGCAGGCCAACTGGCTCTGTTGTTAAGGTCGTAACGGACATCCAGGTTAAATTTTGGCATAAATGAGGTCAGAATTTTGGATCACAAGAAATCCGTGAATTATAGCACATGAAAATCATTGACTATAGCACACAAAAATTGGCAAAATGGGGTGTTTATCAGCTCTAAGCCTCTTTTGACTTTGAAAATAGGACATTTTGGCTGTGAGGGCCGACTGGCTCCGTAGGTATGGTCTTAAGGGACGTCCAGGTAAAATTTTGGCAAAAATGAGGTTCGAATTCCAGATCCAAAAAATTCATAGACTATAGCACATGAAAATTGATAAAATGGAGGGTGTACCTACTCTAGGGCTTGTTTGACCTTGAAAATGCATTGTTTTCACAGTGCAGGCCAACTGACTCCTTAGGTAACGTCTTAACGAAAGTCCAGGTAAAATTTTGGCAAAAATGAGGTTGGAATTTTGGATCACCAAAAAATTCATGGACTGTAGCACACGAAAATCGGCAAAATGGTTGGTCTACCTGCTCTTGGCCTCATTTGACCTTGAAAATGGACCATTTTGGCCATGAGGGCCAACTGGCTCCATTGGTAAGGTCTTAATAGACGTCAACGTAAATTTTTCTAAAAATGAAGTTGGAATTTTGAATAACCAAAAAATTTGTGGACTATAGGTTACAAAAATCGGCAAAATGGGTGGTTTACCTACTCTGGGCTCGTTTGTCCATTCAAATGGACCGTTTTAGCCATGCAGGCCAACTGGCTCCGTAGTTAAGGTCATAACGGACATCCAGATTAAATTTTGGCATAAATGAGGTCAGAATTCTGAATCAACAAAAAATTCAAGGATTATAGCACACAAAAATTGACAAAACTGGGGATTTACATGCTCTAGGCCTCTTTTGACCTTAAAAATTGGTCGTTTTGGCCGTGAGCACCAACTGGCTCCATAGGTAAGGTCTTAATGGATGTCCAGGTAAAATTTTAGCAAAAATAAAGTCGGAATTCTGGATCACCAAAAAATTCATGGACTATAGCATACGAAATTCGGCAAAATGGGGGGTTTACTTGCTCTAGGGCTTATTTAAACTTGAAAATGGGCCATTTTAGCCGTACGATCCAAATGACTCCATAGGTAACATTTTGACTGACATCCAGGTAAACTTTTGGCAAAAGTGAGGTCGGAATACTAGATCACCAAAAAATTCGTGGACTATAGCACACGAAAATTAACAAAATGGGGGGTTTACCTGCTCTAAGACTCGTTTGACCTTGAGAGTTAGTCATTTTGGCCGTGAGGAACAACTTGCTCTGTAGGTATGGTCTTAACAGACATCCAGTTAAAATTGGGCAAAAATGAGGTCGGAATTTTGGATCACAAAAATACTGTGGACTATAGCACACAAAAATTGGTAAAATAGGGGGTTTACCTGCTCTAGTGCTCGTTTGACCTTAAAATGGGCCGTTTTAGACATGCGGGCTAACTGGCTCCGTAGGTATGGTCTTAACAGACGTCCAGGTAAAATCTTTTCTAAAATGATGTCTGAATTCCGGATCACGAAAAAATTCATGGACTATCTAGCACACGATAATTAACAAAATGGGGGTTTACCTGCTGTAAGACTCTTTTGACCTGGAAAATGGGCCGTTTTGGCTGTGAGGGCCAACTAGCTCCATAGGTAAGGTCTTAACGGACGTCCAGGTAAAAGTTTGGCAAAAATGAGGTCAGAATTCTAGATCAGCAAAAAATCCGTGCACTATAGCACACGATAATTGGCAAAATGTGAGAGGCAACTGGCTTCGTAGGTATGGTCTTAATGGACGTCCAGGTAAAATCTTGGCAAAAATGGTGTCAGCATTCTGTATCACCAAAAAATTCATTGACTGTATAACATACGATAATTGGCAAACTCGAGGGTTTACCAGCTCCAGGCCTCTCTTGAGCTTTTAAATGGGCTGTTTTGGCCGTAAAGGCCAATTGGTTCCATTGGTAAGGTCTTAGCGAACGTCCAGGTAAAATTTTTCTCAAAAATGAAGTCAAAATTCTAGATCACCAAAAAATCCATGGACTATAGCGCACAAAAATTGGCAAAATGGGGGTTTACATGCTCTAGGGATCGTTTGACCTTGAAAATGGGCCGGTTGGCCGTGAGGGCCAACTGGTTCTTTAGGTAAGGTCTTAACGGACATCTAGTAAAAAATTTGGTAAAAATAAGGTCGGAATTCTGGATCACAAAAAAAGATGGTGAACTTTAGCACATGAAAATTGGTAATTGAGAGGGCTTACCTGCCCTGGAGTTCGTTTGACATTGAAAATTGGTCATTTTGGCCGTGACGGCCAACTGACTCCATAGTTAAGGTCTTAACGTACGTCCAGGTAAAAGTTTGGCAAAAATAAGGTCGGAATTCTAGATCACCAAAAAATTTATGGAATATAGCACACGAAAATTGGTAAAATTGGGGGTTCACCTACTCTGGGGATCGTTTGTCCATTAAAATGGACCGTTTTAGCCGTGCAGAGCCAACCGCTCTGTTGTTAAGGTCGTAACGGACATCCAGGTTAAATTTTGGCATAAATGAGGTCAAAATTTTGGATCACAAGAAATCCGTGCACTATAGCACACGATAATTGGCAAAATGTGAGAGGCAACTGGCTTCGTAGGTATGGTCTTAATGGACGTCCAGGTAAAATCTTGGCAAAAATGGTGTCAGCATTCTGTATCACCTAAAAATTCATTGACTGTATAACATACGATAATTGGCAAAATCGGAGGGTTTACCGGCTCCGGGCCTCTCTTGAGCTTTTAAATGGGCTGTTTTTGGCCGTAAAGGCCAATTGGTTCCATTGGTAAGGTCTTAGCGGACGCCCAGGTAAAATTTTTCTCAAAAATGAAGTCAAAATTCTAGATCACCAAAAAATCCATGGACTATAGCACACAAAAATTGGCAAAATAGGGGGTTTACATGCTCTAGGGATCGTTTGACCTTGAAAATGGGCCAGTTTGGCCGTGAGGGCCAACTGGTTCTTTAGGTAAGGTCTTAACGGACATCTAGTAAAAAATTTGGTAAAAATAACGTCGGAATTCTGGATCACCAAAAAAGATGGTGAACTTTAGCACATGAAAATTGGTAATTGAGAGGGCTTACACCTTACGGAGTTCGTTTGACATTGAAAATTGGTCATTTTGGCTGTGACGGCCATCTGACTCCATAGTTAAGGTCTTAACGTACGTCCAGGTAAAAGTTTGGCAAAAATGAGGTCGGAATTCTAGATCACCAAAAAATTTATGGACTATAGCACACGAAAATCGGTAAAATTGAGGGTTCACCTACTCTGGGGTTCGTTTGTCCATTAAAATGGACCGTTTTAGCCGTGCAGGCCAACTGCTCCGTAGTTAAGGTCATAACGGACATCCAGGTTAAATTTTGGCATAAATGAGGTCAGAATTTTGGATCACAAGAAATCCGTGCACTCTAGCACACGATAATTGGCAAAATGTGGGGTTTACCTGCTCTAAACCTCTTTTGACCTTGAAAATTGTCCGTTTTGGCCATGAGGGCCAAGTGGCTCTATCGGTAAGGTCTTAATGGATGTCCAGGTAAAATTTTGGCAAAAATGAGGCCGAAATTCTAGATTACCAAAAAATTCATGGACTATAGGACACGAAAATTGGCAAAATAGGGGGTTTACCAGCTCTAGGGTTCGTTTGACCTTGAAAATGGGCCAATTTGGCCATGAGGGCTAACTGGTTCCTTAGGTAAGGTCTTAACGGACATCAAGTTAAAATTTAGGCAAAAATGAGGTTGGAATTCCGGATCACCAAAAAGAATGGTGAACTATAGCACTTGAAAATTGGTAAATAAGAGGGTTTAATTGCTCTGGAGCTCGTTTGAGCTTGAAAATTGTACGTTTTAGCCGTGTTGATGAACTGACTCCATATTTAAGGTCTTAACGGATGTCCAAGTAAAATTTTGGCAACAATGAATCAGAATTTTGGATCGCCCAAAAATATGGTGAACTATAACACATAAAAATCGGTAAAAGAGGGGGTTTACCTGTTTTGGGGATCATTTAACCTTGTAAATGGGTCGTTTTAGCCGTGCGGGTCAACTAGCTCCGTAGGTAACATCTTAACGGACGTCCAGATAAAATTTTGGCAAAATTGAGGTCAGAATTCTAGATCAGCAAAAAATCCATGAAATATAGCACATGAAAATCTGCAAAATGGGGGGGTTTACCTGCTCCAGGCCTCTTTTGACTTTGAAAATGAGTCGTTTTGTCCATGAGGGGAAAATGGAAACATAGATAAGGTCTTAAAGGACATCCAACTAAAATTTGGACAAAAATAAAGTCAAAATTTCGAATCACCAAAAACTCTGTGGACTATAGCACACGAAAATTGACAAAATGGGGGGTTAACCTGCTCTAGGGTTCGTTTGACCTTGAAAATGGGCCGTTTTGGCCGTGAGGGCTAACTGGAAACATAGCTAAGGTCTTAAAGGACATCCAGCTAAAATTTTGGCAAAAATGAAGTCAGAATTTTGGATCACCCAAAAATCTGTGGACTGTAGCACACGAAAATTGGCAAAATAGGGGGTTTACTCAATCTAGGACTCGTTTGACCTTGAAAATGGGTCGTTTTGGCCATGAGGGCCAACTGGCTCCATAGGTAAGGTCTTAAAGGATATCCAAGTAAAGTTTTGGCAAAAATGAGGTCGGAATTCCGAATCACCAAAAAAATCTATGGACTATAGCACACGAAAAACTGCAAACTGAGCGGTGTACCTGCTCTAGGGATCGTTTGACTTTGAAAATGGGTTGTTTTATCCATGCGAGTCAACTAGCTCTGTAGGTAAGGTATTAATGGACGTCCAGGTAAAATCTTGACAAAAATAAGGTCAAAATTCTGGATCACCAAAACTTTATTGACAATAGCACACGAAAATTGATAAAATGGGTGGTTTACTGCTTTAGGCCTCATTTGACTTTGAAAATGAGTTGTTTTGGCCTTGAAGGCTAACTGAATCCATAGCTAAGGTCTTAATGGACGTCCACGAAAATGTTTGGGAAAAATTAGCTCGGAATTCTAGATCACCAAGTCCATGGACTATAGCACACCAAAATTGGTGAAATGTGGGGTTTCCTGCTCTGGGGCCCATTTGACCATAAAAATGAGACGTTTTGGCTGTGAGGGCCAATTGGCTCCATAGATAAGGTCTTAACGGACATCTACAAAAAATTTGACAAAAATGAGATTGGAATTCCGTATCACCAAAAAAGATGGTGAACTATATTACACGAAAATCGGTAAAATGGGAGGTTTACCTACTCTGGGCATTATTTGATCTTGAAAATGGGACATTTTGGCCGTGAAGGACAACTAGATCCATAGCTAAGGTCTTAACGGATGTCCATGAAAAATTTTAGAAAAAATGAGCTCGAATTTCCAGATCACCAAAAAGTCCATGGATTATAGCACACGAAAATAGGCAAAATGGGGGGTTTACCTAATTCGGGGCCCGTTTGAACTAGAAAATGGGACGTTTTGTCCGTGATGGACAACTGGTTCCATAGTTAATGTCTTAACGAACGTCCACGATAAATTTTGCCAAAAATGAGGTCGGAATTCCAGACCACCAAAAAGTCCATGGACTATAGCACACGAAAATTGGCAAAATGGGGGCTTATCTGCTCCGGGGTTCATTTGACCCGGAAAATGGTATGTTTTGGCCGTGAGGGCCAACTGGTTCCATAGCTAAAGTCTTAACGGACGTCCACAAAAAAAATTGGCAAAAATGAGGTTGGAATTCTAGATCACCAAAAAGTCTATGGACTATAGCACACGAAAATCGGCAAAAGCGGGGGTTTACTTGATCCGAGGCCCGTTTGACCATGAAAATGGGACGTTTTGGCAGTGAGGGACAGCTGGCTCTATAGCTAAGGTCTGACCAGACGTCCACGAAAAATTTTGACAAAAATTTGGTCGGAATTCCAGATCACCAAAAATCCATGGACTATAGCGCACGAAAATTGGCAAAGTGGGTGGTTTACCTGTTCCAGGGCTCGTTTGACCTTGAAAATGGGATGTTTTGGCCGTGAGGGCTAACTAAATCAATATCTAAGTTCTTCACAGACGTCTACGAAAAATTTTAGCAAAAATGAACTTGAAATTCCAGATTACTAAAAAGTCCATGGACTATCGCATATGAAAATCAGCAAAATGCAGTGGTTACATGATCCGGGATCCGTTTGACCTTGAAAATGGGATGTTTTGGCTGTGAGGGACAACTGGCTGCATAGCTAAGGTCTTAACGAATGTCCACAAAAAAATTTGGTAAAAATGAGGTCAAAATTCCAGATCACCAAAAAGTTCATGGATTGTAGCACACGAAAATCGGTAAAATGGGGGGTTTACCTGCTCTGGGGCTCCTTTGACCTTCAAAATGGATGTTTTTCCATGAGGGCCAACTAACTCCATGGTTAAGATCTTAATGGACGTCCATATAAAATTTTGGTAAAAATGAGGTCAGAATTCCATATTACCAAACAAATTACGGGGTTTACCTTATCTGGGGCCCGTTTGACCTTGAAAATGGGACCTTTTGGCCGTTAGGGCCACTTGTCTCCATAGCTAAGGTCTTAGTAGACGTCCATGAAAATTTTTTGGCAAAAATGAGGTCGAAATTCTAGATCACCATAAAGTTCGTGGAGAACTATAGCACATGAAAATCGGTAAAATGTGGGGTTTACATACTACGGGGGTTCACTTGATCTTGAAAATGGGGCATTTTGGCCGTGAGGACCAACTTGTCTCCATAGCTAAGGTGCGAACGTCCACAAAATTGTTTTGCAAAAATGAGGTTGACATTCCAAACCACCAAAAAGTCCATGGATTATATCACACAAAAATCAGCAAAATGAGGGGTTTAACTGCTCCAAGGGTCGCTTGACCTTCAAAATCAGACGTTTTGGCCATAAGGGCCAATTGGCTCCATAGCTAAGGTCCTAATGGACGTCCACGAAAAATTTTGGCAAAAATGAGGTCGGAATTCCATATCACCAAAAAGTCCATGGACTATAGAATACGAAAATTGGCAAAATGGGGGGTTTACCTGCTCCGGGGCTCGTTTGACCTTAAAAATGGGATGTTTTGGCCGTGAGGGCTAACTAACACCATAGCTAAGGTCTTAACGGACGTGCACAAATTTTTTTATAAAAATGAGCTTGGAATTCCAAATCACCAAAAAGTCCATGGTCTATAGCACACGAAAATTGGTAAAATGGGGGGATTACATGCTCTGGGGTTCGTTTGACCTTGAAAATGGGATATTTTAGGCACGAGCGCCAACTGGCTCCATATCTAAGTTCTTAAAGGACGTCTATGAAAAATTTTGGCAAAAATGAGCTCAGAAATCCAGATCTTCAAAAAGACCATAGACTATAGCACACGAAAATCAGTAAAATGCGGTGTTTGCCTTATCCTGGGTCCGTTTGACCGTGAAAATAGGATGTTTTTGCTGCGAGTAACAACTCGTCCCATAGCTAAGGTCTTAACTGACTTCCAACAAAAATTTCAGCAAAAATAAGCTCGAAAAACCAGATCACCAAAAAGTCCATGGACTATAGCACATGAAAATCAGTAAAATGGGGGTTTACCTGCTCCGAGGCTCGTTTGACTTTGAAAATTGGACATTTTGGTCGTGAGGGCCAACTGGCTCCATAGCTAAGGTCTTAACGGATGTCCACAAAATGTTTTGGCAAGAATGAGGTCAAAATTCCAGATCACCAAAATATCCATGGACAATAGCACACAAAAATTTGCAAAATAGGGGTTTACTTGCAACGGGAATCGTTTGACATTGAAAATGGGACGTTTTGTCCATGAGGGCCAACTGGCTCCATAGCTAAGGTCTTAACAGATGTCCATAAAAAATTTTGGCAAAAATGTGGTCGAAATCCAGAAAAACAAAAATTCCGTGGATTATAGCACACAGAAATGGCAAAATGAGGGGTTTACCTGCTCTAGGGGTCGTTTGACTTTGATAATGGGTTGTTTTAGCCCTGCAAGTCAACTAGCTCTGTAGGTAAGGTCTTAATGGACGTCCAGGTAAAATCATGGCAAAAATAAGGTCGGAGTTCTGGATCACCAAAAAAGATATTGACTATAGCACACGAAAATTGACAAAATGGGGGATTTACCTGCTTTAGGCCTATTTTGACTTTAAAAATGAGTCGTTTTGGCCATGAAGGCTAACAGAATCCATAGGTAAGATCTTAACGAACGTCCACAAAAATATATGGGAAAAATGAGCTCTAAATTCTAGATCACCAAGCCCATGGACTATAGCACACCAAAATCGGTAAAATATCAGGTTTCCTGCTCTGGGGCCCATTTGACCATGAAAATGGGATGTTTTGGCCTTGAGGGCCAATTGGCTCCATAGCTAAGGTCTTAACGGACATTCAGAAAAATTTTGACAAAAATGAGGTCGGAATTCCAGAAACCAAAATAGATGGTGAACTATATTACACGAAAATTGGTAAAATGGGAGCTTTACCTACTCCGGGGATCATTTGACCTTGAAAATGGGACGTTTGGGTGTGAGGGCCTACTGGATCCATAGATAAGGTCTTAGCGGACGTCCACAAAAAATTTTGGCAAAAATGAAGTCAAAATTCTAGATCACCAAAAAATCCATGGACTATTGCACATGAAAATTGGAAAAATGGGGGGTTTACCTGCTTTGGGGTTCGTTTGACCTTGTAAATGGGACATTTAGGGCCGACTGGCTCCATACCTAAGGTCTTAACGGTTGTACACGAAAAATATTGGCTAAAATGAGATCGCATTTCCGAATCACCAAAAAAGATGGTGAACTATAGCGAATGAAAATTGGTAAAATGGGGGATGTACCTTCTCCGCGGGTGGTTTGACCTTACAAATGGGACGCTTTAGCCGTGAGGGCCAACTGGCTCAATAGCTAAGGTCTTAGCGAACGTCCACAATTTTGTTTTTTGCAAAAATGAGGTCGAAATTACAGATCACCAAAAAAGATGGTGAACTATAGCATATGAAAATCGATAAAATGGGGGGTTTACCTGCTCCGGGTGTCGTTTGACTTTGAAAATAGGTTGTTTTGGCCGTGAGGGACAACTGAATACATAGCTAAGGTCTTAACGGACGTCCAAGAAATATTTTGGCAAAAATGAGGTCGAAATTCCAGATAACCAAAAAGTCCATGGACTATAGCGCATGAAAATTGGCAAAATAGGGGGTTTACCAGCTCCAGAGGTCATTTGACCATGAAAATATGACGTTTTGGCCGTAAGGGACAACTGGATCCATAGCTAAGGTCTTAACGGATGTCCATGAAAAATTTTGGAAAAAATGAGCTCAAAATTCCAGATCACCAAAAAGTCCATGGACTATAGCACACGAAAATTGGCAAAATGGGGGGTTTAACTAATTCGGGGCCCGTTTGAACTAGAAAATGGGATGTTTTGGCCGTGATGGCCAACTGTTTCCATAGTTAATGTCTTAACAGACGTCCACGAAAAATTTTGCCAAAAATGAGGTCGGAATTCCACATCACCAAAAAGTCCATGGACTATAGCACACGAAAATTGGCAAAATGGGGATTTATCTGCTCCAGGTTCATTTGACCCTGAAAATGGTACGTTTTGGCCGTGAGGGCCAACTGGTTCCATAGCTAAAGTCTTAACGGACTTCCACAAAAAAATTAGTAAAAATGAGGTCGGAATTCCAGATCACCAAAAAGTCTATGGACTATAGCACACGAAAATTGGCAAAAGCAGGGGTTTACCTGATCTGAGCCCCTTTTGGTCTTGAAAATGGGATGTTTTGGCAGTGAGGGACAACTGGCTCTATAGCTAAAGCTTGACCAGATGTCCACGAAAAATTTTGGCAAAAATTTGGTCGGAATTCCAGATCACCAAAAAGCCATGGACTATAGCGCACTAAAATCGGCAAAATAGGAGGTTTACCTGCTCTAGGGATCGTTTGACATTGAAAATGGGCCGTTTTAGCCGTGCGGGCTAACTGGCTCCGTAGGTATGGTCTTATCGGACGTCCAGATAAAGTATTGGCTAAAATGATGTCGGAATTCTGAATCACCAAAAAATTTATGGACTATATAGCACACAATAATTGGCAAAATGGAGGTTTTACTTCCTCTAAGCCTCTTTAGACCTTGAAAATGGGTCATTTTGGCCGTGAGGGCCAACTGGCTCCATAGGCAAGGTCTTAATGGATGTCTAGGTAAAATTTTGGCAAAAATGAGGACAGAATTCTAGATCACCAAAAAATTAATGGAATATAGGACATGAAAATTGGAAAAATAGGGGGTTTACCAGCTCTAGGGTTCATTTGACCTTGAAAATGGGTCATTTTGGCCGTGAGGGCCAACTGGTTCATTAGGTAAGGTCCTAATGGATATCCAGTTAAAAATTTAGGCAAAAGTTAGATCGGAATTCTGGATCACCAAGAAAGATGGTGAACTATAGCACATGAAAATCGGTAAATAAGAGGGTTTACTTCATCTGGAGCTCATTTGAACTTGAAAATTGTACGTTTTGGCCGTGACAGCCAACTGACTCCATAATTAAGGTCTTAACGAATGTCCGGGTAAATTTTTTGCAAAAATGAGATCGAAATTCTGGATCGACTATAGCACATGAAAATTGATAAAAGAGGGGGTTTACCTGTTTTGGGGATCGTTTGACCTTTAAAATTGGTCATTTTGGCCGTGAGGGCCAACTGGCTCCATAGGTAAGGTCTTAACGCACGTCCAGGTAAAATATTTTGCAAAAATGAGGTCAAAATTCTGGATCACCAAAAAATCCATGAACTATAGCACACGAAAATTGGTAAAATGAGGGGGTTTACCAGTTCTAGTGCTCGTTTGACCTTGAAAATGTGTTGTTTTAGTCATCTGATTCTATTGGCTCTGCAGGTAACGTCTTAATGGATGTGCAGGTAAAATTTTGGAAAAAATGAGGTCGAAATTCTAGATCAGCAAAAAATCCATGGAATATAGCACACGAAAATTGACAAAATGGGGGGTTTACCTACTCTAGGCCACTTTTGACCTTGAAAATCAGACATTTTGGCCGTGAGGGCTAACTGGAAACATATATAAGGTCTTAAAGGACGTCCAGCTAAAATTTGAACAAAAATGAAATCAAAATTTCAAATCACCAATAAATCTGTAGACTATAGCACACGAAAATTGGCAAAATGGGGGGTAAACCTATTCTAGGGTTCTTTTGTCCTTTAAAATGGGCCATTTTGGCTGTGAGGGCCAACTGGAAACATCGCTAAGGTCTTAAAGGACGTCTAGTTAAAATTTTGGCAACAACGAAGTCAAAATTTTGGATCACCCAAAAATCTGTGGACTATAGCACACGAAAATTGACAAAATTGGGGGTTTACCCTATCTAGGACTCGTTTGACATTGAAAATGGGTCGTTTTGGCCATGAGGGACAACTGGTTTCATAGGTAACGTCGTTAAGGATATCCAGGTAAAATTTTGGCAAAAATGAGGTCGGAATTTCGGATCACCAAAAAAATCTATGGACTATAGCACACGAAAAATTACAAAATGAGCGGTTTACCTGCTCTAGGGATCGTTTGACTTTGAAAATGGATTGTTTTAGCCATGCGAGTCAACTAGCTCCATAGGTAAGGTCTTAACGGACGTCCAGGTAAAATCTTGCAAAAATAAGGTCGAAAATCTGGATCACCAAAAAATTCATTTCACACAAAAATTGACAAAATGGGGGGTTTACTACTCTAGGCCTCTATTGACTTTGAAAATGAGTCGTTTTGGCCGTGAGGGCCTATTGGCTCCGTAGCTAAGGTATTAAGGGACGTGCAGATAAAATTTTGGGGAAAATACGATCGAAATTCTAAATCACCAAAAAATTCATGGACTATAGCACACGAAAATGACAAAATGGGGGGTTTACATGCTCTAGGCATCTATTGACCTTTAAAATGGGTTGTTTTGGCCGTGAGGGCCAACTGGCTCCATAGATAAGGTCTTAACGGATGTCCAGGTAAAATTTTGGAAAAAATGAGATCAGAATTTTTAATCAACAAAAAAGATGGTTAACTATAGCACATGAAAATCGGCAAAATGGGAGGTTTACCTGCTCTATGGCTCATTTAACCTTGAAAATGGGCCATTTTCGTCATGCGGTCCAACTGGATCCATAGGTAACATTTTAACGGATGTCCAGGTAAACTTTTGGCAAAAATGAGGTCAGAATTTCGGATCACCAAAAAATTCATGGACTATAACATACAAAAATTGGCAAAATATGGGTTTTACCTGCTCTAGGGCTCGTTTGACCTTGAAAATAGGTCGTTTTCGCTGTGCGGGCCAACTGGATCCTTAGGTAAGGTCTTAACAGACGTCAAAGTAAAATTTTAGCAAAAATGAGTTACAATTTTTGGATCACCAAAAAATTCATCGACTATAGCACACGAAAATTGGCAAAATGGAGGGTTTACCTATTCTAGGGCTCGTTTGACCTTGAAAATGGGTCGTTTTAGCCTTGCGGGACAACTGGTTCCGTAGATAAGGTCTTAACGGACGTCCAAGTAAAATTTTTGCAAAATTTAGGTCAAAATTTTGGATCAATAAAAAATTTAAGGACTTTAGCACATGAAAATCGGTAAAATTGGGGGTTTACCTAGGCCTCATTTGACCTTGAAAATGGGCCGTTTTGGCCGTGAGGGCCAATTGGTTCCTTAGGTAAGTCTCTTAACGGACTTCCAGTTAAAATTTTGGCAAAAATGAGGTCGGAATTCTGGATCACCAAAAAAATGGTTAACTTTAGCACACGAAAATTGCTAATTGAGAGGGTTTACCTGCCCTGGAGCTCGTTTGACTTTGAAAATTGGTCATTTTTGCCGTGACGGCCAACTGACTCCATAGTTAAGGTCTTAACGGACGTCCAGGTAAAATTTTGGCTAAAATGAGAACGGAATTTCGGATCACCAAAAAATATGGTGAATTATAGCACATGAAAATCGTTAAAAGAGGGGGTTTACCTGATGTGGGACTTATTTTACCTTGAAAATTGGTCGTTTTGGTCGTGAGGGACAACTGACTCCATAGGTAACGTCTTAACGGATGTCCAGGTAAAATTTTGGCAAAAATGAGATCGGAATTTTTGATCACCAAAAAATCCATGGACTATAGCACACCAAAATTGGCAAAATGGGGGTTTTACCTGTTCTAGGGCTCGTTTGACCTTTAAAATGGGTTGTTTTAGCCGTGCGGGTCAACTGGCTCCATTTAACGGACGCCGAGGTAAAATTTTGGCAAAAATGAGGCCGAAATTTTAGATCACCAAATAATCCAAGGAATATAGCACACGAAAATGTGCAAAATGGGGTACTTACCTCCTTCGAGGCACGTTTGACCTTGAAAAAGGGTTGTTTGGGCCATGAGGGACAACTGGCTCCATAAGTAAGGTCTTAACAAACTTCCAGATAAATTTGGCAAAAATGCGGTCGGAATTTTGGATCACAAGAAATTAGTGGACTTTAGCACACAAAAATCGATAAAATAGGGAGTTTACCTGCTCTAGGGCTCGTTTGAACTTGAAAATAGGACATTTAAGCCGTACGGACTAACTGGCTCCGTAGGTATGTTCTTATCGGATGTCCAGGTTAAGTATTGACTAAAATGATCACCAAAAAATTTATAGACTATATAGCACACGATAATTTGGAAAATGGGGGGTTTACTTGCTCTAAGCCTCTTTTGACCTTGAAAATGGGCCATTTCGGCCGTGACGGCCAACTGTCTCCATAGGTAAGGTCTTAACAGACGTCCAGGTAAATTTTTGGCAAAAATGAGGCCATAATTCTATATCACCAAAAAATTCATGGACTATAGGACATGAAAATCGGCAAAATAGGGGGTTTACCAGCTTTATGGTTCATTTGACCTTGAAAATGGGCCATTTTGGCCGTGAGGGCCAACTGGTTCCTTAGGTAAGGTCTTAATGGATATCCAGTTAAAATTTAGGCAAATATTAGATCGGAATTCTGGATCACTAAAAAAGATGGTGAACTATAGCTCATGAAAATCGATAAATAAGAGGGTTTACCTACTCTGGAGTTCGTTTGAACTTGAAAATTGGATGTTTTGGCCGTGATAGCCAACTGACTCCATAATTAAGGTCTTAACGGACGTCCAGGTAAAATTTTAGAAAAAATGAGGTCGAAATTCTGGATCATCAAAATATCCATAGACTATTGCACACGAAAATCAGCAAAATAGGGGGTTTACCTCCATAGGTAAGTTCTTAACGGACGTCCAGTTAAAATTTTGGCAAAAATGAGGTCGGAATTTTGGATCACAAAAAATCTGTGGACTATAGCACAAGAATATCGGTAAAATGGGGGGTTTACCTGCTCTAGGGCACGTTTGAATTTGAAAATGGGTAGTTTTAGCTGTGATAGGCAACTGGCTTCGTAGGTATGGTCTTAATGGATGCCCAGGTAAAATCTTGGTAAAAATGGTGTTAGAATTCCAGATCACCAAAAAATTCATGCACTATATATCATACGATAATTGGCAAAATGGAGGGTTTACCAGCTCCAGGCCTCTCTTGAGCATTTAAATGGGCTGTTTTGGATGTAAGGGCCAACTGGCTCCATTGGTAAGGTCTTAACGGACGTCCAGGTAAATTTTTCTCAAAAATAAAGTCAAAATTCTAGATCACCAAAAAATCCGTGGACTATATCATACGAAAATTGGCAAAATAGGGGGTTTACATGCTCTAGGGCTCGTTTGACCTTGAAAATGGGCCATTTTGGCCGTGAGGGCCAACTAGTTCCTTAGGTAAGGTCTTAACGGACGTCCAGGTAAAATTTTGCTAAAATTGAAGTCAGAGTTTTTGATCACCAAAAAATTCATAGACTATAGCACACGAAAATTGGTAAAATGGGGAGTTTATCTGCTCTGGGGCTCGTTTGACCTTGAAAATGGGCCGTTTTGATAGTTAGGGCCAACTGGCTCTATCTGTAAGGTCTTAACGGACGTCCAGGTGAAGTTTTGGAAAAAATGAGGTCGAAATTCTGGATCACCAAAATATTTATAGACTATAGCATACGAAAATCCACAAAATAGGGGGTTTACATTCTCTAGGCCTCTTTTGACCTTGAAAATGGGCCGTTTTGGCCGTGAGGGCCAACTAGCTCCATAGGTAAGGTCTTAATGGATGTCCAAGTTAAATTTTGGCAAAAGTGAGGTCGAAATTTTGGATCACCAAAAAATTCATTGACTATAGCACACAAAAATTGGCAAAATGGGGTGTTTATCTGCTCTAAGCCTCTTTTGACTTTGAAAATAGGACATTTTGGCTGTGAGGGCCGACTGGCTCCGTAGGTATGGTCTTAAGGGACGTCCAGGTAAAATTTTGGCAAAAATGAGGTTCGAATTCCAGATCACCAAAAAATTCATAGACTATAGCACATGAAAATTGATAAAATGGAGGGTGTACCTACTCTAGGGCTTGTTTGACCTTGAAAATGCATTGTTTTCACAGTGCAGGCCAACTGACTCCTTAGGTAACGTCTTAACGAAAGTCCGAGGTAAAATTTTGGCAAAAATGAGGTTGGAATTTTGGATCACCAAAAATTCATGGACTGTAGCACACGGAAATCGGCAAAATGGTTGGTCCACTGCTCTTGGCCTCATTTGACCTTGAAAATGGACCATTTTGGCCATGAGGGCCAACTGGCTCCATTGGTAAGGTCTTAATAGACGTCAACGTAAATTTTTCTAAAAATGAAGTTGGAATTTTGAATAACCAAAAAATTTGTGGACTATAGGTCACGAAAATCGGCAAAATGGGTGGTTTACCTACTCTGGGGCTCGTTTGTCCATTAAAATGGACCGTTTTAGCCGTGCAGACCAACCGCTCCGTAGTTAAGGTCATAACGGACATCCAGTTAAATTTTGGCATAAATGAGGTCAGAATTCTGAATCAACAAAAATTCAAGGATTATAGCACACAAAAATTGACAAAACGGGGATTTACATGCTCTAGGCCTCTTTTGACCTTAAAAATTGGTCGTTTTGGCCGTGAGCACCAACTGGCTCCATAGGTAAGGTCTTAATGGATGTCCAGGTAAAATTTTAGCAAAAATAAAGTCGGAATTCTGGATCACCAAAAAATTCATGGACTATAGCATACGAAATTCGGCAAAATGGGGGGTTTACTTGCTCTAGGGCTTATTTAACCTTGAAAATGGGCCATTTTAGCCGTACGATCCAAATGACTCCATAGGTAACATTTTGACTGACATCCAGGTAAACTTTTGGCAAAAGTGAGGTCGGAATACTAGATCACCAAAAAAATTCATGGACTATAGCACACGAAAATTAACAAAATGGGGGGTTTACCTGCTCTAAGGCTCGTTTGACCTTGAGAGTTAGTCGTTTTGGCCGTGAGGGACAACTTGCTCCGTAGGTATGGTCTTAACAGACATCCAGTTAAAATTGGGCAAAAATGAGGTCGAAATTTTGGATCACAAAAATTGGTAAAATGGGGGGTTTACCTGCTCTAGGGCTCGTTTGACCTTAAAATGGGCCGTTTTAGACATGCGGGCTAACTGGCTCCGTAGGTATGGTCTTAACGGACGTCCAGGTAAAATCTTTTCTAAAATGATGTCTGAATTCCGGATCACGAAAAAATTCATGGACTATATAGCACACGATAATTGACAAAATGGGGGTTTACTGTTTGTAAGACTCTTTTGACCTTGAAAATGGGCCGTTTTGGCTGTGAGGGCCAACTAGCTCCATAGGTAAGGTCTTAACGGACGTCCCGGTAAAAGTTTGGCAAAAATGAGGTCGGAATTCTAGATCACCAAAAAATTTATGGACTATAGCACACGAAAATCGGTAAAATTGGGGGTTCACCTACTCTGGGGTTCGTTTGTCCATTAAAATGGACCGTTTTAGCCGTGCAGGCCAACTGGCTCCGTAGTTAAGGTCATAACGGACATCCAGGTTAAATTTTGGCATAAATGAGGTCAGAATTTTGGATCACAAGAAATCCGTGCACTCTAGCACACGATAATTGGCAAAATGTGGGGTTTACCTGCTCTAAGCCTCTTTTGACCTTGAAAATTGTCCGTTTTGGCCATGAGGGCCAAGTGGCTCTATCGGTAAGGTCTTAATGGATGTCCAGGTAAAATTTTGGCAAAAATGAGGCCGAAATTCTAGATTACCAAAAAATTCATGGACTATAGGACACGAAAATTGGCAAAATAGGGGGTTTACCAGCTCTAGGGTTCGTTTGACCTTGAAAATGGGCCAATTTGTCCATGAGGGCTAACTGGTTCCTTAGGTAAGGTCTTAACGGACATCCAGTTAAAATTTAGGCAAAAATGAGGTTGGAATTCCGGATCACCAAAAAGAATGGTGAACTATAGCACTTGAAAATCGGTAAATAAGAGGGTTTAATTGTTCTGGAGCTCGTTTGAGCTTGAAAATTGTACGTTTTAGCCGTGTTGATGAACTGACTCCATATTTAAGATCTTAACGGATGTCCGAGTAAAATTTTGGCAACAATGAATCAGAATTTTGGATCGCCCAAAAATATGGTGAACTATAACACATAAAAATCGGTAAAAGAGGGGGTTTACCTGTTTTAGGGATCATTTAACCTTGTAAATGGGTCGTTTTAGCCGTGCGGGTCAACTAGCTCCGTAGGTAACATCTTAACGGACGTCCGAGATAAAATTTTGGCAAAATTGAGGTCGAAATTCTAGATCGACAAAAAATCCATGAAATATAGCACACGAAAATCTGCAAAATGGGGGGGTTTACCTGCTCCAGGCCTCTTTTGACTTTGAAAATGAGCCGTTTTGGCCATGAGGGGAAAATGGAAACATAGATAAGGTCTTAAAGGACGTCCAACTAAAATTTGGACAAAAATGAAGTCAAAATTTTGAATCATCAAAAACTCTGTGGACTATAGCACACGAAAATTGGCAAAATGGGGGGTTAACCTGCTCTAGGGTTCGTTTGACCTTGAAAATGGGCCGTTTTGGCCATGAGGGCTAACTGGAAACATAGCTAAGGTCTTAAAGGACATCCAGCTAAAATTTTGGCAAAAATGAAGTCAGAATTTTGGATCACCCAAAAATCTGTGGACTGTAGCACACGAAAATTGGCAAAATGGGGGGTTTACTCAATCTAGGACTCGTTTGACCTTGAAAATGGGTCGTTTTGGCCATGAGCGCCAACTGGCTCCATAGGTAAGGTCTTAAAGGATATCCAAGTAAAGTTTTGGCAAAAATGAGGTCGGAATTCCGAATCACCAAAAAAATCTATGGACTATAGCACACGAAAAACTGCAAACTGAGCGGTGTACCTGCTCTAGGGATCGTTTGACTTTGAAAATGGGTTGTTTTATCCCTGCGAGTCAACTAGCTCTGTAGGTAAGGTATTAATGGACGTCCAGGTAAAATCTTGATAAAAATAAGGTCGAAATTCTGGATCACCAAAACTTCATTGACAATAGCACACGAAAATTGATAAAATGGGGGGTTTACTGCTTTAGGCCTCATTTGACTTTGAAAATGAGTTGTTTTGGCCTTGAAGGCTAACTGAATCCATAGCTAAGGTCTTAATGGACGTCCACGAAAATGTTTGGGAAAAATTAGCTCGGAATTCTAGATCACCAAGTCCATGGACTATAGCACACCAAAATTGGTAAAATGTGGGGTTTCCTGCTCTGGGGCCCATTTGACCATAAAAATGAGACGTTTTGGCTGTGAGGGCCAATTGGCTCCATAGCTAAGGTCTTAACGGACATCCACAAAAATTTTGACAAAAATGAGATCGGAATTCCGTATCACCAAAAAAGATGGTGAACTATATTACACGAAAATCGGTAAAATGGGAGGTTTACCTACTCTGGGCATCATTTGATCTTGAAAATGGGACATTTTGGCCGTGAAGGACAACTAGATCCATAGCTAAGGTCTTAACGGATGTCCATGAAAAATTTTAGAAAAAATGAGCTCGAATTTCCAGATCACCAAAAAGTCCATGGATTATAGCACACGAAAATAGGCAAAATGGGGGGTTTACCTAATTCGGGGCCCGTTTGAACTAGAAAATGGGACGTTTTGTCCGTGATGGACAACTGGTTCCATAGTTAATGTCTTAACGAACGTCCATGATAAATTTTGCCAAAAATGAGGTCGGAATTCCAGACCACCAAAAAGTTCATGGACTATAGCACACGAAAATTGGCAAAATGGGGGCTTATCTGCTCCGGGGTTCATTTGACCCGGAAAATGGTATGTTTTGGCCGTGAGGGCCAACTGGTTCCATAGCTAAAGTCTTAACGGACGTCCACAAAAAAAATTGGCAAAAATGAGGTTGGAATTCTAGATCACCGAAAAGTCTATGGACTATAGCACACGAAAATTGGCAAAAAGCGGGAGTTTACTTGATCCGAGGCCCGTTTGACCATGAAAATGGGACGTTTTGGCGATGAGGGACAGCTGGCTCTATAGCTAAGGTCGACCCGGCGTCCACGAAAAATTTTGACAAAAATTTGGTCGGAATTCGGATCACCAAAAATCCATGGACTATAGCGCACGAAAATTGGCAAAGTGGGTGGTTTACATTGCCCGGGGCTCGTTTGACCTTGAAAATTGGATGTTTTGGCCGTGAGGGCTAACTAAATCAATATCTAAGTTCTTCACAGACGTCTACGAAAAATTTTAGCAAAAATGAACTTTAAATTCCAGATTACTAAAAAGTCCATGGACTATCGCATATGAAAATCAGCAAAATGCAATGGTTACATGATCCGGGATCCGTTTGACCTTGAAAATGGGATGTTTTGGCTGTGAGGGACAACTGGCTGCATAGCTAAGGTCTTAACGAATGTCCACAAAAATTTTTGGTAAAAATGAGGTCAAAATTCCAGATCACCAAAAAGTTCATGGACTGTAGCACACGAAAATCGGTAAAATGGGGGGTTTACCTGCTCTGGGGCTCCTTTGACCTTCAAAATGGATGTTTTTCCATGAGGGCCAACTAACTCCATGGTTAAGATCTTAATGGACGTCCATATAAAATTTTGGTAAAAATGAGGTCAGAATTCCATATTACCAAACAAATTACGGGGTTTACCTTATCTGTTTTGGCCGTTAGGGCCACTTGTCTCCATAGCTAAGGTCTTAGTAGACGTCCATGAAAATTTTTTGGCAAAAATAAGGTCGAAATTCTAGATCACCATAAAGTTCGTGGAGAACTATAGCACATGAAAATCGGTAAAATGTGGGGTTTACATACTACGGGGGTTCACTTGATCTTGAAAATGGGGCATTTTGGCCGTGAGGACCAACTGTCTCCATAGCTAAGGTGCGAACGTCCACAAAATTGTTTTGCAAAAATGAGGTTGACATTCCAAACCACCAAAAAGTCCATGGATTATATCACACAAAAATCAGCAAAATGAGGGGTTTAACTGCTCCAAGGGTCGCTTGACCTTCAAAATCAGACGTTTTGGCCATAAGGGCCAATTGGCTCCATAGCTAAGGTCCTAATGGACGTCCACGAAAAATTTTGGCAAAAATGAGGTCGGAATTCCATATCACCAAAAAGTCCATGGACTATAGAATATGAAAATTGGCAAAATGGGGAGTTTACCTGCTCCGGGGCTCATTTGACCTTAAAAATGGGATGTTTTGGCCGTGAGGGCTAACTAACACCATAGCTAAGGTCTTAACGGACGTGCACAAAATTTTTTATAAAAATGAGCTTGGAATTCCAAATCACCAAAAAGTCCATGGTCTATAGCACACGAAAATTGGTAAAATGGGGGGATTACATGCTCTGGGGTTCGTTTGACCTTGTAAATGGGATATTTTAGGCACGAGCGCCAACTGGCTCCATATCTAAGTTCTTAAAGGACGTCTATGAAAAATTTTGGCAAAAATGAGCTCAGAAATCCAGATCTTCAAAAAGACCATGGACTATAGCACACGAAAATCAGTAAAATGCGGTGTTTGCCTTATCCTGGGTCCGTTTGACCGTGAAAATAGGATTTTTTTGCTGCGAGTAACAACTCGTCCCATAGCTAAGGTCTTAACTGACTTCCAACAAAAATTTCAGCAAAAATAAGCTCGAAAAACCAGATCACCAAAAAGTCCATGGACTATAGCACATGAAAATCAGTAAAATGGGGGTTTACCTGCCCTGGAGCTCGTTTGACTTTGAAAATTGGTCATTTTTGCCGTGAGGGCCAACTGACTCCATAGTTAAGGTCTTAACGGACGTCCAGGTAAAATTTTGGCTAAAATGAGAACGGAATTTCGGATCACCAAAAAATATGGTGAATTATAGCACATGAAAATCGTTAAAAGAGGGGGTTTACCTGATGTGGGACTTATTTTACCTTGAAAATTGGTCGTTTTGGTCGTGAGGGACAACTGACTCCATAGGTAAGGTCTTAACGGATGTCCAGGTAAAATTTTGGCAAAAATGAGATCGAAATTTTTGATCACCAAAAAATTCATGGACTATAGCACACCAAAATTGGCAAAATGGGGGTTTTACCTGTTCTAAGGCTCGTTTGACCTTTAAAATGGGTTGTTTTAGCCGTGCGGGTCAACTGGCTCCATTTAACGGACGCCGAGGTAAAATTTTGGCAAAAATGAGGCCGAAATTTTGGATCACCAAATAATCCAAGGAATATAGCACACGAAAATGTGCAAAATGGGGTACTTGCCTCCTTCGAGGCACGTTTGACCTTGAAAAAGGGTTGTTTGGGCCATGAGGGACAACTGGCTCCATAAGTAAGGTCTTAACAAACTTCCAGATAAATTTGGCAAAAATGCGGTCGGAATTTTGGATCACAAGAAATTAGTGGACTTTAGCACACAAAAATCGGTAAAATAGGGAGTTTACCTGCTCTAGGACTCGTTTGAACTTGAAAATAGGACATTTTAGCCGTACGGACTATATCGGATGTCCAGGTTAAGTATTGACTAAAATGATCACCAAAAAATTTATAGACTATATAGAACACGATAATTTGGAAAATGGGGGTTTTACTTGCTCTAAGCCTCTTTTGACCTTGAAAATGGGCCATTTCGGCCGTGACGGCCAACTGTCTCCATAGGTAAGGTCTTAACAGACGTCCAGGTAAATTTTTGGCAAAAATGAGGCCATAATTCTGTATCACCAAAAAATTCATGGACTATAGGACACGAAAATCGGCAAAATAGGGGGTTTACCAGATTTATGGTTCATTTGACCTTGAAAATGGGCCATTTTGGCCGTGAGGGCCAACTGGTTCCTTAGGTAAGGTCTTAATGGATATCCAGTTAAAATTTAGGAAAATATTAGATCGGAATTTACGGATCACTAAAAAGATGGTGAACTATAGCTCATGAAAATCGATAAATAAGAGGGTTTACCTACTCTGGAGCTCGTTTGAACTTGAAAATTGGATGTTTTGGCCATGATAGCCAACTGACTCCATAATTAAGGTCTTAACGGACGTCCAGGTAAAATTTTAGAAAAAATGAGGTCGAAATTCTGGATCATCAAAATATCCATAGACTATTGCACACGAAAATCAGCAAAATAGGGGGTTTACCTGCTCTAGGGCTCGTTTGAACTTGAAAATGGGCCATTTTAGCCATGAGGGACACCTGGCTCCATAGGTAAGTTCTTAACGGACGTCCAGTTAAAATTTCGGCAAAAATGAGGTCGGAATTTTGGATCACAAAAAATCTGTGGACTATAGCACAAGAATATCGGTAAAATGGGGGGTTTACCTGCTGTAGGGCACGTTTGAACTTGAAAATGGGTAGTTTTAGCTGTGAGAGGCAACTGGCTTCGTAGGTATGGTCTTAATGGACGCCGAGGTAAAATCTTGGTAAAAATGGTGTCAGAATTCCGGATCACCAAAAAATTCATGCACTATATAACATACGATAATTGGCAAAATGGAGGGTTTACCAGCTCCAGGCCTCTCTTGAGCTTTTAAATGGGCTGTTTTGGCTGTAAGCGCTAGCTGGCTCCATTAGTAAGGTCTTAACGGACATCCAGGTAAATATTTCTCAAAAATAAAGTCGAAATTCTAGATCACCAAAAAATCCGTGGACTATATAATACGAAAATTGGCAAAATAGGGGGTTTACATGCTCTAGGGCTCGTTTGACCTTCAAAATGGGCCATTTTGGCCATGAGGACCAACTGGTTCCTTAGGTAAGGTCTTAACGGACATCCAGTTAAAATTTTGGCAAAAATGAGGTCGAAATTCTGGATCACCAAAAAAGATGGTGAACTTTAGCACATGAAAATTGGTAATTGAGAGGGCTTACCCGCCCGGAGCTCGATTGACATTGAAAATTGGTCATTTTGGCCGTGACGGCCAACCGACTCCATAGTTAAGGTCTTAACGGACGTCCAGGTAAAATTTTGGCTAAAATGAGAACGGAATTTCTGACCACCAAAAAATATGGTGAATTATAGCACATGAAAATCATTAAAAGAGGGGGTTTACCTGATCTTCGGCTCCTTTTACCTAGGAAATTGGTCGTTTTGGTTGTGAGGGCCAACTGGCTCCATAGGTAAGGTCTTAACGGACGTCCAGGTAAAATTTTGGAAACAATGAGGTCGGAATTTTTTATCACCAAAAAATCCATGGACTATGTCACATGAAAATCGGCAAAATGGGGGCTCCACCTGTTCTAGGGCTCGTTTGACCTTTAAAATGGGCTGTTTTAGCCATACGGGTCAACTGGCTCCATAAGTAAGGTCTTAACAGACGTCCAGGCAAAATTTAAGCAAAAATGAGGTCAGAATTTTGGATCACCAAATAATCCAAGAAATATAGCATACGAAAATTGGCAAAATTGTGGGTTTACCTGCTCCGGGGCATGTTTGACTTTGAAAAAGGGTCGTTTGGGCCATGAGGGACAACTGGCTCTATAGGTAAGGTCTTAACGGATTTCCAGTTAAAATTTGGGAAAAAAGAGGTCAAAATTTTGGATAACAAGAAATCAGTGGACTATAGCACACAAAAATCAGTAAAATAAGGGGTTTACCTGCTCTAGGGCTCGTTTGACCTTGAAAATGGGCCGTTTTAGCCGTTGGGCTAACTGGCTCCGTAGGTATGGTCTTATCGGACGTCCAGGTAAGGTATTGGCTAAAATGATGTCAAAATTCTGAATCACCAAAAAATTTATGGACTATATAGCACACGATAATTGGCAAAATGGGCGTTTTACGTCCTCTAAGCCTCTTTAGACTTTGAAAATTGGTCATTTTGGCCGTGAGGGCTAACTAGCTCCATAGGTAATGTCTTAACACACGTCCAGGTAAAATCTTGGCAAAAATGAGGTCGGAATTTTGGATCACAAAAAATCTATGGACTATAGCACAAGAATATCGATAAAATTGGGGGGTTTACCTGCTCAAGGGCACGTTTGACCTTGAAAATGGTTCGTTTTAGCTATGAGAGGCAACTAGCTTCGTAGGTATGGTCTTAATAGACGTCCAGGTAAAATCTTGGCAAAAATGGTGTCAGCATTCTGTATCACCAAAAAATTCATTGACTATATAACATACGATAATTGGCAAACTGGAGGGTTTACCAGCTCCAGGCCTCTCTTGAGCTTTTAAATGGGTTGTTTTGGCCGTAAAGGCCAATTGGTTCCATTGGTAAGGTCTTAGCGGACGTCCAGGTAAAATTTTTCTCAAAAATGAAGTCGAAATTCTAGATCACCAAAAAATTCATGGACTATAGCACACAAAATTTGGTAAAATGGGGGGTTTACATGCTCTAGGGATCGTTTGACCTTGAAAATGGGCCAGTTTGGCCGTGAGGGCCAACTAGTTCCTTAGGTAAGGTCTTAACGGACATCTAGTTAAAAATTTGGCAAAAATGAGGTCGGATTCTGGATCACCAAAAAAGATGGTGAACTTTAGCACATGAAAATTGGTAATTGAGAGGGCTTACCTGCCCTGGAGCTCGTTTGACATTGAAAATTGGTCATTTTGGCCGTGACAGCCAACTGACTCCATAGTTAAGGTCTTAACGGACGTCCAAGTAAAATTTTGGCTAAAATGAGAACGAAATTTCAGACCACCAAAAAATATGGTGAATTATAGCACATGAAAATCGTTAAAAGAAGGGGTTTACCGGATCTGGGTCTCATTTTACCTTGAAAATTAGTCGTCTTGGTCGTGAGGGCCAACTGGCTCCATAGGTAAGGTCTTAACGGACGTCCAGGTAAAATTTTGGAAAAAATGAGGTCGGAATTTTTTATTACCAAAAAATCCATGGACTATATCACATGGAAATTGGTAAAATAGGGGGATCACCTGTTCTAGGGCTCGTTTGACCTTTAAAATGGGTTGTTTTAGCCATGCTGGTCAACTGGCTCCATAGGTAAGGTCTTAACAGACGACCAGATAAAATTTTAGTAAAAATGAGGTCAAAATTTTGGATCACCAAATGATCCGAGAAATATAGCACACGAAAATCGGCAAAATGGCAGGTTTACCTGCTTCGGTGCACGTTTGACCTTGATAAAGGGTTGTTTGGGCCATGAGGGACAACTGGCTCTATAGGTAACTGACTTCGTAAGTATGGTCTTATCGGACGTCCAAGTAAAGTATTGGCTAAAATGATGCCGGAATTCTGAATCACCAAAAAATTTATGGACTATATAGCACACGATAATTGGCAAAATGGGGGTTTTACTTCCTCTAAGCCTCTTTAGACTTTGAAAATGGGTCATTTTGGCCGTGAGGGCCAATTGGCTCCATAGGCAAGGTCTTATCGGACGTCCAGGTAAAGTATTGGCAAAAATGATGTCGAAATTCTGAATCACCAAAAAATTTATGGACTATATAGCACACGATAATTGGCAAAATGGGGGTTTTACTTCCTCTAAGCCTCTTTAGACTTTGAAAATGGGACATTTTGGCCGTGAGGGCAAACTGGCTCCATAGGTAAGTTCTTAACAGACGTCCAGTTAAAATTTTGGCAAAAATGAGGTCAGAATTTTGGATCACAAAAAATCTGTGGACTATAGCACAAAAATATCGGTAAAATGGGGGGTTTACCTGCTCTAGGGCACGTTTGAATTTGAAAATGGGTAGTTTTAGCTGTGAGAGGCAACTGGCTTCGTAGGTATGGTCTTAATGGATGCCCAGGTAAAATCTTGGTAAAAATGGTGTTAGAATTCCAGATCACCAAAAAATTCATGCACTATATAACATACGATAATTGGCAAAATGGAGGGTTTACCAGCTCCAGGCCTCTCTTGAGCATTTAAATGGGCTGTTTTGGCTGTAAGGGCCAACTGGCTCCGTTGGTAAGGTCTTAACGGACGTCCATGTAAATTTTTCTCAAAAATAAAGTCAAAATTCTAGATCACCAAAAAATCCGTGGACTATATCATACGAAAATTGGCAAAATAGGGGGTTTACATGCTCTAGGGCTCGTTTGACCTTGAAAATGGGCCATTTTGGCCGTAAGGGCCAACTGGTTCCTTAGGTAAGGTCTTAACGGACATCCAGTTAAAATTTTGGTAAAAATGAGGTCGGAATTCTGGATCACCAAAAAAGATGGTGAACTTTAGCACATGAAAATTGGTAATTGAGAGGGCTTACCTGCCCTGGAGCTCGATTGACATTGAAAATTGGTCATTTTGGCCGTGACGGCCAACTGACTCCATAGTTAAGGTCTTAACGGACGTCCAGGTAAAATTTTGGCTAAAATGAGAACGGAATTTCAGACCACCAAAAAATATGGTGAATTATAGCACCTGAAAATAATTAAAAGAGGGGGTTTATCTAATCTTGGGCTCCTTTTACCTTGGAAATTGGTCGTTTTGGTTGTGAGGGCCAACTGGCTCCATAGGTAAGGTCTTAACGGACGTCCAGGTAAAATTTTAGCAACAATGAGGTCGGAATTTTTCATCACCAAAAAATCCATTGACTATGTCACATGAAAATTGGCAAAATGGGGGGTTCACCTATTCTAGGGCTCGTTTGACCTTTAAAATGGGCTGTTTTAGCCATACGGGTCAACTGGATCCATAGGTAAGGTCTTAACAGACGTCCAGGTAAAATTTAAGCAAAAAGGAGGTCAGAATTTTGGATCATCAAATAATCCAAGAAATATAGCACACGAAAATTGGCAAAATGGCGGGTTTACCTGCTCCGGGGCATGTTTGACTTTGAAAAAGGGTCGTTTGGGCCATGAGGGACAACTGGCTCTATTGGTAAGGTCTTAACAGATTTCCAGTTAAAATATGGGGAAAAAGAGGTCGAAATTTTGGATAACAAGAAATCAGTAGACTATAGCACACGAAAATCAGTAAAATAGGGGGTTTACCTGCTCTAGGGCTAGTTTGACCTTGAAAATGGGCCGTTTTAGCCATTGGGCTAACTGGCTCCGTAGGTATGGTCTTATCGGACGTCCAGGTAAAGTATTGGCTAAAATGATGTCGAAATTCTGAATCACCAAAAATTTTATGGACTATATAGCACACGATAATTGGCAAAATGGGGGGTTTTACTTCCTCTAAGCCTCTTTAGACTTTGAAAATGGGCCATTTTGGCCGTGAGGGCCAATTGGCTCCATAGGCAAGGTCTTATCGAACGTCCAGGTAAAGTATTAGCTAAAATGATGTCGAAATTCTGAATCACCAAAAAATTTATGGACTATATAGCACACGATAATTGGCAAAATGGGGGTTTTACTTCCTCTAATCCTCTTTAGACTTTGAAAATGGGCCATTTTGGCCGTGATGGACAATTGGCACCATAGGCAAGGTCTTATCGGACGTCCAGGTAAAGTATTGGCTAAAATGATGTCGAAATTCTGAATCACCAAAAAAATTATGGACTATATAGCACACGATAATTGGCAAAATGGGGTTTTTACTTCCTCTAAGCCTCTTTAGACTTTGAAAATGGGCCATTTTGGCCGTGAGGGCCAATTGCCTCCATAGGCAAGGTCTTATCGGACGTCCAGGTAAAGTATTGGCTAAAATGATGTCGAAATTCTGAATCACCAAAAAATTTATGGACTATATAGCACACGATAATTGGCAAAATGGGGGGTTTTACTTCCTCTAAGCCTCTTTAGACTTTGAAAATGGGCCATTTTGGCCGTGAGGGCCAATTGGCTCCATAGGCAAGGTCTTATCGGATGTCCAGGTAAAGTATTGGCTAAAATAATGTCGAAATTCAGAATCACCAAAACATTTATGGACTATATAGCACACGATAATTGGCAAAATGGGTGTTTTACTTCCTCTAATCCTCTTTAGACTTTGAAAATGGGCCATTTTGGCCGTGAGTGCCAACTGGTTCGTTAGGTAAGGTCTTAATGGACATCCAGTTAAAATTTAGGAAAAAATTAAGTCAGAATTCCGAATCACCAAAAAAGATGGTGAACTGTAGCACATGAAAATCGGTAAATAAGAGGGTTTACCTGCTCTGGAGCTCGTTTGAACTTGAAAATTGGACGTTTTTGCCATGACAGCCAACTGACTTTATAATTAACGTCTTAACGGATGTCTAGGTAAAATTTTGGCAAAAATGAGATTAAAATTCTGGATGGCCAAAAAATATGGTGAACTATAGCACATAAAAATTGGTAAAAGAGGGGGTTTACCTGTTTTGGGGATAGTTTGACCTTGAGAATTGGTCATTTTGGCCGTGAGGGCTAACTAGCTCCATAGGTAATGTCTTAACACACGTCCAGGTAAAATTTTGGCAAAAATGAGGTCGGAATTTTGGATCACAAAAACTCTATGGACTATAGCACAAGAATATTGATAAAATTGGGGGGTTTACCTGCTCAAGGGCACGTTTGACCTTGAAAATGGTTCGTTTTAGTTGTGAGAGGCAACTGGCTTCGTAGGTATGGTCTTAATGGACGTCCAGGTAAAATCTTGGCAAAAATGGTGTCAGCATTCTGTATCACCAAAAAATTCATTAACTATATAACATACGATAATTGGCAAACTGGAGGGTTTACCAAAAATTCCGAGCCTCTCTTGAGCTTTTAAATGGGCTATTTTTGGCCGTAAAGGCCAGTTGGTTCCATTGGTAAGGTCTTAGCGGACGTCCAGGTAAAATTTTTCTCAAAAATGAAGTCAAAATTCTAGATCACCAAAAAATCCATGGACTATAGCACACAAAAATAGGCAAAATGGGGGGTTTACATTCTCTAGGGATCGTTTGACCTTGAAAATGGGCCAGTTTGGCCGTGTGGGCCAACTGGTTCTTTAGGTAAGGTCTTAACGGACATCTAGTTAAAAATTTGGTAAAAATAAGGTCGGAATTCTGGATCACCAAAAAAGATGGTGAACTTTAGCACATGAAAATTGGTAATTGAGAGGGCTTACCTGCCCTGGAGCTCGTTTGACATTGAAAATTGGTCATTTTGGCCGTGACGGCCAACTGATTCCATAGTTAAGGTCTTAACGGACGTCCAGGGAAAATTTTGGCTAAAATGAGAACGAAATTCTAGACCACCAAAAAATATGGTGAATTATAGCACATGAAAATCGTTAAAAGAAGGGGTTTACTGGATCTGGGTCTCATTTTACCTTGAAAATTGGTCGTTTTGGTCGTGAGGGCCAACTGGCTCCATAGGTAAGGTCTTAACGGACGTCCAGGTAAAATTTTGGAAAAAATGAGGTCGGATTTTTTATCACCAAAAAATCCATGGACTATATCACATGAAAATTGGTAAAATAGGGGGATCACCTGTTCTAGGGCTCGTTTGACCTTTAAAATGGATTGTTTTAGCCATGCTGGTCAACTGGCTCCATAGGTAAGGTCTAAACGGACGACCAGATAAAATTTTAGCAAAAATGAGGTCAGAATTTTGGATCACCAAATGATCCGAGAAATATAGCACACGAAAATTGGCAAAATGGCGGGATTACCTGCTCCGGTGCACGTTTGACCTTGATAAAGGGTTGTTTGGGCCATGAGGGATAACTGGCTCTATAGGTAAGGTCTTAACTAATTTCTCGTTAAAATTTGGGAAAATCGAGGTTGAAATTTTGGATCACAAGAAATCAGTGGACTATAGCACACAAAAATCAGTAAAATAGGGGGTTTACCTGCTCTAGGGCTCGTTTGACCTTGAAAATGGGCCGTTTTAGCCGTTGGGCTAACAGGCTCCTTAGGTATGGTCTTATCAGACGTCCAGGTAAAGTATTGGCTAAAATGATGTCGGAATTCTGAATCACCAAAAAATTTATGGACTATATAGCACACAATAATTGGCAAAATGGAGGTTTTACTTCCTCTAAGCCTCTTTAGACCTTGAAAATGGGTCATTTTGGCCGTGAGGGCCAACTGGCTCCATAGGCAAGGTCTTAATGGATGTCTAGGTAAAATTTTGGCAAAAATCAGGCCAAAATTTTAGATCACCAAAAAATTAATGGACTATAGGAAACGAAAATCAGCAAAATAGGGGTTTACCAGCTCTAGGGTTCATTTGACCTTGAAAATGGGTCATTTTGGCCGTGAGGGCCAACTGGTTCGTTAGGTAAGGTCTTAATGGACATCCAGTTAAAATTTAGGAAAAAAATAGGTCGGAATTCCGGATTACCAAAAAAGATGGTGAACTATGGCACATGAAAATCGGTAAATAAGAGGGTTTACCTGCTCTGGAGCTCGTTTGAACTTGAAAATTGGACGTTTTGGCCGTGACAGCCAACTGACTTTATAATTAATGTCTTAACGGACGTCCAGGTAAAATTTTGGCAAAAATGAGATTGAAATTTTGGATCGCCAAAACATATGGTGAACTATAGTACATGAAAATTGGTAAAATAGGGGGTTTACCTGTTTTGGGGATAGTTTGACCTTGAAAATTGGTCATTTTGGCCATGAAGGCCAACTGGCTCCATAGATAATGTCTTAACGAACGTCCAGGTAAAATTTTGGCAAAATTGAGGTCGGAATTCTGGATCAGCAAAAAATTTCAGGGACTATAGCACACGAAAATCGGCAAAATGGGGGGTTTACTTGTTCTTGGGCTTGTTTGACCTTGAAAATGTGTGGTTTTAGTCGTCGGGTTCTATTGGTTCTGTAGGTAACATCTTAACAAATGTGCAGGTAAAATTTTGGAAAAAATAAGGTCAAAATTCTGGATCAGCAAAAAATCCGTGGAATATAGCACACAAAAATTGGAAAAATGGAGGGTTTACCTGCTCTAGGCCTCATTTGACCTTGAAAATGAGTCGTTTTGGCCGTGCGGGCCAATTGGAAACATAGATAAGGTCTTATAGGACGTCCAGCTAAAATTTAGACAAAAATGAAGTCGCAATTTTGAATCACCAAAAAATTCATGGACTACAGCACACGAAAATTGGCAAAATGGGGGTAAACCTGCTCTAGGGTTCGTTTGACATTCAAAATGGGCCGTTTTGGCCGTGAGGGCTAACGGGAAACATATCTAAGGTCTTAAAGGATGTTCAGTTAAAAATTTGGCAAAAATGAAGTCATAATTTTGGATCACCCAAAAATCTTTGGACTATAGCACACGAAAATTGACAAAATTGGGAGTTTACCCTTTCTAAGACTCGTTTGACCTTGAAAATGGCTCATTTTGGTCATGAGGGACAACTGGCTTCATAGGTAAGGTCTTAAAGGATGTCCAGGTAAAAATTTTATAAAACTTGAGGTCGGTATTTCGGATCACCAAAAAGTATATTGACTATAGCACATGAAAAACTGTAAATTGCGCGGTTTACCTGCTCTAGGGATCGTTTGACTTTGAAAATGGATTGATTTAGCCCTGCGAGTCAACTAGCTCCATAGGTAAGGTTTTAACAGACGTCTAGGTAAAATATTTGCATAAATAAGGTCAGAATTTTGGATCACCAAAAAATTCATTGACTATAGCACACGAAAATCGATAAAATGGGGGGTTTACAGCTTTAGGCCTCTTTTGACTTTGAAAATGAGTTGTTTTGGCCCTAAGGGACTACTGGCTCCGTAGGTAAGGTCTTAAGGGATATCCAGGTAAAATTTTGGCAAAAATGCGGTCAGAATTTTGAATCACCAAAAAATTCATGTACTGTAGCATACGAAAATCCACAAAATAGGGGGTTTACATGCTCTAGGCCTCTTTTGACCTTGAAAATGGGCCGTTTTGGCCGTGAGGGCCAACTAGCTCCATAGGTAAGGTCTTAATGGATGTCCAAGTTAAATTTTGGCAAAAGTGAGGTCGAAATTTTGGATCACCAAAAAATTCATTGACTATAGCACAAAAAAATTGGCAAAATGGGGTGTTTATCTATTCGCTCTAAGCCTCTTTTGACTTTGAAAATAGGACATTTTGGCTGTGAGGGCCGACTGGCTCCGTAGGTATGGTCTTAAGGGACATCCAGGTAAAATTTTGGCAAAAATGAGGTTCGAATTCCAGATCACCAAAAAATTCATAGACTATAGCACATGAAAATTGATAAAATTGAGGGTGTACCTACTCTAGGGCTTGTTTGACCTTGAAAATGCATTGTTTTCATAGTGCAGGCCAACTGACTCCTTAGGTAACGTCTTAACGAAAGTCCAGGTAAAATTTTGGCAAAAATGAGGTTAGAATTTTGGATCACCAAAAAATTCATGGACTGTAGCACACGGAAATCGGCAAAATGGTTGGTCTACCTGCTCTTGGCCTCATTTGACCTTGAAAATGGACCATTTTGGCCATGAGGGCCAACTGGCTCCATTGGTAAGGTCTTAATAGACGTCAACGTAAATTTTTCTAAAAATGAAGTTGGAATTTTGAATAACCAAAAAATTTGTGGACTATAGGTCACGAAAATCGGCAAAATGGGTGATTTACCTACTCTGGGGCTCGTTTGTCCATTAAAATGGACCGTTTTAGCCGTGCAGGCCAACTGGCTTCGTAGTTAAGGTCATAACGGACATCCAGATTAAATTTTGGTATAAATGAGGTCAGAATTCTGAATCAACAAAAAATTCAAGGATTATAGCACACAAAAATTGACAAAACTGGGGATTTACATGCTCTAGGCCTCTTTTGACCTTAAAAATTGGTCGTTTTGGCCGTGAGCACCAACTGGCTCCATAGGTAAGGTCTTAATGGATGTCCAGGTAAAATTTTAGCAAAAATGAAGTCGGAATTCTGGATCACCAAAAAATTCATGGACTATAGCATACGAAAATTGGCAAAATGGGGGGTTTACTTGCTCTAGGGCTTATTTAACCTTGAAAATGGGTCATTTTAGCGGTACGATCCAAATGACTCCATAGGTAACATTTTGACTGACATCTAGGTAAACTTTTGGCAAAAGTGAGGTCGGAATACTAGATCACCAAAAGATTCGTGGACTATAGCACACGAAAATTAACAAAATGGGGGGTTTACCTGCTCTAAGGCTCGTTTGACCTTGAGAGTTAGTCGTTTTGGCCGTGAGGGACAACTTGCTCCGTAGGTATGGTCTTAACAGACATCCAGTTAAAATTTGACAAAAATGAGGTCGGAATTTTGGATCACAAAAATACTGTGGACTATAGCACACAAAAATTGGTAAAATGGGGGGTTTACCTGCTCTAGGGCTCGTTTGACCTTAAAATGGGCCGTTTTAGACATGCGGGCTAACTGGCTCCGTAGGTATGGTCTTAACGGACGTCTAGGTAAAGTCTTTTCTAAAATGATGTCTGAATTCCGGATCACGAAAAAATTCATGGACTATATAGCACACGATAATTGACAAAATGGGGGTTTACCTGCTGTAAGACTCTTTTGACCTTGAAAATGGGCCGTTTTGGCTGTGAGGGCCAACTAGCTCCATAGGTAAGGTCTTAACGGATGTCCAGGTAAAAGTTTGGCAAAAATGAGGTCGAAATTCTAGATCACCAAAAAATTTATGGACTATAGCACACGAAAATCGGTAAAATTGGGGGTTCACCTACTCTGGGGTTCGTTTGTCCATTAAAATGGACCGTTTTAGCCGTGCAGGCCAACTGGCTCCATAGTTAAGGTCATAACGGACATCCAAGTTAAATTTTGGCATAAATGAGGTCAGAATTTTGGATCACAAGAAATCCGTGCACTCTAGCACACGATAATTGGCAAAATGTGGGGTTTACCTGCTCTAAGCCTCTTTTGACCTTGAAAATTGTCCGTTTTGGCCATGAGGGCCAAGTGGCTCTATCGGTAAGGTCTTAATGGATGTCCAGGTAAAATTTTGGCAAAAATGAGGCCGAAATTCTAGATTACCAAAAAAGTCATGGACTATAGGACACGAAAATTGGCAAAATAGGGGGTTTACCAGCTCTAGGGTTCGTTTGACCTTGAAAATGGGCCAATTTGGCCATGAGGGCTAACTGGTTCCTTAGGTAAGGTCTTAATGGACATCCAGCTAAAATTTTGGCAAAAATGAAGTCAGAATTTTGGATCACCCAAAAATCTGTGGACTGTAGCACACGAAAATTGGCAAAATGGGGGGTTTACTCAATCTAGGACTCGTTTGACCTTGAAAATGGGTCGTTTTGGCCATGAGGGCCAACTGGCTCCATAGGTAAGGTCTTAAAGGATATCCAAGTAAAATTTTGGCAAAAATGAGGTCGGAATTATAGATCACCAAAAATTCCATGGACTATAGCACACGAAAAACGCAAAACTGAGCGGTGTACCTGCTCTAGGGATCGTTTGACTTTGAAAATGGGTTGTTTTATCCCTGCGATTCAACTAGCTCTATAGGTAAGGTATTAATGGACGTCCAGGTAAAATCTTGACAAAAATAAGGTCGAAATTCTGGATCACCAAAACTTCATTGACAATAGCACACGAAAATTGATAAAATGGGGGGTTTACTGCTTTAGGCCTCATTTGACTTTGAAAATGAGTTGTTTTGGCCTTGAAGGCTAACTGAATCCATAGCTAAGGTCTTAATGGACGTCCACGAAAATGTTTGGGAAAAATTAGCTCGGAATTCTAGATCACCAAGTCCATGGACTATAGCACACCAAAATTGGTAAAATGTGGGGTTTCCTGCTCTGGGGCCCATTTGACCATAAAAATGAGACGTTTTGGTTTGTGAGGGCCAATTGGCTCCATAGCTAAGGTCTTAACGGACATCCACAAAAATTTTGACAAAAATGAGATCGGAATTCCGTATCACCAAAAAAGATGGTGAACTATATTACACGAAAATCGGTAAAATGGGAGGTTTACCTACTCTGGGCATCATTTGATCTTGAAAATGGGACATTTTGGCCGTGAAGGACAACTAGATCCATAGCTAAGGTCTTAACGGATGTCCATGAAAAATTTTAGAAAAAATGAGCTCGAATTTCCAGATCACCAAAAAGTCCATGGATTATAGCACACGAAAATAGGCAAAATAGGGGGTTTACCTAATTCGGGGCCCGTTTGAACTAGAAAATGGGACGTTTTGTCCGTGATGGACAACTGGTTCCATAGTTAATGTCTTAACGAACGTCCACGATAAATTTTGCCAAAAATGAGGTCGGAATTCCAGACCACCAAAAGTCCATGGACTATAGCACACGAAAATTGGCAAAATGGGGGCTTATCTGCTCCGGGGTTCATTTGACCCGGAAAATGGTATGTTTTGGCCGTGAGGGCCAACTGGTTCCATAGCTAAAGTCTTAACGGACGTCCACAAAAAAAATTGGCAAAAATGAGGTTGGAATTCTAGATCACCAAAAAGTCTATGGACTATAGCACACGAAAATCGGCAAAAGCGGGGGTTTACTTGATCCGAGGCCCGTTTGACCATAAAAATGGGACGTTTTGGCAGTGACGGACAGCTGGCTCTGTAGCTAAGGTCTGACCAGACGTCCACGAAAAATTTTGACAAAAATTTGGTCGGAATTCCAGATCACCAAAAATCCATGGACTATAGCGCACGAAAATTGGCAAAGTGGGTGGTTTACCTTCCGGGGGCTCGTTTGACCTTGAAAATGGGATGTTTTGGCCGTGAGGGCTAACTAAATCAATATCTAAGTTCTTCACGGACGTCTACGAAAATTTTTAGCAAAAATGAACTTGAAATTCCGTGATTACTAAAAAGTCCATGGACTATCGCATATGAAAATCAAAGAAAAATGCGGTGGTTACATGATCCGGGATCCGTTTGACCTTGAAAATGGGATGTTTTGGCTGTGAGGGACAACTGGCTGCATAGCTAAGGTCTTAACGAATGTCCACAAAAAATTTTGGTAAAAATGAGGTCAAAATTCCAGATCACCAAAAAGTTCATGGACTGTAGCACATGAAAATCGGTAAAATGGGGGGTTTACCTGCTCTGGGGCTCCTTTGACCTTCAAAATGGATGTTTTTCCATGAGGGCCAACTAACTCCATGGTTAAGATCTTAATGGACGTCCATATAAAATTTTGGTAAAAATGAGGTCGAAATTCCATATTACCAAACAAATTACGGGGTTTACCTTATCTCGGGGCCCGTTTGACCTTGAAAATGGGACCTTTTGGCCGTTAGGGCCACTTGTCTCCATAGCTAAGGTCTTAGTAGACGTCCATGAAAATTTTTTGGCAAAAATGAGGTCGAAATTCTAGATCACCATAAAGTTCGTGGAGAATGCTCCAAGGGTCGCTTGACCTTCAAAATCAGACGTTTTGGCCATAAGGGCCAATTGGCTCCATAGCTAAGGTCCTAATGGACGTCCACGAAAAATTTTGGCAAAAATGAGGTCGGAACTCCATATCACCAAAAAGTCCATGGACTATAGAATACGAAAATTGGCAAAATGGGGGGTTTACCTACTTCGGGGCTCGTTTGACCTTAAAAATGGGATGTTTTGGCTGTGAGGGCTAACTAACACCATAGCTAAGGTCTTAACGGACGTGCACAAAATTTTTTATAAAAATGAGCTTGGAATTCCAAATCACCAAAAAGTCCATGGTCTATAGCACACGAAAATTGGTAAAATGGGGGGATTACATGCTCTTGGGTTCGTTTGACCTTGAAAATGGGATATTTTAGGCACGAGCACCAACTGGCTCCATATCTAAGTTTTTAAAGGACGTCTATGAAAATTTTTGGCAAAAATGAGCTCAGAAATCCAGATCTTCAAAAAGACCATGAACTATAGCACACGAAAATCAGTAAAATGCAGCGTTTGCCTTATCCTGGGTCCGTTTGACGGTGAAAATAGGATGTTTTTGCTGCGAGTAACAACTCGTCCCATAGCTAAGGTCTTAACTGACTTCCAACAAAAATTTTAGCAAAAATAAGCTCGAAAAACCAGATCACCAAAAAGTCCATGGACTATGGCACATGAAAATCAGACCTGCTCCGAGGCTCGTTTGACTTTGAAAATTGGACATTTTGGTCATGAGGGCCAACTGGCTCCATAGCTAAGGTCTTAACGGATGTCCACAAAATGTTTTGGCAAAAATGAGGTCAAAATTCCAGATCACCAAAATATCCATGGACAATAGCACACAAAAATTTGCAAAATAGGGGTTTACTTGCAACGGGAATCGTTTGACATTGAAAATGGGACGTTTTGTCCATGAGGGCCAACTGGCTCCATAGCTAAGGTCTTAACAGATGTCCATAAAAAATTTTGGCAAAAATGTGGTCGAAATCCAGAAAAACAAAAATTCCGTGGATTATAGCACACAGAAATGGAAAAATGAGGGGTTTACCTGCTCTAGGGGTCGTTTGACTTTGATAATGGGTTGTTTTAGCCCTGCAAGTCAACTAGCTCTGTAGGTAAGGTCTTAACGGACGTCCAGGTAAAATCATGGCAAAAATAAGGTCGTAGTTCTGGATCACCAAAAAAGATATTGACTATAGCACACGAAAATTGACAAAATGGGGGATTTACCTGCTTTAGGCCTATTTTGACTTTGAAAATGAGTCGTTTTGGCCATGAAGGCTAACTAAATCCATAGGTAAGATCTTAACGAACGTCCACAAAAATATATGGGAAAAATGAGCTCTAAATTCTAGATCACCAAGTCCATGGACTATAGCACACCAAAATCGGTAAAATATCAGGTTTCCTGCTCTGGGGCCCATTTGACCATGAAAATGGGATGTTTTGGCTGTGAGGGCCAATTGGCTCCATAGCTAAGGTCTTAACGAACATCCACAAAAATTTTGACAAAAATGAGGTCGGAATTCCAGACACCAAAATAGATGGTGAACTATATTACACAAAAATTGGTAAAATGGGAGCTTTACCTACTCCGGGGATCATTTGACCTTGAAAATGGGACGTTTGGGTGTGAGGGCCTACTGGATCCATAGATAAGGTCTTAGCGGACGTCCACAAAAAATTTTGGCAAAAATAAAGTCGAAATTCTAGATCACCAAAAAATCCATGGACTATTGCACATGAAAATTGGAAAAATGGGGGGTTTACCTGCTTTGGGGTTCGTTTGACCTTGTAAATGGGACATTTAGGGCCGACTGACTCCATACCTAAGGTCTTAATGGTTGTACACAAAAAATATTGGCTAAAATGAGATCGCATTTCCAAATCACCAAAAAAGATGGTGAACTATAGCGAATGAAAATTGGTAAAATGGGGATGTACCTTCTCCGCGGGTGGTTTGACCTTACAAATGGGACGCTTTTGCCGTGAGGGCCAACTGGCTCAATAGCTAAGGTCTTAGCGAACGTCCACAATTTTTTTTTTTGCAAAAATGAGGTCGAAATTACAGATCACCAAAAAAGATGGTGAACTATAGCATATGAAAATCGATAAAATGGGGGGTTTACCTGCTCCGGGTGTCGTTTGACTTTGAAAATAGGTTGTTTTGGCCATGAGGGCCAACTGAATACATAGCTAAGGTCTTAACGGACGTCCAAGAAATATTTTGGCAAAAATGAGGTCGAAATTCCAGATAACCAAAAAGTCCATGGACTATAGCGCATGAAAATTGGCAAAATAGGGGGTTTACTACTCTAGGTCATTTGACCATGAAAATGGGACGTTTTGGCCATGAGGGCCAACTCCCTCTATACCTAAGGTCTTAACGGACATCCATGAAAAATTTTGGAAAAAATGAGGTCAGAATTCCAAATTACCAAAAAGTTCATGGACTATAGCACACGAAAATTGGCAAAATGGGGGTTTAACTAATTTAGGGCCCGTTTGAACTTTAAAATGGGATGTTTTGGCCGTGATGGCCAACTGCTTCCATAGTTAATGTCTTAACGGATGTCCACGAAAATTTTGCCAAAAATGAGGTCGAATTTTTAATCACCAAAAAAGATCCATGGACTATAGCACATGAAAATTGGCAAAATGGGGGTTATCTCGCCGATTCATTTGACCTTGAAAATGGGCCATTTTGGCCGTGAGGGCCAACTGGTTCCATAGCTAAAGTCTTAACGGACTTCCATAAAAAAATTGGTAAAAATGAGGTCGAATTTTGGATCACCAAAAAGTCATGGACTATAACATACGAAAATTGGCAAAATAGGGGTTTTACCCGATCTAGAGCCCGTTTGGTCTTGAAAATGGGATGTTTTGGCGGTGAGGGACAACCGGCTCCTTAGGTAAAGCTTGACCAGATGTCCACGAAAAATTTTAGCAAAAATTTGGTCGGAATTTTTGGATCATCAAAATATTCATAGACTATAGCACACGAAAATCGACAAAATAGGAGGTTTACCTGCTCTAGGGATCGTTTGACATTGAAAATGGGCCGTTTTAGCCGTGTGGGCTAACTGGCTCCGTAGGTATGGTCTTATCGGACGTCCAGATAAAGTATTAGCTAAAATAATTTCGGAATTTCGGCTCACCAAACAATCTATCGACTATATAGCACACGATAATTGGCAAAATGGGGGGTTTACTTGCTCTAAGCCTTTTTTGACCTTGAAAATGGGCCATCTTGAAGGTGAGGGCCAACTGGCTCCATAGGTAAGGTCTTAATGGACGTCCAGGTAAAATTTTGGCAAAAATGAGGACAGAATTCTAGATCACCAAAAAATTAATGGAATATAGGACATGAAAATTGGAAAAATAGGGGGTTTACCAGCTCTAGGGTTCATTTGACCTTGAAAATGGGTCATTTTGGCCGTGAGGGCCAACTGGTTCATTAGGTAAGGTCTTAATGGATATCTAGTTAAAAATTTAGGCAAAAGTTAGATCGGAATTCCGGATCACCAAGAAAGATGGTGAACTATAGCACATGAAAATCGGTAAATAAGAGGGTTTACTTCCTCTGGAGCTCATTTGAACTTGAAAATTGTACAGGTAAAATATTTTGCAAAAATGAGGTCGAAATTCTGGATCACCAAAAAATCCATGGACTATAGCACACGAAAATTGGTAAAATGAGGGGGTTTACCAGTTCTAGTGCTCGTTTAACCTTGAAAATGTGTTGTTTTAGTCATCTGATTCTATTGGCTCTGCAGGTAACGTCTTAATGGATGTGCAGGTAAAATTTTGGAAAAAATGAGGTCGAAATTCTAGATCAGCAAAAAATCCATGGAATATAGCACACGAAAATTGACAAAATGGGGGGTTTACCTGCTCTAGGCCACTTTTGACCTTGAAAATAGGACTTGAAAATCCGACATTTTGGCCGTGAGGGCTAACTGGAAACATATATAAGGTCTTAAAGGACGTCCAGCTAAAATTTGAACAAAAATGAAATCAAAATTTCAAATCACCAATAAATCTGTAGACTATAGCACACGAAAATTGGCAAAATGGGGGGTAAACCTATTCTAGGGTTCTTTTGTCCTTTAAAATGGGCCATTTTGGCTGTGAGGGCCAAAAAACATAGCTAAGGTCTTAAAGGACGTCTAGTTAAAATTTTGGCAACAATGAAGTCAAAATTTTGGATCACCCAAAATATCCATGGACTATATCACACGAAAATTGACAAAATTGGGGGTTTACCCTATCTAGGACTCGTTTGACATTGAAAATGGGTCGTTTTGGCCATGAGGGACAACTAGTTCATAGGTAACGTCTTAAGGATATCCAGGTAAAATTTTGGCAAAAATGAGGTCGGAATTTCGGATCACCAAAAAAATCTATGGACTATAGCACACGAAAAATTACAAAATGAGCGGTTTACTTAATGGGCGCTCTAGGGATCTCTTGACTTTGAAAATGGATTGTTTTAGCCATGCGAGTCAACTAGCTCCATAGGTAAGGTCTTAACGGACGTCCAGGTAAAATCTTGCAAAAATAAGGTCGAAAATCTGGATCACCAAAAAATTCATTTCACACAAAAATTGACAAAATGGGTGGTTTACATGCTCTAGGCCTCTATTGACTTTACAAATGAGTCGTTTTGGCCGTGAGGGCCTACTGGTTCCGTAGCAAAGGTATTAAGGGACGTGCAGATAAAATTTTGGTGAAAATACGATCAAAATTCTAAATCACCAAAAAATTCATGGACTATAGCACACAAAAATGACAAAATGGGGGGTTTACATGCTCTAGGCATCTATTGACCTTTAAAATGGGTTGTTTTGGCCGTGAGGGCCAACTGGCTCCATAGATAAGGTCTTAACGTATGTCCAGGTAAAATTTTGGAAAAAATGAGATCAGAATTTTTAATCAACAAAAAAGATGGTTAACTATATCACATGAAAATCGGCAAAATGGGAGGTTTACCTGCTCTATGGCTCATTTAACCTTGAAAATGGGCCATTTTGGTTGTGAGGGCCAACTGGCTCCATAGGTAACATCTTAACGGATGTCCAAGTAAAATTTTGGCAAAAATGAGGTCGGAATTTTTATCACCAAAAAATTCATGGACTATAACACGTGAAAATCGGCAAAATAGGGGTTTTACCTGCTCTAGGGCTCGTTTGACCTTGAAAATAGGTCGTTTTCGCTGTGCGGGCCAACTGGCTCCTTAGGTAAGGTCTTAACAGATGTCAAAGTAAATTTTTAGCAAAAATGAGTTACAATTTTTGGATCACCAAAAAATTCATGGACTATAGCACACGAAATTGGCAAAATTGAGGGTTTACCTACTCTAGGGCTCGTTTGACCTTGAAAATGTGTCGTTTTTGCCTTGCGGGACAACTGGTTCCGTAGATAAGGTCTTAACGGACGTCCAGGTAAAATTTTAGCAAAAATGAGGTCGAAATTTTGGATCACCAAAAAATTTAAGGACTTTAGCACATGAAAATTAGTAAAATAAGGGGTTTACCCTAGGCCTCATTTGACCTTGAAAATGGGCCATTTTGGCCGTGAGGGCCAATTGGTTCCTTAGGTAAGTCTCTTAACGGACTTCCGAGTTAAAATTTTGGCAAAAATGAGGTCGGAATTCTGGATCACCAAAAAATGGTTGGACTATATAGCACACGAAAATTGGCAAAATGGAGGGTTTACTTCCTCTAAGCCTCGTTTGACTTTGAAAATTGGCCATTTTGGCCGTGAGGGCCAATTGGCTCCATAGTTAAGGTCTTAACGGACGTCCAGGTAAAATTTTGGCTAAAATGAGAACGGAATTTTGGATCACCAAAAATATGGTGAATTATAGGTCATGAAAATCGTTAAAATAGGGGTTTACCTGATCTGGGACTTATTTTACCTTGAAAATTGGTCGTTTTGGTCGTGAGGGACAACTGACTCCATAGGTAAGGTCTTAACGGATGTCTAGGTAAAATTTTGGCAAAAATGAGATCGGAATTTTTGATCACCAAAAAATCCATGGACTATAGCACACCAAAATTGGCAAAATGGGGGTTTTACCTGTTCTAGGGCTCGTTTGACCTTTAAAATGGGTTGTTTTAGCCATGCGGGTCAACGGCTCCATCCATCTTAACGGATGACCGAGGTAAAATTTTAGTAAAAATGAGGTCAAAATTTTGGATCACCAAATGATCCAAGAAATATAGCACACGAAAATGTGCAAAATGGCGGGTTTACCTCCTTCGAGGCACGTTTGACCTTGAAAAAGGGTTGTTTGGGCCATGAGGGACAAGCGGCTCCATAAGTAAGGTCTTAACAAACTTCCAGATAAATTTGGCAAAAATGAGGTTGAAATTTTGGATCACAAGAAATTAGTGGACTTTAGCACACAAAAATCGGTAAAATAGGGAGTTTACACCTTTCTAGGGCTCGTTTGAACTTGAAAATGGGCCATTTTAGCCGTAGGGACTAACCGGCTCCGTAGGTATGTTCTTATCGGATGTCCAAGTTAAGTATTGGCTAAAATGATGTAAAATGATCACCAAAAAATTTATGGACTATATAGCACACGATAATTTGGAAAAATGGGGTTTTACTTGCTCTAAGCCTCTTTAGACCTTGAAAATGGGCCATTTTGGCCGTGAGGGCCAACCTGCTCCATAGGCAAGGTCTTAATGGACGTCCAGGTAAATTTTTGGCAAAAATGAGGCCATAATTCTATATCACCAAAAAATTCATGGACTATAGGACACGAAAATTGGCAAAATAGGGGGTTTACCAGCTTTATGGTTCATTTGACCTTGAAAATGGGCCATTTTGGCCGTGAGGGACAACTGGTTCCTTAGGTAAGGTCTTAATGGATATCCAGTTAAAATTTAGGAAAATATTAGATCGGAATTCTGGATCACTAAAAAGATGGTGAACTATAGCACATGAAAATCGGTAAATAAGAGGGTTTACCTGCTCGGAGCTCGTTTGAACTTGAAAATTGGATGTTTTGGCCGTGACATCCAACGACTTTATAATTAAGGTCTTAACGGACGTCTAGGTAAAATTTTAGAAAAATGAGATCGAAATTCGGATTATCAAAAAATCCATAGAACTATAGCACATGAAAATTGGTAAAATAGGGGTTTACCCGTTTTGGGGATAGTTTGAACTTGAAAATGGTCATTTTGGCCATGAGGGCTAACTAGCTCCATAGGTAATATCTTAACACACGTCCGGTAAAATTTTGGCAAAAATGAGGTCGGAATTTTGGATCACAAAAATCTATGGACTATAGCACAAGAATATCGATAAAATGGGGGTTTACTGCTCAAGGGCACGTTTGAACTTGAAAATGGTTAGTTTTAGCCGTGAGAGGCAACTGGCTTCGTAGGTATGGTCTTAATGGACGTCCAGTAAAATCTTGGTAAAAATGGTGTCGGCATTCCGGATCACCAAAAATTCATTGACTATAGAACATACGATAATTGGCAAAATGGAGGGTTTACCGGCTCCGAGGCCTCTCTTGAGCTTTTAAATGGGTTGTTTTGGCCGTAAGGCCAATTGGTTCCATTGGTAAGGTCTTAGCGGACATCCGGGTAAAATTTTTCTCAAAAATGAAGTCGAAATTCTAGATCACCAAAAAATCCATGGACTATAGCACACAACAATTGGCAAAATGGGGGGTTTACATGCTCTAGGGATCGTTTGACCTTCAAAATGGGCCAGTTTGGCCGTGAGGGCCAACTGGTTCCTTAGGTAAGGTCTTAACGGACATCTAGTTAAAAATTTGGCAAAAATGAGGTCGGAATTCTGGATCGCCAAAAAAGATGGTGAACTTTAGCACATGAAAATTGGTAAAAGAGGGGGTTTACCTGTGGGCCAACCGGCTCCATAGGTATGGTCTTAATGGACGTCCGAGGTAAAATTTTGGCAAAAATGAGGTCGGAATTTATTATCACCAAAAAATCCATGGACTATGTCACATGAAAATCGGAAAATTGGGGGCTCCAGGGTTTACCGCTCTAGGGCCTCGTTTGACCTTTAAAATGGGTTGTTTTAGCCATGTGGGTCAATTGGTTCCATAAGTAAGGTCTTAGCGGATGTCCAAGCAAAATTTTTCTCAAAAATGAGGTCGAAATTTTGGATCACCAAAAATCCAAGAAATATAGCACACAAAAATTAGCAAAATGGTGGGTTTACATGCTCTGGGGGATGTTTGACTTTGAAAATGGGTCGTTTTGGGCCATGAGGGACAACGGGCTCCTTAGGTAAGGTCTTAACGGACATCTAGTTAAAATTTGGGAAAAAAAGAGGTCAAAATTTTGGATAACAAGAAATGGTGAACTATAGCACATGAAAATTGGTAAAATAAGGGGTTTACCGCTCTAGGGCTCGTTTGACCTTGAAAATGGGTCATTTTGGTCGTGACAGCTAACCGACTCCATAGTTAAGGTCTTATCGGACGTCCAAGTAAAATTTTGGCTAAAATGATGTCAAAATTTCAAATCACCAAAAAATATTATGGACTATATAGCACACGAAAATCGGCAAAATGGGCGTTTTACGTCCTCTAAGCCTCTTTTTACTTTGAAAATTGGTCATTTTGGTCGTGAGGGCTAACTAGCTCCATAGGTAATGTCTTAACACACGTCCGGGTAAAATTTTGGCAAAAATGAGGTCGGAATTTTTATCACAAAAAATCTATGGACTATAGCACAAGAAAATTGGTAAAATTGGGGGTTTACCTGCTCTAGGGCACGTTTGACCTTGAAAATGGCTTGTTTTAGCCATGAGAGGCAACTAGCTCCATAGGTATGGTCTTAATAGACGTCCGAGTAAAAATTTTAGTAAAAATGAGGTCAAAATTTTAGATCACCAAAAATGATCCATTGAAATATAACATACGAAAATTGGCAAAATGGAGGGTTTACCGGCTCCGGTGCCTCTTTGACCTTTTAAATGGGTTGTTTTGGCCATGAGGGACAATTGGTTCCATTGGTATGGTCTTAGCGGACGTCTCGTAAAAATTTTCAAAAATGAAGTTGAAATTTTAGATCAACAAAAAATTCATGGACTATAGCACACAAAAATTGGCAAAATGGGGGGTTTACATGCTCTAGGGCTCATTTGACCTTGAAAATGGGTTGTTTTGGCCGTGAGGGCCAACTAGTTCCTTAGGTAAGGTCTTAACGGACATCTAGTTAAAAATTTGGCAAAAATGATGTCGAAATTCTGAATCACCAAAAAATTTATGGACTATTAGCACATGAAAATTGGCAAAATGGGGGGCTTACTTCCTCTAGCTCGTTTGACATTGAAAATGGGCATTTTGGCCGTGAGGGCCAATTGGCTCCATAGTTAAGGTCTTAATGGACGTCCAAGTAAAATTTTTGGCTAAAATGAGAACGAAATTTCAAGATCACCAAAAAATATGGTGAATTATAGCACATGAAAATCGTTAAAATAAGGGGTTTACCGGATCTCTAGGGTTCATTTTACCTTGAAAACTGGTCGTTTTGGTCGTGAGGGCCAACTGGCTCCATAGGTAAGGTCTTAACGGATGTCGAGGTAAAATTTTAGAAAAAATGAGGTCGGAATTTTTTATCACCAAAAAATCCATGGACTATATCACATGAAAATTGGTAAAATAGGGGGATCACCTGTTCTAGGGCTCGTTTGACCTTTAAAATGGGTTGTTTTAGCCATGCTGGTCAACTGGCTCCATAGGTAAGGTCTTAACGGATGACCAGATAAAATTTTAGTAAAAATGAGGTCAAAATTTTGGATCACCAAATGATCCAAGAAATATAGCACACGAAAATCGGCAAAATGGCGGGTTTACCTGCTCCGGTGCACGTTTGACCTTGATAAAGGGTTGTTTGGGCCATGAGGGACAACTGGCTCTATAGGTAAGGTCTTAACTGATTTCTCGTTAAAATTTGGCAAAATCTAGGTTGAAATTTTGGATCACAAGAAATCAGTGGACTATAGCACACGAAAATCAGTAAAATAGGGGGTTTACCTGCTCTAGGGCTCGTTTGACCTTGAAAATGGGTCATTTTAGCCGTAGGGTCTAACTGGCTTCGTAAGTATGGTCTTATCAGACGTCCAAGTAAAGTATTGGCTAAAATGATGTCGGAATTCTGAATCACCAAAAAATTTATGGACTATATAGCACACAATAATTGGCAAAATGGGGTTTTACTTCCTCTAAACCTCTTTAGACTTTGAAAATGGGCCATTTTGGCCGTGAGGGCCAATTGGCTCCATAGGCAAGGTCTTAATGGATGTCTAGGTAAAATTTTAGCAAAAATCGAAGTCGAAATTCTAGATCACCAAAAAATTCATGGACTATAGGACACGAAAATCAAGGGCCATTTTGGCCGTGATTCATTAGGTAAGGTCTTAATGGACATCCAGCAAAAAAAAAGATGGTGAACTATAGCACATGAAAATTGGTAAATAAGAGGGTTTACTGTCGTTTGAACTTGAAAATTGGACGTTTTGGCCGTGACATCCAACCGACTTTATAATTAACGTCTTAACGGACGTCTAAAAATTTTGGCAAAAATGAGATCGAAATTATCGAAAAATATGGTGAACTATAGCACACGATAATTGGCAAAATGGGGGTTTTACTTCCTCTAAGCCTCTTTAGACTTTGAAAATGGGACATTTTGGCCGTGAGGGCCAACTGGCTCCATAGGTAAGTTCTTAACGGACGTCCAGTTAAAATTTTGGCAAAAATGAGGTCGGAATTTTGGATCACAAAAAATCTGTGGACTATAGCACAAGAATATCGGTAAAATGGGGGGTTTACCTTCTCTAGGGCACGTTTGACCTTGAAAATGGGTAGTTTTAGCCGTGAGAGGCAACCGGCTTCGTAGGTATGGTCTTAATGGATGCCCGGGTAAAATCTTGGCAAAAATGGTGTCAGAATTCCGGATCACCAAAAAATTCATGCACTATATAACATACGATAATTGGCAAAATGGAGGGTTTACCAGCTCCAGGCCTCTCTTGAGCTTTTAAATGGGTTGTTTTGGCCGTAAAGGCCTATTGGTTCCATTGGTAAGGTCTTAGCGGACGTCCAGGTAAATTTTTCTCAAAAATAAAGTCGAAATTCTAGATCACCAAAAAATCCATGGACTATAGCACACAACAATTAGCAAAATGGGGGGTTTACATGCTCTAGGGATCGTTTGACCTTGAAAATGGGCCATTTTGGCCGTGAGGGCCAACTGGTTCCTTAGGTAAGGTCTTAACGGACATCCAGTTAAAATTTTGGCAAAAATGAGGTCGGAATTCTGGATCACCAAAAAAGATGGTGAACTTTAGCACATGAAAATTGGTAATTGAGAGGGCTTACCTGCCCTGGAGCTCGATTGACATTGAAAATTGGTCATTTTGGCCGTGACGGCCAACTGACTCCATAGTTAAGGTCTTAACGGACGTCCAGGTAAAATTTTGGCTAAAATGAGAACGAAATTTTAAACCACCAAAAAATATGGTGAATTATAGCACATAAAAATCATTAAAAGAAGGGGTTTATCGATCTTGGGCTCCTTTTACCTTGAAAATTGGTCGTTTTGGTTGTGAGGGCCAACGGCTCCATAGGTAAGGTCTTAACGGACGTCCGGGTAAAATTTTGGCAAAATGAGGTCGGATTTTTTCATCACCAAAAATCCATGGACTATATCACATGAAAATTGGTAAAATAGGGGGATCACCTGTTCTAGGGCTCGTTTGTCCTTTAAAATGGCTTGTTTTAGCCATGCTGGTCAACTCGCTCCATAGGTAAGGTCTTAACGGACGACCAGACAAAATTTTAGTAAAAATGAGGTCAAAATTTTAGATCACCAAATGATCCAAGAAATATAGCACACGAAAATTGGCAAAATGGCGGGTTTACTCCGCTCAGGCACGTTTTGACCTTGATAAAGGGTTGTTTGGGCCATGAGGGACAACTGGCTCTATAGGTAAGGTCTTAACTGATTTCTCGTTAAAATTTGGCAAAAAAGAGGTTGAAATTTTGGATAACAAGAAATCAGTGGACTATAAGCACACGAAAATCAGTAAAATAAGGGGTTTACCTGCTCTAGGGCTCATTTGACCTTGAAAATGGGTTGTTTTAGCCGTTGGGCTAACTGGCTCCGTAGATATGGTCTTATCGGACGTCCAGGTAAAGTATTGGCTAAAATGATGTCGAAATTCTGAATCACCAAAAAATTTATGGACTATATAGCACACGATAATTGGCAAAATGGGGGTTTTACTTCCTCTAAGCCTCTTTAGACTTTGAAAATGGGCCATTTTGGCCGTGAGGGCCAATTGGCTCCATAGGCAAGGTCTTAATGGATGTCCACCAGATAAGATTTTAGTAAAAATGAGGTCAAAATTTTGGATCACCAAATGATCCGAGAAATATAGCACACGAAAATTGGCAAAATGGCACCAAACCTTGATAAAGGGTTGTTTGGGCCATGAGGGACAACTGGCTCTATAGGTAGGTCTTAACTGATTTCTCGTTAAAATTTGGCAAAATGAGGTTGAAATTTTGGATCACAAGAAATCGGTGGACTATAGCACACGAAAATCTAAGGTTTTACTTTAGGGCTCGTTTGACCTTGAAAATGGGTCATTTTAGCCGTAGGGTCTAACTGGCTTCGTAAGTATGGTCTTATCAGACGTCCAAGTAAAGTATTGGCTAAAATGATGTCGGAATTCTGAATCACCAAAAAATTTATGGACTATATAGCACACAATAATTGGCAAAATGGGGGTTTTACTTCCTCTAAGCCTCTTTAGACCTTGAAAATGGGCCATTTTGGCCGTGAGGGCCAACTGGCTCCATAGGCAAGGTCTTAATGGACGGTAAAATTTTAGGTAAAATCATGCCGAAATTCTAGATCACCAAAAAATTCATGGACTATAGGACACAAAAATCAACAAAATGGGGGTTTACTTCCTCTAATTCATTTGACCTTGAAAATGGGCCATTTTGGCCGTGAGGGCCAACTGGTTCATTAGGTAAGGTCTTAATGGACATCCAGTTAAAATTTAGGAAAAAATTAGGTCGGAATTCCGGATCACCAAAAAAGATGGTGAACTGTAGCACATGAAAATCGGTAAATAAGAGGGTTTACCTGCTCTGGAGCTCGTTTGAACTTGAAAATTGGACGTTTTTGCCATGACAGCCAACTGACTTTATAATTAACGTCTTAACGGACGTCTAGGTAAAATTTTGGCAAAAATGAGATCGAAATTCTGGATCGCCAAAAAATATGGTGAACTATAGCACATGAAAATTGGTAAAAGAGGGGGTTTACCTGTTTTGGGGATAGTTTGACCCTGAAAATTGGTCATTTTGGCCGTGAGGGCTAACTAGCGCCATAGGTAATGTCTTAACACACGTCCAGGTAAAATTTTGGCAAAAATGAGGTCGGAATTTTGGATCACAAAAAATCTATGGACTATAGCACAAGAATATCGATAAAATTGGGGGTTTACCTGCTCATGGGCACGTTTGACCTTGAAAATGGTTCGTTTTAGCTGTGAGAGGCAACTGGCTTCGTAGGTATGGTCTTAATGGACGTCCAGGTAAAATCTTGGCAAAAATGGTGTCAGCATTCTGTATCACCAAAAAATTCATTGACTATAGAACATACGATAATTGGCAAACTGGAGGGTTTACCAGCTCCAGGCCTCTCTTGAGCTTTTAAATGGGTTGTTTTGGCCGTAAAGGCCAATTGGTTCCATTGGTAAGGTCTTAGCGGACGTCCAGGTAAAATTTTTTTCAAAAATGAAGTCAAAATTCTAGATCACCAAAAAATCCATGGACTATAGCACACAACAATTGGCAAAATGGGGGGTTTACATGCTCTAGGGATCGTTTGACCTTGAAAATGGGCCAGTTTGGCCGTGAGGGCCAACTGGTTCCTTAGGTAAGGTTTTAACGGACATCTAGTTAAAAATTTGGCAAAAATGAGGTCGGAATTTTGGATCACCAAAAAAGATGGTGAACTTTAGCACATGAAAATTTGTAATTGAGAGGGCTTACCAGCCCTGGAGCTCGTTTGACATTGAAAATTGGTCATTTTGGCCGTGACAGCCAACTGACTCCATAGTTAAGGTCTTAACGGACGTCCAAGTAAAATTTTGGCTAAAATGAGAACGAAATTTCAAACCACCAAAAAATATGGTGAATTATAGCACATAAAAATCGTTAAAAGAAGGGGTTTACTGGATCTGGGTCTCATTTTACCTTGAAAATTGGTCGTTTTGGTTGTGAGGGCCAACTGACTCCATAGGTAAGGTCTTAACGGACATCCAGGTAAAATTTTGGAAAAAATGAGGTCGGATTTTTTATCACCAAAAAATCCATGGACTATATCATATGAAAATTGGTAAAATAGGGGGATCACTTGTTCTAGGGCTCGTTTGTCCTTTAAAATGGGTTGTTTTAGCCATGCTGGTCAACTCGCTCCATAGGTAAGGTCTTAACGGACGACCAGATAAAATTTTAGTAAAAATGAGGTCAAAATTTTGGATCACCAAATGATCCAAGAAATATAGCACACAAAAATCAGCAAAATGGCGGGTTTACCTGCTCCGGTGCACGTTTGACCTTGATAAAGGGTTGTTTGGGCCATGAGGGACAACTGGCTCTATAGGTAAGGTCTTAACTGATTTCTCGTTAAAATTTGGCAAAATCGAGGTTGAAATTTTGGATCACAAGAAATCAGTGGACTATAGCACACGAAAATCAGTAAAATAGGGGTTTACCTGCTCTAGGGCTCGTTTGACCTTTAAAATGGGCCGTTTTAGCCGTAGGGGCTAACTGGCTTCGTAAGTATGGTCTTATCGGATGTCCAAGTAAAGTATTGGCTAAAATGATGTCGGAATTCTGAATCACCAAAAAATTTATGTACTATATAGCACACAATAATTGGCAAAATGGGGGTTTTACATCCTCTAAGCCTCTTTAGACCTTGAAAATGGGCCATTTTGGCCGTGAGGGCCAACTGGCTCCATAGGCAAGGTCTTAATGGATGTCTAGGTAAAATTTTAGCAAAAATCAGGCCAGAATTCTAGATCACTAAAAATTAATGGACTATAGGACACGAAAATCGGCAAAATAGGGGGTTTACCTGCTTTAGGGTTCATTTGACGTTGAAAATGGGCCATTTTGGTCGTGATGGCCAACTGGTTCGTTAGGTAAGGTCTTAATGGAAATCCAGTTAAAATTTAGGCAAAAATTAGGACGGAATTCTGGATTACCAAAAAAGATGGTGAACTATGGCACATGAAAATCGGTAAATAAGAGGGTTTACCTGCTCTGGAGCTCGTTTGAACTTGAAAATTGGACGTTTTGGCCGTGACAGCCAACTGACTTTATAATTAATGTCTTAACGGATGTCCAGGTAAAATTTTGGCAAAAATGAGATCGAAATTTTGGATCGCCAAAACATATGGTGAACTATAGCACATGAAAATTGGTAAAATAGGGGGGTTTACCTGTTTTGGGGATAGTTTGACCTTGAAAATTGGTCATTTTGGCCATGAAGGCCAACTGGCTCCATAGATAATGTCTTAACGCACGTCCAGGTAAAATTTTGGCAAAATTGAGGTCGGAATTCTGGATCACCAAAAAATTTCAGGGACTATAGCACACGAAAATCGGCAAAATGGGGGGTTTACTTGTTCTAGGGCTCGTTTGACCTTGAAAATGTGTGGTTTTAGTCGTCGGGTTCTACTGGCTCTAATTGGAAAAATGGGGGGTTTACCTGCTCTAGGCCTCATTTGACCTTGAAAATGAGTCGTTTTGATAGTTAGGGCCAACTGGAAACATAGATAAGGTCTTATAGGACGTCCAGCTAAAATTTGGACAAAAATGAAGTCGCAATTTCGAATCACCAAAAAATTCATGGACTACAGCACACGAAAATTGGCAAAATGGGGGGTAAACCTGCTCTAGGGTTCGTTTGACATTCAAAATGGGCCGTTTTGGCCGTGAGGGCCAACTGGAAACATATCTAAGGTCTTAAAGGATGTCCAGTTAAAATTTTGGCAAAAATGAAGTCAGAATTTTGGATCACCCAAAAATCTTTGGACTATAGCACACGAAAATTGACAAAATTGGGGGTTTACCCTTTCTAAGACTCGTTTGACCTTGAAAATGGGTCATTTTGGCCATGAGGGACAACTGACTTCATAGGTAAGGTCTTAAAGGATGTCCAGGTAAAATTTTTATAAAACTTGAGGTCGGTATTTCGGATCACCAAAAAGTATATTGACTATAGCACACGAAAAAACGTAAATTGAGTGGTTTACCCGCTCTAGGGATCGTTTGACTTTGAAAATGGATTGATTTAAACCTGCGAGTCAACTAGCTCCATAGGTGAGGTTTTAACGGACGTCTAGGTAAAATATTTTCATAAATAAGGTCGAAATTTTGGATCACCAAAAAATTCATTGACTATAGCACACGAAAATCGATAAAATGGGGGGTTTACTGCTCTAGGCCTCTTTTGACTTTGAAAATGAGTCATTTTGGCCCTAAGGGACTACTGGCTCCGTAGGTAAGGTCTTAAGGGATATCCAGGTAAAATTTTGGCAAAAATTCCATCAGAATTTTGAATCACCAAAAAATTCATGTACTATAGCACACGAAAATTGGCAAAATGGGGGTTTCCCTGCTCTCAGTCCGTTTTGACCTAGAAAATGGGCCCTTTTTGCCGTGAGGGCCAACTGGCTCCATAGGTAAGGTTTTAACAGACGTCCAGGTAAAATTTTGCTAAAATTGAAGTCGGAGTTTTAGAGCACCAAAAAATTCATAGACTATAGCACACGAAAATTGGTAAAATGGGGAGTTTATCTGCTCTGGGGCTCGTTTGACCTTGAAAATGGGCCGTTTTGATAGTTAGGGCCAACTGGCTCCATCTGTAAGGTCTTAACGAACGTCCAGGTGAAGTTTTGGAAAAAATGAGGTCGGAATTCTGGATCACCAAAATATTCATAGACTATAGCATAAGAAAATCCACAAAATAGGGGTTTACATGCTCTAGGCCTCTTTTGACCTTGAAAATGGGCCGTTTTGGCCGTGAGGGCCAACTAGCTCCATAGGTAAGGTCTTAATGGACGTCCAAGTTAAATTTTGGCAAAAATGAGGTCAAAATTTTGGATCACCAAAAAAAAATAGGACATTTTGGTCATGAGGGCCGACTGGATCCGTAGGTATGGTCTTAAGGGACGTCCAGGTAAAATTTTGGCAAAAATGAGGTTTGAATTCCGGATCACCAAAAAATTCATAGACTATAGCACATGAAAATTGATAAAATGGAGGGTGTACCTACTCTAGGGCTTGTTTGACTTTGAAAATGCATTGTTTTCACAGTGCAGGCCAACTGACTCCTTAGGTAATGTCTTAACGAAAGTCCAGGTAAAATTTTGGCAAAAATGAGGTTGGAATTTTGGATCACCAAAAAATTCATGGACTGTAGCACACGGAAATCGGCAAAATGGTTGGTCTACCTGCTCTTGGCCTCATTTCACCTTGAAAATGGACCATTTTGGCCATGAGGGCCAACTGGCTCCATAGGTAAGGTCTTAATAGACGTCAACGTAAATTTTTCTAAAAATGAAGTTGGAATTTTGAATAACCAAAAAATTTGTGGACTATAGGTCACGAAAATCGGCAAAATGGTGGTTTACCTACTCTGGGGCTCGTTTATCCATTAAAATGGACCGTTTTAGCCATGCAGGCCAACTGGCTCCGTAGTTAAGGTTGTAACGGACATCCAGATTAAATTTTGGCATAAATGATGTCAGAATTCTGAATCAACAAAAAATTCAAGGATTATAGCACACGAAAATTGACAAAACAAGGGATTTACATGCTCTAGGCCTCTTTTGACCTTGAAAATTGGTCGTTTTGGCCGTGAGCACCAACTGGCTCCATAGGTAAGGTCTTAATGGATGTCCAGGTAAAATTTTAGCAAAAATGAAGTCGGAATTCTGGATCACCAAAAAATTCATGGACTATAGCATACGAAAATCGGCAAAATGGGGGGTTTACTTGCTCTAGGGCTTATTTAACCTTGAAGATGGGCCATTTTAGCCGTACGGTCCAAATGACTCCCTAGGTAACATTTTGACTGACATCCAGGTAAACTTTTGGCAAAAGTGAGGTCGGAATACTGGATCACCAAAAAATTCGTGGACTATAGCACACGAAAATTAACAAAATGGGGGGTTTACCTACTCTAAGGCTCGTTTGACCTTGAGAATTAGTCGTTTTGGCCATGAGGGACAACTTGCTCCGTAGGTATGGTCTTAACAGACATCCAGTTAAAATTTGGCAAAAATGAGGTCGAAATTTTGGATCACAAAAATACTGTGGACTATAGCACACAAAAATTGGTAAAATGAGGGGTTTACCTGCTCTAGGGCTTGTTTGACCTTAAAATGGGCCGTTTTAGACATGCGGGCTAACTGGCTCCGTAGGTATGGTCTTAACAGACGTCCAGGTAAAATCTTTTCTAAAATGATGTCTCGAATTCCGAATCACGAAAAAATTCATGGACTATATAGCACACGATAATTGACAAAATGGGGGTTTACCTGCTGTAAGACTCTTTTGACCTTGAAAATGGGCCGTTTTGGCTGTGAGGGCCAACTAGCTCCATAGGTAAGGTCTTCACGGATGTCCAGGTAAAAGTTTGCCAAAAATGAGGTCGGAATTCTAGATCACCAAAAAATTTATGGACTATAGCACACGAAAATTGGTAAAATTGGGGGTTCACCTACTCTGGGGCTCGTTTGTCCATTAAGATGGACCGTTTTAGCCGTGCAGGCCAACTGGCTCCGTAGTTAAGGTCGTAACGGACATCCAGGTTAAATTTTGGCATAAATGAGGTCAGAATTTTGGATCACAAGAAATCCGTGCAATATACCACACGATAATTGGCAAAATGTGGGGTTTACCTGCTCTAAGCCTCTTTTGACCTTGAAAATTGTTCGTTTTGGCGATGAGGGCCAAGTGGCTCCATCGGTAAGGTCTTAATGAATGTCCAGGTAAAATTTTGGCAAAAATGAGGCCGAAATTCTAGATCACCAAAAAATTCATGGACTATAGGACACGAAAATTGGCAAAATAGGGGGTTTACCAGCTCTAGGGTTCGTTTGACCTTGAAAATGGGCCAATTTGGCCATGAGGGCTAACTGGTTCCTTAGGTAAGGTCTTAATGGACATCCAGTTAAAATTTAGGCAAAAATGAGGTTGGAATTCTGGATCACCAAAAGAAATGGTGAACTATAGCACTTGAAAATCGGTAAATAAGAGGGTTTAATTGCTCTGGAGTTCGTTTGTGCTTGAAAATTGTACGTTTTAGCCGTGACGATGAACTGACTTTATAGGTAAGGTCTTAACTAATTTCTCGTTAAAATTTGGCAAAATTGAGGTTGAAATTTTGGATCACAAGAAATCAGAGGACTATAGCACACGAAAATCAGTAAAATAAGGGGTTTACCTGCTCTAGGGCTCGTTTGACCTTGAAAATGGGCCGTTTTAGCCGTAGGGGCTAAGTGATTTCGTAAGTATGGTCTTATCGGACGTCCAAGTAAAGTATTGGCTAAAATGATGTCAAAATTTTGGATCAACAAAAAATTTATGGACTATATAGCACACTATAATTTGCAAAATGAGGGGTTTACCTGCTCTGGGGCTCGTTTGACCTTCAAAATGGGCCATTTTGGTCGTGAGGGCCAACTGGCTCCATAGGTAAGGTCTTAATAGACGTCCAGGTAAAATTTTGGCAAAAATAAGGCCGAATTTCTAGATCACCAAAAAATTCATGGACTATAGGACACGAAAATCAGCAAAATAGGGGGTTTACCAGCTCTAGGGTTCATTTGACCTTGAAAATGGGCCATTTTGATCATGAGGGCCAACTGGTTCCTTAGGTAAGGTCTTAATGGAAATCCAGTTAAAATTTAGGAAAAAAATTGGTCGGAATTCTGGATTACCAAAAAAGATGGTGAACTATGGCACATGAAAATTGGTAAATAAGAGGGTTTACCTGCTCTGGAGCTCGTTTGAACTTGAAAATTGGACGTTTTGGCCGTGATAGCCAACTGACTTTATAATTAATGTCTTAAAGGACGTCCAGGTAAAATTTTAGTAAAAATGAGATCGAAATTCTGGATGGGGGTTTACCTGTTTTGGGGATAGTTTGACCTTGAAAATTGGTCATTTTGGCCATGAAGGCCAACTGGCTCAATATATAATGTCTTAATGCACGTCCAGGTAAAAATTTGGCAAAATTGAGGTCGAAATTCTGGATCACCAAAAAATTTCAGGGAGTATAGCACACGAAAATCGGTAAAATGGGGGGTTTACTTGTTCTAGGGCTCGTTTGACCTTGAAAATGTGTCGTTTTAGTCATCCGGGTCTACCGGCTCCGTAGGTAACGTCTTAACAAATGTGCAGGTAAAATTTTGGAAAAAATGAGGTCAAAATTCTGGATCAGCAAAAAATCCGTGGAATATATCACACAAAAATTGGAAAAATGGGGGGTTTACCTGCTCTAGGCCTCATTTGACCTTGAAAATGGGCCGTTTTGATAGTTAGGGCCAACTGGCTCCATCTGTAAGGTCTTAAAGAACGTCCAGGTGAAGTTTTGGAAAAAATGTGGTCGGAATTCTGGATCACCAAAATATTCATAGACTATAGCATAAGAAAATCCACAAAATAGGGGGTTTACATGCTCTAGGCCTCTTTTGACCTTGAAAATGGGCCGTTTTGGCCGTGAGGGCCAACTAGCTCCATAGGTAAGGTCTTAATGGACGTCCAAGTTAAATTTTGGCAAAAATGAGGTCGAAATTTTGGATCACCAAAAAATTCATTGACTATAGCACACGAAAATTGGCAAAATGGGGTGTTTATCTTTTCACAGTGCAGGCCAACTGACTCCTTAGGTAACGTCTTAACGGAAGTCCAGGTAAAATTTTGGCAAAAATGTGGTTGGAATTTTGGATCACCAAAAAATTCATGGACTGTAGCACACGAAAATCGGCAAAATGATTGGTCTACTCGCTCTTGGCCTCATTTCACCTTGAAAATGGACCATTTTGGCCATGAGGGCCAACTAGCTCCATAGGTAAGGTCGTAATAGACGTCAACGTATATTTTTCTGAAAATGAAGTTGGAATTTTGAATAACCAAAAATTTGTGGACTATAGGTCACGAAAATCGGCAAAATGGGTGGTTTACCTACTGGGGCTCGTTTGTCCATTAAAATGGACCGTTTTTAGCCATGCAGCCAACCGGCTCCGTAGTTAAGGTCTTAACGGACATCCGTTTAAATTTTGGCATAAATGATGTCAGAATTCTGAATCAACAAAAAATTCAAGGATTATAGCACATAAAAATTGACAAAACAAGGGATTTACATGCTCTAGGCCTCTTTTGACCTTGAAAATTGGTCGTTTTGGCCGTGAGCACCAACTGGCTCCATAGGTAAGGTCTTAATGGATGTCCAGGTAAAATTTTAGCAAAAATGAAGTCGGCGTAGGTATGGTCTTAACAGACATCCAGTTAAAATTTGGCAAAAATGAGGTCGGAATTTTGGATCACAAAAATACTGTGGACTATAGCACACAAAAATTGGTAAAATGGGGGGTTTACCTGCTCTAGGGCTTGTTTGACCTTAAAATGGGCCGTTTTAGACATGCGGGCTAACTGGCTCCGTAGGTATGGTCTTAACAGACGTCCAGGTAAAATATTGGTTAAGATGATGTCGAAATTTTGGATCACAAAAAAATTCATGGGCTATATAGCACATGAGAATTGGCAAAATATGGGGTTTACCTGCTTTAAGCCTCTTTTGACCTTAAAAATGGGCCGTTTTGGCCATGAGGGCCAACTGGCTCCATAGGTAAGGTCTTAACGGATGTCCAGGTTAAAGTTTGGCAAAAATGAGGTCGGAATTCTAGATCACCAAAAAATTTATGGACTATAGCATACGAAAATCGGTAAAATTGGGGGTTCACCTACTCTGGGGCTCGTTTGTCCATTAAAATGGACCGTTTTAGCCGTGCAGGCCAACTGGCTCCGTAGTTAAGGTCGTAACGGACATCCAGGTTAAATTTTGGCATAAATGAGGTCAGAATTTTGGATCACAAGAAATCCGTGCACTATACCACACGATAATTGGCAAAATGTGGGGTTTTACTCTGCTCTAAGCCTCTTTTGACCTTGAAAATTGTCCGTTTTGGCGATGAGGGCCAAGTGGCTCCATCGGTAAGGTCTTAATGAACGTCCAGGTAAAATTTTGGCAAAAATGAGGCCGAAATTCTAGATCACCAAAAAATTCATGGACTATAGGACACGAAAATTGGCAAAATAGGGGCTTTACCAGCTCTAGGGTTCGTTTGACCTTGAAAATGGGACAATTTGGCCATGAGGGCTAACTGGTTCCTTAGGTAAGGTCTTAATGGACATCCAGTTAAAATTTAGTTAAAAATGAGGTTGGAATTCCGGATCACCAAAAAAGATGGTGAACTATAGCACTTGAAAATCGGTAAATAAGAGGGTTTAATTGCTTTGGAGCTCGTTTGAGCTTGAAAATTGTACGTTTTAGCCGTGACGATGAACTAACTCCATAGGTAAGGTCTTAAAGGATATCTAAGTAAAATTTTGGCAAAAATGAGGTCGAAATTCTGGATCACCAAAAAAATCTATGGACTATAGCAGACGAAAAACTGCAAAATGAGCGGTGTACTTAAAGGACATCTAGGGCTCGTTTGACTTTGAAAATGGGTTGTTTTATCCCCGTGAGTCAACTAGCTCTGTAGGTAAGGTATTAATGGACGTCCAGGTAAAATTTTGACAAAAATAAGGTCGAAATTCTGGATCACCAAAAACTTCATTGACAATAGCACACGAAAATTGACAAAATGGGGGGTTTACTGCTTTAGGCCTCGTTTCACTTTGAAAATGAGTTGTTTTGGCCTTGAAGGCTAACTGAATCCATAGCTAAGGTCTTAATGGACGTCCACGAAAATGTTTGGGAAAAATGAGCTCGGAATTCTAGATCACCAAGTCCATGGACTATAGCACACCAAAATTGGTAAAATGTGGGGTTTCCTGCTCTGGGGCCCATTTGACCATAAAAATGAGACGTTTTGGCTGTGAGGGCCAATTGGCTCCATAGCTAATGTCTTAACGGACATCCACAAAAATTTTGACAAAAATGAGGTCGGAATTCCATATCACCAAAAAAGATGGTGAACTATATTACACAAAAATCGGTAAAATGGGAGGTTTACCTACTCCGGGCATCATTTGACCTTGAAAATGGGACATTTTGGCCGTGAAGGACAACTAGATCCATAGCTAAGGTCTTAACGGATGTCCATGAAAAATTTTAGAAAAAATGAGCTTGAATTTCCAGATCACCAAAAAGTCCATGGATTATAGCACACGAAAATAGGCAAAATGGGGGGGGGGGGTTACCTAATTCGGGGCCCGTTTGAACTAGAAAATGGGACGTTTTGGCCGTGATGGCCAATTAGTTCCATAGTTAATGTCTTAACGGACGTCCACGATAAATTTTTCCAAAAATGAGGTCGGAATTCCAGACCACCAAAAAGTCCATGGACTATAGCACACGAAAATTGGCAAAATGGGGGCTTATCTGCTCCGGGGTTCATTTGACCCTGAAAATGGTATTTTTTGGCCGTGAGGGCCAACTGGTTCCATAGCTAAAGTCTTAACGGACGTCCACAAAAAAAATTGGCAAAAATGAGGTTGGAATTTTAGATCACCAAAAAGTCTATGGACTATAGCACACGAAAATCGGCAAAAGCGGGGGTTTACTTGATCCGAGGCCCGTTTGACCATGAAAATGGGACGTTTTGGCAGTGAGGGACAGCTGGCTCTATAGCTAAGGTCTGACCAGACGTCCACGAAAAAATTTGGTAAAAATTTGGTCGGAATTCCAGATCACCAGAAATCCATGGACTATAGCGCACGAAAATTAGCAAAGTGGGGGGTTTACCTGTTCCACGGCCCGTTTGACCTTGAAAATGGGATGTTTTGGCCGTGAGGGCTAACTAAATCAATATCTAAGTTCTTTACAGACGTCTACGAAAATTTTTGGCAAAAATGAACTCGAAATTCCAGATTACTAAAAAGTCCATGGACTATCGCATATGAAAATCAGCAAAATGCAGTGGTTACATGATCTGGGATCCATTTGACCTTGAAAATGGGTTGTTTTGGCTGTGAGGGACAACTGGCTGCATAGCTAAGGTCTTAACGAACGTCCACAAAAATTTTGGTAAAAATGAGGTCAAAATTCCAGATCACCAAAAAGTTCATGGATTGTAGCACACGAAAATCGATAAAATGGGGGGTTTACCTGCTCTAGGGCTCCTTTGACCTTCAAAATGGATGTTTTTCCATGAGGGCCAACTAACTCCATGGTTAAGATCTTAATGGACGTCCACATAAAATTTTGGTAAAAATGAGGTCGGAATTCCATATTACCAAACAAATTGCGGGGTTTACCTAATCTAGGGCCCGTTTGACCTTGAAAATGGGACCTATTGGCCGTGAGGGCCACTTGTCTCCATAGCTAAGGTCTTAGTAGACGTCCATGAAAATTTTTTGGCAAAAATGAGGTCGAAATTCTAGATCACCATAAAGTTCGTGGAGAACTATAGCACATGAAAATCGGTAAAATGTGGGGTTTACATGCTACGGGGGTTCACTTGATCTTGAAAATGGGGCATTTTGGCCGTGAGGACCAACTGTCTCCATAGCTAAGGTGCGAACATCCACAAATTTTTTTTGCAAAAATGAGGTTGACATTCCAAACCACCAAAAAGTCCATGGATTATATCACACAAAAATCAGCAAAATGAGGGGTTTACCTGCTCCAAGGGTCGCTTGACCTTCAAAATCAAACGTTTTGGCCATAAGGGCCAATTGGCTCCATAGCTAAGGTCCTAATAGATGTCCACGAAAATTTTTTGCAAAAATGAGGTCGGAATTCTAGATCACCAATAAGTCCATGGACTATAGCATACGAAAATTGGCAAAATAGGGGGTTTAGTTGCTCCGGGGTTCGTTTGACCTTAAAAATGGGATGTTTTGGCCGTGAGGGCTAACTAACACCATAGCTAAGGTCTTAACGGACGTGCACAAAAATTTTTAGAAAAATGAGCTTGGAATTCCAAATCACCAAAAAGTCCATGGTCTATAGCACACAAAAATTGGTAAAATGGGGGATTACATGCTCCGGGGTTCGTTCGACCTTGAAAATGGGATATTTTGGGCATGAGGGCCAACTGGCTCCATATCTAAGTTCTTAACGGACGTCTACGAAAAATTTTGGCAAAAATGAGCTCAGAAATCCAGATCTTCAAAAAGACCATTGACTATAGCACACGAAAATCAGTAAAATGCGGTGTTTGCCTTATCCTGGGTCCGTTTGACCGTGAAAATAGGATGTTTTTGCTGCGAGTAACAACTCGCTCCATAGCTAAGGTCTTAACTGACTTCCAACAAAAATTTCAGCAAAAATAAGCTCGAAAAACCAGATCACCAAAAAGTCCATGGACTATAGCACATGAAAATCAGTAAAATGGGGGTTTACCTGCTCCGAGGCTTGTTTGACTTTGAAAATTGGACATTTTGGTCGTGAGGGCCAACTGGCTCCATAGCTAAGGTCTTAACGGATGTCCACGAAATGTTTTGGCAAAAATGAGGTCAAAATTCCAGATCACCAAAATGTCCATGGACAATAGCACATAAAAATTTGCAAAATAGGGGTTTACTTGCAACGGGAATCATTTGACATTGAAAATGGGACGTTTTGTCCATGAGGGCCAACTGGCTCCATAGCTAAGGTCTTAACAGATGTCCATAAAAAAATTTGGCAAAAATGTGGTCGAAATCCAGAAAAAAACAAAAATTTCGTGGATTATAGCACACAGAAATGGAAAAATGAGGGGTTTACCTGCTCTAGGGGTCGTTTGACTTTGATAATGGGTTGTTTTAGCCCTGCAAGTCAACTAGCTCTGTAGGTAAGGTCTTAACGGACGTCCAGGTAAAATCATGGCAAAAATAAGGTCGGAGTTCTGGATCACCAAAAAATTCATTGACTATAGCACACGAAAATTGACAAAATGGGGGATTTACCTACTTTAGGCCTATTTTGACTTTGAAAATGAGTCGTTTTGGCCGTGAAGGCTAACTAAATCCATAGGTAAGATCTTAACGAACGTCCACGAAAATATATGGGAAAAATGAGCTCTAAATTCTAGATCACCAAGTCCATGGACTATAGCACACCAAAATCGGTAAAATATCAGGTTTCCTGCTCTGGGGCCCATTTGACCATGAAAATGGGACGTTTTGGCCGTGAGGGCCAATTGGCTCCATAGCTAAGGTCTTAACGGACATCCACAAAAATTTTGACAAAAATGATGTCGGAATTCCAGACACCAAAATAGATGGTGAACTATATTACACAAAAATTGGTAAAATGGGAGCTTTACCTACTCCGGGGATCATTTGACATTGAAAATGGGACGTTTGGGCGTGAGGGCCTAATAGCTCCATAGCTAAGGTCTTAGCGGGCGTCCACAAAAAATTTTGGCAAAAATGAAGTCGAAATTCTGGATCACCAAAAAATCCATGGACTATTGCACATGAAAATTGGAAAAATGGGGGGTTTACCTGCTTTGGGTTCGTTTGACCTTGTAAATGGGACATTTAGGGCCGACTGGCTCCATACCTAAGGTCTTAACGGTTGTACACAAAAAATATTGGCTAAAATGAGATCGCATTTCCAAATCACCAAAAAAGATGGTGAACTATAGCGAATGAAAATTGGTAAAATGGGGGATGTACCTTCTCCGCGGGTGGTTTAACCTTACAAATGGGACGCTTTGGCCGTGAGGGCCAATTGTCTCAATAGCTAAGGTCTTAGCGAACGTCCACAATTTTTTTTTTTTGCAAAAATGAGGTCGAAATTACAAATCACCAAAAAGATGGTGAACTATAGCATATGAAAATCGATAAAATGGGGGTTTTACTCGCTCGGGTGTCGTTTGACTTTGAAAATAGGTTGTTTTGGCCGTGAGGGCCAACTGACTACATAGCTAAGGTCTTAACGGATGTCTAGGAAATATTTCGGCAAAAATGAGGTCGAAATTCCAGATAACCAAAAAGTCCATGGACTATAGCGCATGAAAATTGGCAAAATAGGGGGTTTACTACTCTAGGCCTCTATTGACTTTGAAAATGAGTCGTTTTGGCCGTGAGGGCCTATTGGCTCCGTAGCTAAGGTATTAAGGGACGTGCAAAAAATATTTTGGCGAAAATACGATCGAAATTCTAAATCACCAAAAAATTCATGGACTATAGCACACGAAAATGACAAAATGGGGGGTTTACATTCTTTAGGCATCTGTTGACCTTTAAAATGGGTTGTTTTGGCCGTGAGGGCCAACTGGCTCCATAGGTAAGGTCTTAACGGATGTCCAGTTAAAATTTTGGAAAAAATGAGATCAGAATTTTTAATCAACAAAAAAGATGGTTAACTATAGCACATGAAAATCGGCAAAATGGGGGGTTTACCTGCTCTATGGCTCATTTAACCTTGAAAATGGGCCATTTTAGTCGTGCGGTCCAACTGGATCCATAGGTAACATTTTAACGGATGTCCAGGTAAACTTTTGGCAAAAATGAGGTCAGAATTTTGGATCACCAAAAAATTCATGGACTATAACATACGAAAATTGGCAAAATAGGGGTTTTACCTGCTCTAGGGCTCGTTTGACCTTGAAAATGGGTTGTTTTCGCTGTGCGGGCCAACTGACTCCTTAGGTAAGGTCTTAACAGACGTCAAAGTAAAATTTTAGCAAAAATGAGTTACAATTTTTGGATCACCAAAAAATTCATGGACTATAGCACACGAAAATTGGCAAAATAGGGGGTTTACCTACTCTAGGGTTCGTTTGACCTTGAAAATGGGTCGTTTTAGCCTTGCGGGCCAACTAGTTTCGTAGATAAGGTCTTAACGGACGTCCAGGTAAAATTTTTGCAAAATTTAGGTCGAAATTTTGGATCAATAAAAAATTTAAGGACTTTAGCACATGAAAATCGGTAAAATTGGGGGTTTACCTAGGCCTCATTTGACCTTGAAAATGGGCCGTTTTGGCCGTGAGGGCCAATTGGTTCCTTAGGTAAGTCTCTTAACGGACTTCCAGTTAAAATTTTGGCAAAAATGAGGTCGGAATTCTGGATCACCAAAAAAGATGGTGAACTTTAGCACACAAAAATTGGTAATTGAGAGGGTTTACCTGCCCTGGAGCTCGTTTGACCTTGAAAATTGGTCATTTTTGCCGTGACGGCCAACTGACTCCATAGTTAAGGTCTTAACGGACGTCCAGGTAAAATTTTGGCTAAAATGAGAACAGAATTTCGGATCACCAAAAAATATGGTGAATTATAGCACATGAAAATCGTTAAAAAAGGGGGTTTACCTGATCTGGGACTTATTTTACCTTGAAAATTGGTCGTTTTGGTCGTGAGGGACAACTGACTCCATAGGTAAGGTCTTAACGGACGTCCAGGTAAAATTTTGGCAAAAATAAGATCGGAATTTTTGATCACCAAAAAATCCATGGACTATAGCACACCAAAATTGGCAAAATGGGGGTTTTACCTGTTCTAGGGCTCGTTTGACCTTTAGAATGGGTTGTTTTAGCCGTGCGGGTCAACTGGCTCCATCTAACGGACGCCGAGGTAAAATTTTGGCAAAAATGAGGCCGGAATTTTGGATCACCAAATAATCCAAGGAATATAGCACACGAAAATGGGTAAAATGGGGTGTTTACCTCCTTCGAGGCACGTTTGACCTTGAAAAAGGGTCGTTTGGGCCATGAGGGACAACTGGCTCCACAGTAAGGTCTTAACAAACTTCCGGTTAAAATTTGGCAAAAATGCGGTCGAAATTTTGGATCACAAGAAATTAGTGGACTTTAGCACACAAAAATTGGTAAAATAGGGAGTTTACCCTTTCTAGGGCTCGTTTGACCTTGAAAATAGGACATTTTAGCCATACGGACTAACCGCGCTCCGTAGGTATGTTCTTATCGGATGTCCAGGTTAAGTATTGACTAAAATGATCACCAAAAAATTTATAGACTATATAGCACACGATAATTTGGAAAATGGGGGGTTTACTTGCTCTAAGCCTCTTTTGACCTTGAAAATGGGCCATTTCGGCCGTGACGGCCAACTGTCTCCATAGGTAAGATCTTAACAGACGTCCAAGTAAAATTTTGGCAAAAATGAGGCCAAAATTCTATATCACCAAAAAATTCATGGATTATAGGACACGAAAATCGGCAAAATAGGGGGTTTACCAGCTCTACGGTTCATTTGACCTTGAAAATGGGCCATTTTGGCCGTGAGGGCCAACTCGTTCCTTAGGTAAGGTCTTAATGGATATCCAGTTAAAATTTAGGCAAATATTAGATCGGAATTCTGGATCACTAAAAAAGATGGTGAACTATAGCTCATGAAAATCGATAAATAAGAGGGTTTACCTACTCTGGAGCTCGTTTGAACTTGAAAATTGGATGTTTTGGCCGTGACAGCCAACTGACTCCATAATTAAGGTCTTAACGGACGTCCAGGTAAAATTTTAGAAAAAATGAGGTCGAAATTCTGGATCATCAAAATATCCATAGACTATTGCACACGAAAATCAGAAAATAGGGGGTTTACCTGCTCTAGGGCTCGTTTGAACTTGAAAATGGGCCATTTTGGCCGTGAGGGCCAACTAGCTCCATAGGTAAGTTCTTAACGGACGTCCAGTTAAAATTTTGGCAAAAATGAGGTCGGAATTTTGGATCACAAAAAATCTGTGGACTATAGCACAAGAATATCGGTAAAATGGGGGGTTTACCTGCTGTAGGGCACGTTTGAACTTGAAAATGGGTAGTTTTAGCTGTGAGAGGCAGCTGGCTTCGTAGGTATGGTCTTAATGGGCGCCCAGGTAAAATCTTGGTAAAAATGGTGTCAGAATTCCGGATCACCAAAAAATTCATGCACTATATAACATACGATAATTGGCAAAATGGAGGGTTTACCAGCTCCAGGCCTCTCTTGAGCTTTTAAATGGGTTGTTTTGGTTGTAAGGGCCAACTGGCTCCATTGGTAAGGTCTTAACGGATGTCCAGCTAAATATTTCTCAAAAATAAAGTCGAAATTCTAGATCACCAAAAAATCCGTGGACTATATAATACAAAAATTGGCAAAATAGGGGGTTTACATGCTCTAGGGCTCGTTTGACCTTGAAAATGGGCGATTTTGGCCGTGAGGGCCAACTGGTTCCTTAGGTAAGGTCTTAACGGACATCCAGTTAAAATTTTGGCAAAAATGAGGTCGGAATTCTGGATCACCAAAAAAGATGGTGAACTTTAGCACATGAAAATTGGTAATTGAGAGGGCTTACCTGCCCTGGAGCTCGATTGACATTGAAAATTGGTCATTTTGGCCGTGACGGCCAACTGACTCCATAGTTAAGGTCTTAACGGACGTCCAGGTAAAATTTTGGCTAAAATGAGAACGGAATTTCAGACCACCAAAAAATATGGTGAATTATAGCACATGAAAATCATTAAAAGAGGGGGTTTACCTGATCTTGGGCTCCTTTTACCTTGGAAATTGGTCGTTTTGGTTGTGAGGGCCAACTAGCTCCATAGGTAAGGTCTTAACGGACGTCCAGGTAAAATTTTGGCAACAATGAGGTCGGAATTTTTTGGCAAAATGGCGGGTTTACCTGCTCCGGGGCATGTTTGACTTTGAAAAAGGGTCGTTTTGGCCATGAGGGACAACTAGCTCTATAGGTAAGGTCTTAACGGATTTCTAGTTAAAATTTGGGAAAAAAGAGGTTGAAATTTTGGATAACAAGAAATCAGTGGACTATAAGCACACGAAAATCAGTAAAATAAGGGGTTTACCTGCTCTAGGGCTCGTTTGACCTTGAAAATGGGCCGTTTTAGCCGTTGGGCTAACTGCTCCGTAGATATGGTCTTATCGGACGTCCGGGTAAAGTATTGGCTAAAATGATGTCGAAATTCTGAATCACCAAAAATTTATGGACTATATAGCACACGATAATTGGCAAAATGGGGGTTTTACTTCCTCTAAGCCTCTTTAGACTTTGAAAATGGGCCATTTTGGCCGTGAGGGCCAATTGGCTCCATAGGCAAGGTCTTAATGGATGTCCAGGTAAACGTTTGGCTAAAATGAGGCCAGAATTCAAGATCACCAAAAAATTCATGGACTATAGGTCACGAAAATCAGCAAAATAGGGGGTTTACCAGCTCTAGGGTTCATTTGACCTTGAAAATGGGTCATTTTGGCCGTGAGGGCCAACTGGTTCATTAGGTAAGGTCTTAATGGACATCCAGTTAAAATTTAGGAAAAAATTAGGTCGGAATTCCGGATCACCAAAAAAGATGGTGAACTGTAGCACATGAAAATCGGTAAAATAGGGGGATCACCTGTTCTAGGGCTCGTTTGGCCTTTAAAATGGGTTGTTTTAGCCATGTTGGTCAACTGGCTCCATAGGTAAGGTCTTAACGGATGACCAGATAAAGTTTTAGTAAAAATGAGGTCAAAATTTTGGATCACCAAATGATCCGAGAAATATAGCACACGAAAATCGGCAAAATGGCGGGTTTACCTGCTCCGGTGCACGTTTGACCTTGATAAAGGGTTGTTTGGGCCATGAGGGACAACTGGCTCTATAGGTAAGGTCTTAACTGATTTCTCATTAAAATTTAGCAAAATCGAGGTTGAAATTTTGGATCACAAGAAATCAGTGGACTATGCACACGAAAATCAGTAAAATAGGGGGTTTACCTGCTCTAGGGCTCGTTTGACCTTGAAAATGGGCCATTTTAGCCGTAGGGGCTAACTGGCTTCGTAAGTATGGTCTTATCGGACGTCCAAGTAAAGTATTGGCTAAAATGATGTCGGAATTCTGAATCACCAAAAAATTTATGGACTATATAACACACAATAATTGGAAAAATGGGGGTTTTACTTCCTCTAAGCCTCTTTAGACCTTGAAAATGGGCCATTTTGGCCGTGAGGGCCAACTGGCTCCATAGGCAAGGTCTTAATGGATGTCCAGGTAAATGTTTGGCTAAAATGAGGCCAGAATTCAAGATCACCAAAAAATTCGTAGACTATAGGACACGAAAATCAGCAAAATAGGGGGTTTACCAGCTCTAGGGTTCATTTGACCTTGAAAATGGGCCATTTTGGCCGTGAGGGCCAACTGGTTCATTAGGTAAGGTCTTAATGGACATCCAGTTAAAATTTAGGAAAAAATTAGGTCGGAATTCCGGATCACCAAAAAAGATGGTGAACTATAGCACATGAAAATCGGTAAATAAGAGGGTTTACCTGCTCTGGAGCTCGTTTGAACTTGAAAATTGGACGTTTTGGCCGTGACATCCAACTGACTTTATAATTAACGTCTTAACGGACGTCTAGGTAAAATTTTGGCAAAAATGAGATCGAAATTCCGGATCGCCAAAAAATATGGTGAACTATAACACATGAAAATTGGTAAAAGAGGGGGTATACCTATTTTGGGGATAGTTTGACCCTGAAAATTGGTCATTTTGGCCGTGAAGGCTAACTAGCGCCATAGGTAATGCCTTAACACACGTCCAGGTAAAATTTTGGCAAAAATGAGGTCGGAATTTTGGATCACAAAAAATCTATGGACTATAGCACAAGAATATCGATAAAATTGGGGGGTTTACCTCGCTCAAGGGCACGTTTGACCTTGAAAATGGTTCGTTTTAGCCGTGAGAGGCAACCGGCTTCGTAGGTATGGTCTTAATGGACGTCCAGGTAAAATCTTGGCAAAAATGGTGTCAGCATTCTGTATCACCAAAAAATTCATTGACTATATAACATTCGATAATTGGCAAACTGGAGGGTTTACCAGCTCCAGGCCTCTCTTGAGCTTTTAAATGGGTTGTTTTGGCCGTAAAGGCCAATTGGTTCCATTGGTAAGGTCTTAGCGGACGTCCAGGTAAAATTTTTCTCAAAAATGAAGTCGAAATTCTAGATCACCAAAAAATCCATGGACTATAGCACACAACAATTGGCAAAATGGGGGGTTTACATGCTCTAGGGATCGTTTGACCTTGAAAATGGGCCAGTTTGGCCGTGAGGGCCAACTGGTTCCTTAGGTAAGGTCTTAACGGACATCTAGTTAAAAATTTGGCAAAAATGAGGTCGGAATTCTGGATCACCAAAAAAGATGGTGAACTTTAGCACATGAAAATTGGTAATTGAGAGGGCTTACCTGCCCTGGAGCTCGTTTGACATTGAAAATTGGTCATTTTGGCCGTGACAGCCAACTGACTCCATAGTTAAGGTCTTAACGGACGTCCAAGTAAAATTTTGGCTAAAATGAGAACGAAATTTCAAACCACCAAAAAATATGGTGAATTATAGCACATAAAAATCGTTAAAAGAAGGGGTTTACTGGATCTGGGTCTCATTTTACCTTGAAAATTGGTCGTTTTGGTCGTGAGGGCCAACTGGCTCCATAGGTAAGGTCTTAACGGACGTCCAGGTAAAATTTTGGAAAAATGAGGTCGGATTTTTTATCACCAAAAAATCCATGGACTATATCACATGAAAATTGGTAAAATAGGGGGATCACCTGTTCTAGGGCTCGTTTGTCCTTTAAAATGGGTTGTTTTAGCCATGCTGGTCAACTCGCTCCATAGGTAAGGTCTTAACGGACGACCAGATAAAATTTTAGTAAAAATGAGGTCAAAATTTTGGATCACCAAATGATCCAAGAAATATAGCACACGAAAATCGGTAAAATGGCGGGTTTACCTGCTCCGGTGCACGTTTGACCTTGATAAAGGGTTGTTTGGGCCATGAGGGACAACTGGCTCTATAGGTAAGGTCTTAACTGATTTCTCGTTAAAATTTGGCAAAATCGAGGTTGAAATTTTGGATCACAAGAAATCAGTGGACTATAGCACACGAAAATCAGTAAAATAGGGGGTTTACCTGCTCTAGGGCTCGTTTGACCTTTATAATGGGCCGTTTTAGCCGTAGGGGCTAACTGGCTTCGTAAGTATGGTCTTATCGGATGTCCAAGTAAAGTATTGGCTAAAATGATGTCGGAATTCTGAATCACCAAAAAATTTATGTACTATATAGCACACAATAATTGGCAAAATGGGGGTTTTACTTCCTCTAAGCCTCTTTAGACCTTGAAAATGGGCCATTTTGGCCGTGAGGGCCAACTGGCTCCATAGGCAAGGTCTTAATGGATGTCTAGGTAAAATTTTAGCAAAAATCAGGCCAGAATTCTAGATCACCAAAAAATTCATGGACTATAGGACACGAAAATCAGCAAAATAGGGGGTTTACCAGCTCTAGGGTTCCTTTGACCTTGAAAATGGGCCATTTTGGTCGTGAGGGCCAACTGGTTCGTTAGGTAAGGTCTTAATGGACATCCAGTTAAAATTTAGGAAAAAAATAGGTCGGAATTCCGGATTACCAAAAAAGATGGTGAACTATGGCACATGAAAATCGGTAAATAAGAGGGTTTACCTAGTCTGGAGCTCGTTTGAACTTGAAAATTGGACGTTTTGGCTCTGACAGCCAACTGACTTTATAGTTAATGTCTTAACGGATGTCCGAGTAAAATTTTCGCAAAAATGAGATAGAAATTCTGGATTGCCAAAAAATATGGTGAACTATAGGACGTGAAAATTGGTAAAATAGGGGGTTTACTTGTTTTGGGGATAGTTTGACCTTGAAAATTGGTCATTTTGGCCATGAAGGCCAACTGGCTCCATAGATAATGTCTTAACGCATGTCCAGGTAAAATTTTGGCAAAATTGAGGTTGGAATTCTGGATCACCAAAAAATTTCAGGGACTATAGCACACGAAAATCGGCAAAATGGGGGGTTTACTTGTTCTAGGGCTCGTTTGACCTTGAAAATGTGTGGTTTTAGTCGTCGGGTTCTACTGGCTCTGTAGGTAACGTCTTAACAAATGTGCAAGTAAAATTTTGGAAAAAATGAGGTTAAAATTCTGGATCAGCAAAAAATCCGTGGAATATAGCACACAAAAATTGGAAAAATGGGGGGTTTACCTGCTCTAGGCCTCATTTGACCTTGAAAATGAGTCGTTTTGATAGTTAGGGCCAACTGGAAACATAGATAAGGTCTTATAGGACGTCCAACTAAAATTTGGACAAAAATGAAGTCGCAATTTCGAATCACCAAAAAATTCATGGACTACAGCACACGAAAATTGGCAAAATAGGGGGTAAACCTGCTCTAGGGTTCGTTTGACATTGAAAATGGGCCGTTTTGGCCGTGAGGGCCAACTAGAAACATATCTAAGGTCTTAAAGGACGTCCAGTTAAAATTTTGGCAAAAATGAAGTCAGAATTTTGGATCACCCAAAAATCTTTGGACTATAGCACACGAAAATTGACAAAATTGGGGGTTTATCCTTTCTAAGACTCGTTTGACCTTGAAAATGGGTCATTTTGGCCATGAGGGACAACTGACTTCATAGGTAAGGTCTTAAAGGATGTCCAGGTAAAATTTTTATAAAACTTGAGGTCGGTATTTCGGATCACCAAAAGTATATTGACAATAGCTCATGAAAACTGTAAATTGAGTGGTTTACCTGCTCTAGGGATCGTTTGACTTTGAAAATGGATTGATTTAGCCCTGCGAGTCAACTAGCTCCATAGGTGAGGTTTTAACGGACGTCTAGGTAAAATATTTTCATAAATAAGGTCGAAATTTTGGATCACCAAAAAATTCATTGACTATAGCACACGAAAATCGATAAAATGGGGGGTTTACTGCTCTAGGCCTCTTTTGACTTTGAAAATGAGTCATTTTGGCCCTAAGGGACTACTGGCTCCGTAGGTAAGGTCTTAAGGGATATCCAGGTAAAATTTTGGCAAAAATGCCGTCAGAATTTTGAATCACCAAAAAATTCATGTACTATAGCACACGAAAATTGGCAAAATGGGGGTTTCCCTGCTCTCGGTCCGTTTTGACCTAGAAAATGGGCCCTTTTTGCCATGAGGGCCAACTGGCTCCATAGGTAAGGTCTTAACGAGACGTCCGAGGTAAAATTTTGCTAAAATTGAAGTCGGAGTTTTAGAGCACAAAAAATTCATAGACTATAGCACACGAAAATTGGTAAAATGGGGAGTTTATCTGCTCTAGGGCTCGTTTGACCTTGAAAATGGGCCGTTTTGATAGTTAGGGCCAACTGGCTCCATCTGTAAGGTCTTAACGAACGTGCATGTGAAGTTTTGGAAAAAATGAGGTCGAAATTCTGGATCACCAAAATATTCATAGACTATAGCATAAGAAAAACCACAAAATAGGGGTTTACATGCTCTAGGCCTCTTTTGACCTTGAAAATGGGCCGTTTAGGCCGTGAGGGCCAACTAGCTCCATAGGTAAGGTCTTAATGGACGTCCAAGTTAAATTTTGGCGAAAATGAGGTCAAAATTTTGGATCACCAAAAAATTCATTGACTATAGCACACGAAAATTGGCAAAATGGGGTGTTTATCTGCTCTAGGCCTCTTTTGACTTTGAAAATAGGACATTTTGGCTGTGAGGGCCGACTGCCTCCGTAGGTATGGTCTTAAGGGACGTCCAGGTAAAATTTTGGCAAAAATGAGGTTTGAATTCCGGATCACCAAAAAATTCATAGACTATAGCACATGAAAATTGATAAAATGGAGGGTGTACCTACTCTAGGGCTTGTTTGACCTTGAAAATGCATTGCTTTCACAGTGCAGGCCAACTGACTCCTTAGGTAACGTCTTAACGAAAGTCCAGGTAAAATTTTGGCAAAAATGAGGTTGGAATTTTGGATCACCAAAAAATTCATGGACTGTAGCACACAGAAATCGGCAAAATGGTTGGTCTACCTGCTCTTGGCCTCATTTCACCTTGAAAATGGACCATTTTGGCCATGAGGGCCAACTGGCTCCATAGGTAAGGTCTTAATAGACGTCAACGTAAATTTTTCTAAAAATGAAGTTGGAATTTTGAATAACCAAAAAATTTGTGGACTATAGGTCACGAAAATCGGCAAAATGGGTGGTTTACCTACTCTGGGGCTCGTTTGTCCATTAAAATGGACCATTTTAGCCATGCAAGCCAACTGGCTCCGTAGTTAAGGTTGTAACGGACATCCAGATTAAATTTTGGCATAAATGATGTCAGAATTCTGAATCAACAAAAAATTCAAGGATTATAGCACATAAAAATTGACAAAACAAGGGATTTACATGCTATAGGCCTCTTTTGACCTTGAAAATTGGTCGTTTTGGCCGTGAGCACCAACTGGCTCCATAGGTAAGGTCTTAATGGATGTCCAGGTAAAATTTTAGCAAAAATGAAGTCGGAATTCTGGATCACCAAAAAATTCATGGACTATAGCATACGAAAATCGGCAAAATGGGGGTTTTACTTGCTCTAGGGCTTATTTAACCTTGAAGATGGGCCATTTTAGCCGTACGTTCCAAATGACTCCCTAGGTAACATTTTGACTGACATCCAGGTAAACTTTTGGCAAAAGTGAGGTCGGAATACTGGATCACCAAAAAATTTGTGGACTATAGCACACGAAAATTAACAAAATGGGGGGTTTACCTACTCTAAGGCTCGTTTGACCTTGAGAATTAGTCGTTTTGGCCATGAGGGACAACTTGCTCCGTAGGTATGGTCTTAACAGACATCCAGTTAAAATTTGGCAAAAATGAGGTCGGAATTTTGGATCACAAAAATACTGTGGACTATAGCACACAAAAATTGGTAAAATGGGGGGTTTACCTGCTCTAGGGCTTGTTTGACCTTAAAATGGGCCGTTTTAGACATGCGGGCTAACTGACCTTGAAAATGGGATGTTTGGGCATGAGGGCCTACTGGCTCCATAGCTAAGGTCTTAGCGGACGTCCACAAAAAATTTTGGCAAAAATGAAGTCGAAATTCTGGATCACCAAAAAATCCATGGACTATTGCACATGAAAATTGGAAAAATGGGGGGTTTACCTGCTTTGGGTTCGTTTGAACTTGTAAATGGGACATTTAGGGTCGACTGGCTCCATACCTAAGGTCTTAACGGTTGTACACAAAAAATATTGGCTAAAATGAGATCGCATTTCCAAATCACCAAAAAAGATGGTGAACTATAGCGAATGAAAATTGGTAAAATGGGGGATGTACCTTCTCCGCGGGTGGTTTAACCTTACAAATGGGACGCTTTGGCCGTGAGGGCCAACTGGCTCAATAGCTAAGGTCTTAGCGAACGTCCACAATTTTTTTTTTTGCAAAAAAGAGGTCGAAATTACAAATCATCGAAAAAGATGGTGAACTATAGCATATAAAAATTGATAAAATGGGGGGTTTACCTGCTCCGGGTGTCGTTTGACTTTGAAAATAGGTTGTTTTGGCCGTGAGGGCCAATTGACTACATAGCTAAGGTCTTAACGGATGTCTAGGAAATATTTCAGCAAAAATGAGGTCGAAATTCCAGATAACGAAAAAGTCCATGGACTATAGCGCATGAAAATTAGCAAAATAGGGGGTTTACTACTCTAGGCCTCTATTGACTTTGAAAATGAGTCGTTTTGGCCGTGAGGGCCTATTGGCTCCGTAGCTAAGGTATTAAGGGACGTGCAAAAAATATTTTGGCGAAAATACGATCGAAATTCTAAATCACCAAAAAATTCATGGACTATAGCACACGAAAATGACAAAATGGGGGGTTTACATTCTTTAGGCATCTGTTGACCTTTAAAATGGGTTGTTTTGGCCGTGAGGGCCAACTGGCTCCATAGGTAAGGTCTTAACGGATGTCCAAGTAAAATTTTGGAAAAAATGAGATCAGAATTTTTAATCAACAAAAAAGATGGTTAACTATAGCACATGAAAATCAGCAAAATGGGGGGTTTACTTGCTCTATGGCTCATTTAACCTTGAAAATGGGCCATTTTAGTCGTGCGGTCCAACTGGATCCATAGGTAACATTTTAACGGATGTCCAGGTAAACTTTCGGCAAAAATGAGGTCAGAATTTTGGATCACCAAAAAATTCATGGACTATAACATACGAAAATTGGCAAAATAGGGATTTTACCTGCTCTAGGGCTCGTTTGACCTTGAAAATGGGTTGTTTTCGCTGGGCGGGACAACTGACTCCTTAGGTAAGGTCTTAACAGACGTCAAAGTAAAATTTTAGCAAAAATGAGTTACAATTTTTGGATCACCAAAAAATTCATGGACTATAGCACACGAAAATTGGCAAAATGGGGGGTTTACCTACTCTAGGGTTCGTTTGACCTTGAAAATGGGTCGTTTTAGCCTTGCGGGCCAACTGGTTCCGTAGATAAGGTCTTAACGGACGTCCAGGTAAAATTTTTGCAAAATTTAGGTCGAAATTTTGGATTAATAAAAAATTTAAGGACTTTAGCACATGAAAATCGGTAAAATTGGGGGTTTACCTAGGCCTCATTTGACCTTGAAAATGGGCCGTTTTGGCCGTGAGGGCCAATTGGTTCCTTAGGTAAGTCTCTTAACGGACTTCCAGTTAAAATTTTGGCAAAAATGAGGTCGGAATTCTGGATCACCAAAAAAGATGGTGAACTTTAGCACACAAAAATTGGTAATTGAGAGGGTTTACCTGCCCTGGAGCTCGTTTGACCTTGAAAATTGGTCATTTTTGCCATGACGGCCAACTGACTCCATAGTTAAGGTCTTAACGGACGTCCAGGTAAAATTTTGGCTAATATGAGAACAGAATTTCGGATCACCAAAAAATATGGTGAATTATAGCACATGAAAATCGTTAAAAAAGGGGGTTTACCTGATCTGGGACTTATTTTACCTTGAAAATTGGTCGTTTTGGTCATGAGGGACAACTGACTCCATAGGTAAGGTCTTAACGGACGTCCAGGTAAAATTTTGGCAAAAATGAGATCGGAATTTTTGATCACCAAAAAATCCATGGACTATAGCACACCAAAATTGGCAAAATGGGGGTTTTACCTGTTCTAGGGCTCGTTTGACCTTTAGAATGGGTTGTTTTAGCCGTGCGGGTCAACTGGCTCCATCTAACGAACGCCGAGGTAAAATTTTGGCAAAAATGAGGCCGGAATTTTGGATCACCAAATAATCCAATGAATATAGCACACGAAAATGGGTAAAATGGGGTGTTTACCTCCTTCGAGGCACGTTTGACCTTGAAAAAGGGTCGTTTGGGCCATGAGGGACAACTGGCTCCACAGGTAAGGTCTTAACAAACTTCCAGTTAAAATTTGGCAAAAATGCGGTCGAAATTTTAGTTCACAAGAAATTAGTGGACTTTAGCACACAAAAATTGGTAAAATAGGGAGTTTACCTGCTCTAGGGCTCGTTTGACCTTGAAAATAGGACATTTTAGCCATACGGACTAACTGGCTCCGTAGGTATGTTCTTATCGGATGTCCATGTTAAGTATTGACTAAAATGATCACCAAAAAATTTATAGACTATATAGCACACGATAATTTGGAAAATGGGGGGTTTACTTGCTCTAAGCCTCTTTTAACCTTGAAAATGGGCCATTTCGGCCGTGACGGCCAACTGTCTCCATAGGTAAGATCTTAACAGACGTCCAAGTAAAATTTTGGCAAAAATGACGCCAGAATTCTATATCACCAAAAAATTCATGGACTATAGGACACGAAAATCGGCAAAATAGGGGGTTTACCAGCTCTACGGTTCATTTGACCTTGAAAATGGGCCATTTTGGCCGTGAGGGCCAACTGGTTCCTTAGGTAAGGTCTTAATGGATATCCAGTTAAAATTTAGGCAAATATTAGATCGGAATTCTGGATCACTAAAAAAGATGGTGAACTATAGCTCATGAAAATCGATAAATAAGAGGGTTTACCTACTCTGGAGCTCGTTTACACTTGAAAATTGGATGTTTTGGCCGTGACAGCCAACTGACTCCATAATTAAGGTCTTAACGGACGTCCAGGTAAAATTTTAGAAAAAATGAGGTCGAAATTCTGGATCATCAAAATATCCATAGACTATTGCACACGAAAATCAGAAAATAGGGGGTTTACCTGCTCTAGGGCTCGTTTGAACTTGAAAATGGGCCATTTTGGCCGTGAGGGCCAACTAGCTCCATAGGTAAGTTCTTAATGGACGTCCAGTTAAAATTTTGGCAAAAATGAGGTCAGAATTTTGGATCACAAAAAATTGTGGACTATAGCACAAGAATATCGGTAAAATGGGGGGTTTACTGTTTTGTAGGGCACGTTTGAACTTGAAAATGGGTAGTTTTAGCCTGTGAGGCAGGGCGGCTTCGTAGGTATGGTCTTAATGGGCGCCCAGGTAAAATCTTGGTAAAAATGGTGTCAGAATTCTGGATCACCAAAAAATTCATGCACTATATAACATACGATAATTGGCAAAATGGAGGGTTTACCAGCTCCAGGCCTCTCTTGAGCTTTTAAATGGGTTATTTTGGCTGTAAGGGCCAACTGGCTCCATTGGTAAGGTCTTAACGGATGTCCAGGTAAAAGTTTGGCAAAAATGAGGTCGGAATTCTAGATCACCAAAAAATTTATGGACTATAGCACACGAAAATCGGTAAAATTGGGGGTTCACCTACTCTGGGGCTCGTTTGTCCATTAAAATGGACCGTTTTAGCCGTGCAGGCCAACTGGCTCCGTAGTTAAGGTCGTAACGGACATCTAGGTTAAATTTTGGCATAAATGAGGTCAGAATTTTGGATCACAAGAAATCCGTGCACTATACCACACGATAATTGGCAAAATGTGGGGTTTACCTGCTCTAAGCCTCTTTTGACCTTGAAAATTGTCCGTTTTGGCGATGAGGGCCAAGTGGCTCCATCGGTAAGGTCTTAATGAACGTCCAGGTAAAATTTTGGCAAAAATGAGGCCGAAATTCTAGATCACCAAAAAATTCATGGACTATAGGACACGAAAATTGGGGAAAAACTGCAAAATGAGCGGTGTACCTGCTCTAGGGCTCGTTTGACTTTGAAAATGGGTTGTTTTATCCCTGTGAGTCAACTAGCTCTGTAGGTAAGGTATTAATGGACGTCCAGGTAAAATTTTGACAAAAATAAGGTCGAAATTCTGGATCACCAAAAACTTCATTGACAATAGCACACGAAAATTGACAAAATGGGGGGTTTACTGCTCTAGGCCTCGTTTCACTTTGAAAATGAGTTGTTTTGGCCTTGAAGGCTAACTGAATCCATAGCTAAGGTCTTAATGGACGTCCACGAAAATGTTTGGGAAAAATGAGCTCAGAATTCTAGATCACCAAGTCCATGGACTATAGCACACCAAAATTGGTAAAATGTGGGGTTTCCTGCTCTGGGGCCCATTTGACCATAAAAATGAGATGTTTTGGCTGTGAGGGCCAATTGGCTCCATAGCTAAGGTCTTAACGGACATCCATAAAAATTTTGACAAAAATGAGGTCGGAATTCCATATCACCAAAAAAGATGGTGAACTATATTACACAAAAATCGGTAAAATGGGAGGTTTACCTACTCCGGGCATCATTTGACCTTGAAAATGGGACATTTTGGCCGTGAAGGACAACTAGATCCATAGCTAATGTCTTAACGGATGTCCATGAAAAATTTTAGAAAAAATGAGCTCGAATTTCCAGATCACCAAAAAGTCCATGGATTATAGCACACGAAAATAGGCAAAATGGGGGGTTTACCTAATTCGGGGCCCGTTTGAACTAGAAAATGGGACGTTTTGGCCGTGATGGCCAATTGGTTCCATAGTTAATGTCTTAACGGACGTCCACGATAAATTTTTTCAAAAATGAGGTCGGAATTCCAGACCACCAAAAAGTCCATGGACTATAGCACACGAAAATTGGCAAAAATGAGGTTGGAATTTTAGATCACCAAAAAGTCTATGGACTATAGCACACGAAAATCGGCAAAAGCGGGGGTTTACTTGATCCGAGGCCCGTTTGACCATGAAAATGGGACGTTTTGGGGGGTTTACCCTGAGGGACCTTGAAAATGGGATGTTTTGGCCATGAGCTCTATAGCTAAGGTCTACGAAAATTTTTGGCAAAAATGAACTACTAAAAAGTCCATGGACTATCGCATATGAAAATCAGCAAAATGCAGTGGTTACATGATCTGGGATCCATTTGACCTTGAAAATGGGTTGTTTTGGCTGTGAGGGACAAGTGGTTGCATAGCTAAGGTCTTAACGAACGTCCACAAAAATTTTGGTAAAAATGAGGTCAAAATTCCAGATCACCAAAAAGTTCATGGATTGTAGCACACGAAAATCGATAAAATGGGGGTTTACCGCTCTGGGGGCTCCTTTGACCTTCAAAATGGATGTTTTTCCATGAGGGCCAACTAACTCCATGGTTAAGATCTTAATGGACGTCTACATAAAATTTTGGTAAAAATGAGGTCGGAATTCCATATTACCAAACAAATTGCGGGGTTTACCTAATCTGGGGCCCGTTTGACCTTGAAAATGGGACCTATTGGCCGTGAGGGCCACTTGTCTCCATAGCTAAGGTCTTATTAGACGTCCATGAAAATTTTTTGGCAAAAATGAGGTCGAAATTCTAGATCACCATAAAGTTCGTGGAGAACTATAGCACATGAAAATCGGTAAAATGTGGGGTTTACATGCTACGGGGGTTCACTTGATCTTGAAAATGGGGCATTTTGGCCGTGAGGACCAACTGTCTCCATAGCTAAGGTGCGAACGTCCACAAATTTTTTTTGCAAAAATGAGGTTGACATTCCAAACCACCAAAAAGTCCATGGATTATATCACACAAAAATCAGCAAAATGAGGGGTTTACCTGCTCCAAGGGTCGCTTGACCTTCAAAATCAGACGTTTTGGCCATAAGGGCCAATTGGCTCCATAGCTAAGGTCCTAATGGACGTCCACGAAAAATTTTGGCAAAAATGAGGTCGGAATTCCAGATCACCAATAAGTCCATGGACTATAGCATACGAAAATTGGCAAAATAGGGGGTTTACCTGCTCCGGGGCTCGTTTGACCTTAAAAATGGGATGTTTTGGCCGTGAGGGCTAACTAACACCATAGCTAAGGTCTTAACGGACGTGCACAAAAATTTTTAGAAAAATGAGCTTGGAATTCCAAATCACCAAAAAGTCCATGGTCTATAGCACACAAAAATTGGTAAAATGGGGGGATTACATGCTCCGGGGTTCGTTCGACCTTGAAAATGGGATATTTTGGGCATGAGGGCCAACTGGCTCCATATCTAAGTTCTTAACGGACGTCTACGAAAAATTTTGGCAAAAATGAGCTCAGAAATCCAGATCTTCAAAAAGACCATGGACTATAGCACAGGAAAATCAGTAAAATACGGTGTTTGCCTTATCCTGGGTCCGTTTGACCGTGAAAATAGGATATTTTTGCTGCGAGTAAAAACTCGCTCCATAGCTAAGGTATTAACTGACTTCCAGCAAAAATTTCAGCAAAAATAAGCTCAAAAAACCAGATCACCAAAAAGTCCATGGACTATAGCACATGAAAATCAGTAAAATGGGGGTTTACCTGCTCCGAGGCTCGTTTGACTTTGAAAATTGGACATTTTGGTCGTGAGGGCCAACTGGCTCCATAGCTAAGGTCTTAACGGATGTCCACAAAATATTTTGGCAAAAATGAGGTCAAAATTCCAGATCACCAAAATGTCGATGGACAATAGCACATAAAAATTTGCAAAAATAGGGGTTTACTTGCAACGGGAATCGTTTGACATTGAAAATGGGACGTTTTGTCCATGAGGGCCAACTGGCTCCATAGCTAAGGTCTTAACAGATGTCCATAAAAAATTTTGGCAAAAATGTGGTCGAAATCCAGAAAAACAAAAATTTCGTGGATTATAGCACACAGAAATGGAAAAATGAGGGGTTTACCTGCTCTAGGGGTCGTTTGACTTTGATAATGGGTTGTTTTAGCCCTTGCGTCAACTAGCTCTGTAGGTAAGGTCTTAACGGACTTCCAGGTAAAATCATGGCAAAAATAAGGTCGGAGTTCTGGATCACCAAAAAATTCATTGACTATAGCACACGAAAATTGACAAAATGGGGGATTTACCTGCTTTAGGCCTATTTTGACTTTGTAAATGAGTCGTTTTGGCCGTGAAGGCTAACTAAATCCATAGGTAAGATCTTAACGAACGTCCACGAAAATATATGGGAAAAATGAGCTCTAAATTCTAGATCACCAAGTCCATGGACTATATATAGCACACCAAAATCGGTAAAATATCAGGTTTCCTGCTCTGGGGCCCATTTGACCATGAAAATGGGACGTTTTGGCCGTGAGGGCCAATTGGCTCCATAGCTAAGGTCTTAACGGACATCCACAAAAATTTTGACAAAAATGAGGTCGGAATTCCAGACACCAAAATAGATGGTGAACTATATTACACGAAAATTGGTAAAATGGGAGCTTTACCTACTCCGGGGATCATTTGACCTTGAAAATGGGACGTTTGGGCGTGAGGGCCTACTGGCTCCATAGCTAAGGTCTTAGCGGACGTCCACAAAAAATTTTGGCAAAAATGAAGTCGAAATTCTGGATCACCAAAAAATCCATGGACTATTGCACATGAAAATTGGAAAAATGGGGGGTTTACCTGCTTTGGGTTCGTTTGACCTTGTAAATGGGACATTTAGGGCCGACTGGCTCCATACCTAAGGTCTTAACGGTTGTACACAAAAAATATTGGCTAAAATGAGATCGCATTTCCAAATCACCAAAAAAGATGGTGAACTATAGCGAATGAAAATTGGTAAAATGGGGGATGTACCTTCTCCGCGGGTGGTTTAACCTTACAAATGGGACGCTTTGGCCGTGAGGGCCAACTGGCTCAATAGCTAAGGTCTTAGCGAACGTCCACAATTTTTTTTTTTGCAAAAATGAGGTCGAAATTACAAATCACCAAAAAAGATGGTGAACTATAGCATATGAAAATCGATAAAATAGGGGGTTTACCTGCTCCGGGTGTCGTTTGACTTTGAAAATAGGTTGTTTTGGCCGTGAGGGCCAACTGACTACATAGCTAAGGTCTTAACGGATGTCTAGGAAATATTTCAGCAAAAATGAGGTCGAAATTCCAGATAACGAAAAAGTCCATGGACTATAGCGCATGAAAATTAGCAAAATAGGGGTTTACTACTCTAGGCCTCTATTGACTTTGAAAATGAGTCGTTTTGGCCGTGAGGGCCTATTGGCTCCGTAGCTAAGGTATTAAGGGACGTGCAAAAAATATTTTGGTGAAAATACGATCGAAATTCTAAATCACCAAAAAATTCATGGACTATAGCACACGAAAATGACAAAATGGGGGGTTTACATTCTTTAGGCATCTGTTGACCTTTAAAATGGGTTGTTTTGGCCGTGAGGGCCAACTGGCTCCATAGGTAAGGTCTTAACGGATGTCCAAGTAAAATTTTGGAAAAAATGAGATCAGAATTTTTAATCAACAAAAAAGATGGTTAACTATAGCACATGAAAATCGGCAAAATGGGGGGTTTACCTGCTCTATGGCTCATTTAACCTTGAAAATGGGCCATTTTAGTCGTGCGGTCCAACTGGATCCATAGGTAACATTTTAACGGATGTCCAGGTAAACTTTTGGCAAAAATGAGGTCAGAATTTTGGATCACCAAAAAATTCATGGACTATAACATACGAAAATTGGCAAAATAGGGATTTTACCTGCTCTAGGGCTCGTTTGACCTTGAAAATGGGTTGTTTTCGCTGTGCGGGCCAACTGACTCCTTAGGTAAGGTCTTAACAGACGTCAAAGTAAAATTTTAGCAAAAATGAGTTACAATTTTTGGATCACCAAAAAATTCATGGACTATAGCACACGAAAATTGGCAAAATGGGGGGTTTACCTACTCTAGGGTTCGTTTGACCTTGAAAATTGGTCGTTTTAGCCTTGCGGGCCAACTGGTTCCGTAGATAAGGTCTTAACGGACATCCAGGTAAAATTTTTGCAAAATTTAGGTCGAAATTTTGGATCAATAAAAAATTTAAGGACTTTAGCACATGAAAATCGGTAAAATTGGGGGTTTACCTAGGCCTCATTTGACCTTGAAAATGGGCCGTTTTGGCCGTGAGGGCCAATTGGTTCCTTAGGTAAGTCTCTTAACGGACTTCCAAAAAATATGGTGAATTATAGCACATGAAAATCGTTAAAAAAGGGGGTTTACCTGATCTGGGACTTATTTTACCTTGAAAATTGGTCGTTTTGGTCATGAGGGACAACTGACTCCATAGGTAAGGTCTTAACGGACGTCCAGGTAAAATTTTGACAAAAATGAGATCGGAATTTTTTATCACCAAAAAAATCCATGGACTATAGCACACCAAAATTGGCAAAATGGGGGTTTTACCTGTTCTAGGGCTCGTTTGACCTTTAGAATGGGTTGTTTTAGCCGTGCGGGTCAACTGGCTCCATCTAACGGACGCCGAGGTAAAATTTTGGCAAAAATGAGGCCGGAATTTTGGATCACCAAATAATCCAAGGAATATAGCACACGAAAATGGGTAAAATGGGGTGTTTACCTCCTTCGAGGCACGTTTGACCTTGAAAAAGGGTCGTTTGGGCCATGAGGGACAACTGGCTCCACAGGTAAGGTCTTAACAAACTTCCAGTTAAAATTTGGCAAAAATGCGGTCGAAATTTTAGATCACAAGAAATTAGTGGACTTTAGCACACAAAAATTGGTAAAATAGGGAGTTTACCTGCTCTAGGGCTCGTTTGACCTTGAAAATAGGACATTTTAGCCATACGGACTAACTGGCTCCGTAGGTATGTTCTTATCGGATGTCCAGGTTAAGTATTGACTAAAATGATCAGCAAAAAATTTATAGACTATATATCACACGATAATTTGGAAAATGGGGGGTTTACTTACTCTAAGCCTCTTTTGACCTTGAAAATGGGCCATTTCGGCCAACTGTCTCCATAGGTAAGATCTTAACAGACGTCCAAGTAAAATTTTGGCAAAAATGAGGCCAGAATTCTATATCACCAAAAAATTCATGGACTATAGGACACGAAAATCGGCAAAATAGGGGGTTTACCAGCTCTACGGTTCATTTGACCTTGAAAATGGGCCATTTTGGCCGTGAGGGCCAACTGGTTCCTTAGGTAAGGTCTTAATGGATATCCAGTTAAAATTTAGGCAAATATTAGATCGGAAATCTGGATCACTAAAAAAGATGGTGAACTATAGCTCATGAAAATCGATAAATAAGAGGGTTTACCTACTCTGGAGCTCGTTTGAACTTGAAAATTGGATGTTTTGGCCGTGACAGCCAACTGACTCTATATTAAGGTCTTAACAGACATCGAGGTAAAATTTTAGAAAAAATGAGGTCGAAATTCTGGATCATCAAAATATCCATAGACTATTGCACACGAAAATCAGAAAATAGGGGGTTTACCTGCTCTAGGGCTCGTTTGAACTTGAAAATGGGCCATTTTGGCCGTGAGGGCCAACTAGCTCCATAGGTAAGTTCTTAACGGACGTCCAGTTAAAATTTCGGCAAAAATGAGGTCGGAATTTTGGATCACAAAAAATCTGTGGACTATAGAACAAGAATATCGGTAAAATGGGGGGTTTACCTGCTATAGGGGCACGTTTGAACTTGAAAATGGGTAGTTTTAGCTGTGAGAGGCAGCTGGCTTCGTAGGTATGGTCTTAATGGGCACCCAGGTAAAATCTTGGTAAAAATGGTGTCAGAATTCCGGATCACCAAAAAATTCATGCACTATATAACATACGATAATTGGCAAAATGGAGGGTTTACCAGCTCCAGGCCTCTCTTGAGCTTTTAAATGGGCTGTTTTGGCTGTAAGGGCCAACTGGCTCCATTGGTAAGGTCTTAACGGACGTCCAGGTAAATATTTCTCAAAAATAAAGTCGAAATTCTAGATCACTAAAAAATCCATTGACTATATAATACGAAAATTGGCAAAATATGGGGGGTTTACATGCTCTAGGGCTCGTTTGACCTTGAAAATGGGCGATTTTGGCTGTGAGGGCCAACTGGTTCCTTAGGTAAGGTCTTAACGGACATCCAGTTAAAATTTTGGCAAAAATGAGGTCGGAATTCTAGATCACCAAAAAAGATGGTGAACTTTAGCACATGAAAATTGGTAATTGAGAGGGCTTACCTGCCCTGGAGCTCGATTGACATTGAAAATTGGTGATTTTGGCCGTGACGGCCAACTGACTCCATAGTTAAGGTCTTAACGGACGTCCAGGTAAAATTTTGGCTAAAATGAGAACGGAATTTCAGACCACCAAAAAATATGGTGAATTATAGCACATGAAAATCATTAAAAGAGGGGGTTTACCTGATCTTGGGCTCCTTTTACCTTGGAAATTGGTCGTTTTGGTTGTGAGGGCCAACTGGCTCCATAGGTAAGGTCTTAACGGACGTCCAGGTAAAATTTTGGCAACAATAAGGTCGGAATTTTTTATCACCAAAAAATCCATGGACTATGTCACGTGAAAATCGGCAAAATGGGGGGTTCACCTGTTCTAGGGCTCGTTTGACCTTTAAAATGGGCTGTTTTAGCCATGCGGGTCAACTGGCTCCACAGGTAAGGTCTTAACAGACGTCCAGGCAAAATTTAAGCAAAAATGAGGTCAGAATTTTGGATCACCAAATAATCCAAGAAATATAGCATACGAAAATTGGCAAAATGGCGGGTTTACCTGCTCCGGGGCATGTTTGACTTTGAAAAAGGGTCGTTTTGGCCATGAGGGACAACTGGCTCTATAGGTAAGGTCTTAACGGATTTCCAGTTAAAATTTGGGAAAAAAGAGGTTGAAATTTTGGATAACAAGAAATCAGTGGACTATAAGCACACGAAAATCAGTAAAATAAGGGGTTTACCTGCTCTAGGGCTCGTTTGACATTGAAAATGGGTCGTTTTAGCCGTTGGGCTAACTGGCTCCGTAGATATGGTCTTATCGGACGTCCAGGTAAAGTATTGGCTAAAATGATGTCGAAATTCTGAATCACCAAAAATTTATGGACTATATAGCACACGATAATTGGCAAAATGGGGTTTTACTTCCTCTAAGCCTCTTTAGACTTTGAAAATGGGCCATTTTGGCCGTGAGGGCCAATTGGCTCCATAGGCAAGGTCTTAATGGATGTCCAGGTAAACGTTTGGCTAAAATGAGGCCAGAATTCAAGATCACCAAAAAATTCGTAGACTATAGGACACGAAAATCAGCAAAATAGGGGGTTTACCAGCTCTAGGGTTCATTTGACCTTGAAAATGGGCCATTTTGGCCGTGAGGGCCAACTGGTTCATTAGGTAAGGTCTTAATGGACATCCAGTTAAAATTTAGGAAAAAATTAGGTCGGAATTCCGGATCACCAAAAAAGATGGTGAACTGTAGCACATGAAAATTGGTAAATAAGAGGGTTTACCTGCTCTGGAGCTCGTTTGAACTTGAAAATTGGACGTTTTGGCCGTGACAGCCAACTGACTTTATAATTAACGTCTTAACGGACGTCTAGGTAAAATTTTGGCAAAAATGAGATCGAAATTTTGGATCGCCAAAAAATATAGTGAACTATAGCACATGAAAATTGGTAAAAGAGGGGGTTTACCTGTTTTGGGGATAGTTTGACCCTGAAAATTGGTCATTTTGGCCGTGAGGGCTAACTAGCGCCATAGGTAATGTCTTAACACACGTCCAGGTAAAATTTTGGCAAAAATGAGGTCGGAATTTTGGATCACAAAAAATCTATGGACTATAGCACAAGAATATCGATAAAATTGGGGGGTTTACCTGCTCAAGGGCACGTTTGACCTTGAAAATGGTTCGTTTTAGCTGTGAGAGGCAACTGGCTTCGTAGGTATGGTCTTAATGGACGTCCAGGTAAAATCTTGGCAAAAATGGTGTCAGCATTCTGTATCACCAAAAAATTCATTGACTATATAACATTCGATAATTGGCAAACTGGAGGGTTTACCAGCTCCAGGCCTCTCTTGAGCTTTTAAATGGGTTGTTTTGGCCGTAAAGGCCAATTGGTTCCATTGGTAAGGTCTTAGCGGACGTCCAGGTAAAATTTTTCTCAAAAATGAAGTCGAAATTCTAGATCACCAAAAAATTCATGGACTATAGCACACAAAAATTGGCAAAATGGGGGGTTTACATGCTCTTTCCTTAGGGATCTTAATGGACATCTAGTTAAAAATTTGGCAAAATGGGTCGAATTTGGATCACCAAAAAAGAGGGAACTTTAGCACATGAAAATTGGTAAGGTCTTAACGGACATCTTGTTAAAAATTTCATTTTGCAAAAATGAGGTCTTAACGGACGTCCAAGTAAAATTTTGGCTAAAATGAGAACGAAATTTCCAAAACCAAAAAAGATGGTGAATTATAGCACATGAAAATCGTTAAAAGAAGGGGTTTACCGGATCTGGGTCTCATTTTACCTTGAAAATTGGTCGTTTTGGTCGTGAGGGCCAACTGGCTCCATAGGTAAGGTCTTAACGGACGTCCAAGTAAAATTTTGGAAAAAATGAGGTCGGAATTTTTTATCACCAAAAAATCCATGGACTATAACACATGAAAATTGGTAAAATAGGGGGATCACCTGTTCTAGGGCTCGTTTGACCTTTAAAATGGGTTGTTTTAGCCATGCTAGTCAACTGGCTCCATAGGTAAGGTCTTAACGGACGACCAGATAAAGTTTTAGTAAAAATGAGGTCAAAATTTTGGATCACCAAATGATTCGAGAAATATAGCACACGAAAATCGGCAAAATGGCGGGTTTACCTGCTCCGGTGCACGTTTGACCTTGATAAAGGGTTGTTTGGGCCATGAGGGACAACTGGCTCTATAGGTAAGGTCTTAACTGATTTCTCGTTAAAATTTGGCAAAATTGAGGTTAAAATTTTGGATCACAAGAAATCAGTGGACTATAGCACATGAAAATCAGTAAAATAGGGGGTTTACCTGCTCTAGGGCTCGTTTGACCTTGAAAATGGGCCGTTTTAGCCGTAGGGGCTAACTGGCTTCGTAAGTATGGTCTTATCGGACGTCCAAGTAAAGTATTGGCTAAAATGATGTCGGAATTCTGAATCACCAAAAAATTTATGGACTATATAGCACACAATAATTGGCAAAATGGGGGTTTTACTTCCTCTAAGCCTCTTTAGACCTTGAAAATGGGCCATTTTGGTCGTGAGGGCCAACTGGCTCCATCGGCAAGGTCTTAATGGATGTCTAGGTAAAATTTTAGCAAAAATCAGGCCAGAATTCTAGATCACCAAAAAATTCATGGACTATAGGACACGAAAATCAGCAAAATAGGGGGTTTACCAGCTCTAGGGTTCATTTGACCTTGAAAATGGGCCATTTTGGTCGTGAGGGCCAACTGGTTCGTTAGGTAAGGTCTTAATGGATATCCAGTTAAAATATAGGAAAAAAATAGGTCAGAATTCCAGATTACCAAAAAAGATGGTGAACTATGGCACATGAAAATCGGTAAATAAGAGGGTTTACCTGCTCTGGAGCTCGTTTGAACTTGAAAATTGGACGTTTTGGCCGTGACAGCCAACTGACTTTATAATTAATGTCTTAACGGATGTCCAGGTAAAATTTTGGCAAAAATGAGATCGAAATTCTGGATCGCCAAAAAATATGGTGAACTATAGGACGTGAAAATTGGTAAAATAGGGGGTTTACCTGTTTTGGGGATAGTTTGACCTTGAAAATTGGTCATTTTGGCCATGAAGGCCAACTGGCTCCATAGATAATGTCTTAACGCATGTCCAGGTAAAGTTTTGGTAAAATTGAGGACGGAATTCTGGATCACCAAAAAATTTCAGGGACTATAGCACACGAAAATCGGCAAAATGGGGGGTTTACTTGTTCTAGGGCTCGTTTGACCTTGAAAATGTGTGGTTTTAATTGTCGGGTTCTACTGGCTCTGTAGGTAACGTCTTAACAAATATGCAGATAAAATTTTGGAAAAAATGAGGTCAAAATTCTGGATCAGCAAAAAATCCGTGGAATATAGCACACAAAAATTGGAAAAATCGGGGGTTTACCTGCTCTAGGCCTCATTTGACCTTGAAAATGAGTTGTTTTGGCCGTGCGGGCCAACTGGAAACATAGATAAGGTCTTATAGGACGTCCAGCTAAAATTTGGACAAAAATGAAGTCGCAATTTCAAATCACCAAAAAATTCATGGACTACAGCACACGAAAATTGGCAAAATGGGGGGTAAACCTGCTCTAGGGTTCGTTTGACATTCAAAATGGGCCGTTTTGGCCGTGAGGGCCAACTGGAAACATATCTAAGGTCTTAAAGGATGTCCAGTTAAAATTTTGGCAAAAATGAAGTCAGAATTTTGGATCACCCAAAAATCTTTGGACTATAGCACACGAAAATTGACAAAATTGGGGGTTTACCCTTTCTAAGACTCGTTTGACCTTGAAAATGGGTCATTTTGGTCATGAGGGACAACTGGCTTCATAGGTAAGGTCTTAAAGGATGTCCAGGTAAAATTTTTATAAAACTTGAGGTCGGTATTTTGGATCACCAAAAAGTATATTGACTATAGCACACGAAAAACTGTAAATTGAGTGGTTTACCTGCTCTAGGGATAGTTTGACTTTGAAAATGGATTGATTTAGCCCTGCGAGTCAACTAGCTCCATAGGTGAGGTCTTAACGGGCGTCTATGTAAAATATTTGCATAAATAAGGTCGGAATTTTGGATCACCAAAAAATTCATTGACTATAGCACACGAAAATCGATAAAATAGGGGGTTTACTGCTCTAGGCCTCTTTTGACTTTGAAAATGAGTCATTTTGGCCCTAACGGACTACTGGCTCCATAGGTAAGTTCTTAAGGGATATCCAGGTAAAATTTTGGCAAAAATGTCGTCAAAATTTTGAATCACCAAAAAATTCATGTACTATAGCACACGAAAATTGGCAAAATGGGGGTTTCCCTGCTCTTGGTCCGTTTTGACCTAGAAAATGGGCCCTTTTTGCCGTGAGGGCCAACTGGCTCCATAGGTAAGGTCTTAACAGACGTCCAGGTAAAATTTTGCTAAAATTGAAGTCGGTGTTTTAGATCACCAAAAAATTCATAGACTATAGCATACGAAAATTGGTAAAATGGGGAGTTTATCTGCTCTGGGGCTCGTTTGACCTTGAAAATGGGTCGTTTTGATAGTTAGGGCCAACATCCATCTGTAAGGTCTTAACGAACGTCCAGGTGAAGTTTTGGAAAAAATGAGGTCGGAATTCTGGATCACCAAAATATTCATAGACTATAGCATAAGAAAATCCACAAAATAGGGGGTTTACATGCTCTAGGCCTCTTTTGACCTTGAAAATGGGCCGTTTTGGCCGTGAGGGCCAACTAGCTCCATAGGTAAGGTCTTAATGGACGTCCAAGTTAAATTTTGGCAAAAATGAGATCGAAATTTTGGATCACCAAAAAATTCATTGACTATAGCACACGAAAATTGGCAAAATGGGGTGGTTATCTGCTCTAGGCCTCTTTTGACTTTGAAAATAGGACATTTTGGCTATGAGGGCTGACTGCCTCCGTAGGTATGTTCTTAAGGGACGTCCAGGTAAAATTTTGGCAAAAATAAGGTTTGAATTTCGGATCACCAAAAAATTCATAGACTATAGCACATGAAAATTGATAAAATGGAGGGTGTACCTACTCTAGGGCTTGTTTGACCTTGAAAATGCATTGTTTTCACAAAGGCAGGCCAACTGACTCCTTAGGTAACGTCTTAACGAAAGTCCAGGTAAAATTTTGGCAAAAATGAGGATGGAATTTTGAATCACCAAAAAATTCATATACTATAGCACACGAAAATTGGCAAAATTGGGGTTTCCCTGCTCTCGGTCCATTTTGACCTAGAAAATGGGCCCTTTTTGCCGTGAGGGCCAACTGGCTCCATAGGTAAGGTCTTAACAGACGTCCAGGTAAAATTTTGCTAAAATTGAAGTCGGAGTTTTAGATCACCAAAAAATTCATAGACTATAGCACACGAAAATTGGTAAAATGGGAAGTTTATCTGCTCTGGGCTCGTTTGACCTTGAAAATGGGCCGTTTTGATAGTTAGGGCCAACTGGCTCCATCTGTAAAGTCTTAATGAACGTCAAGGTGAAGTTTTGGAAAAAATGAGGTCGGAATTCTGGATCACCAAAATATTCATAGACTATAGCATAAGAAAATCCACAAAATAGGGGGTTTACATGCTCTAGGCCTCTTTTGACCTTGAAAATGGGTCGTTTTGGCCGTGAAGGCCAACTAGCTCCATAGGTAAGGTCTTAATGGACGTCCAAGTTAAATTTTGGCAAAAATGAGATCGAAATTCTGGATCACCAAAAAATTCATTGACTATAGCACACGAAAATTGGCAAAATGGGGTGTTTATCTGCTCTAGGCCTCTTTTGACTTTGAAAATAGGACATTTTGGCTGTGAGGGCCGACTGCCTCCGTAGGTATGGTCTTAAGGGACGTGCAGGTAAAATTTTGGCAAAAATGAGGTTTGAATTCCGGATCACCAAAAATTCATAGACTATAGCACATGAAAATTGATAAAATGGAGGGTGTACCTACTCTAGGGCTTGTTTGACCTTGAAAATGCATTGTTTTCACAGTGCAGGCCAACTGACTCCTTAGGTAACGTCTTAACGAAAGTCCAGGTAAAATTTTGGCAAAAATGAGGTTGGAATTTTGGATCACCAAAAAATTCATGGACTGTAGCACACGGAAATCGGCAAAATGGTTGGTCTACCTGCTCTTGGCCTCATTTCACCTTGAAAATGGACCATTTTGGCCATGAGGGCCAACTGGCTCCATAGGTAAGGTCTTAATAGACGTCAACATAAATTTTTCTAAAAATGAAGTTGGAATTTTGAATAACCAAAAAATTTGTGGACTATAGGTCACGAAAATCAGCAAAATGGGTGGTTTACCTACTCTGGGGCTCGTTTGTCCATTAAAATGGACCGTTTTAGCCATGCAGGCCAACTAGCTCTGTAGTTAAGGTCGTAACGGACATCCAGATTAAATTTTGGCATAAATGAGGTCAGAATTCTGAATCAACAAAAAATTCAAGGATTATAGCACACGAAAATTGACAAAACAAGGGATTTACATGCTCTAGGCCTCTTTTGACCTTGAAAATTGGTCGTTTTGGCCGTGAGCACCAACTGGCTCCATAGGTAAGGTCTTAATGGATGTCCAGGTAAAATTTTAGCAAAAATGAAGTCGGAATTCTGGATCACCAAAAAATTTATGGACTATAGCATACGAAAATCGGTAAAATGGGGGGTTTACTTGCTCTAGGGCTTATTTAACCTTGAAGATGGGCCATTTTAGCCGTACGGTCCAAATGACTCCCTAGGTAACATTTTGACTGACATCCAGGTAAACTTTTGGCAAAAGTGAGGTCGAAATACTGGATCACCAAAAAATTCGTGGACTATAGCACACGAAAATTAACAAAATGGGGGGTTTACCTACTCTAAGGCTCGTTTGACCTTGAGAATTAGTCGTTTTGGCCATGAGGGACAACTTGCTCCGTAGGTATGGTCTTAACAGACATCCAGTTAAAATTTGGCAAAAATGAGGTCGGAATTTTGGATCACAAAAATACTGTGGACTATAGCACACAAAAATTGGTAAAATGGGGGGTTTACCTGCTCTAGGGCTTGTTTGACCTTAAAATGGGCCGTTTTAGACATGCGGGCTAACTGGCTCCGTAGGTATGGTCTTAACAGACGTCCAGGTAAAATCTTTTCTAAAATGATGTCTGAATTCCGGATCACGAAAAAATTCATGGACTATATAGCACACGATAATTGACAAAATGGGGGTTTACCTGCTGTAAGACTCTTTTGACCTTGAAAATGGGCCGTTTTGGCTGTGAGGGCCAACTAGCTCCATAGGTAAGGTCTTAACGGATGTCCAGGTAAAAGTTTGGCAAAAATGAGGTCGGAATTCTAGATCACCAAAAAATTTATGGACTATAGCACACGAAAATCGGTAAAATTGGGGGTTCACCTACTCTGGGGCTCGTTTGTCCATTAAAATGGACCGTTTTAGCCGTGCAGGCCAACTGGCTCCGTAGTTAAGGTCGTAACGGACATCCAGGTTAAATTTTGGCATAAATGAGGTCAGAATTTTGGATCACAAGAAATCCGTGCACTATACCACACGATAATTGGCAAAATGTGGGGTTTACCTGCTCTAAGCCTCTTTTGACCTTGAAAGTTGTCCGTTTTGGTGATGAGGGCCAAGTGGCTCCATCGGTAAGGTCTTAATGGATGTCCAGGTAAAATTTTAGCAAAAATGAGGCCGAAATTCTAGATCACCAAGAAATTCATGGACTATAGGACACGAAAATTGGCAAAATAGGGGGTTTACCAGCTCTAGGGTTCGTTTGACCTTGAAAATGGGCCAATTTGGCCATGAGGGCTAACTGGTTCCTTAGGTAAGGTCTTAATGGACATCCAGTTAAAATTTAGGCAAAAATGAGGTTGGAATTCCGGATCACCAAAAAAGATGGTGAACTATAGCACTTGAAAATCGGTAAATAAGAGGGTTTAATTGCTCTGGAGCTCGTTTGAGCTTGAAAATTGTACATTTTAGCCGTGACGATGAACTGACTCCATATTTAAGGTCTTAACAGACATCCAAGTAAAATTTTGGCAACAATGAATCGGAATTTCGGATCGCCCAAAAATATGGTGAACTATAACACATGAAAATTGGTAAAAGAGGGGTTTACCTGTTTTGGGGATCATTTAACCTTGTAAATGGGTTGTTTTAGCAGTGCGGGTCAACTAGCTCCGTAGGTAACATCTTAACGGACGTCCAGGTAAAATTTTGGCAAAAATGAGGTCAGAATTCTAGATCAGCAAAAAATCCATGAAATATAGCACATGAAAATCTGCAAAATGGGGGGTTTACCTGCTCCAGGCCTCTTTTGACTTTGAAAATGAGTCGTTTTGGCCATGAGGGCCAAATGGAAACATAGATAAGGTATTAAAGGACGTCCAACTAAAATTTGGACAAAAATGAAGTCAAAATTTTGAATCATCAAAAACTCTGTGGACTATAGCACACGAAAATTGGCAAAATGGGGGGTTAACCTGCTCTAGGGTTCGTTTCACCTTGAAAATGGGCTGTTTTGGCCGTGAGGGCTAGCTGGAAATATAGCTAAGGTCTTAAAGGACATCCAGCTAAAATTTTGGCAAAAATGAAGTCAGAATTTTGGATCACCCAAAAATCTGTGGACTGTAGCACACGAAAATTGGCAAAATGGGGGGTTTACTCAATCTAGGACTCGTTTGACCTTGAAAATGGGTCGTTTTGGCCATGAGGGCCAACTGGCTCCATAAGTATGGTCTTAAAGGATATCCAAGTAAAATTTTGGCAAAAATGAGGTCGGAATTCTGGATCACCAAAAAAATCTATGGACTATAGCACACGAAAAACTGCAAAATGAGCGGTGTACCTGCTCTAGGGCTCGTTTGACTTTGAAAATGGGTTGTTTTATCCCTGTGAGTCAACTAGCTCTGTAGGTAAGGTATTAATGGACGTCCAGGTAAAATTTTGACAAAAATAAGGTCGAAATTCGGATCACCAAAAACTTCATTGACAATAGCACACGAAAATTGACAAAATGGGGGTTTACTGCTCTAGGCCTCGTTTCACTTTGAAAATGAGTTGTTTTGGCCTTGAAGGCTAACTGAATCCATAGCTAAGGTCTTAATGGACGTCCACGAAAATGTTTGGGAAAAATGAGCTCGGAATTCTAGATCACCAAGTCCATGGACTATAGCACACCAAAATTGGTAAAATGTGGGGTTTCCTGCTCTGGGGCCCATTTGACCATAAAAATGAGATGTTTTAGTTGTGAGGGCCAATTGGCTCCATAGCTAATGTCTTAACGGACATCCACAAAAATTTTGACAAAAATGAGGTCGGAATTCCATATCACCAAAAAAGATGGTGAACTATATTACACAAAAATCGGTAAAATGGGAGGTTTACCTACTCCGGGCATCATTTGACCTTGAAAATGGGACATTTTGGCCGTGAAGGACAACTAGATCCATAGCTAAGGTCTTAACGGATGTCCATGAAAATTTTTAGAAAAAATGAGCTCGAATTTCCAGATCACCAAAAAGTCCATGGATTATAGCACACGAAAATAGGCAAAATGGGGGGTTTACCTAATTCGGGGCCCGTTTGAACTAGAAAATGGGACGTTTTGGCCGTGATGGCCAACTGGTTCCATATTTAATGTCTTAACGGACGTCCACGATAAATTTTTCCAAAAATGAGGTCGGAATTCCAGACCACCAAAAAGTCCATGGACTATAGCAAACGAAAATTGGCAAAATGGGGGCTTATCTGCTCCGGGGTTCATTTGACCCTGAAAATGGTATTTTTTGGCCGTGAGGGCCAACTAGTTCCATAGCTAAAGTCTTAACGAACGTCCACAAAAAAAATTGGCAAAAATGAGGTTGGAATTTTAGATCACCAAAAAGTCTATGGACTATAGCACACGAAAATCGGCAAAAGCGGGGGTTTACTTGATCCGAGGCCCGTTTGACCATGAAAATGGGACGTTTTGGCAGTGAGGGACAGCTGGCTCTATAGCTAAGGTCTGACCAGACGTCCACGAAAAATTTTGGTAAAAATTTGGTCGGAATTCCAGATCACCAGAAATCCATGGACTATAGCGCACGAAAATTGGCAAAGTGGGGGGTTTACCTGTTCCAGGGATCGTTTGACCTTGAAAATGAGATGTTTTGGTTGTGAGGGCTAACTAAATCAATATCTAAGTTCTTCACAGACGTCTACGAAAAATTTTGGCAAAAATGAACTCGAAATTCCAGATTACTAAAAAGTCCATGGACTATCGCATATGAAAATCAGCACACGAAAATCGATAAAATGGGGGTTTACCTGCTCTGGGGCTCCTTTGACCTTCAAAATGGATGTTTTTCCATGAGGGCCAACTAACTCCATGGTTAAGATCTTAATGGACGTCCACATAAAATTTTGGTAAAAATGAGGTCGGAATTCCATATTACCAAACAAATTGCGGGGTTTACCTAATCTGGGGCCCGTTTGACCTTGAAAATGGGACCTATTGGCCGTTAGGGCCACTTGTCTCCATAGCTAAGGTCTTAGTAGACGTCCATGAAACTTTTTTGGCAAAAATGAGGTCGAAATTCTAGATCACCATAAAGTTCGTGGAGAACTATAGCACATGAAAATCGGTAAAATGTGGGGTTTACATGCTACGGGGGTTCACTTGATTTTGAAAATGGGGCATTTTGGCCGTGAGGACCAACTGTCTCCATAGCTAAGGTGCGAACGTCCACAAAATTTTTTTGTAAAAATGAGGTTGACATTCCAAACCACCAAAAAGTCCATGGATTATATCACACAAAAATCAGCAAAATGAGGGGTTTACCTGCTCCAAGGGTCGCTTGACCTTCAAAATCAGATGTTTTGGCCATAAGAGCCAATTGGCTCCATAGCTAAGGTCCTAATGGACGTCCACGAAAAATTTTGGCAAAAATGAGGTCGGAATTCCAGATCACCAAAAAGTCCATGGACTATAGCATACGAAAATTGGCAAAATAGGGGGTTTACCTGCTCCGGGGCTCGTTTGACCTTAAAAATGGGATGTTTTGGCCGTGAGGGCTAACTAAAACCATAACTAAAGTCTTAACGGACGTGCACAAATTTTTTTAGAAAAATGAGCTTGGAATTCCAAATCACCAAAAAGTCCATGGTCTATAGCACACAAAAATTGGTAAAATGGGGGGATTACATGCTCCGGGTTCGTTCGACCTTGAAAATGGGATATTTTGGGCATGAGGGCCAACTGGCTCCATATCTAAGTTCTTAACGGACGTCTACGAAAGATTTTGGCAAAAATGAGCTCAGAAATCCAGATCTTCAAAATGATCATGGACTATAGCACACGAAAATCAGTAAAATGCGGTGTTTGCCTTATCCTGGGTCCGTTTTACCGTGAAAATAGGATGTTTTTGCTGCGAGTAACAACTCGCTCCATAGCGAAGGTCTTAACTGACTTCCAACAAAAATTTCAGCAAAAATAAGCTCGAAAAATCATATCACCAAAAAGTCCATGGACTATAGCACATGAAAATCAGTAAAATGGGGGTTTACCTTCTCCGAGGCTCGTTTGACTTTGAAAATTGGACATTTTGGTCGTGAGGGCCAACTGGCTCCATAGCTAAGGTCTTAACGGATGTCCACAAAATGTTTTGGCAAAAATGAGGTCAAAATTCCAGATCACCAAAATGTCCATGGACAATAGCACATAAAAATTTGCAAAATAGGGGTTTACTTGCAACGGGAATCGTTTGACATTGAAAATGGGACGTTTTGTCCATGAGGGCCAACTGGCTCCATAGCTAAGGTCTTAACAGATGTCCATAAAAAATTTTGGCAAAAATGTGGTCGAAATCCAGAAAAACAAAAATTTCGTGGATTATAGCACACAGAAATGGAAAAATGAGGGGTTTACCTGCTCTAGGGGTCGTTTGACTTTGATAATGGGTTGTTTTAGCCCTGCAAGTCAACTAGCTCTGTAGGTAAGGTCTTAACGGACGTCTGGGTAAAATCATGGCAAAAATAAGGTCCGAGTTCTGGATCACCAAAAAATTCATTGACTATAGCACACGAAAATTGACAAAATGGGGGATTTACCTGCTTTAGGCCTATTTTGACTTTGAAAATGAGTCGTATTGGCCGTGAAGGCTAATTAAATCCATAGGTAAGATCTTAACAAACGTCCACGAAAATATATGGGAAAAATGAGCTCTAAATTCTAGATCACCAAGTCCATGGACTATAGCACACCAAAATCGGTAAAATATCAGGTTTCCTGCTCTGGGGCCCATTTGACCATGAAAATGGGACGTTTTGGCTGTGAGGGCCAATTGGCTCCATAGCTAAGGTCTTAACGGACATCCACAAAAATTTTGACAAAAATGAGGTCGGAATTCCAGACACCAAAATAGAAGGTGAACTATATTACACGAAAATTGGTAAAATGGGAGCTTTACCTACTCCGGATCATTTGACCTTGAAAATGGGACGTTTGGGCGTGAGGGCCTACTGGCTCCATAGCTAAGGTCTTAGCGGACGTCCACAAAAAATTTTTGGCAAAAATGAAGTCGAAATTCTGGATCACCAAAAAATCCATGGACTATTGCACATGAAAATTGGAAAAATGGGGGGTTTACCTGCTTTGGGGTTCGTTTGACCTTGTAAATGGGACATTTAGGGCCGACTGGCTCCATACCTAAGGTCTTAACGGTTGTACACAAAAAATATTGGCTAAAATGAGATCGCATTTCCAAATCACCAAAAAAGATGGTGAACTATAGCGAATGAAAATTGGTAAAATGGGGGATGTACCTTCTCCGCGGGTGGTTTAACCTTACAAATGGGACGCTTTGGTCGTGAGGGCCAACTGGCTCAATAGCTAAGGTCTTAGCGAACGTCCATAATTTTGTTTTTTGCAAAAATGAGGTCGAAATTACAAATCACCAAAAAAGATGGTGAACTATAGCATATGAAAATCGATAAAATGGGGGGTGTACCTGCTCCGGGTGTCTTTTAACTTTGAAAATAGGTTGTTTTGGCCGTGAGGGCCAACTGACTACATAGCTAAGGTCTTAACGGACGTCTAGGAAATATTTTGGCAAAAATGAGGTCGAAATTCCAGATAACCAAAAAGTCCATGGACTATAGCGCATGAAAATTGGCAAAATAGGGGGTTTACTACTCTAGGCCTCTATTGACTTTGAAAATGAGTCGTTTTGGCCGTGAGGGCCTATTGGCTCCGTAGCTAAGGTATTAAGGGACGTGCAGAAAAATTTTTGGCGAAAATACAATTGAAATTCTAAATCACCAAAAAATTCATGGACTATAGCACACGAAAATGACAAAATAGGGGGTTTACATGCTCTAGGCATCTGTTGACCTTTAAAATGGGTTGTTTTGGCCGTGAGGCCCAACTGGCTCTATAGGTAAGGTCTTAACGGATGTCCAGGTAAAATTTTGGAAAAAATGAGATCAGAATTTTTAATCAACAAAAAAGATGGTTAACTATAGCACATGAAAATCGGCAAAATGGGGGGTTTACCTGGTCTATGGCTCATTTAACCTTGAAAATGGGCCATTTTAGTCGTGCGGTCCAACTGGATCCATAGGTAACATTTTAACGGATGTCCAGGTAAACTTTTGGCAAAAATGAGGTCAGAATTTTGAATCACCAAAAAATTCATGGACTATAACATACGAAAATTGGCAAAATAGGGGTTTTACCTGCTCTAGGGCTCGTTTGACCTTGAAAATGGGTCATTTTCGCTGTACGGGCCAACTGGCTCCTTAGGTAAGGTCTTAACAGATGTCAAAATAAAATTTTAGCAAAAATGAGTTACAATTTTTGGATCACCAAAAAATTCATGGACTATAGCACACGAAAATTGGCAAAATGGGGGGTTTACCTACTCTAGGGCTCGTTTGACCTTGAAAATGGATCGTTTTAGCCTTGCGGGCCAACTGGTTCCGTAGATAAGGTCTTAACGGACGTCCAGGTAAAATTTTTGCAAAATTTAGGTCAAAATTTTGGATCAATAAAAAATTTAAGGACTTTAGCACATGAAAATCGGTAAAATTGGGGGTTTACCTAGGCCTCATTTGACCTTGAAAATGGGCCGTTTTGGCCGTGAGGGCCAATTGGTTCCTTAGGTAAGTCTCTTAACGGACTTCCAGTTAAAATTTTAGCAAAAATGAGGTCGGAATTCTGGATCACCAAAAAAGATGGTGAACTTTAGCACACGAAAATTGGTAATTGAGAGGGTTTACCTGCCCTGGAGCTCGTTTGACCTTGAAAATTGGTCATTTTTGCCGTGACGGCCAACTGACTCCATAGTTAAGGTCTTAACGGACGTCCAGGTAAAATTTTGGCTAAAATGAGAACGGAATTTCGGATCACCAAAAAATATGGTGAATTATAGCACATGAAAATCGTTAAAAGAGGGGGTTTACCTGATCTGGGACTTATTTTACCTTGAAAATTGGTCATTTCGGCCGTGACGGCCAACTGTCTCCATAGGTAAGGTCTTAACAGACGTTCAGGTAAAATTTTGGCAAAAATGAGGCCAGAATTCTATATCACCAAAAAATTCATGGACTATAGGACACAAAAATCGGCAAAATAGGGGGTTTACCAGCTCTACGGTTCATTTGACCTTGAAAATGGGCCATTTTGGCCGTAAGGGCCAATTGGTTCCTTAGGTAAGGTCTTAATGGATATCCAGTTAAAATTTAGGCAAATATTAGATAGGAATTCTGGATCACTAAAAAAGATGGTGAACTATAGCTCATGAAAATCGATAAATAAGAGGGTTTACCTACTCTGGAGCTCGTTTGAACTTGAAAATTGGATGTTTTGGCCGTGATAGCCAACTGACTCCATAATTAAGGTCTTAACGGATGTCCAGGTAAAAGTTTAGAAAAAATAAGGTCGAAATTCTGGATCATCAAAATATCCATAGACTATTGCACACGAAAATCAGAAAATAGGGGGTTTACCTGCTCTAGGGCTCGTTTGAACTTGAAAATTGGCCATTTTGGCCGTGAGGGCCAACTAGCTAAATAGGTAAGTTCTTAACGGACGTCCAATTAAAATTTTGGCAAAAATGAGGTCGGAATTTTGGATCACAAAAAATCTGTGGACTATAGCACAAGAATATCGGTAAAATGGGGGGTTTACCTGCTGTAGGGCACGTTTGATCTTGAAAATGGGTAGTTTTAGCTGTGAGAGGCAACTGGCTTCGTAGGTATGGTTTTAATGGACGCCTGTAAAAATCTTGGTAAAAATGGTGTCGAATTCGGATCACCAAAAAATTCATGCACTATATAACATACGATATTTGGCAAAATGGAGGGTTTACCAGCTCCAGGCCTCTCTTGAGCTTTTAAATGGGCTGTTTTGGCTGTAAGGGCCAACTGGCTCCATTGGTAAGGTCTTAACGGATGTCCAGGTAAATATTTCTCAAAAATAAAGTCGAAATTCTAGATCACCAAAAAATCCGTGGACTATATAATACAAAAATTGGCAAAATAGGGGGTTTACATGCTCTAGGGCTCGTTTAACCTTGAAAATGGGCGATTTTGGCCGTGAGGGCCAACTGGTTCCTTAGGTAAGGTCTTAACGGACATCCAGTTAAAATTTTGGCAAAAATGAGGTCGGAATTCTGGATCACCAAAAAAGATGGTGAACTTTAGCACATGAAAATTGGTAATTGAGAGGGCTTACCTGCCCTGGAGCTCGATTGACATTGAAAATTGGTCATTTTGGCCGTGACGGCCAACTGACTCCATAGTTAAGGTCTTAACGGACGTCCAGGTAAAATTTTGGCTAAAATGAGAACGGAATTTTAGACCACCAAAAAATATGGTGAATTATAGCACATGAAAATCATTAAAAGAGGGGGTTTACCTGATCTTGGGCTCCTTTTACCTTGGAAATTGGTCGTTTTGGTTGTGAGGGCCAACTGGCTCCATAGGTAAGGTCTTAACGGACGTCCAGGTAAAATTTTGGCAACAATGAGGTCGAAATTTTTTATCACCAAAAAATCCATGGACTATGTCACGTGAAAATCGGCAAAATGGTGGGTTCACTTGTTCTAGGGCTCGTTTGACCTTTAAAATGGGCTGTTTTAGCCATGCGGGTCAACTGGCTCCACAGGTAAGGTCTTAACGCCGTCCAGGTAAAATTTAAGCAAAAATGAGGTCAGAATTTTGGATCACCAAATAATCCAAGAAATATAGCATACGAAAATTGGCAAAATGGCGGGTTTACCTGCTCCGGGGCATGTTTGACTTTGAAAAAGGGTCGTTTTGGCCATGAGGGACAACTGGCTCTATAAGTAAGGTCTTAACGTATTTCCAGTTAAAATTTGGGAAAAAAGAGGTTGAAATTTTGGATAACAAGAAATCAGTGGACTATAAGCACACGAAAATCAGTAAAATAAGGGGTTTACCTGCTCTAGGGCTCGTTTGACCTTGAAAATGGGCCGTTTTAGCCGTTGGGCTAACTGGCTCCGTAGATATGGTCTTATCGGACGTCCAGGTAAAGTATTAGCTAAAATGATGTCGAAATTCTGAATCACCAAAAAATTTATGGACTATATAGCACACGATAATTGGCAAAATGGGGGTTTTACTTCCTCTAAGCCTCTTTAGACTTTGAAAATGGGCCATTTTGGCCGTGAGGGCCAATTGGCTCCATAGGCAAGGTCTTAATGGATGTCCAGGTAAACGTTTGGCTAAAATGAGGCCAGAATTCTAGATCACCAAAAAATTCATGGACTATAGGACACGAAAATCAGCAAAATAGGGGGTTTACCAGCTCTAGGGTTCATTTGACCTTGAAAATGGGCCATTTTGGCCGTGAGGGCCAACTGGTTCATTAGGTAAGGTCTTAATGGACATCCAGTTAAAATTTAGGAAAAAATTAGGTCGGAATTCTGGATCACCAAAAAAGATGGTGAACTGTAGCACATGAAAATCGGTAAAATAGGGGGATCACCTGTTCTAGGGCTCGTTTGACCTTTAAAATGGGTTGTTTTAGCCATGCTGGTCAACTGGCTCCATAGGTAAGGTCTTAACGGATGACCAGATAAAATTTTAGTAAAAATGAGGTCAAAATTTTAGATCACCAAATGATCCGAGAAATATAGCACACGAAAATCGGCAAAATGGCGGGTTTACCTGCTCCGGTGCACGTTTGACCTTGATAAAGGGTTGTTTGGGCCATGAGGGACAACTAGCTCTATAGGTAAGGTCTTAACTGATTTCTCGTTAAAATTTGGCAAAATCGAGGTTGAAATTTTGGATCACAAGAAATCAGTGGACTATAGCACACGAAAATCAGTAAAATAGGGGGTTTACCTGCTCTAGGGCTCGTTTGACCTTGAAAATGGGCCATTTTAGCCGTAGGGGCTAACTGGCTTCGTAAGTATGGTCTTATCGGACATCCAAGTAAAGTATTGGCTAAAATGATGTCGGAATTCTGAATCACCAAAAATTTATGGACTATATAGCACACAATAATTGGCAAAATGGGGGTTTTACTTCCTCTAAGCCTCTTTAGACCTTGAAAATGGGCCATTTTGGCCGTGAGGGCCAACTGGCTCCATAGGCAAGGTCTTAATGGATGTCTAGGTAAAATTTTAGCAAAAATCAGGCCAGAATTCTAGATCACCAAAAAATTCATGGACTATAGGACACGAAAATCAGGTGAACTGTAGCACATGAAAATCGGTAAAATAGGGGGATCACCTGTTCTAGGGCTCGTTTGACCTTTAAAATGGGTTGTTTTAGCCATGCTGGTCAACTGGCTCCATAGGTAAGGTCTTAATGGATGACCAGATAAAATTTTAGTAAAAATGAGGTCAAAATTTTAGATCACCAAATGATCCGAGAAATATAGCACACGAAAATCGGCAAAATGGCGGGTTTACCTGCTCCGGTGCACGTTTGACCTTGATAAAGGGTTGTTTGGGCCATGAGGGACAACTGGCTCTATAGGTAAGGTCTTAACTGATTTCTCGTTAAAATTTGGCAAAATCGAGGTTGAAATTTTGGATCACAAGAAATCAGTGGACTATAGCACACGAAAATCAGTAAAATAGGGGTTTACCTGCTCTAGGGCTCGTTTGACCTTGAAAATGGGCCATTTTAGCCGTAGGGGCTAACTGGCTTCGTAAGTATGGTCTTATCGGACATCCAAGTAAAGTATTGGCTAAAATGATGTCGGAATTCTGAATCACCAACAAATTTATGTACTATATAGCACACAATAATTGGCAAAATGGGGGTTTTACTTCCTCTAAGCCTCTTTAGACCTTGAAAATGGGCCATTTTGGCCGTGAGGGCCAACTGGCTCCATAGGCAAGGTCTTAATGGATGTCTAGGTAAAATTTTAGCAAAAATCAGGCCAGAATTCTAGATCACCAAAAAATTCATGGACTATAGGACACGAAAATCAGCAAAATAGGGGGTTTACCAGTTCTAGGGTTCCTTTGACCTTGAAAATGGACCATTTTGGTCGTGAGGGCCAACTGGTTCGTTAGGTAAGGTCTTAATGGACATCCAGTTAAAATTTAGGAAAAAAATAGGACAGAATTCTGGATTACCAAAAAAGATGGTGAACTATGGCACATGAAAATCGGTAAATAAGAGGGTTTACCTGCTCTGGAGCTCGTTTGAACTTGAAAATTGGACGTTTTGGCCGTGACAGCCAACTGACTTTATAATTAATGTCTTAACGGATGTCCAGGTAAAATTTTGGCAAAAATGAGATCGAAATTCTGGATCGCCAAAAAATATGGTGAACTATAGGACGTGAAAATTGGTAAAATAGGGGGTTTACCTGTTTTGGGGATAGTTTGATCTTGAAAATTGGTTATTTTGGCCATGAAGACCAACTGGCTCCATAGATAATGTCTTAACGCACATCCAGGTAAAGTATTGGTAAAATTGAGGTCGGAATTCTGGATCACCAAAAAATTTCAGGGACTATAGCACACGAAAATTGGCAAAATGGGGGGTTTACTTGTTCTAGGGCTCGTTTGACCTTGAAAATGTGTGGTTTTATTCGTCGGGTTCTACTGGCTCTGTAGGTAACGTCTTAACAAATGTGCAAGTAAAATTTTGGAAAAAATGAGGTCAAAATTCTGGATCAGCAAAAAATCCGTGGAATATAGCACACAAAAATTGGAAAAATGGGGGGTTTACCTGCTCTAGGCCTCATTTGACCTTGAAAATGAGTCGTTTTGGCCGTGCGGGCCAACTGGAAACATAGATAAGGTCTTATAGGACGTCCAGCTAAAATTTGGACAAAAATGAAGTCGCAATTTCGAATCACCAAAAAATTCATGGACTACAGGATTATAGCACACGAAAAACTGTAAATTGAGTGGTTTACCTGCTCTAGGGATCGTTTGACTTTGAAAATGGATTGATTTAGCCCTGCGAGTCAACTAGCTCCATAGGTAAGGTCTTAACGGACGTCTAGGTAAAATATTTGCATAAATAAGGTCGAAATTTTGGATCACCAAAAAATTCATTGACTATAGCACACGAAAATCGATAAAATGGGGGGTTTACTGCTCTAGGCCTCTTTTGACTTTGAAAATGAGTCATTTTGTCCCTAACGGACTACTGGCTCCATAGGTAAGTTCTTAAGGGATATCCAGGTAAAATTTTGGCAAAAATGCCGTCAAAATTTTGAATCACCAAAAAATTCATGTACTATAGCACACGAAAATTGGCAAAATGGGGGTTTCCCTGCTCTCGGTCCGTTTTGACCTAGAAAATGGGCCCTTTTTGCCATGAGGGCCAACTGGCTCCATAGGTAAGGTCTTAACAGACGTCCAGGTAAAATTTTGCTAAAATTGAAGTCGGAGTTTTAGAGCACCAAAAAATTCATAGACTATAGCACACGAAAATTGGTAAAATGGGGAGTTTATCTGCTCTGGGGCTCGTTTGACCTTGAAAATGGGCCGTTTTGATAGTTAGGGCCAACTGGCTCCATCTGTAAGGTCTTAACGAACGTCCAGGTGAAGTTTTGGAAAAAATGAGGTCGGAATTCTGGATCACCAAAATATTCATAGACTATAGCATAAGAAAATCCACAAAATAGGGGGTTTACATGCTCTAGGCCTCTTTTGACCTTGAAAATGGTCCGTTTTGGCCATGAGGGCCAACTAGCTCCATAGGTAAGGTCTTAATGGACGTCCAAGTTAAATTTTGGCAAAAATGAGATCGAAATTTTGGATCACCAAAAATTCATTGACTATAGCACACAAAAATTGGCAAAATGGGGTGGTTATCTGCTCTAGGCCTCTTTTGACTTTGAAAATAGGACATTTTGGCTGTGAGGGCCGACTGCCTCCGTAGGTATGGTCTTAAGGGACGTCCAGGTAAAATTTTGGCAAAAATGAGGTTTGAATTTCGGATCACCAAAAAATTCATAGACTATAGCACATGAAAATTGATAAAATGGAGGGTGTACCTACTCTAGGGCTTGTTTGACCTTGAAAATGCATTGTTTTCACAGTGCAGGCCAACTGACTCCTTAGGTAACGTCTTAACGAAAGTCCAGGTAAAATTTTGGCAAAAATGAGGTTGGAATTTTGAATCACCAAAAAATTCATATACTATAGCACACGAAAATTGGCAAAATTGGGGTTTCCCTGCTCTCGGTCCGTTTTGACCTAGAAAATGGGCCCTTTTTGCCGTGAGGGCCAACTGGCTCCATAGGTAAGGTCTTAACAGATGTCCAGGTAAAATTTTGCTAAAATTGAAGTCGGAGTTTTAGATCACCAAAAAATTCATAGACTATAGCACACGAAAATTGGTAAAATGGGGAGTTTATCTGCTCTGGGGCTCGTTTGACCTTGAAAATGGGCCGTTTTGATAGTTAGGGCCAACTGGCTCCATCTGTAAGGTCTTAACGAACGTCAAGGAGAAGTTTTGGAAAAATGAGGTCGAAATTCTGGATCACCAAAATATTCATAGACTATGCATAAGAAAATCCACAAAATAGGGGGTTTACATGCTCTAGGCCTCTTTTGACCTTGAAAATGGGTCGTTTTGGCCGTGAGGGCCAACTAGCTCCATAGGTAAGGTCTTAATGGACGTCCAAGTTAAATTTTGGCAAAAATGAGATCGAAATTTTGGATCACCAAAAAATTCATTGACTATAGTACACGAAAATTGGCAAAATGGGGTGTTTATCTGCTCTAGGCCTCTTTTGACTTTGAAAATAGGACATTTTGGCTGTGAGGGCTGACTGCCTCCGTAGGTATGGTCTTAAGGGACGTCCAGGTAAAATTTTGGCAAAAATGAGGTTTGAATTCCGAATCACCAAAAAATTCATAGACTATAGCACATGAAAATTGATAAAATGGAGGGTGTACCTACTCTAGGGCTTGTTTGACCTTGAAAATGCATTGTTTTCACAGTGCAGGCCAATTGACTCCTTAGGTAACGTCTTAACGAAAGTGCAGGTAAAATTTTAGCAAAAATGAGGTTGGAATTTTGGATCACCAAAAAATTCATGCACTGTAGCACACGGAAATTGGCAAAATGGTTGGTCTACCTGCTCTTGGCCTCATTTCACCTTGAAAATGGACCATTTTGGCCATGAGGGCCAACTGGCTCCATAGGTAAGGTCTTAATAGACGTCAACATAAATTTTTCTAAAAATGAAGTTGGAATTTTGAATAACCAAAAAATTTGTGGACTATAGGTCACGAAAATCACCAAAATGGGTGGTTTACCTACTCTGGGGCTCGTTTGTCCATTAAAATGGACCGTTTTAGCCATGCAGGCCAACTAGCTCTGTAGTTAAGGTCGTAACGGACATCCAGATTAAATTTTGGCATAAATGATGTCAGAATTCTGAATCAACAAAAAATTCAAGGATTATAGCACACGAAAATTGACAAAACAAGGGATTTACATGCTCTAGGCCTCTTTTGACCTTGAAAATTGGTCGTTTTGGCCGTGAGCACCAACTGGCTCCATAGGTAAGGTCTTAATGGATGTCCAGGTAAAATTTTAGCAAAAATGAAGTCGGAATTCTGGATCACCAAAAAATTCATGGACTATAGCATACGAAAATCGGTAAAATGGGGGGTTTACTTGCTCTAGGGCTTATTTAACCTTGAAGATGGGCCATTTTAGCCGTACGGTCCAAATGACTCCCTAGGTAACATTTTGACTGACATCCAGGTAAACTTTTGGCAAAAGTGAGGTCGGAATACTAGATCACCAAAAAAATCGTGGACTATAGCACACGAAAATTAACAAAATGGGGGGTTTACCTACTCTAAGGCTCGTTTGACCTTGAGAATTAGTCGTTTTGGCCATGAGGGACAACTTGCTCCGTAGGTATGGTCTTAACAGACATCCAGTTAAAATTTGGCAAAAATGAGGTCGGAATTTTGGATCACAAAAATACTGTGGACTATAGCACACAAAAATTGGTAAAATGGGGGGTTTACCTGCTCTAGGGCTTGTTTGACCTTAAAATGGGCCATTTTAGACATGCGGGCTAACTGGCTCCGTAGGTATGGTCTTAACAGACGTCCAGGTAAAATCTTTTCTAAAATGATGTCTAAATTCCGGATCACGAAAAAATTCATGGACTATATAGAACACGATAATTGACAAAATGGGGGTTTACCTGCTGTAAGACTCTTTTGACCTTGAAAATGGGCCGTTTTGGCTGTGAGGGCCAACTAGCTCCATAGGTAAGGTCTTAACGGATGTCCAGGTAAAAGTTTGGCAAAAATGAGGTCGGAATTCTAGATCACCAAAAAATTTATGGACTATAGCACACGAAAATCGGTAAAATTGGGGGTTCACCTACTCTGGGCTCGTTTGTCCATTAAAATGGACCGTTTTAGCCGTGCGGAGCCAACCGGCTCCGTAGTTAAGGTCGTAACGGACATCCATGTTAAATTTTGGCATAAATGAGGTCGAGAATTTTGGATCACAAGAAATCCGTGCACTATACCACACGATAATTGGCAAAATGTGGGGTTTACCTGCTCTAAGCCTCTTTTGACCTTGAAAGTTGTCCGTTTTGGTGATGAGGGCCAAGTGGCTCCATCGGTAAGGTCTTAATGGATGTACAGGTAAAATTTTTGCAAAAATGAGGCCGAAATTCTAGATCACCAAGAAATTCATGGACTATAGGACACGAAAATTGGCAAAATAGGGGGTTTACCAGCTCTAGGGTTCGTTTGACCTTGAAAATGGGCCAATTTGGCCATGAGGGCTAACTGGTTCCTTAGGTAAGGTCTTAATGGACATCCAGTTAAAATTTAGGCAAAAATGAGGTTGGAATTCTGGATCACCAAAAAAGATGGTGAACTATAGCACTTGAAAATCGGTAAATAAGAGGGTTTAATTGCTCTGGAGCTCGTTTGAGCTTGAAAATTGTACGTTTTAGCCGTGACGACAAACTGACTCCATATTTAAGGTCTTAACAGACGTCCAAGTAAAATTTTGGCAACAATGAATCGGAATTTCGGATCGCCCAAAAATATGGTGAACTATAACACATGAAAATCGGTAAAAGAGGGGGTTTACCTGTTTTGGGGATCATTTAACCTTGTAAATGGGTTGTTTTAGCAGTGCGGGTCAACTAGCTCCGTAGGTAACATCTTAACGGACGTCCAGGTAAAATTTTGGCAAAAATGAGGTCAGAATTCTAGATCAGCAAAAAATCCATGAAATATAGCACATGAAAATATGCAAAATGGGGGGTTTACCTGCTCCAGTCCTCTTTTGACTTTGAAAATGAGCCGTTTTGGCCATGAGGGGCAAATGGAAACATAGATAAGGTCTTAAAGGACATCCAACTAAAATTTGGACAAAAATGAAGTCAAAATTTTGAATCATCAAAAACTCTGTGGACTATAGCACACGAAAATTGGCAAAATGGGGGGTTAACCTGCTCTAGGGTTCGTTTCACCTTGAAAATGGGCCGTTTTGGCCGTGAGGGCTAGCTGGAAACATAGCTAAGGTCTTAAAGGACATCCAGCTAAAATTTTGGCAAAAATGAAGTCGTTTTGGATAACCCAAAAATCTGTGGACTGTAGCACACAAAAATTGGCAAAATGGGGGGTTTACTCAATGTAGGACTCGTTTGACCTTGAAAATGGGTCGTTTTGGCCATGAGGGCCAACTGGCTCCATAAGTATGGTCTTAAAGGATATCTAAGTAAAATTTTGGCAAAAATGAGGTAGAAATTCTGGATCACCAAAAAAATCTATGGACTATAGCACACGAAAAACTGCAAAATGAGCGGTGTACCTGCTCTAGGGCTCGTTTGACTTTGAAAATGGGTTGTTTTATCCCTGTGAGTCAACTAGCTCTGTAGGTAAGGTATTAATGGACGTCCAGGTAAAATTTTGACAAAAATAAGGTCGAAATTCTGGATCACCAAAAACTTCATTGACAATAGCACACGAAAATTGACAAAATGGGGGGTTTACTGCTCTAGGCCTCGTTTCACTTTGAAAATGAGTTGTTTTGGCCTTGAAGGCTAACTGAATCCATAGCTAAGGTCTTAATGGACGTCCACGAAAATGTTTGGGAAAAATGAGCTCGGAATTCTAGATCACCAAGTCCATGGACTATAGCACACCAAAATTGGTAAAATGTGGGGTTTCCTACTCTGGGGCCCATTTGACCATAAAAATGAGACGTTTTGGCTGTGAGGGCCAATTGGCTCCATAGCTAAGGTCTTAACGGACATCCACAAAAATTTTGACAAAAATGAGGTCGGAATTCCATATCACCAAAAAAGATGGTGAACTATATTACACGAAAATCGGTAAAATGGGAGGTTTACCTACTCCGGGCATCATTTGACCTTGAAAATGGGACATTTTGGCCGTGAAGGACAACTAGATCCATAGCTAAGGTCTTAACGGATGTCCATGAAAAATTTTAGAAAAAATGAGCTCGACTTTCCAGATCACCAAAAAGTCCATGGATTATAGCACACGAAAATAGGCAAAATGGGGGGTTTACCTAATTCGGGGCCCGTTTGAACTAGAAAATGGGACGTTTTGGCCGTGATGGCCAACTGGTTCCATAGTTAATGTCTTAACGGACGTCCACGATAAATTTTTCCAAAAATGAGGTCGGAATTCCAGACCACCAAAAAGTCCATGGACTATAGCACACGAAAATTGGCAAAATGGGGGCTTATCTGCTCCGGGTTCATTTGACCCCGAAAATGGTATTTTTTGGCCGTGAGGGCCAACTGGTTCCATAGCTAAAGTCTTAACGGACGTCCACAAAAAAATTGGCAAAAATGAGGTTGGAATTTTAGATCACCAAAAAGTCTATGGACTATAGCACACGAAAATCGGCAAAAGCGGGGGTTTACTTGATCCGAGGCCCGTTTGACCATGAAAATGGGACGTTTTGGCAGTGAGGGACAGCTGGCTCTATAGCTAAGGTCTGACCAGACGTCCACGAAAAATTTTGGTAAAAATTTGGTCGGAATTCCAGATCACCAGAAATCCATGGACTATAGCGCACGAAAATTAGCAAAGTGGGGGGTTTACCTGTTCCAGGGCCCGTTTGACCTTGAAAATGGGATGTTTTGGCCGTGAGGGCTAACTAAATCAATATCTAAGTTCTTTACAGACGTCTACGAAAAATTTCGGCAAAAATGAACTCGAAATTCCAGATTACTAAAAAGTCCATGGACTATCGCATATGAAAATCAGCAAAATGCAGTGGTTACATGATCTGGGATCCATTTGACCTTGAAAATGGGTTGTTTTGGCTGTGAGGGACAACTGGCTGCATAGCTAAGGTCTTAACGAACGTCCACAAAAATTTTGGTAAAAATGAGGTCAAAATTCTAGATCACCAAAAAGTTCATGGATTGTAGCACACAAAAATCGATAAAATGGGGGGTTTACCTGCTCTGGGGCTCATTTTACCTTCAAAATGGATGTTTTTCCATGAGGGCCAACTAACTCCATGGTTAAGATCTTAATGGACGTCCACATAAAATTTTGGTAAAAATGAGGTCGGAATTCCATATTACCAAACAAATTGCAGGGTTTACCTAATCTGGGGTTGAAAATGGGGCATTTTGGCCGTGAGGACCAACTGTCTCCATAGCTAAGGTGCGAACGTCCACAAAAATTTTTTGCAAAAATGAGGTTGACATTCCAAACCACCAAAAAGTCCATGGATTATATCACACAAAAATCAGCAAAATGAGGGGTTTACCTGCTCCAAGGGTCGCTTGACCTTCAAAATCAGACATTTTGGCCATAAGGGCCAATTGGCTCCATAGCTAAGGTCCTAATGGATGTCCACGAAAAATTTTGGCAAAAATGAGGTCGGAATTCCAGATCACCAAAAAGTCCATGGACTATAGCATACGAAAATTGGCAAAATGGGGGGTTTACCGTTCTTAACGGACGTCTACGAAAAATTTTGGCAAAAATGAGCTCAGAAATCCAGATCTTCAAAAAGACCATGGACTATAGCACACGAAAATCGGTAAAATGCGGTGTTTGCCTTATCCCGGGTCCGTTTGACCGTGAAAATAGGATGTTTTTGCTGCGAGTAACAACTCGCTCCATAGCTAAGGTCTTAACTGACTTCCAACAAAAATTTCAGCAAAAATAAGCTCGAAAAACCAGATCACCAAAAAGTCCATGGACTATAGCACATGAAAATCAGTAAAATGGGGGTTTACCTGCTCCGAGGCTCGTTTGACTTTGAAAATTGGACATTTTGGTCGTGAGGGCCAACTGGCTCCATAGCTAAGGTCTTAACGGATGTCCACAAAATGTTTTGGCAAAAATGAGGTCAAAATTCCAGATCACCAAAATGTCCATGGACAATAGCACATAAAAATTTGCAAAATAGGGGTTTACTTGCAACGGGAATCGTTTGACATTGAAAATGGGACGTTTTGTCCATGAGGGCCAACTGGCTCCATAGCTAAGGTCTTAACAGATGTCCATAAAAAATTTTGGCAAAAATGTGGTCGAAATCCAGAAAAACAAAAATTCCGTGGATTATAGCACACAGAAATGGAAAAATGAGGGGTTTACCTGCTCTAGGGGTCGTTTGACTTTGATAATGGGTTGTTTTAGCCCTGCAAGTCAACTAGCTCTGTAGGTAAGGTCTTAATGGACGTCCGGGTAAAATCATGGCAAAAATAAGGTCGGAGTTCTGGATCACCAAAAAATTCATTGACTATAGCACACAAAAATTGACAAAATGGGGGATTTACCTACTTTAGGCCTATTTTGACTTTGAAAATGAGTCATTTTGGCCGTGAAGGCTAACTAAATCCATAGGTAAGATCTTAACAAACGTCCACGAAAATATATGGGAAAAATGAGCTCTAAATTCTAGATCACCAAGTCCATGGACTATATATAGCACACCAAAATCGGTAAAATATCAGGTTTCCATATTACACGAAAATTGGTAAAATGGGAGCTTTACCTACTCCGGGGATCATTTGACCTTGAAAATGGGACGTTTGGGCGTGAGGGCCTACTGGCTCCATAGCTAAGGTCTTAGCGGACGTCCACAAAAAATTTTGGCAAAAATGAAGTCGAAATTCTGGATCACCAAAAAATCCATGGACTATTGCACATGAAAATTGGAAAAATGGGGGGTTTACCTGCTTTGGGGTTCGTTTGACCTTGTAAATGGGACATTTAGGGCCGACTGGCTCCATACCTAAGGTCTTAACGGTTGTACACAAAAAATATTGGCTAAAATGAGATCGCATTTCCAAATCACCAAAAAGATGGTGAACTATAGCGAATGAAAATTGGTAAAATGGGGGATGTACCTTCTCCGCGGGTGGTTTAACCTTACAAATGGGACGCTTTGGCCGTGAGGGCCAACTGGCTCAATAGCTAAGGTCTTAGCGAACGTCCACAATTTTGTTTTTTGCAAAAATGAGGTCGAAATTACAAATCACCAAAAAAGATGGTGAACTATAGCATATGAAAATCGATAAAATGGGGGGTTTACCTGCTCCGGGTGTCGTTTGACTTTGAAAATAGGTTGTTTTGGCCGTGAGGGCCAACTGACTACATAGCTAAGGTCTTAACGGATGTCTAGGAAATATTTCGGCAAAAATGAGGTCGAAATTCCAGATAACCAAAAAGTCCATGGACTACAGCGCATGAAAATTGGCAAAATAGGGTGTTTACTACTCTAGGCCTCTATTGACTTTGAAAATGAGTCGTTTTGGCCGTGAGGGCCTATTGTCTCCGTAGCTAAGGTATTAAGGGACGTGCAGAAAAAATTTTGGCGAAAATACGATCGAAATTCTAAATCACCAAAAAATTCATGGACTATAGCACACGAAAATGACAAAATGGGGGGTTTACATGCTCTAGGCATCTGTTGACCTTTAAAATGGGTTGTTTTGGCCGTGAGGGCCAACTGGCTCCATAGGTAAGGTCTTAACGGATGTCCAGGTAAAATTTTGGAAAAAATGAGATCAGAATTTTTAATCAACAAAAAAGATGGTTAACTATAGCACATGAAAATCGGCAAAATGGGGGGTTTACCTGCTCTATGGCTCATTTAACCTTGAAAATGGGCCATTTTAGTCGTCCGGTCCAACTGGATCCATAGGTAACATTTTAACGAATGTCCAGGTAAACTTTTGGCAAAAATGAGGTCAGAATTTTGGATCACCAAAAAATTCATGGACTATAACATACGAAAATTGGCAAAATAGGGGTTTTACCTGCTCTAGGGCTCGTTTGACCTTGAAAATGGGTCGTTTTTGCTGTGCGGGCCAACTGGCTCCTTAGGTAAGGTCTTAACAGACGTCAAAGTAAAATTTTAGCAAAAATGAGTTACAATTTTTGGATCACCAAAATATTCATGGACTATAGCACACGAAAATTGGCAAAATGGGGGGTTTACCTACTCTAGGGCTCGTTTGACCTTGAAAATGGGTCGTTTTAGCCTTGCGGGCCAACTGGTTCCGTAGATAAGGTCTTAACGGACGTCCAGGTAAAATTTTTGCAAAATTTAGGTCAAAATTTTGGATCAATAAAAAATTTAAGGACTTTAGCACATGAAAATCGGTAAAATTGGGGGTTTACCTAGGCCTCATTTGACCTTGAAAATGGGCTATTTTGGCCGTGAGGGCCAATTGGTTCCTTAGGTAAGTCTCTTAACGGACTTCCAGTTAAAATTTTGACAAAAATGAGGTCGGAATTCTGGATCACCAAAAAAGATGGTGAACTTTAGCACACGAAAATTGGTAATTGAGAGGGTTTACCTGCCTGGAGCTCGTTTGACCTTGAAAATTGGTCATTTTTGCCGTGACGGCCAACTGAATCCATAGTTAAGGTCTTAACGGACGTCCAGGTAAAATTTTGGCTAAAATGAGAACGGAATTTCGGATCACCAAAAAATATGGTGAATTATAGCACATGAAAATCGTTAAAAGAGGGGGTTTACCAACTATAGCTCATGAAAATCGATAAATAAGAGGGTTTACCTACTCTGGAGCTCGTTTGAACTTGAAAATTGGATGTTTTGGCCGTGACAGCCAACTGACTCCATAATTAAGGTCTTAACGGATGTCCAGGTAAAAGTTTAGAAAAAATAAGGTCGAAATTCTGGATCATCAAAATATCCATAGACTATTGCACACGAAAATCAGAAAATAAGGGGTTTACCTGCTCTAGGGCTCGTTTGAACTTGAAAATTGGCCATTTTGGCCGTGAGGGCCAACTAGCTCCATAGGTAAGTTCTTAACGGACGTCCAATTAAAATTTTGGCAAAAATGATGTCGGAATTTTGGATCACAAAAAAATTTATAGACTATAGCACAAGAATATCGGTAAAATGGGGGGTTTACCTGCTGTAGGGCACGTTTGATCTTGAAAATGGGTAGTTTTAGCTGTGAGAGGCAACTGGCTTCGTAGGTATGGTTTTAATGGACGCCCAGGTAAAATCTTGGTAAAAATGGTGTCAGAATTCTGGATCACCAAAAAATTCATGCACTATATAACATACGATAATTGGCAAAATGGAGGGTTTACCAGCTGCAGGCCTCTCTTGAGCTTTTAAATGGGTTTGTTTTGGCTGTAAGGGCCAACTGGCTCCATTGGTAAGGTCTTAACGGACGTCCAGGTAAATATTTCTCAAAAATAAAGTCGAAATTCTAGATCACCAAAAAATCCGTGGACTATATAATACGAAAATTGGCAAAATAGGGGGTTTACATGCTCTAGGGCTCGTTTGACCTTCAAAATGGGCCATTTTGGCCGTGAGGGCCAACTGGTTCCTTAGGTAAGGTCTTAACGGACATCCAGTTAAAATTTTGGCAAAAATGAGGTCGGAATTCTGGATCACCAAAAAAGATGGTGAACTTTAGCACATGAAAATTTGTAATTGAGAGGGCTTACCTGCCCTGGAGCTCGATTGACATTGAAAATTGGTGATTTTGGCCGTGACGGCCAACTGACTCCATAGTTAAGGTCTTAACGGACGTCCAGGTAAAATTTTGGCTAAAATGAGAACAGAATTTCGGATCACCAAAAAATATGGTGAATTATAGCACATGAAAATCGTTAAAAGAGGGGGTTTACCTGATCTGGGACTTATTTTACCTTGAAAATTGGTCGTTTTGGTCGTGAGGGACAACTGACTCCATAGGTAAGGTCTTAACGGACGTCCAGGTAAAATTTTGGCAAAAATAAGATCGAAATTTTTGATCACCAAAAAATCCATGGACTATAGCACACCAAAATTGGCAAAATGGGGGTTTTACCTGTTCTAGGGCTCGTTTGACCTTTAGAATGGGTTGTTTTAGCCGTGCGGGTCAACTGGCTCCATCTAACGGACGCCGAGGTAAAATTTTGGCAAAAATGAGGCCGGAATTTTGGATCACCAAATAATCCAAGGAATATAGCACACGAAAATGGGTAAAATGGGGTGTTTACCTCCTCCGAGGCACGTTTGACCTTGAAAAAGGGTCGTTTGGGCCATGAGGAACAACTGGCTCCAGAGGTAAGGTCTTAACAAACTTCCAGTTAAAATTTGGCAAAAATGCGGTCGAAATTTTGGATCACAAGAAATTAGTGGACTTTAGCACACAAAAATTGGTAAAATAGGGAGTTTACCTGCTCTAGGGCTCGTTTGACCTTGAAAATAGGACATTTTAGCCGTACGGACTAACTGGCTCCGTAGGTATGTTCTTATCGGATGTCCAGGTTAAGTATTGACTAAAATGATCACCAAAAAATTTATAGACTATATAGCACACATAATTTGGAAAATGGGGGGTTTACTTGCTCTAAGCCTCTTTTGACCTTGAAAATGGGCCATTTCGGCCGTGACGGCCAACTGTATCCATAGGTAAGGTCTTAACAGATGTCCAGGTAAAATTTTGGCAAAAATGAGGCCAGAATTCTATATCACCAAAAAATTCATGGACTATAGGACACGAAAATCGGCAAAATAGGGGGTTTACCAGCTCTACGGTTCATTTGACCTTGAAAATGGGCCATTTTGGCCGTGAGGGCCAACTGGTTCCTTAGGTAAGGTCTTAATGGATATCCAGTTAAAATTTAGGCAAATATTAGATCGGAATTCTGGATCACTAAAAAAGATGGTGAACTATAGCTCATGAAAATCGATAAATAAGAGGGTTTACCTACTCTGGAGCTCGTTTGAACTTGAAAATTGGATGTTTTGGCCGTGACAGCCAACTGACTCCATAATTAAGGTCTTAACGGACGTCCAGGTAAAATTTTAGAAAAAAAGAGGTCGAAATTCTGGATCATCAAAATATCCATGGACTATGCACACGAAAATCAGAAAATAGGGGGTTTACCTGCTCTAGGGCTCGTTTGAACTTGAAAATGGGTCATTTTGGCCGTGAGGGCCAACTAGCTCCATAGGTAAGTTCTTAACGGACGTCCCGTTAAAATTTCGACAAAAATGAGGTCGGAATTTGGATCACAAAAAATCTGTGGACTATAGCACAAGAATATTGGTAAAATGGGGGGTTTACCTGCTGTAGGGCACGTTTGAACTTGAAAATGGGTAGTTTTAGCTGTGAGAGGCACCTGGCTTCGTAGGTATGGTCTTAATGGGCACCCAGGTAAAATCTTGGTAAAAATGGTGTCGAAATTTTGGATCACCAAAAATTCATGCACTATATAACATACGATAATTGGCAAAATGGAGGGTTTACCAGCTCCGGGCCTCTCTTGAGCTTTTAAATGGGTTGTTTTGGCCATAAGGGCCAACTGGCTCCATTGGTAAGGTCTTAACGGATGTCCAGGTAAATATTTCTCAAAAATAAAGTCGAAATTCTAGATCACCAAAAAATCCGTGGACTATATAATACAAAAATTGGCAAAATAGGGGGTTTACATGCTCTAGGGCTCGTTTGACCTTGAAAATGGGCGATTTTGGCCGTGAGGGCCAACTGGTTCCTTAGGTAAGGTCTTAACGGACATCCAGTTAAAATTTTGGCAAAAATGAGGTCGGAATTCTGGATCACCAAAAAAGATGGTGAACTTTAGCACATGAAAATTGGTAATTGAGAGGGCTTACTTCCCCGGAGCTCGATTGACATTGAAAATTGGTGATTTTGGCCGTGACGGCCAACCGACTCCATAGTTAAGGTCTTAACGGACGTCCGTAAAAATTTTGGCTAAAATGAGAACGGAATTTCAGACCACCAAAAAATATGGTGAATTATAGCACATGAAAATCATTAAAAGTGGGGGTTTACCTGATCTTGGGCTCCTTTTACCTTGGAAATTGGTCGTTTTGGTTGTGAGGGCCAACTGGCTCCATAGGTAAGGTCTTAACGGACGTCCAGGTAAAATTTTGGCAACAATGAGGTCGGAATTTTTTATCACCAAAAAATCCATGGACTATGTCACGTGAAAATCGGCAAAATGGGGGGTTCACCTGTTCTAGGGCTCGTTTGACCTTTAAAATGGGCTGTTTTAGCCATGCGGGTCAACTGGCTCCATAGGTAAGGTCTTAACAGACGTCCAGGTAAAATTTAAGCAAAAATGAGGTCAGAATTTTGGATCACCAAATAATCCAAGAAATATAGCATACGAAAATTGGCAAAATGGCGGGTTTACCTGCTCCGGGGCATGTTTGACTTTGAAAAAGGGTCGTTTTGGCCATGAGGGACAACTGGCTCTATAAGTAAGGTCTTAACGTATTTCTAGTTAAAATTTAGGAAAAAAGAGGTTGAAATTTTGGATAACAAGAAATCAGTGGACTATAAGCACACGAAAATCAGTAAAATAAGGGGTTTACCTGCTCTAGGGCTCGTTTGACCTTGAAAATGGGCCGTTTTAGCCGTTGGGCTAACTGGCTCCGTAGATATGGTCTTATCGGACGTCCAGGTAAAGTATTGGCTAAAATGATGTCGAAATTCTGAATCACCAAAAAATTTATGGACTATATAGCACACGATAATTGGCAAAATGGGGGTTTTACTTCCTCTAAGCCTCTTTAGACTTTGAAAATGGGCCATTTTGGCCGTGAGGGCCAATTGGCTCCATAGGCAAGGTCTTAATGGATGTCCAGGTAAACGTTTGGCTAAAATGAGGCCAGAATTCAAGATCACCAAAAAATTCGAAGACTATAGGACACGAAAATCAGCAAAATAGGGTGTTTACCAGCTCTAGGGTTCATTTGACCTTGAAAATGGGCCATTTTGGCCGTGAGGGCCAACTGGTTCGTTAGGTAAGGTCTTAATGGACATCCAGTTAAAATTTAGGAAAAAATTAGGTCGGAATTCCGGATCACCAAAAAAGATGGTGAACTCAGCACATGAAAATCGGTAAAATAAGGGGATCACCCTACTCTAGGAGCTCGTTTGACCTTTAAAATGGGTTGTTTTAGCCATGACATCAACTGGCTCCATAGGTAAGGTCTTAACGGATGACCAGATAAAATTTTAGTAAAAATGAGGTCAAAATTTTAGATCACCAAATGATCCGAAAATATAGCACATGAAAATCGGCAAAATGGCGGGTTTACTCCTTTTTTGGGATACGTTTGACCTTGATAAAGGGTTGTTTGGGCCATGAGGGCTAACTAGCTCTATAGGTAATGTCTTAACTGATTTCTCGTTAAAATTTGGCAAAATCGAGGTTGAAATTTTGGATCACAAGATATCTGTGGACTATAGCACACGAAAATCAATAAAATAGGGGGTTTACCTGCTCTAGGGCTCGTTTGACCTTGAAAATGGGCCATTTTAGCCGTAGGGGCTAACTGGCTTCGTAAGTATGGTCTTATCGGACATCCAAGTAAAGTATTGGCTAAAATGATGTCGGAATTCTGAATCACCAAAAAATTTATGGACTATATAGCACACAATAATTGGCAAAATGGGGGTTTTACTTCCTCTAAGCCTCTTTAGACCTTGAAAATGGGCCATTTTGGCCGTGAGGGCCAACTGGCTCCATAGGCAAGGTCTTAATGGATGTCTAGGTAAATGGAGCTCATTTGAACTTGAAAATTGGTCGTTTTGGTCGTGAGGGCCAACTGGCTCCATAGGTAAGGTCTTAACGGACGTCCAGGTAAAATTTTGGAAAAAATGAGGTCGGATTTTTTATCACCAAAAAATCCATGGACTATATCACATGAAAATTGGTAAAATAGGGGGATCACCTGTTCTAGGGCTCGTTTGTCCTTTAAAATGGGTTGTTTTAGCCATGCTGGTCAACTCGCTCCATAGGTAAGGTTTTAACGGACGACCAGATAAAATTTTAGTAAAATGAGGTCAAAATTTTGGATCACCAAATGATCCAAGAAATATAGCACACGAAAATTGGCAAAATGGCGGGTTTACCTGCTCCGGTGCACGTTTGACCTTGATAAAGGGTTGTTTGGGCCATGAGGGACAACTGGCTCTATAGGTAAGGTCTTAACTGATTTCTCGTTAAAATTTGGCAAAATCGAGGTTGAAATTTTGGATCACAAGAAATCAGTGGACTATAGCACACGAAAATCAGTAAAATAGGGGGTTTACCTGCTCTAGGGCTCGTTTGACCTTGAAAATGAGCCGTTTTAGCCGTAGGGGCTAACTGGCTTCGTAAGTATGGTCTTATCGGACGTCCAAGTAAAGTATTGGCTAAAATAATGTCGGAATTTTGAATCACCAAAAAATTTATGGACTATATAGCACACAATAATTGGCAAAATGGGGGTTTTACTTCCTCTAAGCCTCTTTAGACCTTGAAAATGGGCCATTTTGGCCGTGAGGGCCACCTGGCTCCATAGGCAAGGTCTTAATGGATGTCTAGGTAAAATTTTGGCAAAAATCAGGCCAGAATTCTAGATCACCAAAAAATTCATGGACTATAGGACACGAAAATCAGCAAAATAGGGGGTTTACCAGCTCTAGGGTTCATTTGACCTTGAAAATGGGCTATTTTGATCATGAGGGCCAACTGGTTCGTTAGTTAAGGTCTTAATGGACATCCAGTTAAAATTTAGGAAAAAAATAGGTCGGAATTCTGGATTACCAAAAAAGATGGTGAACTATGGCACATGAAAATCGGTAAATAAGAGGGTTTACCTGCACTGGAGCTCGTTTGAACTTGAAAATTGGACGTTTTGGCCGTGACAGCCAACTGACTTTATAATTAATGTCTTAAAGGACGTCCAGGTAAAATTTTAGCAAAAATGAGATCGAAATTCTGGATCGCCAAAAAATATGGTGAACTATAGGACGTGAAAATTGGTAAAATAGGGGGTTTACCTGTTTTGGGGATAGTTTGACCTTGAAAATTGGTCATTTTGGCCATGAAGGCCAACTGGCTCCATAGATAATGTCTTAACGCACGTCCAGGTAAAATTTTGGCAAAATTGAGGTCGGAATTCTGGATCACCAAAAAATTTCAAGGACTATAGCACACGAAAATCGGCAAAATGGGGGGTTTACTTGTTCTAGGGCTCGTTTGACCTTGAAAATGTGTGGTTTTAGTCGTCGGGTTCTACTGGCTCTGTAGGTAACGTCTTAACAAATGTGCAAGTAAAATTTTGGAAAAAATGAGGTTAAAATTCTGGATCAGCAAAAAATCCGTGGAATATAGCACACAAAAATTGGAAAAATGGGGGGTTTACCTGCTCTAGGCCTCATTTGACCTTGAAAATGAGTCGTTTTGGCCGTACGGGCCAACTGGAAACATAGATAAGGTCTTATAGGACGTCCAGCTAAAATTTGGACAAAAATGAAGTCGCAATTTCGAATCACCAAAAAATTCATGGACTACAGCACACGAAAATTGGCAAAATTGGGGGTAAACCTGCTCTAGGGTTCGTTTGACATTCAAAATGGGCCGTTTTGGCCGTGAGGGCCAACTAGAAACATATCTAAGGTCTTAAAGGATGTCCTGTTAAAATTTTGGCAAAATTGAAGTCAGAATTTTCGATCACCCAAAAATCTTTGGACTATAGCACACGAAAATTGATAAAATTGGGGGTTTACCCTTTCTAAGACTCGTTTGACCTTGAAAATGGGTCATTTTGGCCATGAGGGACAACTGACTTCATAGGTAAGGTCTTAAAGGATGTCCAGGTAAAATTTTTATAAAACTTGAGGTCGGTATTTCGGATCACCAAAAAGTATATTGACTATAGCACACGAAAAACTGTAAATTGAGTGGTTTACCTGCTCTAGGGATCGTTTGACTTTGAAAATGGATTGATTTAGCCCTGCGAGTCAACTAGCTCCATAGGTGAGGTCTTAACGGACGTCTAGGTAAAATATTTTCATAAATAAGGTCGAAATTTTGGATCACCAAAAAATTCATTGACTATAGCACACGAAAATCGATAAAATGGGGGGTTTACTACTCTAGGCCTCTTTTGACTTTGAAAATGAGTCATTTTGGCCCTAAGGGACTACTGGCTCCGTAGGTAAGGTCTTAAGGGATATCCAGGTAAAATTTTGGCTAAAATGAGAACGGAATTTCGAATCACCAAAAAATATGGTGAATTATAGCACATGAAAATCGTTAAAAGAGGGGGTTTACCTGATCTGGGACTTATTTTACCTTGAAAATTGGTCGTTTTGGTCGTGAGGGCCAATTGGCTCCATAGGTAGGTCTTAACAGACGTCCAGGTAAAATTTTGCTAAAATTAAAGTCGGAGTTTTAGATCACCAAAAAATTCATAGACTATAGCACACAAAAATTGGTAAAATGGGGAGTTTATCTGCTCTGGGGCTCGTTTGACCTTGAAAATGGGCCGTTTTGATAGTTAGGGACAACTGGCTCCATCTGTAAGGTCTTAACAGACGTCTTGGTGAAATTTTGGCAAAAATGAGGCCAGAATTCTATATCACCAAAAAATTCATGGACTATAGGACACAAAAATCGGCAAAATAGGGTGTTTACATGCTCTAGGCCTCTTTTGACCTTGAAAATGGGCCGTTTTGGCCGTGAGGGCCAACTAGCTCCATAGGTAAGGTCTTAATGGACGTCCAAGTTAAATTTTGGCAAAAATGAGGTCAAAATTTTGGATCACCAAAAAATTCATTGACTATAGCACACGAAAATTGGCAAAATGGGGTGTTTATCTGCTCTAGGCCTCTTTTGACTTTGAAAATAGGACATTTTGGCTGTGAGGGCCGACTGCCTCCGTAGGTATGGTCTTAAGGGACGTCCAGGTAAAATTTTGGCAAAAATGAGGTTTGAATTCCGGATCACCAAAAAATTCATAGACTATAGCACATGAAAATTGATAAAATGGAGGGTGTACCTACTCTAGGGCTTGTTTGACCTTGAAAATGCATTGTTTTCACAGTGCAGGCCAACTGACTCCTTAGGTAACGTCTTAACGAAAGTCCAGGTAAAATTTTGGCAAAAATGAGGTTGGAATTTTGGATCACCAAAAAATTCATGGACTGTAGCACACGGAAATCGGCAAAATGGTTGGTCTACCTGCTCTTGGCCTCATTTCACCTTGAAAATGGACCATTTTGGCCATGAGGGCCAACTGGCTCCATAGGTAAGGTCTTAATAGATGTCAACGTAAATTTTTCTAAAAATGAAGTTGGAATTTTGAATAACCAAAAAATTTGTGGACTATAGGTCATGAAAATCGGCAAAATGGTGGTTTACCTACTCTGGGGCTCGTTTATCCATTAAAATGGACCGTTTTAGCCATGCAGGCCAACTGGCTCCGTAGTTAAGGTTGTAACGGACATCCAGATTAAATTTTGGCATAAATGATGTCAGAATTCTGAATCAACAAAAAATTCAAGGATTATAGCACACGAAAATTGACAAAACAAGGGATTTACATGCTCTAGGCCTCTTTTGACCTTGAAAATTGGTCGTTTTGGCCGTGAGCACCAACTGGCTCCATAGGTAAGGTCTTAATGGTTGTCCAGGTAAAATTTTATCAAAAATGAAGTCGGAATTCTGGATCACCAAAAAATTCATGGACTATAGCATACGAAAATCGGCAAAATGGGGGGTTTACTTGCTCTAGGGCTTATTTAACCTTGAAGATGGGCCATTTTAGCCGTACGGTCCAAATGACTCCCTAGGTAACATTTTGACTGACATCCAGGTAAACTTTTGGCAAAAGTGAGGTCGGAATACTGGATCACCAAAAAATTCGTGGACTATAGCACACGAAAATTAACAAAATGGGGGGTTTACCTACTCTAAGGCTCGTTTGACCTTGAGAATTAGTCGTTTTGGCCATGAGGGACAACTTGCTCCGTAGGTATGGTCTTAACAGACATCCAGTTAAAATTTGGCAAAAATGAGGTCGGAATTTTGGATCACAAAAATACTGTGGACTATAGCACACAAAAATTGGTAAAATGGGGGGGTTTACCAGATTAAATTTTGGCATAAATGAGGTCAGAATTCTGAATCAACAAAAAATTCAAGGATTATAGCACACGAAAATTGACAAAACAAGGGATTTACATGCTCTAGGCCTCTTTTGACCTTGAAAATGGGCCGTTTTAGACATGCGGGCTAACTGGCTCGGTAGGTATGGTCTTAACAGACGTCCAAGTAAAATCTTTTCTAAAATGATGTCTGAATTTCGGATCACCAAAAAATTCATGGACTATATAGCACACGCTAATTGACAAAATGGGGGTTTACCCGCTGTAAGACTCTTTTGACCTTGAAAATGGGCCGTTTTGGCTGTGAGGGCCAACTAGCTCCATAGGTAAGGTCTTAACGGATGTCCAGGTAAAAGTTTAGCAAAAATGAGGTCGGAATTCTAGATCACCAAAAAATTTATGGACTATAGCACATGAAAATCGGTAAAATTGAGGGTTCACCTACTCTCGGGCTCGTTTGTCCATTAAAATGGACCGTTTTAGCCGTGCAGGCTAACTGGCTCCGTAGTTAAGGTCGTAACGGACATCCGGGTTAAATTTTGGCATAAATGAGGTTAGAATTTTGGATCACAAGAAATCCGTGCACTATACCACACGATAATTGGCAAAATGTGGGGTTTACCTGCTCTAAGCCTCTTTTGACCTTGAAAATTGTCCGTTTTGGCGATGAGGGCCAAGTGGCTCCATCGGTAAGGTCTTAATGGACGTCCAGGTAAAATTTTGGCAAAAATGAGGCCGAAATTCTAGATCACAAAAAATTCATGGACTATAGGACACGAAAATTGGCAAAATAGGGGGTTTACCAGCTCTAGGGTTCGTTTGACCTTGAAAATGGGCCAATTTGGCCATGAGGGCTAACTGGTTCCTTAGGTAAGGTCTTAATGGACATCCAGTTAAAATTTAGGCAAAAATGAGGTTGGAATTCCGGATCACCAAAAAAGATGGTGAACTATAGCACTTGAAAATCGGTAAATAAGAGGGTTTAATTGCTCTGGAGCTCGTTTGAGCTTGAAAATTGTACGTTTTAGCCGTGACGATGAATTGACTCTATAGGTAAGGTCTTAACTGATTTCTCGTTAAAATTTGGCAAAATTGAGGTTGAAATTTTGGATCACAAGAAATCAGTGGACTATAGCACACGAAAATCAGTAAAATAGGGGATTTACCTGCTCTAGGGCTCGTTTGACCTTGAAAATGGGCCGTTTTAGCCCTAGGGGCTAAGTGATTTCGTAAGTATGGTCTTATCGGACGTCCAAGTAAAGTATTGGCTAAAATAATGTCGGAATTTTGAATCACCAAAAAATTTATGGACTATATAGCACACAATAATTGGCAAAATGGGGGTTTTACTTCCTCTAAGCCTCTTTAGACCTTGAAAATGGGCCATTTTGGCCGTGAGGGCCAACTGGCTCCATAGGCAAGGTCTTAATGGATGTCTAGGTAAAATTTTGGCAAAAATCAGGCCAGAATTCTAGATCACCAAAAAATTCATGGACTATAGGACACGAAAATCAGCAAAATAGGGGGTTTACCAGCTCTAGGGTTCATTTGACCTTGAAAATGGGCTATTTTGATCATGAGGGCCAACTGGTTCGTTAGTTAAGGTCTTAATGTACATCCAGTTAAAATTTAGGAAAAAAATAGGTCGGAATTCTGGATTACCAAAAAAGATGGTGAACTATGGCACATAAAAATCGGTAAATAAGAGGGTTTACCTGCTCTGGAGCTCGTTTGAACTTGAAAATTGGACGTTTTGGCCGTGATAGCCAACTGACTTTATAATTAATGTCTTAAAGGACGTCCAGGTAAAATTTTAGTAAAAATGAGATCGAAATTCTGGATCGCCAAAAAACATGGTGAACTATAGGACGTGAAAATTGGTAAAATAGGGGGTTTACCTGTTTTGGGGATAGTTTGACCTTGAAAATTGGTCATTTTGGCCATGAAGGCCAACTGGCTCAATATATAATGTCTTAACGCACGTCCAGGTAAAATTTTGGCAAAATTGAGGTCGAAATTCTGGATCACCAAAAAATTTCAGGGACTATAGCACACGAAAATCGGCAAAATGGGGGGTTTACTTGTTCTAGGGCTCGTTTGACCTTGAAAATGTGTGGTTTTAGTCGTCGGGTTCTACTGGCTCTGTAGGTAACGTCTTAACAAATGTGCAAGTAAAATTTTGGAAAAAATGAGGTCAAAATTCTGGATCAGCAAAAAATCCGTGGAATATATCACACAAAAATTAGAAAAATGGGGGGTTTACCTGCGCTAGGCCTCATTTGACCTTGAAAATGGGCCGTTTTGATAGTTAGGGCCAACTGGCTCCATCTGTAAGGTCTTAACGAACGTCAAGGTGAAGTTTTGGAAAAAATGAGGTCGGAATTCTGGATCACCAAAATATTCATAGACTATAGCATAAGAAAATCCACAAAATAGGGGGTTTACATGCTCTAGGCCTCTTTTGACCTTGAAAATGGGCCGTTTTGGCCGTGAGGGCCAACTAGCTCCATAGGTAAGGTCATAATGGACGTCCAAGTTAAATTTTGGCAAAAATGAGGTCGAAATTTTGGATCACCAAAAAATTCATTGACTATAGCACACGAAAATTGGCAAAATGGGGTGTTTATCTGCTCTAGGCCTCTTTTGACTTTGAAAATAGGACATTTTGGCTGTGAGGGCCGACTGCCTCCGTAGGTATGGTCTTAAGGGACGTCCAGTAAAATTTTGGCAAAAATGAGGTTTGAATTCCGGATCACCAAAAAATTCATAGACTATAGCACATGAAAATTGATAAAATGGAGGGTGTACCTACTCTAGGGCTTGTTTGACCTTGAAGCTCTTGGCCTCATTTCACCTTGAAAATGGACCATTTTGGCCATGAGGGCCAACTGGCTCCATAAGTAAGGTCTTAATAGACGTCAACGTAAATTTTTCTAAAAATGAAGTTGGAATTTTGAATAACCAAAAAATTTGTGGACTATAGGTCACGAAAATCGGCAAAATGGGTGGTTTACCTACTCTGGGGCTCGTTTGTCCATTAAAATGGACCGTTTTAGCCATGCAGGCCAACTGGCTCCGTAGTTAAGGTCGTAACGGACATCCAGATTAAATTTTGGCATAAATGAGGTCAGAATTCTGAATCAACAAAAAATTCAAGGATTATAGCACACGAAAATTGACAAAACAAGGGATTTACATGCTCTAGGCCTCTTTTGACCTTGAAAATTGGTTGTTTTGGCTGTGAGCACCAACTGGCTCCATAGGTAAGGTCTTAATAGATGTCCAGGTAAAATTTTAGCAAAAATGAAGTCGGAATTCTGGATCACCAAAAAATTCATGGACTATAGCATACGAAAATCGGCAAAATGGGGGTTTACTTGCTCTAGGGCTTATTTAACCTTGAAGATGGGCCATTTTAGCCGTACGGTCCAAATGACTCCCTAGGTAACATTTTGACTGACATCCAGGTAAACTTTTGGCAAAAGTGAGGTCGGAATACTGGATCACCAAAAAAATCGTGGACTATAGCACACGAAAATTAACAAAATGGGGGGTTTACCTACTCTAAGGCTCGTTTGACCTTGAGAATTAGTCGTTTTGGCCATGAGGGACAACTTGCTGCGTAGGTATGGTCTTAACAGACATCCAATTAAAATTTGGCAAAAATGAGGTCGGAATTTTGGATCACAAAAATACTGTGGACTATAGCACACAAAAATTGGTAAAATGGGGGGTTTACCTGCTCTAGGGCTTGTTTGACCTTAAAATGGGCCGTTTTAGACATGCGGGCTAACTGGCTCCGTAGGTATGGTCTTAACAGACGTCCAGGTAAAATCTTTTCTAAAATGATGTCTGAATTCCGGATCACGAAAAAATTCATGGACTATATAGCACACGATAATTGACAAAATGGGGGTTTACCTGCTGTAAGACTCTTTTGACCTTGAAAATGGGCCGTTTTGGCTGTGAGGGCCAACTAGCTCCATAGGTAAGGTCTTAACGGATGTCCAGGTAAAAGTTTGGCAAAAATGAGGTCGGAATTCTAGATCACCAAAAAATTTATGGACTATAGCACACGAAAATTGGTAAAATTGGGGGTTCACCTACTCTGGGGCTCGTTTGTCCATTAAAATGGACCGTTTTAGCCGTGCAGGCCAACTGGCTCCGTAGTTAAGGTCGTAACGGACATCCAGGTTAAATTTTGGCATAAATGAGGTCAGAATTTTGGATCACAAGAAATCCGTGCACTATACCACACGATAATTGGCAAAATGTGGGGTTTACCTGCTCTAAGCCTCTTTTGACCTTGAAAATTGTCGTTTTTGGTGATGAGGGCCAAGTGGCTCCATCGGTAAGGTCTTAATGAACGTCCAGGTAAAATTTTGGCAAAAATGAGGCCGAAATTCTAGATCACCAAAAAATTCATGGACTATAGGACACGAAAATTGGCAAAATAGGGGGTTTACCAGCTCTAGGGTTCGTTTGACCTTGAAAATGGGACAATTTGGCCATGAGGGCTAACTGGTTCCTTAGGTAAGGTCTTAATGGACATCCAGTTAAAATTTAGGCAAAAATGAGGTTGGAATTCCGAATCACCAAAAAAGATGGTGAACTATAGCACTTGAAAATCGGTAAATAAGAGGGTTTAATTGCTTTGGAGCTCGTTTGAGCTTGAAAATTGTACGTTTTAGCCGTGACGACGAACTGACTCCATAGGTAAGGTCTTAAAGGATATCCAAGTAAAATTTTGGCAAAAATGAGGTCGGAATTCTGGATCACCAAAAAAATCTATGGACTATAGCACACGAAAAACTGCAAAATGAGCGGTGTACCTGCTCTAGGGCTCGTTTGACTTTGAAAATGGGTTGTTTTATCCCTGTGAGTCAACTAGCTCTGTAGGTAAGGTATTAATGGACGTCCAGGTAAAATTTTGACAAAAATAAGGTCGAAATTCTGGATCACCAAAAACTTCATTGACAATAGCACACGAAAATTGACAAAATGGGGGGTTTACTGCTCTAGGCCTCGTTTCACTTTGAAAATGAGTTGTTTTGGCCTTGAAGGCTAACTGAATCCATAGCTAAGGTCTTAATGGACGTCCACGAAAATGTTTGGGAAAAATGAGCTCAGAATTCTAGATCACCAAGTCCATGGACTATAGCACACCAAAATTGGTAAAATGTGGGGTTTCCTGCTCTGGGGCCCATTTGACCATAAAAATGAGACGTTTTGGCTGTGAGGGCCAATTGGCTCCATAGCTAAGGTCTTAACGGACATCCACAAAAATTTTGACAAAAATGAGGTCGGAATTCCATATCACCAAAAAAGATGGTGAACTATATTACACGAAAATCGGTAAAATGGGAGGTTTACCTACTCCGGGCATCATTTGACCTTGAAAATGGGACATTTTGGCCGTGAAGGACAACTAGATCCATAGCTAAGGTCTTAACGGATGTCCATGAAAAATTTTAGAAAAAATGAGCTCGAATTTCCAGATCACCAAAAAGTCCATGGATTATAGCACACGAAAATAGGAAAAATGGGGGGGGGGTTTTACCTAATTCGGGGCCCGTTTAAACTAGAAAATGGGACGTTTTGGCCGTGATGGCCAATTGGTTCCATAGTTAATGTCTTAACGGACGTCCACGATAAATTTTTCCAAAAATGAGGTCGGAATTCCAGACCACCAAAAAGTCCATGGACTATAGCACACGAAAATTGGCAAAATGGGGGCTTATCTGCTCCGGGGTTCATTTGACCCTTAAATGGTATTTTTTGGCCGTGAGGGCCAACTGGTTCCATAGCTAAAGTCTTAACGGACGTCCACAAAAAAAATTGGCAAAAATGAGGTTGGAATTTTAGATCACCAAAAAGTCTATGGACTATAGCACACGAAAATCGGCAAAAGCGGGGGTTTACTTGATCCGAGGCCCGTTTGACCATGAAAATGGGACGTTTTGGCAGTGAGGGACAGCTGGCTCTATAGCTAAGGTCTGACCATACGTCCACGAAAAAATTTTGGTAAAAATTTGGTCGGAATTCCAGATCACCAGAAATCCATGGACTATAGCGCACGAAAATTAGCAAAGTGGGGGGTTTACCTATTCCAGGGCCCGTTTGACCTTGAAAATGGGATGTTTTGGCCGTGAGGGCTAACTAAATCAATATATAAGTTCTTTACAGACGTCTACGAAAAATTTCGGCAAAAATGAACTCGAAATTCCAGATTACTAAAAAGTCCATGGACTATCGCATATGAAAATCAGTAAAATGCAGTGGTTACATGATCTGGGATCCATTTGACCGTGAAATTAGGTTGTTTTGGCTGTGAGGGACAACTGGCTGCATAGCTAAGGTCTTAACGAACGTCCACAAAAATTTTGGTAAAAATGAGGTCAAAATTCCAGATCACCAAAAAGTTCATGGATTGTAGCACACGAAAATCGATAAAATGGGGGGTTTACCTGCTCTGGGGCTCCTTTGACCTTCAAAATGGATGTTTTTCCATGAGGGCCAACTAACTCCATGGTTAAGATCTTAATGGACGTCCACATAAAATTTTGGTAAAAATGAGGTCGGAATTCCATATTACCAAACAAATTGCGGGGTTTACCTAATCTGGGGCCCGTTTGACCTTGAAAATGGGACCTATTGGCCGTGAGGGCCACTTGTCTCCATAGCTAAGGACTTAGTAGACGTCCATGAAAATTTTTTGACAAAAATGAGGTCGAAATTCTAGATCACCATAAAGTTCGTGGAGAACTATAGCACATGAAAATCGGTAAAATGTGGGGTTTACATGCTACGGGGGTTCACTTGATCTTGAAAATGGGGCATTTTGGCCGTGAGGACCAACTGTCTCCATAGCTAAGGTGCGAACGTCCACAAAATTTTTTTGCAAAAATGAGGTTGACATTCCAAACCACCAAAAAGTCCATGGATTATATCACACAAAAATCAGCAAAATGAGGGGTTTACCTGCTCCAAGGGTCGCTTGACCTTCAAAATCAGACGTTTTGGCCATAAGGGCCAATTGGCTCCATAGCTAAGGTCCTAATGGATGTCCACGAAAAATTTTGGCAAAAATGAGGTCGGAATTCCAGATCACCAAAAAGTCCATGGACTATAGCATACGAAAATTGGCAAAATGGGGGGTTTACCTGCTCCGGGGCTCGTTTGACCTTAAAAATGGGATGTTTTGGCCGTGAGGGCTAACTAACACCATAGCTAAGGTCTTAACGGACGTGCACAAAAATTTTTAGAAAAATGAGCTTGGAATTCCAAATCACCAAAAAGTCCATGGTCTATAGCACACAAAAATTGGTAAAATGGGGGGATTACATGCTCCGGGGTTCGTTCGACCTTGAAAATGGGATATTTTGGGCATGACGGCCAACTGGCTCCATATATAAGTTCTTAACGGACGTCTACGAAAATTTTTGGCAAAAATGAGCTCAGAAATCCAGATCTTCAAAAAGACCATGGACTATAGCACACGAAAATCAGTAAAATGCGGTGTTTGCCTTATCCTGGGTCCGTTTGACCGTGAAAATAGGATGTTTTTTCTGCGAGTAACAACTCGCTCCATAGCGAAGGTCTTAACTGACTTCCAACAAAAATTTCAGCAAAAATAAGCTCGAAAAACCAGATCATCAAAAAGTCCATGGACTATAGCACATGAAAATCAGTAAAATGGGGGTTTACCTGCTCCAAGGCTCGTTTGACTTTGAAAATTGAACATTTTGGTCGTGAGAGCCAACTGGCTCCATAGCTAAGGTCTTAATGGATGTCCACAAAATGTTTTGGCAAAAATGAGGTCAAAATTCCAGATCACCAAAATGTCCATGGACAATAGCACATAAAAATTTGCAAAATAGGGGTTTACTTGCAACGGGAATCGTTTGACATTGAAAATGGGACGTTTTGTCCATGAGGGCCAACTGGCTCCATAGCTAAGGTCTTAACAGATGTCCATAAAAAATTTTGGCAAAAATGTGGTCGAAATCCAGAAAAACAAAAAATCCGTGGATTATAGCACACAGAAATGGCAAAATGAGGGGTTTACCTGCTCTAGGGGTCGTTTGACTTTGATAATGGGTTGTTTTAGCCCTGCAAGTCAACTAGCTCTGTAGGTAAGGTCTTAACGGACGTCCGGGTAAAATCATGGCAAAAATAAGGTCTGAGTTCTGGATCACCAAAAAATTCATTGACTATAGCACACGAAAATTGAGAAAATGGGGGATTTACCTGCTTTAGGCCTATTTTGACTTTGAAAATGAGTCATTTTGGCCGTGAAGGCTAACTAAATCCATAGGTAAGATCTTAACAAACGTCCACGAAAATATATCGGAAAAATGAGCTCTAAACTCTAGATCACCAAGTCCATGGACTATATATAGCACACCAAAATCGGTAAAATATCAGGTTTCCTGCTCTGGGTCCCATTTGACCATGAAAATGGGATGTTTTGGTTGTGAGGGCCAATTGGCTCCATAGCTAAGGTCTTAACGGACATCCACAAAAATTTTGACAAAAATGAGGTCGGAATTCCAGACACCAAAATAGATGGTGAACTATATTACATGAAAATTGGTAAAATGGGAGCTTTACCTACTCCGGGGATCATTGACCTTGAAAATGGGACGTTTGGGCGTGACGACCTACTGGCTCCATATCTAAGGTCTTAGCGGACGTCCACAAAAAATTTTGGCAAAAATGAAGTCGAAATTCTGGATCACCAAAAAATCCATTGACTGTTGCACATGAAAATTGGAAAAATGGGGGGTTTACCTGCTTTGGGGTTCGTTTGACCTTGTAAATGGGACATTTAGGGCTGACTGGCTCCATACCTAAGGTCTTAACGGTTGTACACAAAAAATATTGGCTAAAATGAGATCGCATTTCCAAATCACCAAAAAAGATGGTGAACTATAGCGAATGAAAATTGGTAAAATGGGGGATGTACCTTCTCCGCGGGTGGTTTAACCTTACAAATGGGATGCTTTGGTCGTGGGGGCCAACTGGCTCAATAGCTAAGGTCTTAGCGAACGTCCATAATTTTGTTTTTTGCAAAAATGAGGTCGAAATTACAAATCACCAAAAAAGATGGTGAACTATAGCATATGAAAATCGATAAAATGGGGGGTTTACCTGCTCCGGGTGTCGTTTGACTTTGAAAATAGGTTGTTTTGGCCGTGAGGGCCAACTGACTACATAGCTAAGGTCTTAACGGATGTCTAGGAAATATTTCGGCAAAAATGAGGTCGAAATTCCAGATAACCAAAAAGTCCACGGACTATAGCGCATGAAAATTGGCAAAATAGGGGGTTTACTACTCTAGGCCTCTATTGACTTTGAAAATGAATCGTTTTGACCGTGAGGGTCTATTGGCTCCGTAGCTAAGGTATTAAGGGACGTGCAGAAAAAATTTTGGCGAAAATACGATCGAAATTCTAAATCACCAAAAAATTCATGGACTATAGCACACGAAAATGACAAAATGGGGGGTTTACATGCTCTAGGCATCTGTTGACCTTTAAAATGGGTTGTTTTGGCCGTGAGGGCCAACTGGCTCCATAGGTAAGGTCTTAACGGATGTCCAGGTAAAATTTTGGAAAAAATGAGATCAGAATTTTTAATCAACAAAAAAGATGGTTAACTATAGCACATGAAAATCGGCAAAATGGGGGGTTTACCTGCTCTATGGCTCATTTAACCTTGAAAATGGGCCATTTTAGTCGTGCGGTCCAACTGGATCCATAGGTAACATTTTAACGGATGTCCAGATAAACTTTTGGCAAAAATGAGGTCAGAATTTTGGATCACCAAAAAATTCATGGACTATAACATACGAAAATTGGAAAAATAGGGATTTTACCTGCTCTAGGGCTCGTTTGACCTTGAAAATGGGTCGTTTTCGCTGAGCGGGCCAACTGACTCCTTAGGTAAGGTCTTAACAGACGTCAAAGTAAAATTTTAGCAAAAATGAGTTACAATTTTTGGATCACCAAAACATTCATGGACTATAGCACACGAAAATTGGCAAAATGGGGGGTTTACCTACTCTAGGGCTTGTTTGACCTTGAAAATGGATCGTTTTAGCCTTGCGGGCCAACTGGTTCCGTAGATAAGGTCTTAACGGACGTCCAGGTAAAATTTTTGCAAAATTTAGGTCAAAATTTTGGATCAATAAAAAATTTAAGGACTTTAGTACATGAAAATCGGTAAAATTGGGGGTTTACCTAGGCCTCATTTGACCTTGAAAATGGGTTGTTTTGGCCGTGAAGGCCAATTGGTTCCTTAGGTAAGTCTCTTAACGGACTTCCAGTTAAAATTTTGGCAAAAATGAGGTCGGAATTCTGGATCACCAAAAAGATGGTGAACTTTAGCACACGAAAATTGGTAATTGAGAGGGTTTACCTGCCCTGGAGCTCGTTTGACCTTGAAAATTGGTCATTTTTGCCGTGACGGCCAACTGACTCCATAGTTAAGGTCTTAACGGACGTCCAGGTAAAATTTTGGCTAAAATGAGAACGGAATTTCGGATCACCAAAAAATATGGTGAATTATAGCACATGAAAATCGTTAAAAGAGGGGGTTTACCTGATCTGGGACTTATTTTACCTTGAAAATTGGTCGTTTTGGTCGTGAGGGCCAACTGGCTCCATAGGTAGGTCTTAACAGACGTCCAGGTAAAATTTTGCTAAAATTAAAGTCGGAGTTTTAGATCACCAAAAAATTCATAGACTATAGCACACGAAAATTGGTAAAATGGGGAGTTTATCTGCTCTGGGGCTCGTTTGACCTTGAAAATGGGCCGTTTTGATAGTTAGGGACAATTGGCTCCATCTGTAAGGTCTTAACGAACGTGCAGGTGAAGTTTTGGAAAAAATGAGGTCGGAATTCTGGATCACCAAAATATTCATAGACTATAGCATAAGAAAATCCACAAAATAGGGGGTTTACATGCTCTAGGCCTCTTTTGACCTTGAAAATGGGCCGTTTTGGCCGTGAGGGCCAACTAGCTCCATAGATAAGGTCTTAATGGACGTCCAAGTTAAATTTTGGCACAAATGAGGTCGAAATTTTGGATCACCAAAAAATTCATTGACTATAGCACACGAAAATTGGCAAAATGGGGTGTTTATCTTCTCTAGGCCTCTTTTGACTTTGAAAATAGGACATTTTAGCTGTGAGGGCCGACTGCCTCCGTAGGTATGGTCTTAAGGGACGTCCAGGTAAAATTTTGGCAAAAATGAGGTTCGAATTCCGGATCACCAAAAAATTCATAGACTATAGCACATGAAAATTGATAAAATGGAGGGTGTACCTACTCTAGGGCTTGTTTGACCTTGAAATGCATTGTTTTCACAGTGCAGGCCAACTGACTCCTTAGGTAACGTCTTAACGAAAGTCCAGGTAAAATTTTGGCAAAAATGAGGTTGGAATTTTGGATCACCAAAAAATTCATGGACTGTAGCACACGGAAATCGGCAAAATGGTTGGTCTACCTGCTCTTGGCCTCATTTCACCTTGAAAATGGACCATTTTGGCCATGAGGGCCAACTGGCTCCATAGGTAAGGTCTTAATAGACGTCAACATAAATTTTTCTAAAAATGAAGTTGGAATTTTGAATAACCAAAAATTTGTGGACTATAGGTCACGAAAATCAAAGAAATGGGTGGTTTACCTACTCAGGGGCTCGTTTGTCCATTAAAATGGACCGTTTTAGCCATGCGGAGCCAACCGGCTCCGTAGTTAAGGTCGTAACGGACATCCAGATTAAATTTTGGCATAAATGAGGTCAGAATTCTGAATCAACAAAAAATTCAAGGATTATAGCACACGAAAATTGACAAAACAAGGGATTTACATGCTCTAGGCCTCTTTTGACCTTGAAAATGGGCCGTTTTAGACATGCGGGCTAACTGGCTCGGTAGGTATGGTCTTAACAGACGTCCAAGTAAAATCTTTTCTAAAATGATGTCTGAATTCCGGATCACCAAAAAATTCATGGACTATATAGCACACGATAATTGACAAAATGGGGGTTTACCCGCTGTAAGACTCTTTTGACCTTGAAAATGGGCCGTTTTGGCTGTGAGGGCCAACTAGCTCCATAGGTAAGGTCTTAACGGATGTCCAGGTAAAAGTTTAGCAAAAATGAGGTCGGAATTCTAGATCACCAAAAAATTTATGGACTATAGAACATGAAAATCGGTAAAATTGAGGGTTCACCTACTCTCGGGCTCGTTTGTCCATTAAAATGGACCGTTTTAGCCGTGCAGGCCAACTGGCTCCGTAGTTAAGGTCGTAACGGACATCCGGGTTAAATTTTGGCATAAATGAGGTTAGAATTTTGGATCACAAGAAATCCGTGCACTATACCACACGATAATTGGCAAAATGTGGGGTTTACCTGCTCTAAGCCTCTTTTGACCTTGAAAATTGTCCGTTTTGGCGATGAGGGCCAAGTGGCTCCATCGGTAAGGTCTTAATGGACGTCCAGGTAAAATTTTGGCAAAAATGAGGCCGAAATTCTAGATCACCAAAAAATTCATGGACTATAGGACACGAAAATTGGCAAAATAGGGGGTTTACCAGCTCTAGGGTTCGTTTGACCTTGAAAATGGGCCAATTTGGCCATGAGGGCTAACTGGTTCCTTAGGTAAGGTCTTAATGGACATCCAGTTAAAATTTAGGCAAAAATGAGGTTGGAATTCCGGATCACCAAAAAAGATGGTGCACTATAGCACTTGAAAATTGGTAAATAAGAGGGTTTAATTGCTGTGGAGCTCGTTTGAGCTTGAAAATTATACGTTTTAGCCGTGACGACGAACTGACTCCATATTTAAGGTCTTAACAGACGTCCAAGTAAAATTTTGGCAACAATGAATCGGAATTTCGGATCGCCCAAATATATGGTGAACTATAACACATGAAAATCGGTAAAAGAGGGGGTTTACCTGTTTTGGGGATCATTTAACCTTGTAAATGGGTTGTTTTAGCAGTGCGGGTCAACTAGCTCCGTAGGTAACATCTTAACGGACGTCCAGGTAAAATTTTGGCAAAAATGAGGTTAGAATTCTAGATCAGCAAAAAATTTATGAAATATAGCACATGAAAATCTACAAAATGGGGGGTTTACCTGCTCCAGGCCTCTTTTGACTTTGAAAATGAGCCGTTTTGGCCATGAGGGTCAAATGGAAACATAGATAAGGTCTTAAAGGACGTCCAACTAAAATTTGGACAAAAATGAAGTCAAAATTTTGAATCATCAAAAACTCTGTGGACTATAGCACACGAAAATTGACAAAATGGGGGCTTAACCTGCTCTAGGGTTCGTTTGACCTTGAAAATGGGCCGTTTTGGCCGTGAGGGCTAGCTGGAAACATAGCTAAGGTCTTAAAGGACATCCAGCTAAAATTTTGGCAAAAATGAAGTCAGAATTTTGGATCACCCAAAAATCTGTGGACTGTAGCACACGAAAATTGGCAAAATGGGGGGTTTACTCAATCTAGGACTCGTTTGACCTTGAAAATGGGTCGTTTTGGCCATGAGGGCCAACTGGCTCCATAGGTAAGGTCTTAAAGGATATCCAAGTAAAATTTTGGCAAAAATGAGGTCGGAATTCTGGATCACCAAAAAAATCTATGGACTATAGCACACGAAAAACTGCAAAATGAGCGGTGTACCTGCTCTAGGGCTCGTTTGACTTTGAAAATGGGTTGTTTTATCCCAGTGAGTCAACTAGCTCTGTAGGTAAGGTATTAATGGACGTCCAGGTAAAATTTTGACAAAAATAAGGTCGAAATTCTGGATCACCAAAAACTTCATTGACAATAGCACACGAAAATTGACAAAATGGGGGGTTTACTGCTCTAGGCCTCGTTTCACTTTGAAAATGAGTTGTTTTGGCCTTGAAGGCTAACTGAATCCATAGCTAAGGTCTTAATGGACGTCCACGAAAATATTTGGGAAAAATGAGCTCGGAATTCTAGATCACCAAAAAGTTCATGGATTGTAGCACACGAAAATCGATAAAATGGGGGGTTTACCTGCTCTGGGGCTCCTTTGACCTTCAAAATGGATGTTTTTCCATGAGGGCCAACTAACTCCATGGTTAAGATCTTAATGGATGTCCACATAAAATTTTGGTAAAAATGAGGTCGGAATTCCATATTACCAAACAAATTGCAGGGTTTACCTAATCTGGGGCCCGTTTGACCTTGAAAATGGGACCTATTGGCCGTGAGGGCCACTTGTCTCCATAGCTAAGGTCTTAGTAGACATCCATGAAAATATTTTGGCAAAAATGAGGTCGAAATTCTAGATCACCATAAAGTTCGTGGAGAACTATAGCACATGAAAATCGCTAAAATGTGGGGTTTACATGCTACGAGGGTTCACTTGATCTTGAAAATGAGGCATTTTGGTCGTGAGGACCAACTGTCTCCATAGCTAAGGTGCGAACGTCCACAAAATTTTTTTGCAAAAATGAGGTTGACATTCCAAACCACCAAAAAGTCCATGGATTATATCACACAAAAATCAGCAAAATGAGGGGTTTACCTGCTCCAAGGGTCGCTTGACCTTCAAAATCAGACGTTTTGGCCATAAGGGCCAATTGGCTCCATAGCTAAGGACCTAATGGACGTCCACGAAAAATTTTGGCAAAAATGAGGTCGGAATTCCAGATCACCAAAAAGTCCATGGACTATAGCATACGAAAATTGGCAAAATAGGGGGTTTACCTGCTCCGGGGATCGTTTGACCTTAAAAATGGGATGTTTTGGCCGTGAGGGCTAACTAACACCATAGCTAAGGTCTTAACGGACGTGCACAAAATTTTTTAGAAAAATGAGCTTGGAATTCCAAATCACCAAAAAGTCCATGGTCTATAGCACACAAAAATTGGTAAAATGGGGGGATTACATGCTCCGGGTTCGTTCGACCTTGAAAATGGGATATTTTGGGCATGAGGGCCAACTGGCTCCATATCTAAGTTCTTAACGAACGTCTACGAAAAATTTTGGCAAAAATGAGCTCAGAAATCCAGATCTTCAAAAAGACCATGGACGCACACGAAAATCAGTAAAATGCGGTGTTTGCCTTATCCTGGGTCCGTTTGACCGTGAAAATAGGATGTTTTTGCTGCGAGTAACAACTCGCTCCATAGCTAAGGTCTTAACTGACTTCCAAGAAAATTTTTGGTAAAAATAAGCTCAGAAATCCAGATAATCAAAAAGTCCATGGACTATAGCACACTAAAATCAGCAAAATGGGGGGTTTAGCTGCTTCGGGGCTTGTTTGACTTTGAAAATGAGACGTTTTTGTCGTGAGGGCCAACTGGCTCCATAGCTAAGGTCTTAACGGATGTACACAAAATAGTTTGGCAAAAATGAGGTCAAAATTCCAGATCACCAAAATGTCCATGGACAATAGCACACGAAAATTTACAAAATAGGGGTTTACTTGCAACGGGAATCGTTTGACATTAAAAATGGACGTTTTGTCCATGAGGGCCAACTGGCTCCATAGCTAAGGTCTTAACAGATGTCCATAAAAATTTTTGGCAAAAATGTGGTCGAAATCCAGAAAAACAAAACTTCCGTGGATTATAGCACACAGAAATGGCAAAATGAGGGGTTTACCTGCTCTAGGGGTCGTTTGACTTTGATAATGGGTTGTTTTAGCCCTGCAAGTCAACTAGCTCTGTAGGTAAGGTCTTAACGGACGTCCAGGTAAAATCATGGCAAAAATAAGGTCGGAGTTCTGGATCACCAAAAAATTCATTGACTATAGCACACGAAAATTGACAAAATGGGGGATTTACCTGCTTTAGGCCTATTTTGACTTTGAAAATGAGTCATTTTGGCCGTGAAGGCTAACTAAATCCATAGGTAAGATCTTAATGAACGTCCACGAAAATATATGGGAAAAATGAGCTCTAAATTCTAGAGCACCAACTCCATGGACTATAGCACACCAAAATCGGTAAAATATCAGGTTTCCTGCTCTGGGGCCCATTTGACCATGAAAATGGGACGTTTTGGCCGTGAGGGCCAATTGGATCCATAGCTAAGGTCTTAACGGACATCCACAAAAATTTTGACAAAAATAAGGTCGGAATTCCAGACACCAAAATAGATGGTGAACTATATTACACGAAAATTGGTAAAATGGGAGCTTTACCTACTCCGGGGATCATTTGACCTTAAAAATGGGACGTTTGGGTGTGAGGGCCTACTGGCTCCATAGCTAAGGTCTTAGCGAACGTCCACAAAAAATTTTGGCAAAAATGAAGTCGAAATTCTGGATCACGAAAAAATCCATGGACTATTGCACATGAAAATTGGAAAAATGGGGGGTTTACCTACTTTGGGGTTCGTTTGACCTTGTAAACGGGACATTTAGGGCTGACTGGCTCCATACCTAAGGTCTTAATGGTTGTACACAAAAAATATTGGCTAAAATGAGATCGCATTTCCAAATCACCAAAAAAGATGGTGAACTATAGCGAATGAAAATTGGTAAAATGGGGGATGTACCTTCTCCGCGGGTGGTTTAACCTTACAAATGGGACGCTTTGGCCGTGAGGGCCAACTGGCTCAATAGCTAAGGTCTTAGCGAACGTCCACAATTTTGTTTTTTGCAAAAATGAGGTCGAAATTACAAATCACCAAAAAAGATGGTGAACTATAGCATATGAAAATCGATAAAATGGGGGGTTTACCTGACAAAATGGGGGGTTTACATGCTCTAGGCATCTGTTGACCTTTAAAATGGGTTGTTTTGGCCGTGAGGGCCAACTGGCTCTATAGGTAAGGTCTTAACGGATGTCCAGGTAAAATTTTGGAAAAAATGAGATCAGAATTTTTAATCAACAAAAAAGATGGTTAACTATAGCACATGAAAATCGGCAAAATGGGGGGTTTACCTGCTCTATGGCTCATTTAACCTTGAAAATGGGCCATTTTAGTCGTGCGGTCCAACTGGATCCATAGGTAACATTTTAACGGATGTCCAGGTAAACTTTTGGCAAAAATGAGGTCAGAATTTCGGATCACCAAAAAATTCATGGACTATAACATACGAAAATTGGCAAAATAGGGGTTTTACCTGCTCTAGGGCTCGTTTGACCTTGAAAATGGGTCGTTTTCGCTGTGCGGGCCAACTGGCTCCTTAGGTAAGGTCTTAACAGACGTCAAAGTAAAATTTTAGCAAAAATGAGTTACAATTTTTGGATCACCAAAAAATTCATGGACTATAGCACACGAAAATTGGTAAAATGGAGGGTTTACCTACTCTAGGGCTCGTTTGACCTTGAAAATGGATCGTTTTAGCCTTGCGGGCCAACTGGTTCCGTAGATAAGGTCTTAACGAACGTCCAGGTAAAATTTTTGCAAAATTTAGGTCAAAATTTTGGATCAATAAAAAATTTAAGGACTTTAGCACATGAAAATCGGTAAAATTGGGGGTTTACCTAGGCCTCATTTGACCTTGAAAATGGGTTGTTTTGGTCGTGAAGGCCAATTGGTTCCTTAGGTAAGTCTCTTAACGGACTTCCAGTTAAAATTTTGGCAAAAATGAGGTCGGAATTCTGGATCACCAAAAAAGATGGTGAACTTTAGCACACGAAAATTGGTAATTGAGAGGGTTTAGCTGCCCTGGAGCTCGTTTGACCTTGAAAATTGGTCATTTTTGCCGTGACGGCCAACTGAATCCATAGTTAAGGTCTTAACGGACGTCCAGGTAAAATTTTGGCTAAAATGAGAACGGAATTTCGGATCACCAAAAAATATGGTGAATTATAGCACATGAAAATCGTTAAAAGAGGGGGTTTACCTGATCTGGGACTTATTTTACCTTGAAAATTGGTCGTTTTGGTCGTGAGGGACAACTGACTCCATAGGTAAGGTCTTAACGGACCTCCAGGTAAAATTTTGGCAAAAATGAGATCGGAATTTTTGATCACCAAAAAATCCATGGACTATAGCACACCAAAATTGGCAAAATGGGGGTTTTACCTGTTCTAGGGCTCGTTTGACCTTTAGAATGGGTTGTTTTAGCCGTAGGGGTCAACTGGCTCCATCTAACGGATGCCGAGGTAAAATTTTGGCAAAAATGAGGCCGGAATTTTGGATCACCAAATAATCCAAGGAATATAGCACACGAAAATGGGTAAAATGGGGTGTTTACCTCCTCCGAGGCACGTTTGACCTTGAAAAAGGGTCGTTTGGGCCATGAGGGACAACTGGCTCCACAGGTAAGGTCTTAACAAACTTCCAGTTAAAATTTGGCAAAAATGCGGTCGAAATTTTGGATCACAAGAAATTAGTGGACTTTAGCACACAAAAATTGGTAAAATAGGGAGTTTACCTGCTCTAGGGCTCGTTTGACCTTGAAAATAGGACATTTTAGCCGTACGGACTAACTGGCTCCGTAGGTATGTTCTTATCGGATGTCCAGGTTAAGTATTGACTAAAATGATCACCAAAAAATTTATAGACTATATAGCACACGATAATTTGGAAAATGGGGGGTTTACTTGCTCTAAGCCTCTTTTGACCTTGAAAATGGGCCATTTCGGCCGTGACGGCCAACTGTCTCCATAGGTAAGGTCTTAACAGACGTCCAGGTAAAATTTTGGCAAAAATGAGGCCAGAATTCTATATCACCAAAAAATTCATGGACTATAGGACACGAAAATCGGCAAAATAGGGGGTTTACCAGCTCTACGGTTCATTTGACCTTGAAAATGGGCCATTTTGGCCGTGAGGGCCAACTGGTTCCTTAGGTAAGGTCTTAATGGATATCCAATTAAAATTTAGGCAAATATTAGATCGGAATTCTGGATCACTAAAAAAGATGGTGAACTATAGCTCATTAAAATCGATAAATAAGAGGGTTTACCTACTCTGGAGCTCGTTTGAACTTGAAAATTGGATGTTTTGGCCGTGACAGCCAACTGACTCCATAATTAAGGTCTTAACGGATGTCCAGGTAAAATTTTAGAAAAAATAAGGTCGAAATTCTGGATCATCAAAATATCCATAGACTATTGCACACGAAAATCAGAAAATAGGGGGTTTACCTGCTCTAGGGCTCGTTTGAACTTGAAAATTGGCCATTTTGGCCGTGAGGGCCAATAGCTCCATAGGTAAGTTCTTAACGGACATCCAGTTAAAATTTTGGCAAAAATGAGGTCGGAATTTTGGATCACAAAAAATCTGTGGACTATAGCACAAGAATATCGGTAAAATGGGGGGTTTACCTGCTGTAGGGCACGTTTGAACTTGAAAATGGGTAGTTTTAGCTGTGAGAGGCAACTGGCTTCGTAGGTATGGTCTTAATGGACGCCCAGGTAAAATCTTGGTAAAAATGGTGTCAGAATTCTGGATCACCAAAAAATTCATGCACTATATAACATACGATAATTGGCAAAATGGAGGGTTTACCAGCTCCAGCCTCTCTTGAGCTTTTAAATGGGTCTGTTTTGGGCGTAAGGGCCAACTCGCTCCATTGGTAAGGTCTTAACGGATGTCCAGGTAAATATTTCTCAAAAATAAAGTCGAAATTCTAGATCACCAAAAAATCCGTGGACTATATAATACGAAAATTGGCAAAATAGGGGGTTTACATGCTCTAGGGCTCGTTTGACCATCAAAATGGGCCATTTTGGCCGTGAGGGCCAACTGGTTCCTTAGGTAAGGTCTTAACGGACATCAAGTTAAAATTTTGGCAAAAATGAGGTCGGAATTCTGAATCACCAAAAAAGATGGTGAACTTTAGCACATGAAAATTGGTAATTGAGAGGGCTTACCTGCCCTGGAGCTCGATTGACATTGAAAATTGGTCATTTTGGCCGTGACGGCCAACTGACTCCATAGTTAAGGTCTTAACGGACGTCCAGGTAAAATTTTGGCTAAAATGAGAATGGAATTTCAGACCACCAAAAAATATGGTGAATTATAGCACATGAAAATCATTAAAAGAGGGGATTTACCTGATCTTGGGCTCCTTTTACCTTGGAAATTGGTCGTTTTGGTTGGTAGGGGCAACTGGCTCCATAGGTAAGGCCTTAACGGACGTCCACGTAAAATTTTGGCAACAATGAGGTCGGAATTTTTTATCATCAAAAAATCCATGGACTATGTCACGTGAAAATCGGCAAAATGGGGGGTTCACCTGTTCTAGGGCTCGTTTGACCTTTAAAATGGGCTGTTTTAGCCATGCGGGTCAACTGGCTCCACAGGTAAGGTCTTAACAGACGTCCAGGTAAAATTTAAGCAAAAATGAGGTCAGAATTTTGGATCACCAAATAATCCAAGAAATATAGCATACGAAAATTGGCAAAATGGCGGGTTTACCTGCTCCGGGGCATGTTTGACTTTGAAAAAGGGTCGATTTGGCCATGAGGGACAACTGGCTCTATAGGTAAGGTCTTAACGGATTTCCAGTTAAAGTTTGGGAAAAAAGAGGTCAAAATTTTGGATAACAAGAAATCAGTGGATTATAAGCACACGAAAATCAGTAAAATAAGGGGTTTACCTGCTCTAGGGCTCGTTTGACCTTGAAAATGGGTCGTTTTAGCCGTTGGGCTAACTGGCTCCGTAGATATGGTCTTATCGGACGTCCAGGTAAAGTATTGGCTAAAATAATGTCGAAATTCTGAATCACCAAAAAATTTATGGACTATATAGCACACGATAATTTGGAAAATGGGGGGTTTACTTGCTCTAAGCCTCTTTTGACCTTGAAAATGGGTCATTTCGGCCGTGACGGCTAACTGTCTCCATAGGTAAGGTCTTAACAGACGTCTTGGTGAAATTTTGGCAAAAATGAGGCCAGAATTCTATATCACCAAAAAATTCATGGACTATAGGACACAAAAATCGGCAAAATAGGGTGTTTACATGCTCTAGGCCTCTTTTGACCTTGAAAATGGGCCGTTTTGGCCGTGAGGGCCAACTAGCTCCATAGATAAGGTCTTAATGGACGTCCAAGTTAAATTTTGGCACAAATGAGGTCGAAATTTTGGATCACCAAAAAATTCATTGACTATAGCACACGAAAATTGGCAAAATGGGGTGTTTATCTGCTCTAGGCCTCTTTTGACATTGAAAATAGGACATTTTGGCTGTGAGGGCCGACTGCCTCCGTAGGTATGGTCTTAAGGGACGTCCAGGTAAAATTTTGGCAAAAATGAGGTTTGAATTCCGGATCACCAAAAAATTCATAGACTATAGCACATGAAAATTGATAAAATGGAGGGTGTACCTACTCTAGGGCTTATTTGACCTTGAAAATGCATTGTTTTCACAGTGCAGGCCAACTGACTCCTTAGGTAACATCTTAACGAAAGTCCAGGTAAAATTTTGGCAAAAATGAGGTTGGAATTTTGGATCACCAAAAAATTCATGGACTGTAGCACACGGAAATCGGCAAAATGGTTTTTCTACCTGCTCTTGGCCTCATTTCACCTTGAAAATGGACCATTTTGGCCATGAGGGCCAACTGGCTCCATAGGTAAGGTCTTAATAGACGTCAACGTAAATTTTTCTAAAAATGAAGTTGGAATTTTGAATAACCAAAAATTTGTGGACTATAGGTCACGAAAATCAGCAAAATGGGTGGTTTACCTACTCTGGGGCTCGTTTGTCCATTAAAATGGACCGTTTTAGCCATGCAGGCCAACTAGCTCCGTAGTTAAGGTCGTAACGGACATCCAGATTAAATTTTGGCATAAATGAGGTCAGAATTCTGAATCAACAAAAAATTCAAGGATTATAGCACACGAAAATTGACAAAACAAGGGATTTACATGCTCTAGGCCTCTTTTGACCTTGAAAATGGGCCGTTTTAGACATGCGGGCTAACTGGCTCCGTAGGTATGATCTTAACAGACGTCCAGGTAAAATCTTTTCTAAAATGATGTCTGAATTCCGGATCACCAAAAAATTCATGGACTATATAGCACACGATAATTGACAAAATGGGGGTTTACCTGCTGTAAGACTCTTTTGACCTTGAAAATGGGCCGTTTTGGCTGTGAGGGCCAACTAGCTCCATAGGTAAGGTCTTAACGGATGTCCAGGTAAAAGTTTAGCAAAAATGAGGTCGGAATTCTAGATCACCAAAAAATTTATGGACTATAGCACACGAAAATCGGTAAAATTGGGGGTTCACCTACTCTGGGGCTCGTTTGTCCATTAAAATGGACCGTTTTAGCCGTGCAGGCCAACTGGCTCCGTAGTTAAGGTCATAACGGACATCCGGGTTAAATTTTGGCATAAATGAGGTTAGAATTTTGGATCACAAGAAATCCGTGCACTATACCACACGATAATTGGCAAAATGTGGGGTTTACCTGCTCTAAGCCTCTTTTGACCTTGAAAATTGTCCGTTTTGGCGATGAGGGCCAAGTGGCTCCATCGGTAAGGTCTTAATGGACGTCCAGGTAAAATTTTGGCAAAAATGAGGTCGAAATTCTAGATCACCAAAAAATTCATGGACTATAGGACACGAAAATTGGCAAAATAGGGGGTTTACCAGCTCTAGGGTTCGTTTGACCTTGAAAATGGGCCAATTTGGCCATGAGGGCTAACTGGTTCCTTAGGTAAGGTCTTAATGGACATCCAGTTAAAATTTAGGCAAAAATGAGGTTGGAATTCTGGATCACCAAAAAAGATGGTGAACTATAGCACTTGAAAATTGGTAAATAAGAGGGTTTAATTGCTGTGGAGCTCGTTTGAGCTTGAAAATTGTACGTTTTAGCCGTGACGATGAACTGACTCCATATTTAAGGTCTTAACAGACGTCCAAGTAAAATTTTGGCAACAATGAATCGGAATTTCGGATCGCCCAAAAATATGGTGAACTATAACACATGAAAATCGGTAAAAGAGGGGGTTTACCTATTTTGGGGATCATTTAACCTTGTAAATGGGTTGTTTTAGCAGTGCGGGTCAACTAGCTCCGTAGGTAACATCTTAACGGACGTCCAGGTAAAATTTTGGCAAAAATGAGGTCAGAATTCTAGATCAGCAAAAAATTTATGAAATATAGCACATGAAAATCTACAAAATGGGGGGTTTACCTGCTCCGGGCCTCTTTTGATTTTGAAAATGAGCCGTTTTGGCCATGAGGGTCAAATGGAAACATAGATAAGGTCTTAAAGGACGTCCAACTAAAATTTGGACAAAAATGAAGTCAAAATTTTGAATCATCAAAAACTCCGTGGACTATAGCACACGAAAATTGACAAAATGGGGGCTTAACCTGCTCTAGGGTTCGTTTGACCTTGAAAATGGGCCGTTTTGGCCGTGAGGGCTAGCTGGAAACATAGCTAAGGTCTTAAAGGACATCCAGCTAAAATTTTGGCAAAAATGAAGTCAGAATTTTGGATCACCCAAAAATCTGTGGACTGTAGCACACGAAAATTGGCAAAATCGGGGGTTTACTCAATCTAGGACTCGTTTGACCTTGAAAATGGGTTGTTTTGGCCATGAGGGCCAACTGGCTCCATAGGTATGGTCTTAAAGGATATCCAAGTAAAATTTTGACAAAAATGAGGTCGGAATTCTGGATCACCAAAAAAATCTATGGACTATAGCACACGAAAAACTGCAAAATGAGCGGTGTACCTATTTTGACAAAAATAAGGTCGAAATTCTGGATCACCAAAAACTTCATTGACAATAGCACACGAAAATTGACAAAATGGGGGGTTTACTGCTCTAGGCCTCGTTTCACTTTGAAAATGAGTTGTTTTGGCCTTGAAGGCTAACTGAATCCATAGCTAAGGTCTTAATGGACGTCCACGAAAATATTTGGGAAAAATGAGCTCGGAATTCTAGATCACCAAAAAGTTCATGGATTGTAGCATACGAAAATCGATAAAATGGGGGGTTTACCTGCTCTGGGGCTCCTTTGACCTTCAAAATGGATGTTTTTCCATGAGGGCCAACTAACTCCATGGTTAAGATCTTAATGGACGTCCACATAAAATTTTGGTAAAAATGAGGTCGGAATTCCATATTACCAAACAAATTGCGGGGTTTACCTAATCTGGGGCCCGTTTGACCTTGAAAATGGGACCTATTGGCCGTGAGGGCCACTTGTCTCCATAGCTAAGGTCTTAGTAGACGTCCATGAAAATTTTTTGGCAAAAATGAGGTCGAAATTCTAGATCACCATAAAGTTCGTGGAGAACTATAGCACATGAAAATCGCTAAAATGTGGGGTTTACATGCTACGAGGGTTCACTTGATCTTGAAAATGGGGCATTTTGGCCGTGAGGACCAACTGTCTCCATAGCTAAGGTGCGAACGTCCACAAAATTTTTTTGCAAAAATGAGGTTGACATTCCAAACCACCAAAAAGTCCATGGATTATATCACACAAAAATCAGCAAAATGAGGGGTTTACCTGCTCCAAGGGTCGCTTGACCTTCAAAATCAGACGTTTTGGCCATAAGGGCCAATTGGCTCCATAACTAAGGTCCTAATGGACGTCCACGAAAATTTTTGGCAAAAATGAGGTCGGAATTCCAGATCACCAAAAAGTCCATGGACTATAGCATACGAAAATTGGCAAAATGGGGGGTTTACCTGCTCCGGGGATCGTTTGACCTTAAAAATGGGATGTTTTGGCCGTGAGGGCTAACTAACACCATAGCTAAGGTCTTAACGGATATCCACAAAATTTTTTTTGCAAAAATGAGCTTGGAATTCCAAATCATGCAAAAGTCCATGGACTATAGCATACGAAAATTGGCAAAATGGGGGATTACATGCTCCGGGGTTCGTTCGACCTTGAAAATGGGATATTTTGGGCATGAGGGCCAACTGGCTCCATATCTAAGTTCTTAACGGACGTCTACGAAAAATTTTGGCAAAAATGAGCTCAGAAATCCAGATCTTCAAAAAGACCATGTACTATAGCACACGAAAATCAGTAAAATGCGGTGTTTGCCTTATCCTGGGTCCGTTTGACCGTGAAAATAGGATGTTTTTGCTGCGAGTAACAACTCGCTCCATAGCTAAGGTCTTAACTGACTTCCAAGAAAATTTTTGGTAAAAATAATCTCAGAAATCCAGATCATCAAAAAGTCCATGGACTATAGCACACTAAAATCAGCAAAATGGGGGGTTTAGCTGCTTCGGGGCTTGTTTGACTTTGAAAATGAGACGTTTTTGTCGTGAGGGCCAACTGGCTCCATAGCTAAGGTCTTAACGGATGTCCACAAAATAGTTTGGCAAAAATGAGGTCAAAATTCCAGATCACCAAAATGTCCATGGACAATAGCACACGAAAATTTACAAAATAGGGGTTTACTTGCAATGGGAATCGTTTGACATTGAAAGTGGATATTTTGTCCATGAGGGCCAACTGGCTCCATAGCTAAGGTCTTAACAGATGTCCATAAAAAATTTTGGCAAAACTGTGGTCGGAATCCAGATAAACAAAAATTCCATGGATTATAGCACACAAAAATGGCAAAAATGAGGGGTTTACCTGATCTTGGGCTCATTTGATATTCAAAATGGGACGTTTTGGCCATGACGGCCAACTGGTTCCATAGCTAAGGTCTTAAGTTTGGCAAAAATGAGGTCGGAATTCTAGATCACCAATAAGTTCATGGTCTATGCCATACGAAAATTAGCAAAATAGGGGGTTTACTTGCTCAAGGGATCCTGTGACCTTCAAATTAGGACGTTTTGGCCGTAGGGCCAATTTTCTCCATAGCTAAGGTCTTAACGGATGTCCACAAAAAAATTTGGTAAAAATGAGGTCGGAATTCTGGATCACCAAAAAGTCCATGATCTAGAGCTCATGAAAATTGGCAAAATGGGAGAGGGTGGGTTTACCTGTTTTGGGGATCGTTTTACCATGAAAATGGGATGTTTTGGCCGTGAGGATCAATTGGATCCATAGCTAAGGTCTTAACGGATGTCCACTAAAAATTTTGGAAAAAATAAGGTTGGAATCCAGATCACCAAATAGTCCATGGACTATAGCAAACGAAAATCGGTAAAATGGTAGGTTTACCTGATCCGAGGTCCATTTGACCTTGTAAATGAGATGTTTTAGCCATAAGAGACAACTAGCTCCATAGCTAAGGTCTTAACAGATGTCCCCAAAAATTTTTGGCAAAAATGAGGTCGGAATTACCGATCACCAAAAAGTGCATTGGTTATAGCACACGAAAATCAACAAAATGGAGGGGGGTTTACCTGCTCTAGGGCTCGTTTCACCTTGAAAATGGGATGGTTTAGCTGTGAAGGCTAACTGAATCCATAGCTGAGGTCTTAACGGATGTCCACAAAAATTTTGACAAAAATGAACTCGAAATTCCAGATCACCAAAAAGTCCATGAACTATAGCACACGAAAATCAGCAAAATGCGATGTGTACCTTATCCGAGTCCCGTTTGACCTTGAAAATGGGACGTTTTGGCTGTGAGGTCCAACTTGATCCATAACTAAGGTCTTAACGGACGTCCAAGAAAATTTTTGGCAAAAATGATGTCGGAATTCCAGATCACCAAAAAGTCCATGTACTATTGCACACGAAAATTGGCAAAATGGAGGGTTACCTGCACCGGGGATCGTTTGACTTTGAAAATGGAATGTTTTAGTTGTGAGGGCCAACTAGCTCCATATATAAGGTCTTAACAGACGTCCACGAAAACTTTTGGCAAAAATGAGGATGGAATTCTAGATCACCAAAAAGTCTATGGACTATAGCACACAAAAGTCGGCAAAATGTGTGGCTTACTTGATCCGAGGCCCGTTTGACCTTGTAAATGGGACGTTTTCGCCGTGAGGACCAACTGGCTCCATAACTAAGGTCTTAACCGACATCTACGAAATTTTTTGGCAAAATTTGGGTGGAATTCCAGATCACCAAAAAGTCCATGGACTGTAGCACACAAAAATTAGCAAATTTGGGGGTTTACCTGCTTCGATGCTCGTTTAACCTTGAAAATAGGATGTTTTGGCCGTGAGGGCTAACTGAATCCATAGCTATGCTCTTAACGGACGTCCACGAAAACTTTTGGCAAAATGAGGTCAAAATTCTAGATCACCAAAAAGTCCATAGACTACAGCACACGAAAGTCGGCAAAATATGGGGCTTACTTGATCCGAGGCTCGTTTGAACTTGTAAATGGGACATTTTGGCCGTGAGGGCCAACTGGATCCATAACTAAGGTCATAACCGATGTCCACGAAAATTTTTGGCAAAATTTGGGTGGAATTCCAGATCACCAGAATGTCCATGGACTGTAGCACATAAAAATTGGCAAATTGGGGGGTTTACCTGCTCCGATGCTCGTTTAACCTTGAAAATGGGATATTTTAACCGTGAGGGCTAACTAGCTCCCATAGCTATGGTCTTAACGGATGTCCACAAAAAATTTGGAAAAAATGAGTTCAAAATTCTAGATCACCAAAAAGTCCATGGACTATAGCACACGAAAATCGGCAAAATGGAGGGTTTACGTGCTCCGAGGATCGTTTGACTTTGACAATGGGATGTTTTGGTGGTGAGGGTCAACTGGCTCCATATCTAATGTCTTAACGGACTTTCACGAAAACTTTTGGCAAAAATGAGGTCGAAATTATGAATCACCAAAAAGTCTATGGACTATAGCACATGAAAATCGACAAAATGGTGTGTTTACCTGCTCTGTTGCTCGTTTGGCCTTCAAAATGGGATGTTTTGGTCATGAGGTCCAACTAGCTCCATAGCTAAGGTCTTAATGGACGTCCCCTAAAAATTTCGGCAAAAATTAGCTTAAAATTCCAAACAACCAAAAAGTCCATGGAATATAGTACATGAAAATTGGCAAAATGATGGGTTTACCTGCTCGGGGGATCGTTTGACCTTGAAAATGGAATGTTTTGGCCGTGAGAGATAAATAAATCCATTGCTATGGTTTTAATGGACGTCCACGAAATGTTTCAGCAAAAATGAACTCGGAATTCCAGAACACCAAAAAGTCCATAGATTATAGCACACGAAAATTGGTAAAATGGGGGGTTTACCTGATTTGGGGCTCGTTTGACCTTTAAAATATGATATTTTGTCCGTGAAAGCTATCTGAATCCATAGCGAAGGTCTTAACGGACATCCACAAAAAAGTTTGGCAAAAATGAGCTTGGTATTCTAGATCAGTAAAGAGTCCATGGACTATAGCACATGAAAATCGGAAAACTGTGGGGTTTCCTGATCCGCGGCCCATTTGACCTTGAAAATGGGACGTTTTGGCCGTGAGGGCCAACTGGATCCATATCTAAGGTCTTAATGGACGACCACTAAAATTATGGAAAAAATGAGGTCGAAATTCCAGATCACCAAAAAAGATGGTGATCTATAGCACACAAAAATTGGTAAACTAGGGGTTTACCTGCTTCGGGGATCATTTAACCTTGAAAATGGGCCGACTAGGCATGAGGGCCTACTAGCTCCATAGTTAAGGTCTTAACGGACATCCACAAAAAATGTTGGAAAAAATGAGGTCGAAATTCTGAATCACCAAAAAATCCATGGACTATAGGATACGAAAATTGGCAAAATGGGGGGTCTACCTGCTCCGGGGTTCGTTTGACCTTGTAAATGGGACGTTTTGCCCTTGAGGGCCAACTGGCTCCATACCTAAGCTCTTAACGGATGTACACAAAATTTTTTGGCTAAAATGAGGTCGCAATTCTAGATCACCAAAAAGTCCATGGACTATAGCACTCCAAAATTGGAAAAATAGGGAATTTACCTGCTTCGGGGATCGTTTGACCTTCAAAATGGGGACGTTTTGGCCATGAGGGACAACTGGCTCCATAGCTAAGGTCCTAACAAACGTCCATGAAAAGTTTTAGAAAAAATGAGCTCAGAATTCCAGATCACCAAAAAGGTCATGGACTATTGCACACAAAAATCGATAAAATAGGGGGCATACCTGCTCTGGGCCTTCTTTGACCTTCAAAATGGGATGTTTTGGTCGTGATGGCCAACTAGCTCCATAGCTAAGGTTTTAACGGATGTCCACAAAAACTTTTGACAAAAATGAGGTCGGAATTCCAGATCACCAAAAAGTCCATGGACTATAGCACACGAAATTCGGCAAAATAGGGGGTTTACCTGCTCTGGTGCTCGTTTGACCTTCAAAATGGGATTTTTTGGCCATGAGGTCCAACTGTCTCCATAGCTAAGGTCTTAATGGACGTCCACAAAAAATTTTGGCAAGAATTAACTCGAAATTCCAGACAACCAAAAACTCCATAGACTATAGCACATGAAAATTGGCAAAATGGGGGGTTTACCTGCTCCGTGGATCGTTTGATCTTGAAAATGGAATGTTTTGGTCATGAGGGATAACTAAATCCATAGTTTAGGTTTTAAAGGATGTCCACGAAATATTTTGGCAAAAATGAGTTCGGAATTTCAGATCACCAAAAAGTCCATAGACTATAGCACACGAAAATTGGAAAAATGGGGGGTTTACCTGATTTGGGCCATGTTTGACCTTGAAAATGAGATATTTTGGTCGTGAAGGCTAACTGAATCCATAGCTAAGGTCTTAACAGACGTCCACAAAAAAGTTTGGGAAAAATGAGCTTGGAATTCTCGATCACCAAGTCCATGGACTATAGCACACCAAAATCGGCAAAATATGGGGTTTCCTTCTCTGGGGACCATATGACCATGAAAATGGGACGTTTTGGCCGTGAGGGACAACTGGCTCCATAGCTAAGGTCTTAACGGACATCCACGAAAATTTTGACAAAAATGAGGTCGGAATTCCATATCACCAAAAGACATAGTGAACTATATAGCACACGAAAATCGGTAAAATGGGAGGTTTGCCTGCTTCGGGGATCATTTGACTTTGAAAATGGGTAGTTTCAATGTGAGGGCCTACTGGCTCCATAGCTAAGGTCTTAACGGACGTCCAAAAAAATTTTCGCAAAAATGAGGTCGGAATTTTGGATCCCAAAAAAATCTATGGACTATAGCACACGAAAATTGGCAAAATGGGGGGTTTAGCTGCTCTGGGGTTCGTTGGACCTTGTAAATGGGACATTTGTCCTTGAGGGCCAATTGGCTCCATACCTAAGGTTTTAACGAATGTACACAAAAATTTTTGGCTAAAATGAGATCGCAATTTCGGATCACCAAAAAAGACGGTGAACTATAGCACATGAAAATTGGTAAAATGGGAGGTTTACCTGCCCTGGGTGTCGTTTGACTTTGAAAACGGGTCGTTTTGTCCGTGAGGGCCAACTGGCTACATAGCTAAGGTCCTAACGTACATCCAGGAAATATTTCAGTAAAAATGAAGTTGGAATTCCAGATAACCAAAAAGTCCATTGACTATAGCGCACGAAAATTGGCAAAATAGTGGGTTTACTTGCTCCAAGGGTCGTTTGACCTTGAAAATGGGACGTTTTGGCCGTGAGGGACAACTGGATCCATAGCTAAGGTCTTTAAGGATGTCCATGAAAAATTTCGGAAAAAATGAGCTCAAAATTCCAGATCACCAAAAAGTCCATGGACTATAGCACACGAAAATCGGCAAAATGGGGGGTTTACCTAATTCGGGGCCTGTTTGAACTTGAAAATGGGACATTTTGGCCGTGATGGCCAACTGGTTCCATACCTAAGGTCTTAACGGACATTCATGAAAAATATTGCCAAAAATGAGGTCGAAATTCCACATCACCAAAAAGTATATGGAATATAGCACATGAAAATTGGCCAAATGGGGGTTTATCTGCTCCGGGGTTCATTTGACCATGAAAATGGTATGTTTTGGCATTGAGGGTCAATTGGTTCCATAGCTAAAGTCTTAACGGACGTCCATAAAAAAATTTGGCAAAAATGAGGTCGAAATTCCAGATCACCAAAAAGTATATGGACTATAGCACTCGTAAATCAGTAAAAGCGGGGGTTTACCTGATCCGAGGCCCATTAGACCTTGAAAATGGGATGTTTTGGCAGTGAGGGTCAACTGGCTCCATAGCTAAGGTTTGACCAGACGTCCACGAAAAATTTTGGAAAAAATTTGGTCGAAATTCCAGATCACCCAAAATCCATGGATTATAGCACACGAAAATTGGTACAATGGGGGGTTTACCTGCTCCAAGGCTCGTTTAAACTTGAAAATGGGATGTTTTAGCTGTGAGTGCTAACAAAATCAATATCTAAGGTCTTCACAGACGTCCACAAAAAATTTTGGCAAAAATGAACTTGAAATTCCAGATTACTAAAAAGTCCATGGACTATAGCACATGAAAATCAGCAAAATGCGGTGTTTACATGATCCGGGGTCCGTTTGACCTTGAAAATGGGTTGTTTTGGCTGTGAAGGACAACTGGATCGAAATCTAAGGTCTTAACAGACGTCCACATAAAATTTTGGTAAAAACGAGGTCGAAATTCCAGATCAACAAAAAGTTCATGGACTGTAGCACACGAAAATGGTAAAATGGGGGGTTTGCCTGCTCTGGGGCTCCTTTGAGCTTCAAAATGGGATGTTTTGGCCGTGAGGGCCAACTAACTCCATAGTTAAGATATTAATGGATTTCCACATAAATTTTTTGTAAAAATAAGGTCGAAATTCCATATCACCAAAAAGTCCATGGACTATATTATACGAAAATCGGCAAATTGTGGGGTTTACCTAATCTGGGGCCCTTTTGACCTTGAAAATGGGACGTTTTGGCCTTGAGGGCCACTTGGTTCCATAGCTAAGGTCTTAGTGGATGTCCATGAAAATTTTTTGGCAAAAATGAGGTCGAAGTTCCAGATCACCAAAAAGTCCATGGAGAACTATAGCACATGAAAATTGGTAAAATGCGAGGTTTACCTGCTATGGGGGTTCACTTGATCTTAAAAATGGGACGTTTTGGCCGTGAGGGCCAACTGGCTCCAAAGTTAAGGTACGGACATCCATAAAAGTTTTTGGCAAAAATGAGGTCGGAATTTCAAATCACCAAAAAGTCCATGGACTATAGCACATGAAAATCGGCAAAATGAGGGGTTTACCTGCTCCGGGGGTCGTTTGACCTTCAAAATCGGACGTTTTGGCTGTGAGGGCCAATTGGCTCCATAGCTAAGGTCCTAATGGACGTCCAGAAAAATTTTTGGCAAAAATGAGGTCGGAATTCCAGATCACCAAAAACTCCATGGACTATAGCAAACGAAAATTGGAAAAATGGCGGGGTTTACCTGCTCTGGGCTCCTTTAACCTTCAAAATGGAATGTTTTGGCCGTGAGGGCCAACTAACTCCATAGTTAAGATCTTAATGGACGTCCACACAAAAATTTTGTAAAAATGAGGTCGGAATTCCAGATCACCAAAAAGTCCATGTACTATAGCACAAGAAAATTGGCAAATTATGGGGTTTACCTAATCTGGGGCCTTTTTGATCTTGAAAATGGGACGTTTTGGACGTGAGGGCCACTTGGCTCCATAGCTAAGGTCTTAGTGGACGTCCATGAAATTTTATTGGCAAAAATGAGGTCGAAATTCCAGATCACCAAAAAGACCATGGAGAACTATAGCACATGAAAATTGGTAAAATGCGGGGTTTACCTGCTACGGAGGTTCACTTGATCTTGAAAATGGGACATTTTGGCCGTGAGGGCCAACTGGCTCCAAAGCTAAGGTACGGACATCCACAAAAAAATTTGGCAAAAATGAGGTCGGAATTCCAAATCACCAAAAAGTCCATGGACTATAGCACACGAAAATCGGCAAAATGAGGGGTTTACCTACTCCGGGGGTCGTTTGACCTTCAAAATCAGACGTTTTGGCCGTGAGGGCCAATTGGTTCCATAGCTAAGGTCCTAATGGACGTCCACAAAGAGTTTTGGCAAAAATGAGGTCGAAATTCCAGATCACCAAAAACTCCATGGACTATAGCAAATGAAAATTGGCAAAATGGGGGGTTTACCTGCTTCGGGGCTCGTTTGACCTTGAAAATGGGATGTTTTGGCCGCGAGAGCCAACTAACTCCATAGCTAAGGTCTTAACGGATGTCCACAAAAAATTTTAGAAAAATGAGCTTGGAATTCGAAATCACCAAAAAGTCCATGGACTATAGCACACGAAAATTGGTAAAATAGAGGGATTACCTGCTCCGGGGTTCGTTTGACCTTAAAAATGGGATCTTTTGGGTGCGAGGGCCAACTGGTTCCACAGCTAAGTTCTTAATGGACGTCTACAAAAAAGTTTGGAAAAAATGATATCAGAAATCCAGATCTTCAACAAGTCCATGGACTGTAGCACATGAAAATTGGTAAACTGCGGTGTTTACCTTCTCCTGGGCCTATTTGACCTTGAAAATTGAAAGTTTTGGCAGCGAGTGCCAACTCACTACATAGCTAAGGTCTTAACTGACTTCCAAGAAAAATTTTGGCAAAAATAAGCTTGGAAATCCAGATCGCCAAAAAGTCAATGGACTATAGCACACCAAAATCGGTAAAATGGGGGGTTTATCTAATCCAGGGACCATTTGAACTTGAAAATGGGACGATTTGGATGTGAGGGCCAACTGGCTCAATAACTAAGGTCCTAATGGACATCCACGAAAACTTTTGGCAAAAATGAGGTCGAAATTCCAGATCACCAAAAAGTCCATAAACTATAACACATGAAATTGGCAAAATGGGGGATTTACCTGCTCCGAGGCTCGTTTGACTTTGACAATGGGACGTTTTGGCTGTGAGGGCCAACTGGATCCATAGCAAAGGTCTTAACGGACATCCACAAAATTTTTTTGGCTAAAATGAGGTCGGAATTCCAGTTCACCAAAAAAGATGGTGAACATAGCACATGAAAATCGGTAAAATTGGGGGTTTACCTGCTTCGGAGGTCGTTTGACTTTGAAAATGGGATGTTTTTCCTGTGAGGGACAATTGGCTCCATAGTTAAGGTCTTAACAGACGTCTACAAAAAGTTTTGGCAAAAATTTGGTCGATATTCCAGGTCACCAAGAAGTCCATGGACTAAAGCATATGAAAATCGGCAAAATAGGGAGTTTACCTACTCCAAGGATTGTTTGAGCTTGAAAATGAGATGTTTTGGCCATGAGGGCCAACTGGATCCATAACTAAGGTCTTAACGGATGTCCACAAAAACTTTTGGCCAAAATTAGGTCGGACTTCCAGATCACCAAGAAGTCCATGGACTATAGCATGCGAAAATCGGTAAAATGGGGGGTTTACATGCTCCAGGGCTCGTTTGACCTTGAAAATGGGATGTTTTGGCTGTGAGTACTGAACTCATAGCTAAGGTATTAACGGATGTCAACGAAAATTTTTGGCAAAAATGAGCTCGGAAATCCAGATCACCAAAAAGTCCATGGATTATAGCACACGAAAATCGGTAAAAAACGGTGTTTACCTTGCTCGGGGACCGTTTAACCTTAAAAATGGGGCGTTTTGACTTTGAGGGCCAATTGGATCCATAGCTAAGGTCTTAATAGATGTCCAAGAATATTTTTGGCAAAAATGAGGTCGAAATTCCAGATCACCAAAAAGTCTATGGACTATAGCACAAAAAAATCGACAAAATGGGGGTTTTACCTGCTCTGGTGCTTGTTTGATCTTCAAAATGGGACGTTTTAGCCATGAAGTCCAACTAGCTCCATATCTAAGGTCTTAACGAACGTCCATGAAAAAATACAGCAAAAATTAGCTAGAAATTCCAAACAACTAAAAAGTCAATGGACTATAGCACATGAAAATCGATAAAATTGGGGGTTTACCTGCTCCGGGGATTGTTTGACCTTGAAAATAGAATGATTTGGCCGCGAGGGATAACTAAATCCATAGCTAAGGTTTTAACGGACGTCCATGAAAAATTTCGGCAAAAATGAGCTCAGAAATCCAGATTACCAAAAAGTCCATAGACCATAGCACACGAAAATCAGATAATGGGGGGTTTACCTGATCCGGGGCTCGTTTCACCTTGAAAATGGGATATTTTAGCTGTGAAGGATAACTGAATCCATAGCTAGGGTCTATACAGACATCCACAAAAAATTTTGGCAAAAATGAGGTCGGAATTTGAGATCACCAAAAAGTCCATGGACTATACCACACGAAAATTGGCAAAATAGGGGGTTTACCTGCTTCGGGGTTCATTTGACCTTGAAAAGGGATGTTTTGGTCGTGAGGGTCAACTAGCTCCATAACTAAGGTCTTAACGGACGTCCACAAAAATTTTTGGCAAAAATAAGGTCGGAATTCCATATCACCAAAAAGTCCATGGACTATTATAGCACATGAAAATCAGCTAAATACGGGGTTTACCTGCTCTGGTGCTCGTTTGACCTTCAAAATGGGACATTTTGATCGTGAGGTTCAACTGGCTCCATACCTAAGGTCTTAATAGATGTCCAGGAAAAATTTCGGCAAAAATTAGCTCAAAATTCTAAACAAGCAAAAAGTTCATGGACTATAGCACATGAAAATCGGTAAAATTGGGGGTTTACCTACTCCGGGGATCATTTGACTTTGAAAATGGATTGTTTTGGCCGTGAGGGATAACTAAATCCATTGCTAAGGTCATAACGGACGTCCAAAAAAAATTTGGGCAAAAATGAGCATGGAATTCCCGATAACCAAAAAATTCATGGACTAGCACATGAAAATCGGCAAAATTGGGGGTTTACCTGCTCTGAGGCTCGTTTGACCTTGAAAATGGGATGTTTTGGCTGTGAAGGCTAACTTAATTCATTGCTAAGGTCTTAAGGAACGTCTACAAAAATTTTTAGCATATACGAGCTTGAAATACCTGATCACCAAAAAGTCCATAGATTATAAAACACGAAAATAAGCAAAATGGGGGTTTACCTTCTCTGGGCATTGTTTGACCTTAAAAATGGGATGTTTTGGTCGTGAGGGCCAACTGGATCCATATCTAAGGTCTTAACGGACGTCCACGAAAATTTTTGGCAAACATTAGGTCGGAATTCTAGATCACCAAAAGGTCCATGACTATAGCACATGAAAATCAGTAAAATGGGGGGTTTATCTGCTCCGAGGATCATTTGACCTTGAAAATGGGATATTTTGGCCGTGAGGGATAACAAAATCCGTAGCTAAGGTCTTATGGGACGTCCAAGAAAGATTTCAGTAAAAATGAGCTCAAAATTCCATATCACCAAAATGTCCATGGACTATGGCACACGAAAATTAGAAAAATGGGGGGTTTACCTGATTTTGGCCCGTTTGAACTTGAAAAAGGGACGTTTTGTCTGTGAGGGTCAACTAGTTCCATAGCTAAGGTCTTAACGAACGTCCACGAAAAATTTTCGAAAAATGAGGTCGGAATTCCTGATCACCAAAATTTCCATGGACTATAGGACACGAAAATTGGTAAAATTGGGAATTTACCTGCTTCAGGGTTCGTTTGACCTTGAAAATCAGACATTTTTTTGCCATGAGGGTGAACTGGCTCCATAGCTAAGGTCTTAAAGGATGTCCACAAAAAATTTGGCAAAAATAAGGTCGAAATTTCATATCACCAAAAAGTTCATTGACTATAGCACACGAAAATTAGCAAAATGGGGGTTTTACCTGCTTTGGTACACGTTTGACCTTTAAAATGGGACGTGTTTGCCGTGAGGGCCAACTGGGTCCATAGCTAAGGTCTTAACGGATGTCTACAAAAAAATTTGGCAAAAATGAGTTCAGAATCCATATGACCAAAAAAGTCCATGGACTATAGCACAAGAAAATCGGCAAAATGGGGGTTTTACATGCTTCGGGGGTTGTTTGACCTTGAAAATGGGAAGTTTTGGCTGTGAGGACCAACTGGCTCCATAGCTAAGGTCTTCAGGGATGTCTGCATAAAATTTTGGCAAAAATGAAGTTGCAATTACGGATCACCAAAAAGTCCATGGACTATAACACAGGAAAATTGGCAAAATGAGGGGTTTACCTGCTTCAAGGCTCGTTTGACCTTGAAAATAGGACTTTTTGTTATGAGGGCCAATTGGCTCCATAGATAAGGTCTTACCAGACATCCACAAAAAATTTAGGCAAAATTGTGCTCGGAATTCCAGATCACCAAAAAGTCCACGGACTATGGCACACGAAAATTGGTAAAACGGGGGGTTTACCTGTTCCGGGCCACATTTGACCTTGAAAATGGGATGTTTTGGCCGTGAGGGCTAACTGAATCCATAGCTAAGGTCTTGACGGACGTCCACAAATTTTTTGGCAAAAATGAGCTCGGAATTCCAGATCACCAAAAAGTCCATAGACTATAGCACACGGAAATTGGCAAAATGGGGGTTTACCAGATTTGGGGCCCGTTTGACCTTGAAAATGGGACGTTTTAGCTGTGAGGTCCAATTGTCTCCATAGCTAAGGTCTTAATGGACATCCACAAAAAAATTTTGCAAAAATTAGGTGGGAATTCCAGAGCACCAAAAAGTCCATGGACTATAGCGCACAAAAATTGGCAAAATAAGGGGTTTAATTGCTCTGGGCTCGTTTGACCTTGAAAATGGGGTGTTTTGGCCGTGAGGTCTAACTGAATCCATAGCTATGGTCTTAACGGACGTCCATGAAAAATTTCGGCAAAAATGACCTTGGAATTCTAGATCACCAAAAAAGATGGTGAACTATAGCAAATGAAAATTGGTAAAATAGGGGGTTTACCTGCTCCGCGGGTGGTTTGAACTAAGGCTGGCAAATGGACAGGACCGGATCAACAGGACCAATTTTACCGGAACCGATCCTCGTTACCGGATTTTGTTACCGAAACCGGGTCTTACCAGAACCAGTTTTACCAGAAATTTCCAATGGTTCCGTCCGGTCCCTTAGTTACCGAATTGGAACCGGTTTGGACCGGACCGAAACCGATTCTTACCGGATTATTTATGTACCGATAATTTTTTTTTAATTAACTTTAATTATTATATAATATTATATTATTAATTAATAAAGTTATATTATTAAAAAACTTCAATTTAAAACTTTAAACTTTAAAGTTTCAATTGAATTTAAGTTTAAACTTTAAACTTTAAACTTTAAACTTTAAACTTTAAACTTTAAACTTTAAACTTTAAAATTGACTTTAAACTTTAAAGTTTAAAATTGACTTTAAATTTTAAAGTTTATATTGAATTTAAAGTTTAAAATTAACTTTAAATTTTAAAGTTTATATTGAATTTAAAGTTTAAAATTGACTTTAAAGGTTAAAGTTTATATTGAATTTAAAGTTTAAACCTTAAAATTTAATTTTATATTAAAGTTTAAACTAATATTAAAATAGTTGAAAATTAAATTTCTAAAATGACTTGAATTAAATATAAGAGACTATTTTAAAAAGAAAATCAAGGCGAATAGCCGTATATTTATTCAAATAAATAAATTGTACAATACAACTATTAGAAAGAGACAAAGAGTACATAATCTAGGTATTGAATATTAATTATTGTACTAAGTACTAACAATTGAAATTTTTTCTAAATTCTTTTTGTAACTTTTGTATCATTTCAAAAGAAATATTTTTTGGAACTTGTATTTGTCGTTCTTCTTCCATTGCAACTTTTGTATCATTTCAAACGAAACATTTTTTGGAACTTGTATTTTTCGTTCTTCTTCCATTGCTTCCATACCATCATCACTATTATCACCAAATATCTCATCTATTTCATCTTCTATTTGGCTATTTAATTGTGGTAGTCCGGTATTTCTTCTTTCGGCATTGACCCAATCTCGAAACAACATCTATATTTCCAAACTATCCTTTGCTAATGAATATTGATGATCTCCAATCATAAATCTCGTCTCACTAAAGGCTTGCTCCGAAGCGACCGATGATGCTTGAATCGCTAGCACATCTCGAACAATCCTAGCAAGAGTCGGAAATTGATTTTCACGATTCTTCCACCATAATAATATTGGAGCTTGAAGTTGTCCTTCTTCATGCCTAATCTTTTCTCGTGCCTGATTGAAATATAAATCAAAATCATTATTAGTAGATGATTCAAGCTCAAAATAATCATCCATCCAATCATCCGTATCATCACTTCTAAGTTTACAAGATGGAAGTTCAACTATTGGAATATTTTTTTTCCATATATTTATATGTATTATATAACTCTCTAGCTTTTATATATATGCTACTTTTACAATCTTCAACACTAAGAGTTTCATCATCTTTAATTTCTAAATTTGCATAAATCTTTTCAACCATTCTTTCAACACCTTTTAATTTGTAATTTGGGTTGAAAGTAGTAGCAATCAAATAAATTTGAGGAATAGGAAAAAAATATTTTTTGAATTTTTCAATCATAAAAGCAAGGGAATTTTCAAATCGATCTTTTCCTTTATATTTTGCAAATTCAGATGAAATAGCACAAATATTTACTAAAACAGAAGAAATAGTTGGATAATATTGACCAGAAGCAGCATTTGTTGCTTTATAAAAAACACTTAAAAATTCAATAAGTTCTTTTGTATTTTTCCAATCTTCATGGCCAATTCTAAAATTCAAGTCCGCATTATGAGCATTAAAAATTAATTGTACCGGCTCTTGATAAATATAAGCAATTTGAAGCATTTCAAATAAAGAATTCCATCTAGTGCATACTTCTTTTGGAACTTTTCTCTATTCAAGTCCACATTATTTACAACGATTTTTAAATTTTGTAATTCTAGCTTTTATTTTAGCTTTAAAAATCCAATTACAAGCAACTCTAATTTTTTCACAAGAAATTCCAAATTGAGAAATACCATCTTTTACTATTAAATTATACACATGTGCGGCACACTTAATATGAAAAGAATCATTATCAATTGGACAAAGTCTACATTTTAAATAATCAATTGCTCTTAAATTATTAGAAGCATTATCTAAAGTGACACTCATAATTTTATCACATATTCCATAAAATTGTAAAATAGAGCATATTTGTGTTGCTATATAAGCACCGATTTTAGTTTCTTCAACATATTTATATCCTAATATTCATTTTTGCATGTTCCATTCATGGTCAATCCAATGAACAATAATTGTAAAATAATCATTACCATTAGGACTACGTCCCATATCAGAAGTAATAGATAATCTACCATCATAATAAGCAAATAAACAACGAAGAAAATGACAATATTCTTTTTGATAATTAAAAAGATCACTTTTAATTGTACTTCTTGGAATACCTTCATAATCTGGGTTATACAATTCCCGAATATAATGAATAAAACCAGGATGTGAAGGAAATGAAAAAGGCAAACCACAAACAGCAACCATTTTAGCTAATTCTCTACGATTTTTTTCTTTACTATATGTGCGGTGTGTGCTTCGGCTAGCCGGGTTAGTCATATTTAATACACTTTGAACCATATTAGAACCTCCAACTCCCATAGAATTTTCAGATATAGGTATTCCATTTCTGTTAGCCCTTTCTATATCATCTAGGCGAGCAAATTCTTTATTACACTTTCTCAAATGTGTTCTTAGTCGTCCCGTTCCCCCTTGTGTACCCGTAGTTACATGTTTCATGATCAATTTACATTTCATGCAAGTAACAATAGTTTTTTCCTCATTTTGTACCAAAAATTTCCATACTAAAGATCTTTTAACACGTACAGTGGTCTTTGAAAAAGTAGGTAAAGAGGGGACTTCATCTTGTTCCGGTAATTCGGTAGCCGGACTAGTAGGGGTAGGGATCTCATCATCTTCCTCATTTATTTCTACTTCCTCATCTAATTCTTCCTCAAAATTAGTAAAACATCTATTTAAAGTTTCATGATCTACTTCATTTTTGGAATTAAATTCAATAGGTCGTGAGTCTCGTGTAAAAGAAGTTTCATCAACATGAGTATAATCATTAGTATTAATTATAAATCTAGGAGGTAGCAAATTTTTAGAATTAGAACTACTTCCTCCTCCCCTATTATTTTTCTTTCCGACATTGGTCTTTTACCACTATATTTTTCAAAATTCATGTTCAAGTCTAAAATAATTAATATTATGAAAAACAAGCAAAGATAAAATAACAAAAAAAATAAAATAACTTAATTAATAAACAAAAAAAAAAAAAAAAGTTGGAACGAATGTACCGAACGTCTACGTAAAAGTAGACGTATAACCAAAGCCGGAATTGAGAGATGCCAATTGAAGCTTCCGATTTACTTCAAATAAATCTTCGAAATTCGAACTCCAAGTCAATATCACAAAATAATAATTATGAATCTATGAGAGATTGAAAATTAAGAGATTTTATAAGATATTAATGAAATAGTTTGAGAATTTGTGATTTAAATGAAAAAATATGGATATATATATAGTGTTAAGGGGTAGAGAGGGGGGGCTATTTGGAGCCGTTTTGGGCCCCAGCCCAACGGGTAAAAGGGCCCAACGGCTCTTAACATTTTAAAAAAAAAAAATTCGATCGTTGAACCGGACCGAATCAACCGGATAAAAATCTGGGTTCCATTTCGATACCAGTTCTGGTACCTATTAGATCGATTCCTTACCGGTTCAACCGGTACCGGGCTTACTGGTATGAGAACCGGACCGGACCAGCCAAAAACCGGTCCGTTTACCAACCATAGTTTGAACTCGCAAATGGGCCGTTTTGGCAGTGAGGGCCAAAGAGCTCCATAGCTAAGGTCTTAGCGAACGCCCACGCAAATTTTTTGGTAAAAATGTGGTCGAAATTCCAGAACACCCAAAAAGATAGTGAACTACAGCACATGAAAATCGGTAAAATGTGGGGTTCACCGGTTCTGGGGGTTGTTTGACTTTGAAAATGGGCCGTTTTGGCCGTGAGGGATAATTGGCTCCATAGCTAAGGTCTTAACAGACGTCCACAAATTTTTTTAGAGAAAATGAGGTCGGAATTCCAGATATCCAAAATGTCTATCGACTATAGCACATGAAAATTGGCAAAATGGGGGGTTGACCTGCTCTGGGCTCGTTTGACCTTGAAAATGGGACGTTTTGGCTGTGAGGGTCAACTGGATCCATAGCTAAGGTTTTAACGGACGTCCACGAAAATTTTTGCAAATATTAGATCGAAATTCCAGTTCACAAAAAGGCCATAGACTATAGCACACGAAAATCGGCAAAATGGGGGTTTACCTACTTCAGGCATCGTTTGACCTTGAAAATGAGATGTTTTGATCGTGAGGGCAAATTGAATCCATTGCTAGGGTCTTTATGGACGTTCGAGAAATATGTTAGCAAAAATGTGCTCGGAATTCCAGATCACAAAAAGTTCTTGGACTATAGCACACGAAAACTGACAAAATATGTGGTTTACCTAATTCGGGGGCCGTTTGACTTTGAAAATGGGACGTTTTGGCCATGAGGGCCAACTAGTTCCATAGCTAATGTCTTAACGGACGTCCACAAAAAATTTTGGCAAAAATGAGGTCGGAATTCCAGATGAAAAAAAATTTCATGGACTATAGCACACGAAAATTGGTAAAATAGGGGGGTTTACCTGATCCAAGGCCCGTTTGAACTTGAAAATAGGATGTTTTGGCTGTGAGGGCAAATTGGATCCATAGCTAAGGTCGTAACCGACGTCCTAAAAAAATTTTGGTAAAAATTAGATCAGAATTCCAGTTCACAAAAAGTCCATGGACTATAGCACACGAAAATCGGCAAAATTGTGGGTTTACCTGCTCTAGGACTCTTTTGACCTTGGAAATGGGCCATTTTCGCTGTGAGAGAAAATTGGCTCCATAGGTAAGGTCTTAACGGATGTCCAGGTAAATTTTTGCAAAAATGAAGTCAAAATTTTGGATCACAAAAAAATCTGTGGATTATAGCACACGAAAATCGGCAAAATGGGGGGTTACCTACTATGGGGCTCGTTTGTACATGACAATGGGCCATTTTAGCCGTGCGAACCAACTAGCTCCGTAGGTAAGGACTTAACGGATGTCTAGGTAAATATTTGGCATAAATGAGCTTGGAATTCTGGAACACCAAAATATCCAGAGACTATAGCACACGAAAATCAATAAAATTGGGGGGTTACATGCTCTAGGCCTCTTTTGACCTTGAAACTAGGCCGTTTTGGCCGTGAGGGACAACTAGCTCCATAGGTAATGACTTAATGGATGTCTAGGTAAAACTTTGGCAAAAAAGATGTTGGAATTCTGGATCACCAAAAAATTCAATGACTATAGCACACGAAAATTGGCAAAATGGGGGGTTTACCTGCTCTAGGCCTCTTTTGACTTTGAAAATGGGCCGTTTTGGCCGTGAGGGCCAACTGGCTCCGTAGGTAAGGTCTTAAGGGATGTCCAGGTAAAATTTTGGCAAAAATGAGGTAGGATTTCTGGATTACCAAAAAATTTATAGACTATAGCACACAAAAATCGGTAAAATAGGGGGTTTATCTGCTCTGGGGCTCGTTTGTCCATGAAAATGGGGCATTTTAGCCATGCGGGTGAACTGGATCCGTAGGTAAGGTCTTAAGGGACGTCCAGGTAAAATTTTGGCATAAATGAGGTTTGAATTCCAGATCACCAAAAATATCATGGACTATAGCATACGAAAATGACAAAATGGGAGGTTTAGATGCTCTAGGCCTCTATTGACCTTAAAAATGGGTTGTTTTAGACGTGAGGGCCAACTGGCTCCATGGGTAAGGTCTTAAGGGATGTTCAGGTAAATTTTTGATATAAATGAGCTCGAAATTCTGGAACATCAAAATATCCATCGACTATGGCACAGGAAAATTAACAAAATGGGGGGTTTACATGCTCTAGACCTCTTTTGACCTTGAAACTGGGTCATTTTGGCCGTGAGGGCCAACTGACTCCATAGGTAATGACATAATGGATGTCTAGGTAAAACTTTGGCAAAAATCAGGTTGGAATTCTGGATCACCAAAAAATTCGATTACTATAGCACATGAAAATCGGCAAAATGGGGGATTTACCTGCTCTATGGCTCATTTAACCTTGAAAATGGGCCATTTTAGTCGTGCGGTCCAACTGGATCCATAGGTAATGTTTTAACGGATGTCTAGGTAAACTTTTGGCAAAAATGAGGTCGAAATTCTGGATCACCAAAAAATCCATTGACTATAGCACACGAAAATTGGCAAAATGGGGGGTTTACCTACTCTAGGGCTCGTTTGACCTTGAAAATGGGTCATTTCAGCTGTGCGGGCGAACTGGCTCCGTAGGTAAGGTCTTAACAGATGTTCAGGTAAAATTTTAGCAAAAATGAGGTCAAAATTTCGAATCACCAAAAAATTCATAGACTATAGCACACGAAAATTGGCAATATGAGGGGTTTACCTAGGCCTCTTTTGACCTTGAAAATGGGTCATTTTGGTAGTGTGGGCCAACTGGCTCAATCGGTAAGGTCTTAACGGAATGTCCTGGTAAAATATTGGCAGAAATAAAGTCGGAATTTTAGATCACCAAAAATATGTGGACTATAGCGCATGAAAATTGGTAAAATAGGGGGTTCACCTACTTTGGGGCTCGTTTGACCTTGTATAAGGGTAATTTTGGCCATGAGGGCCAACTGGCTTCATAGGTAAGGTCTTATGAGACGTCCAGTTAAAATTTTAGCAAAAATGAGGTTGGAATTTTGGTTCACAAAAAATTCGTGGACTATAGCACATGAATATCGGCAAAATGGGGGGTTTACCTACTCTATAGCTCATTTGACCTTGAAAATGGGCCGTTTTAGCCGTGCGGGCCAACTGCCTCTGTAGGTATGGTCTTAACGGACATCCAGGTATAATCTTGGCAAAAATGATGTTGGAATTCCAGATCACCAAAAAATTCATGGACTATATAGCACACGATAATTAGCAAAATGGGGGATTACCTGCTCTGGAGCTCGTTTGAACTTGAAAATTGGACGTTTTGACCATGACAGCCAACTGACTCCAGGTAAAATTTTGGCAAAAATGAGATCGAAATTCTGGATCGCCAAAAAATATGGCGAACTATTGCACATGAAAATTGGTAAAATTTGGGGTTTACCTGTTTTGGGGATCGTTTGACTTTGATAATTGGTTGTTTTGGCTGTGAGGGCCAACTGCCTCCATAGGTAAGGTCTTAACGCACGTCCAGGTAAAATTTTGGCAAAAATGAGATCAAAATTCTGGATCACCAAAAAATCCATGGACTATTATAGCACACGAAAATCGGCAAAATGGGGGGTTTACCTGTTCTAGTGCTCGTTTAACCTTAAAAATGTGTCATTTTAGTCATCCGGGTCTACTGGCTTCGTAGGTAATGTCTTAACGGATGTGCAGGTAAAACCTTTGCAAAAATAAGGTCCAAATTCTAGATCAGCAAAAAATCCATGGAATATTGCACCCGAAAATCGACAAAATGGGGGGTTTACCTGCTCTTGGCCTCTTTTGACCTTGAAAATGAGCCGCTTTGGCAGTGAGGGCTAACTGGAAACATAGATAAGGTCTTAAAGGACGTCCAGCTAAAATTTGGACAAAAATGAAGTCCAAATTTCGAATCACCAAAAAATCTGTGGACTATAGCACACGAAAATTGGCAAAATAGGGGATAAACCTGCTCTAGGGTTCGTTTGACCTTGAAAATGGGCCGTTTTGGCCATGAGGGCCAACTGGAAACATAGCTAAGGTTTTAAAGGATGTCCAGTTAAAATTTTGGCAAAAATAAAGTCAGAACTTCGGATCACCCAAAAATCTGTGGACTATAGCACACGAAAATTGGCAAAATGGGGGGATTACCCTATCTGGGACTCGTTTGACCTTGAAAATGGGTGGATTTGGCCATGAGGGCCAACTGACTTCATAGGTAAGGTCTTAAAGGATGTCCAGGTAAAATTTTGGCAAAAATGAGGCCGAAATTTTGGATCACCAAATAAATCTATGGACTATAGCACACGAAAAACTGCAAAATGAGCGGTTTACCTTCTCTAAGGCTCGTTTGACTTTGAAAATGGATTGTTTTAGCCCTGCGAGTCAACTAGCTCCGTAGGTAAGGTCTTAACGGATGTCTAGGTAAAATCTTGGCAAAAATAAGGTCAGAATTCTGGATCACCAAAAAATTCATTGATTATAGCATACGAAAATCGACAAAATGGGGTGTTTACCTGCTCTATGGCTCATTTAACCTTGAAAATGGGTCATTTTAGTCGTGCGGTCCAACTGGATCCATAGGTAACATTTTAACGGATGTCTAGGTAAACTTTTAGCAAAAATGAGGTCGAAATTTCGGATCACCAAAAAATTCATGGACTATAGCACATGAAAATTTGAAATATGGGGGGTTTACCTAGGCCTCTTTTGACCTTGAAAATTGGTCGTTTTGGCAGTGTGGGCCAACTGGCTCCATAGATAAGGTCTTAATGGACGTCTAGGTAAAATATTGGCAAAAATGAAGTCGGAATTTTAGATCAACAAAAAATCTATGGACTATAGCACACGAAAATTGGCAAAACAGGGGGTTCACCAACTTTGGGGCTCGTTTGACCTTGTAAAAGGGTCATTTTGGCCATGAGGGCCAACTGGCTTCATAGGTAAGGTCTTATGGGACGTACAGTTAAAATTTTTGCAAAAATGAGGTCGAAATTTTGGATCACAAAAAATCCGTGGACTATAGCACACGAATATCGACAAAATTGGGGTTTTAGCTGCTCTATAGCTCGTTTGACCTTGAAAATGGGCCGTTTTAGCCGTCCGAGCCAACTGGCTCTGTAGGTATGGTCTTAATGCACATCCAGGTAAAATCTTGGCAAAAATGATGTCGAAATCCAGATCACCAAAAAATTCATGGACTGTATAGCACACGATAATTAGCAAAATGGGGGTTTACCTGCTCTAGGCCTCTTTTGACCTTGAAAATGGGTCGCTTTGGCTGTGGGGCCAATTGGCTCTATAGGTTAGTCTGAACGGATGTCCAAGAAAAAATTTGGCAAAAATGAGGTCAGAATTATGGATCACCAAAAAATCTATTAACTATAGCACACGAAAATTGACAAAATGGGAGGTTTACCTGCACTAGGGCTCGTTTGACCTTGAAAATGGGTCATTTTGGCCGTGAGGGCCAACTGGTTCCTTATGTAAGGTCTTAAAGGACATCCAGTTAAAATTTTGGCAAAAATAAGGTTGCAATTCCGGATCACCAAAAAATATGGTGAACTATAGCACATGAAAATTGGTAAATGAGAGGGTTTACCTTCTCTAGAGCTCGTTTAACCTTGAAAATTGGTTGTTTTGGCCTTGACGACTAAGTGGCTCTATAGTTAAGGTCTTACCAGATGTACATGTAAAATTTTCAAAAAAATGAGATCGAAAATTTGAATCACCAAAAAATATGGTGAACTATAGCACAAAAAAATTGATAAATGAGGGGTTTACCTGCTCTGGGGCTCGTTTGACCTTGAAAATTGGTCGTTTTGGCCGTGAGGTCCTATTGGATCTAGAGGTAAGGTCTTAATAGACGTACATGTTAAATTTTTGCAAAAATAAGGTCGGATATCTCGATCACCAAAAAATCCATGGACTATATCACATGAAAATCAGTAAAATAGGGGGTTCACTTGTTCTAGGGCTCGTTTGACCTTAAAATGGGTTATTTTAGTTGTGCGGGTCATCTGGCTCCGTAGATAAAGTCTTAACGGACGTCCAGGTAAAACTTTTGCAAAAATTAGGTCAGAATTTTGGATTAAGAAAAAATTTAAGGACTATAAACAAGAAAATCGGCAAAATGGGGGGTTTACCTAGGCCTCATTTGATCTTGAAAAGGGACCGTTTGGGCAGTGTAGGCCAACTCACTCCATAGGTAAGGTCTTAACGAATGTCTAGGTAAAATATTGGCAAAAATGAAGTCAAAATTTTAGATCATCAAAAAATCTATGGACTATAGCACACGAAAATTGGCAAAACTGGGGGTTCACCTGCTCTAGGGCTCGTTTGACCTTGAAAAAGGGTCATTTTGGCCATGAGGGCCAAATGGATTCATAGGTAAGGTCTTAACGGATGTCCAGGTAAAATTTTGGCAAAAATGAGGTCGGAATTCTGGATCACCAAAAAAAATGGTGAACTTTAGCACATAAAAATTGGTAATTGAGAGGGTTTACCTGCCATGGAGCTCGTTTGACCTTGAAAATTCGTCATTTTGGCCGTGACGGCCAACTGACTCCATAGTTAAGGTCTTAATGGACGTCCAGGTAAAATTTTGGCTAAAATGAGAACGGAATTTTGGATCACCAAAAAATATGGTGAATTATAGCACATGAAAATCGTTAAAAGAGGGAGTTTATCTAATGTGAAGCTCATTTTACTTTGAAAATTGATCGTTTTGGTCTTGAGGGGCCAACTGGCTCTATAGGTAAGGTTTTAACGGACGTCTAGGTAAAATGTTGGTCAAAATGAGGTCGAAATTTTTTATCACCAAAAAATTCATGGACTATAGCACACGAAAATTGGCAAAATAGGGGATTTACCTGTTTTAGGGCTCATTTGACCTTTAATATGGGTTGTTTTAGTTGTGCGGGTCAACTGGCTCCATAGATAAGGTCTTAACGGACGTCCAGGTAAAATTTTGGCAAAAATGAGGTCAGATTTTTGGATCACCAAATAATCCAAGGAATATAGCACACGAAAATTGGCAAAATGGGGGGTTTACCTGCTCTGGGTCACGTTTGACCTTGAAAAGGGTTGTTTGGGCCATGAGAGCCAACTCGTTTCATAGGTAAGGTCTTAACGGATGTTCAGTTAAAATTTGGCAAAAATGAGGTCAGAATTTTAGATCACAAGAAATAAGTGGACTATAGCACACGAAAATCAGCAAAATATAGAGTTTACCTGCTCTAGGGATCGTTTGACCTTGAAAATGGTCCGTTTTAGCCGTGCGGGCTAACTGGCTCCATAGGTATGGTCTTATCGGACGTCCAGGTAAAGTATTGGATAAAATGATGTCGGAATTCTGGATCACCAAAAAATTTATGGACTATATAGCACACAATAATTGGCAAAATGGGGGGTGTACTTTCTCTAAGCCTCTTTTGACCTTGAAAATGGGTCATTTTGGCCGTGAGGGCCAACTGGCTCCATAGGTAAGGTCTTAGTGGACGTCCAGGTAAAATTTTGGCAAAAATGAGGCCAGAATTCTAGATCACCAAGAAATTCATGGACTATAGGACACGAAAATCGGCAAAATAGGGGATTTACCAGCTCTAGGGTTCATTTGACCTTGAAAATGGGTCATTTTGGCCGTGAGGGAAAACTGGTTCGTTAGGTAAGGTCTTAATGGATATCCAGTTAAAATTTAGGAAAACCTTAGGTTGGAATTCCGGATCACCAAAAAAGATGGTGAACTATAGCACATGAAAATCGGTAGATAAGAGGGTTTACCTTCTCTGGAGCTCGTTTGAACTTGAAAATTGGATGTTTTAGCCTTGATAGCCAACTGACTCCATAATTAAGGTCTTAACGGACGTCCAGGTAAAATTTTGGCAAAAATGAGATCGAAATTCTGGATCGCCAAAAAATATGGTTAACTATAGCACATGAAAATCGGTAAAAGATGGGGTTTACCTGTTTTGGGGATCGTTTGACCTTGACAATTGGTCGTTTTGCCCGTGAGGGCCAACTGGCTCTATAGGTAAGGTCTTAACGCACATCCAGGTAAAATTTTGGCAAAAATGAGGTCGAAATTCTGGATCATCAAAAAATCAATGAACTATAGCCCACAAAAATCGATAAAATGGGGGGTTTACCTGTTCTAGTGCTCGTTTGACCTTGAAAATGTGTCGTTTTAGTCGTCCGATTCTACTAGCTCCGTAGGTAACATCTTAATGGAATGCAGGTAAAATTTTGGAAAAAGTGAGGTCAAAATTCTATATCAGCAAAAAATCTATGGAATATAGCACATGAAAATCGGTAAAATAGAGAGTTTACCTGCTCTAGGCCTCTTTTGACCTTGAAAATGAGTTGTTTTGGCCGTGAGGGCCAACTGGAAAGATAGATAAGGTCTTAAAGGACGTCTAGCTAAAATTTGGACAAAAATGAAGTCAAAATTTTGAATCACTAATAAATCTGTGGACTATAGCACACGAAAATTGGCAAAATGGGGGGTAAACCTGCTCTAGGGTTCTTTTGACCTTTAAAATGGGTCGTTTTGGCTGTGAGGGCCTACTAGAAACATAGCTAACGTCATAAAGGACGTCCAGTTAAAATTTTGGCAAAAATGAAGTCAGAATTTTGGATCACCCAAAAATCTGTGGAATATAGCACACAAAAATTGACAAAATTGACAGTTTACCCTATCTAGGACTCGTTTGACCTTGAAAATTGGTCGTTTTGGCCATGAGGGACAACTGGCTTCATAGGTAAGATCTTAAAGGATGTCCAGGTAAAATTTTGGCACAAATGAGTCCGAAATTCCGGATCACCAAAAAAATCTATGGACTATAGCACACGAAAAACTACAAAATGAGCGATTTACGTGCTCTAGGGCTCGTTTGACTTTGAAAATGGATTTTTTTAGCCCTGCGAGTTAACTAGCTCCATAGGTAAGGTCTTAACGGATGTCCAGATAAAATTTTGGCAAAAATAAGGTCAAAATTCTGGATCACCAAAAATTTCATTGACTATAGCACACGAAAATCGATAAAATGGGGGTTTACTGCTCTAGGCCTCTTTTAACTTTGAAAATGAGTCGTTTTGGCCATGAGGGCCTACTGGCTCCGTAGCTAAGGTCTTAAGGGACGTCCAGGTAAAATTTTGGCAAAAATGCGGTTGAAATTCCAAAGCACCAAAAAATTCATGGACTGCACACGAAAATGACAAAATGGGGGGTTTACATGCTATAGGCCTTTGTTGACCTTGAAAATGGATTGTTTTGGTCGTGAGAGCTAACTGGCTCCTTAGGTAAGGTTTTAACGGATGTCCAGATAAAATTTTGGAAAAAATGAGATCGAAATTTTTTATCAACAAAAAAGATGGTGAACTATAGCACATGAAAATCGGAAAAATGCAGGGTTTACCTACTCTATGGCTCATTTAATCTTGAAAATGGGTCATTTTAGTCGTGCGGTCCAACTGGATCCATAGGTAACATTTTAATGGATGTCCAGGTAAACTTTTGGCAAAAATGAGGTCAAAATTTCGGATCACTAAAAAATTCATGAATTATAGCATACGAAAATTGGCAAAATGGGGGGTTTACCTGCTCTAGGGCTCGTTTGACCTTGAAAATGGGCCGTTTTAGCTGTGCAGGCCAACTGGCTCCGTAAGTAAGGTCCTAACGGACGTACTGGTAAAATATTGGCAAAAATGAAGTCAGAATTTTAGATCACCAAAAAATGTGTGGACTATAGCACACAAAAATTGGCAAAATAAGGGGTTCACCTACTTTGGGTCTTGTTTGACCTTGTAAAAGGGTCATTTTTTCCATGAGGGCTAACTGGCTCCATAGGTAAGGTCTTATTGGATGTCCAGTTAAAATTTTGGCAAAAATGAGGTCGAAATTTTGGATCACAAAAAATCCGTGGACTATAGCACACGAATATCGGCAAAATGGGGGATTTACCTGCCTATAGCTCGTTTGACCTTGAAAATGGGCTATTTTAGCCGTGCGGGCCGACTGGCTCTGTAGGTATGGTCTTAACGGACATCTAGGTAAAATCTTGGAAAAAATAATGTCGGAATTCCAGATCACCAAAAAATTCATTGACTATATAGCACACGATAATTAACAAAATGGGGGTTTACTTGCTCTAGGCCTCTTTTGACCTTGAAAATGGGCCGTTTTGGCCGTAGAACCAACTGGCTCCATAGGTAAGTCTTAACGGATGTCCAGGTAAAATTTTGGAAAAAATGAGGTCGGAATTATGGATCACCAAAAAATTTATTAACTATAGCATACGAAAATTGGAAAAATGGGGGGTTTACCGGAAATTTATTTTAGCTATATCTAAAAATCCATTTCATTTTTTGAAAATCCGACTTCATATTCTTGTTTAGGGGGTCAAATTGAGTGGGAAATGGGTCTAACCCAAATTTTAGAGCAACCGTATCAAAATTCAAAATTTCCAAGTGAAGCCTTTTTCGAGGGTCTACTTTGGAGGGTCATATCTCCTAGCACACAAATAATTGGGTGGCCCATAATATATCCATGGAAAGCCCTTTGAGTTAGCTACCCAACGCACTTTGTTTCACCTCATTCGGAGTTCAAACGAAGAAGTTATGCCCATTTTGGTAAAATCCGTCCGTGCAGGAAATGCAATTTCCAGAGAGCAAATTTATTGTTCATAAGCCTCATTTTTTTTTCTAAGCGTTGGACCCATTTTTTTTTTCCAAGGACATATTTTATTTCCTACATAGCATTAATTCAATTCCCATCTCTAAAAAATTTTCCAAAATACCTCTCCCATACCTAGGCATATTTTCTCTCAAGAACCCTAATCCAAAACCTTCCTCAAGATTGAAGAGATTCTTGCTCCAAGTTCCAAGCTTCCATTGAAGACACTCTCAAGACCTTCATAAAAAATCAAGGTATGTGGTGTTGAACTCATGGGTCCTTCCACCCATAGTGCCTAGACTCTATTCTACTCACTAATTCATGGTTTAAGTTGAGATTCATAAATTAGTCTTGTTCCTTGTATAAACTTCCTGCACAGTGAATTCTAGCATGAAAAGTGATTGTTTTGAGCATTTTGTGACTCTAGAACTTGAATCTAAACTTGGAATTGATGTGGAGATTTTTCATGTGGTCTTGTGGGTGTTAAAAGGCGTTGTTGCAGGTTGTTCACTGGTTTTGCTGCATAATTACTACCCCATTACATACTCTTTGACCCCATTACATGCCTTCAAGGTGTTTGACAAAATGTCCAATTATGGAGAATTGATGAATTGATGTTTTAAGGCTTGAGTTATGAGATGTATGGCATTCTAGAGATGTGTTCATGACAAACTAAGCTTGTGTATATGTTCATTCCATACATGAGATTGCATTAGAGCCTAATGTGAATTTCTTATATAAAGTGTTGCATGACCATGCCCGGTTCGGGGGAAAAGAACCGGATAACCATGTGAGGGGTTTATACCTCACCACCTAGGATGCTTGGGGTGTGACCAACATCAACCATGTGAGGGGTTTATACCTTGCCACCAGGGTGTCCGGGTGTAAACGACATCCCCCATCCTAAGTTGGGGTTATAGATTGGTTGGATTATGCACACACATATGATATCTACTATTAGTATAGATTTACTTAAACATGTTTTGACTTCACTTTGATCATGCATCCTCATATTGTTATTTATTATGCCTATGGAACTAGCTCTTGCATTTCGATTGTGTCCTTGTCTATTGTTGTATTGCACCCCGCATACTTAGTACATTCCAAAGTACTAACGCATATTTTGCCTACATGATGTCACCATGTAGGGACCGGAGCTACTCTTGATACTTCTCTCCATCCACGTGGCTAGTACGGTGCTTATCCAAGTTTGTTGGTGAGTCCTCAATGATTCGAGGGCTATGTTATGTTTCCTACTCCTATGTTTTGAGACTTTAGCTTGAAATTGTATTTTGACTATGAGGGGAGCCGGTAGTATGTCATGGCCCCCGTTCCATCTATGTATGTAGAGGTGTGCGCTGGACAAATATTTTGTAAATGAGCTTGACTCTTATTCTATGATGTTATTTTGAAATGGTATGCCCTTAGTCCCTAATTCCCGTTATTTAATGTTGAATGTACTTTCGCGACCGATGAAGTGTGATGACAAGTTTGAGAGGCTTGTTTGGGGTTCCTTCGGGTTCCTCATTCGCCATGTCACGTCTAGGCCCTAGGCTTGGGTCGTGACAGTTTTAGCCTTGACGACCAATTGGCTCCATAGTTAAGGTCTTACCGGACGTACAGGTAAAGTTTTTGAAAAAATGAGATCGAAAATCTGGATCACAAAAAATATGGTGAACTATAGCACAAAAAAAACGGTAAATGAGGGGTTTACCTGCTCTGGGGCATGTTTGACCTTGAAAATTGGTCGTTTTGGTCGTGAGGGCCTACTGGCTCCATAGGTAAGGTCTTAACGGACATGCAGGTTAAATTTTGGCAAAAATGAGGTCGGAATTCTGGATCACCAAAAAAATCCATGGACTATATCACATGAAAATCACCAAAATGGGGGTTTCAACTGTTCTAGGGATCGTGTGACCTTAAAATGGGCCGTTTTAGCCGTGCGGGCCAACTGTCTCCATAGGTAAGGTCTTAACGGATGTCCAGGGAAAATTTTGGCAAAATGAGGTCGATATTTTGGATCACAAAAAATCTGTGGACTATAGCACAGGAAAATCGGTATAATGGGGGGTTTACCTGCTCTATGGCTCGTTTGACCTTGTAAATGTGCCATTTTGGCCGTGAGGGCCAACTGGCTCTATGGGTAAGCTCTTAATAGATGTCCAAGTAATATTTTTTAAAAAAAGAGATCGGAATTCGGGATCACCAAAAAAGATGGTGAACTATAGCAAATGAAAATCGGCAAAATGGGGGATTTACCTGCTCTATGGCTCATTAAACCTTGAAAATGGGTCATTTTAGCCCTGCGGTCCAACTGACTCCATAGTAACTTTTAACGGACGTCCAAGTAAACATTTGGAAAAAATGAGGTCGGAATTCTGGATCACCAAAAAATTCATGGACTATAGCACACGAAAATTGGTAAAATGGAGGGTTTACCTACTCTAGGGCTCGTTTGACCTTGAAAATGGGTTGTTTTAGTCGTGCAGGCCAACTGGCTCCGTAGATAAGGTCTTAACGGACGTCCAGGTAAAATTTTTACAAAAATTAGGTCGGAATTTCGGATTAATAAAAGTTCAAGGACTTTAGCACATGAAAATTGACAAAATTGGGAGTTTACCTAGGCCTCATTTGACCTTGAAAAGGGGCCATTTGGGCAGTGTGGGCCAACTCGCTCCATATGTGAGGTCATAAGGAATGTCCAGGTAAAATATTGGCAAAAATAAAGTCGGAATTTTAGATCATCAAAAAATCTGTGGATTATAGCACACGAAAATTGGCAAAAAAATGGGGTTCACCTGCTTTGGGGCTCGTTTGACCTTGAAAAAGAGTCATTTTGGCCATGAGGGTCAACTGGATCCATAGGTAAGGTCTTAACGGACGTCCAGGTAAAATTTTGGCAAAAATGAGGTCGAAATTGTAGATCATCAAAATATCCATAGACTATAGCACAAGAAAATCGGCAAATTGGGGGGTTTACATGTTCTAGGGCTCGTTTGAACTTGAAAATGGGTCATTTTGGCCGTGAGGGCCAACTGGCTCCATATGTAAGGTCTTAACGGACGTCCAGTTAAACTTTTGGCAAAAATGAGGTCGAAATTTTGGATCACAAAAAATATGTGGACTATAGCACAAGAATATCGGTAAAATGTGGGGTTTACTTGCTCTAGGGCACGTTTGACCTTGAAAATGGGTCGTTTTAGCCATGAGATCCAACTGGCTCCGTAGGTAAGGTCTTAACGGACGTCCAGGTAAAATCTTGACAAAAATGATGTCAGAATTCCGGATCACCAAAAAATTCATGGACTATATAACATACGATAATTGGCAAAATGGAGGGTTTACCTGCTCCAGGCCTTTCTTGAGCTTTTGAATGGGCCATTTTGGACGTCAGGGCGAACTGGCTCCATTGGTAAGGTCTTAACGGACGTCCAGGTAAAAATTTTCACAAAAATGAGGTTGAAATTCTAGATCACCAAAAAATTTATGGACTATAGCACACGAAAATTAGCAAAATGGGGGGTTTACATGCTCTAGGGCTCGTTTGACCTTGAAAATGTGTCATTTAGGCCGTGAGGGCCAACTGGTTCCTTAGGCATGGTCTTAACGGACATCCAGTTACAATTTTGGAAAAAATGAGGTCGGAATTCTGGATCACCGAAAAAGTTGGTGAACTTTAGCATATGAAAATTGGTAATTGAGAGGGTTTACCTGGCCTGGAGCTCGTTTGACCTTGAAAATTGGTCATTTTGGTAGTGATGACCAACTGACTACATAGTTAAGGTCTTAACGGATGTTCAGGTAAAATTTTAGCTAAAATGAGAACGGAATTTTGAATCACCAAAAAATATGGTGAATTAGCACATGAAAATCATTAAAAGAGGCAGTTTACCTGATCTGGGCTCATTTTACCTTGAAAATTGGTCGTTTTGGTCGTGAGGGCCTACTGGCTCCATAGGTAAGGTCTTAACAGACGTCCAACTAAAATTTTGGCAAAAATGAGGTCAGAATTTTTTATCACCAAAAAATCTAAGGACTATAGCACACCAAAATTGGCAAAATGGGGGATTTACTTGTTCTAGGGCTCGTTTGACCTTTAAAATGGGTTGTTTTAGCCATGCGGGTCAACTAGCTCCATAGGTAAGGTCTTAACGGACGTCCAGGTAAAATTTTTGCAAAAATGAGGTCGAAATTTTGGATCACCAAGTAATCCAATGAATATGGCACACAAAAATCGGTAAAATTGAGGGTTTACCTGCTCCGGGGAACGTTTGACCTTGAAAAAGGGTCGTTTGGGCCATGAGGGACATCTGGCTCCATAGGTAAGGTCTTAACGGACTTCCAGTTAAAATTTGGCAAAAATGTGGTCGAAATTTTGGATAAAAAAAAATCAGTGGACTTTAGCACACGAAAATGGGTAAAATAGGGGATGAGTTTTTCAAATAGACATCGAAAAAATATGAGGATTTAAAAATAAAATTGCATCAAACGGACGTTCGAGCCCAAAATTACGATCATCTAAAAATTCAGCATCTTAAAGATTGAAGGTAGCTTTGAATTTGGGAAACTTCAAACGGCCATAACTAGGTCCTCGGATGTCCATTTCAGACGATTTTTTTTCTCAAACTGTGTATTTTTTTGAGATCTAAGCAACAAAACTGTCGTAAGGCAGTTTGCGCGAGTTGAATTTTTGGAAAATGTCTTTTACTAATTCTTATGTAAGTAGACATATGATGAGAAAAAAAAAAGGAAAATCAAACAAAGGGGATCAGTTCTTGAAATAGATCTCGACAAAATACGAGGATTTAAAAAACAATTGTGTCAAACGGACGTTCGAGCCCAAAAGTTACGATCATCTGAAAATTCAGCATCTTAAAGATTGAAGGTAGCTTTGAATTTGGGAAACTTCAAACGGCCATAACTCGGGCCTCGGGTGTCCGTTTCGAGCGATTTTATTTGTAACCTGTGTATTTTTTTTAGATCTACGCAACCAAACTGCCGTAAAGTGGTTTGCAGGATTTGATTTTTAGAAAAATGCCTTTTAGTAATACTTATGTGAGTAGACATATGATGAGAAAAAAAAAAAATTCAAATAAAGGGGTAAGTTTTTCAAATAGATCTCAAAATAATATGAGGATTCAAAAAAAAATTGCGTCCAATGGATGTTCGAGCCCAAAATTACGATCATCTGAAAATTCAGCATCTTAAAGTTTGAAGGTAGCTGTGAATTTGGAAAACTTCAAACGGCCATAACTCGGGCCTCGGATATCCGTTTCAGGCAATTTTTTTTCCAACCTGTGTATTTTTTTGAGATCTACGCAACCAAACTCCCGTAAGGCAGTTTGCATGAGCCAATTTTTCGAAAAACAACTTTTACTAATTCTTATGTGAGTAGACATATGATGAGAAAAAAAAGAAATTCAAACAAAAGGGGATGAGTTGTTCAAATAGATCTCGAAAAAATACGAGGATTGAAAAAAAAATTGCATCAAACGGACGTTCGAGCCCAAAATTACGATCATTTGAAAATTCAGCATCTTAAAGATTTAAGGTAGCTTTGAATTTGGGAAACTTCAAACGGCCATAACTCGAGCCTCGAATGTCCATTTTAGGCGATTTATTTTTAACCTGTGTATTTTTTCGTGATCTATGCAACCAAATTGCCGTAAGGCGGTTTGCAAGAGACAAATTTTTGAAAAATGTCTTTTAATAAAACTTAAGTGAGTAGACATATGATGAGTAAAAAAAAAGAAATTCAAACGGACGTTCGAGCGAAAAATTACGATCATTTGAAAATTTAGCATCTTAAATATTAATGGTAGCTGTGAATTTGGAAAACTTCAAACGACCATAACTCGGGCCTCGGATGTCCGTTTAAGGCAATTTTTTTTTCAACCTGTGTATTTTTTCGATATCTACGCAACCAAGCTGCCTAAAGGCGATTTGCGCGAGCCAATTTTCTGAAAAATGCCTTTTACTCGTTCGAATATGAGTAGAAATATGATGAGAAAAAAAATAGAAATTCAAATAATGAGGATGACTTTTTCAAATAGATCTCGAAAAAAAATGAGGGATTGAAAAAAGATTTGAGTCAAACGGACGTTGGAGCGAAAAATTACGATCATTTAAAAATTCAGCATCTTAAATATTGAAGGTAACTATGAATTTGGGAAACTTCAAACTTCAACCTGCATATTTTTTCGATATCTACGCAACCAAACAGCGGTTTGCGCGAGCCGATTTGTCAGAAAATGCCTTTTACTCATTCGACTATGAGCCGAAATATGATGAGAAAACAAAAAGGAAATTCAAACAAGGGGGATGAGTTTTTTTCAAATAGGTCTTGAAAAAATACGAGGAATCAAAAAAAGATTGCGTAAACGGACGTTCGAGCGCGAAGCTACGACCGTTCGAAAATTCGGCATTTTAAAGATTGAAGGTGGCTTTGAATTTTGAAACTTCAAACGGCCATAACTCGGGCCTCGGGTGTCCGTTTTAGGCGATTTTATTTTTCAGCCTGCATATTTTTTTGATATCTACGCAACCAAAGTGCCTAACGCCGGTTTGCGCGGGCTGATTTGTCAGAAAATGCCTTTTACTAATTTGAAAATGAGCCGAAATACAATGAGCAAATAAAAAGGAAATTCAAACAAGGGGAATGAGTTTTTCAAATAGGTCTCGAAAAAATATGAGGAATCAAAAAAAAATTGCGTCAAACGGACGTTCGAGCGCGAAGCTACGACTGTTCGAAAATTCAGCATTTTAAAAATTGAAGTCGTCTTCGAATTTTGAAACTTCAAACGGCCATAACTCGGGCCTCGGGTGTCCATTTCAGGCGATTTATTTTTTCAACCTGCGTATTTTTTCGATATCTATGCAACCAAACAAGGGGGATGAGTTTTTCAAATAGGTCTCGAAAAAATACGAGGAGTCAAAAAAAAATTGGGTCAAACGGACGTTCGAGCGCGAAGCTACGACCGTTCAAAAATTCAGTATTTTAAAGATTGAAGGTGGCTTTGAATTTTGAAACTTCAAACGGCCATAACTCGGGCCTCGGGTGTCCGTTTCAGGTGATTTTTTTGTTCAACCTGCGTATTTATTCAATATCTACGCAACCAAACTGCCTAACGGCGGTTTGCCCGAACCGATTTGTCAGAAAATACCTTTTACTCATTCGAATATGAGCCGAAATATGATGAGAAAATAAAAAAGATATTCAAACAAGGAGGATGAGTTTTTCAAATAGGTCTCAAAAAAATACAAGGAATCAAAAAAAAAAATTGCGTCAAACGGACGTTCGAGCGCGAAGCTACGACCGTTTGAAAATTCAGCATTTTAAATATTGAAGGTGACTTTGAATTTTGAAACTTCAAACGCCCATAACTCGGGCCTCGGGTGTCCGTTTCAGACGAATTTTTTTTTCAACCTGCGTATTTTTTCAATATCTACGCAACCAAACTTCCTAACGGCGTTTGCGCTAGCCGATTTGTCAGAAAATGCCTTTTACACATTCGAATATGAGCAGAAATACGATGAGAAAATAAAAAGGAAATTCAAACAAGGGGGATGAGTTTTTCAAATAGGTCTCAAAAAAATACGAGGAATTAAAAAAAAAATTGCGCCAAACGAACGTTCGAGCGCGAAGCTACGACCGTTCGAATATTCAGCATTTTAAAGATTGAAGGTGGCTTTGAATTTTGAAACTTCAAACGGCCATAACTCGGGCCTCGGGTGTTCGTTTCAGGCGATTTTTTTCTTCATCTGGCGTATTTTTTCGATATCTACGCTACCAAACTACCTAAAGGCGGTTTGCGCGAGCTGATTTTCCAAAAAATGTCTTTTAGTCATTCAAACATGAGTCGAAATATGACGAGAAAATAAAAAGGAAATTCAAACAAAGGAGATGAGTTTTCTAGATAGATCTCAAAAAAATACGAGGAATCAAAAAAAAAATTGCATCAAACGGACGTTCGAGCGCGAAGTTACGACCGTTCGAAAATTCAGCATTTTAAAGATTGAAGGTGGCTGTGAATTTTGAAACTTCAAACGGCCATCACTCGGGCCTTGGCTGTCCGTTTCAGAAGATTTTTTTTTAAACCTGCGTATTTATTCGATATCTACGCAACCAAACTCCCTAACGGTGGTTTGCGCCAGTCAATTTGTCAGAAAAAGCCTTTTACTCATTCGAATATGAGCCGAAATACGATGAGAAAATAAAAAGGAAATTCAAACAAGGGGGATGAATTTTTCAAATAGGTCTCGAAAAAATACGAGGGATCAAAAAAAAATTGCGTCAAACGGACGTTTGAGCGCGAAGCTACGACCGTTCAAAAATTCAGCATTTTAAAGATTGAAGGTGTCTTAGAATTTTGAAACTTCAAACGGCCATAACTCGGGCCTCGGGAGTCCGTTTCAAGTAATTTGTTTTTTCAACCTGCGTATTTTTTCGATATCTACGCAATCAAATCGCCTGACAGCGGTTTGCGCGATCCAATTTGTCAGAAAATGCCTTTTACTCATTGAATTTTGAAACTTCAAAACACCATAACTCGGGCCTCGGTTGTCCGTTTCAGGCGATTTTTTTTTTCAACCTGCATATTTTTTCGATATCTACGCAACCAAACTGCTTAATGGTGGTTTGCGCGAGCCGATTTATCATAAAACGCCTTTTACTTATTCTAATATTAGCCGAAATACGATGAGAAAACAAAAAGAAAATTCAAACAAGGGGGGTGAGTTTTTCAAATATGTCTCAAAAAAATACGGGGAATCAAAAAAAAATTGTGTCAAACGGGCGTTCGAGTGCGAAGCTACGACCGTTCAAAAATTCAGCATTTTAAAGATTGAAGGTGGCTTTGAATTTTGAAACTTCAAACGGCTATAACTCGGGCCACGGGTGTCCGTTTTAGGCAATTTTTTTTCAACCTGCGTATTTTTTTGAAATGTACGCAACCAAACGGCGGTTTGCGCGAGCCGATTTGTTAAAAAACTCCTTTTACTCATTCGAATATGAACCGAAATATGATGAGAAAACAAAAAAGAAATTCAAACAAGGGGGATGATTTTTTCAAATAGGTCTCAAAAAAATACGAGGGATCAAAAAATATTGCGTCAAACGGACGTTCGAGCGCGAATCTATGACCGTTCGAAAATTCAGCATTTTAAAGATTGAAGGTAGCTTTGAATTTTGAAACTTCAAACGGCCATAACTCGGGACTCGAGTGTCCGTTTCAGGCAATTTTTTTTCAACCTGCATATTTTTTAGATATCTACGCAACCAAATTGCCTTACGACGGTTTGCGCGAGCCGATTTGTCAGAAAATGCCTTTTACTCATTCGAATATGAACCAAAATACGATGAGAAAACAAAAAGGAAATTCAAAAATGGAGGATGAGTTTTTCAAATAGGTCTCGAAAAAATACGAGGAATTTAAACAAAATTTGCGTCAAACGGACGTTTGAGCGCGAAGCTACGACCGTTCAAAAATTTAGCATTATAAAGATTGAAGGTGGCTTTGAATTTTGAAACTTCAAACTGCTATAACTCGGGCCTCGGGTGTCCGTTTCAGGTGATTTTTTTTTCAACCTGCATATTTTTTCGATATATACTTAACCAAACTGCCTAACGGCGGTTTATGCGAGCCTATTTGTCAGAAAACGCCTTTTACTCATTCAAATATGCGCCAAAATACGATGAGAAAATAAAAAGGAAATTCAAACAAGGAGGATGAGTTTTTCAAATAAGTCTAAAAAAAATACGAGGAATCAAACAAAAAATTGTGTCAAACAGACGTTCGAGCGCGAGGCTACGACCGTTTGAAAATTTAGCATTTTAAATATTGAAGGTGGCTTTGAATTTTGAAACTTCAAACGGCCATAACTCGGGCCTCGGGTGTCCGTTTCAGGCGATTTTTTTTTTCAACCTGCGTATTTATTCGATATCTACGCAACCAAACTGCCTAATGGCGGTTTGCGCGAGCCGATTTGTCAGAAAACGCCTTTTACTCATTCGAATATGAGCCAAAATACGATGAGAAAATTAAAAAGAAATTCAAACAAGGAGGATGAGTTTTTCAAATAAGTCCCAAAAAAATATGAGGAATCAAAAAAAAAATTACGTCAAACGGACGTTCGAGCGCGAAGCTACGACCGTTTGAAAATTCAGCATTTTAAAGATTGACGGTGGCTTTGAATTTTGAAACTTCAAACGGCCATAACTCGGGTCTCGGGTGTCCGTTTCAGATGATTATTTTTTTCAACCTGCGTATTTTTTTGATATCTACGCAACCAAACTGCCTAACGGCGGTTTGCGCGAGCCGATTTGTCAGAAAATGCCTTTTACTCATTCGAATATGAGCTGAAATACGATGAGAAAACAAAAAGGAAATTCGAACAAGGGGGATGAGTTTTTCAAATAGGTCTCAAAAAAATACGAGGAATTAAAAAAAATTTGCATCAAATGGACGTTCGAGCACGAAGCTATGACCGTTCGAAAATTCAGCATTTTAAAGAGTGAAGGTCGCTTTGAATTTTGAGACTTCAAATGGCCATAACTCGGGCCTCGGGTGTCCGTTTCAGGCGATTTGTTTTTTCAACCTGCATATTTTTTCGATATCTACGCAACCAAACTGCCTAATGGCAGTTTGTGCGAGCTGATTTGTCAGAAAATGCCTTTTACTGATTCGAATATGAGCCAAAATACGATGAGAAAACAGAAAGGAAATTCAAACAAGGGGGATGAGTTTTTCAAATAGGTCTCACAAAAATACGAGGAATAAAAAAAAAATTGCGTCAAACGGACGTTCGAGCGCGAAGCTACGATCGTTCGAAAATTCAGCATTTTAAAGATTGAAGGTGGCTTTGAATTTTTAAACTTCAAACGAGCATAACTCGGACCTTGGGTGTCTATTTCAGGGGATTTTTTTTTCAACCTGCATATTTTTTTGATATTTACGTAACCAAATTGCCTAACAGCAGTTTGCGCGAGCCGATTTGTTAGAAAATGTCTTTTACTCATTCGAATATGAGCCGAAATACGATGAGAAAATAAAAAGGAAATTCAAACAAGGGAGATGAGTTTTTCAAATTGGTCTCAAAAAAATACGAGGAATCAAAAAAAAAATTGCGTCAAGCGGACGTTCGAGCGCGAAGCTACGACCGTTCGAAAATTCAGCATTTTAAAGATTGAAGGTGGCTTTGAATTTTGAAACTTCAAACGGCCATAACTCGGGCCTCGGGTGTCCAAAAATGAGGTCAAAATCCAGATCACCAAAATGTCCATGGACAATAGCACACGAAAATTTACAAAATAGGGGTTTACTTGCAACGGGAATCATTTGACCTTGAAAATGGGAAGTTTTGTCCAAGAGGGCCAACTGGCTCCATAGCTAAGGTCTTAACAGATGTCCACAAAAATTTTTGGCAAAACTGTGATCGGAATCCAGATAAACAAAAATTTCATGGATTATAGCACACAAAAATGGCAAAAATGAGGGGTTTACCTGATCTTGGGCTCATTTGATATTCAAAATGGGACGTTTTGGCCGTGACGGCCAACTGGTTCCATAGCTAAGGTCTTAAGTTTGGCAAAAATGAGGTCGGAATTCTATATCACCAATAAGTTCATGGTCTATGCCATACGAAAATCAGCAAAATAGGGGGTTTACCTGCTCAGGGGATCGTGTGACCTTCAAATTAGGACGTTTTGGCCGTGGGGCCAGTTTGCTCCATAGCTAAGGTCTTAATGGATGTCCACAAAAAAATTTGGTAAAAATGAGGTCGGAATTATGGATCACCAAAAAGTCCATGATCTATAGCTCATGAAAATTGGCAAAATGGGGGAGGGGGGGTTTACCTGTTTCGGGGATCGTTTGACCATGAGAATGGGATGTTTTGGCCGTGAGGACCAATTGGCTCCATAGCTAAGGTCTTAACGGATGTCCACTAAAAATTTTGGATAAAATAAGGTTGGAATCCAAATCACCAAATAGTTCATGGACTATAGCACACGAAAATCGGTAAAATGGTAGGTTTACCTGATCCGAGGTCCATTTGACCTTGTAAATGAGATGTTTTGGCCATAAGGGACAACTAGCTCCATAGCTAAGGTCTTAACAGATGTCCCCGAAAATTTTTGGCAAAAATGAGGTCGGAATTACCGATCACCAAAAAGTGCATTGGTTATAGCACACGAAAATCAACAAAATGGAGGGGGGTTTACCTGCTCTAGGGCTCGTTTCACCTTGAAAATGGGATGGTTTAGCTGTGAAGGCTAACTGAATCCATAGCTGAGGTCTTAACGGATGTCCACAAAAATTTTGACAAAAATGAACTCGAAATTCCAGATCACCAAAAAGTCCATGAACTATAGCACACAAAAATCAGCAAAATGCGGTGTTTACCTTATCCGGGTCCCGTTTGACCTTGAAAATGGGACGTTTTGGCTGTGAGGGCCAACTTGATCCATAGCTAAGGTCTTAACGGATGTCCAAGAAAATTTTTGGCAAAAATGATGTCGGAATTCCAAATCACCAAAAAGTCCATGGACGATTGCACACGAAAATCGGCAAAATGGAGGGTTACCTGCACCGGGGATCGTTTGACTTTGAAAATGGAATGTTTTAGCTGTGAGGGCCAACTAGCTCCATATATAAAGTCTTAACAGACGTCCATGAAAACTTTTGGCAAAAATGAGGATGGAATTCTAGATCACCAAAAAGTCTATGGACTATAGCACACGAAAGTCGGCAAAATGTGTGGCTTACTTGATCCGAGGCCCGTTTGACCTTGTAAATGGGATGTTTTGGCCGTGAGGACCAACTGGCTCCATAACTAAGGTCTTAACCGACGTCCACGAAATTTTTTAGCAAAATTTGGGTGGAATTCCAGATCACCAAAAAGTCCATGGACTGTAGCACACAAAAATCAGCAAATTAGGGGGTTTACCTGCTTCGATGCTCGTTTAACCTTGAAAATAGGATGTTTTAGCCGTGAGGGCTGACTGAATCCATAGCTATGCTTTTAACGGACGTCCACGAAAACTTTTGGCAAAATGAGGTCGGAATTCTAGATCACCAAAAAGTCCATGGACTACAGCACACGAAAGTTGGCAAAATATGGGGCTTACTTGATCCGAGGCTCGTTTGACCTTGTAAATGGGATGTTTTGGCCGTGAGGGCCAACTGGATCCATAACTAAGGTCATAACCGATGTCCACGAAAATTTTTGGCAAAATTTGGGTGGAATTCCAGATCACCAGAATATCCATGGACTGTAGCACATAAAAATTGGCAAATTTGGGGGTTTACCTGCTCCGATGCTCGTTTAACCTTGAAAATGGGATATTTCAACCGTGAGGGCTAACTGAATCCATAGCTATGGTCTTAACGGATGTCCACAAAAAAATTTGGAAAAAATGAGTTCAAAATTCTAGATCACCAAAAAGTCCATGGACTATAGCACACGAAAATTGGCAAAATGGAGGGTTTACGTGCTCCGAGGATCGTTTGACTTTGACAATGGGATGTTTTGGTGGTGAGGGTCAACTGGCTCCATATCTAATGTCTTAACGGACTTTCACGAAAACTTTTGGCAAAAATGAGGTCGAAATTATAGATCACCAAAAAGTCCATGGACTATATCACATGAAAATCGACAAAATGGTGTGTTTACCTGCTCTGTTGCTCGTTTGACCTTCAAAATGGGATGTTTTGGTCATGAGGTCAAACTAGCTCCATAGCTAAGGTCTTAACGGATGTCCCCTAAAAATTTTGGCAAAAATTAGCTCAAAATTCCAAACAACCAAAAAGTCCATGGAATATAGTACATGAAAATTGGCAAAATGATGGGTTTACCTGCTCGGGGGATCGTTTGACCTTGAAAATGGAATGTTTTGGCCGTGAGAGATAAATAAATCCATTGCTATGGTTTTAATGGACGTCCACGAAATGTTTCAGCAAAAATGAACTCGGAATTCCAGAACACCAAAAAGTCCATAGATTATAGCACACGAAAATTGGCAAAATGGGGGGCTTACCTGATTTGGGGCTCATTTGACCTTTAAAATGTGATATTTTGGCCGTGAAAGCTATCTGAATCCATAGCTAAGGTCTTAACGGACATCCACAAAAAAGTTTGGCAAAAATGAGCTTGGTATTCTAGATCACTAAAGAGTCTATGGACTATAGCACACGAAAATCAAAAAACTGTGGGGTTTCCTGATCCGTGGCCCATTTGACCTTGAAAATGGGACGTTTTGGCCGTGAGGGCCAACTGGATCCATAGCTAAGGTCTTAATGGACGACCACTAAAATTATGGAAAAAATGAGGTTGAAATTCCAGACCACCAAAAAAGATGGTGATATAGCACACAAAAATTGGTAAACTAGGGGTTTACCTGCTTCGGGGATCATTTAACCTTGAAAATGGGCCGACTAGGCATGAGGGCCTACTAGCTCCATAGCTAAGGTCTTAACGGATATCCACAAAAAATGTTGGAAAAAATGAGGTCGAAATTCTGAATCACCAAAAAATCCATGGACTATAGGATACGAAAATTAGCAAAATGGGGGGTCTACCTGCTCCGGGGTTTGTTTGACCTTGTAAATGGGACGTTTTGCCCTTGAGGGCCAACTGGCTCCATACCTAAGCTCTTAACGGATGTACACAAAATTTTTTGGCTAAAATGAGGTCGCAATTCTAAATCACCAAAAAGTCCATGGACTATAGCACTCCAAAATTGGAAAAATAGGGAATTTACCTGCTTCGGGGATCGTTTGACCTTCAAAATGGGGACGTTTTGGACATGAGGGACAACTGGCTCCATAGCTAAGGTCCTAACAAATGTCCATGAAATGTTTTAGAAAAAATGAGCTCGGAATTCCAGATCACCAAAAAGGTCATGGACTATTGCACACAAAAATCGGTAAAATAGGGGGCTTACCTGCTCTGGGCCTTCTTTGACCTTCAAAATGGGATGTTTCGGCCGTAAGGGCCAACTAGCTCCATAGCTAAGGTTTTAACGGATGTCCACAAAAACTTTTGACAAAAATGAGGTCGGAATTCCAGATCACCAAAAAGTCCATGGACTATAGCACACGAAATTCGGCAAAATAGGGGGTTTACGTGCTCTGGTGCTCGTTTGACCTTCAAAATGGGATGTTTTGGCCATGAGGTCCAACTGTCTCCATAGCTAAGGTCTTAATGGACGACCACGAAAAATTTTGGCAAGAATTAACTCGAAATTCCAGACAACCAAAAACTCCATAGACTATAGCACATGAAAATTGGCAAAATGGGGGGTTTACCTGCTCCGGGGATCGTTTGATCTTGAAAATGGAATGTTTTGGTCATGAGGGATAACTAAATCCATAGTTTAGGTTTTAAAGGATGTCCACGAAATATTTTGGCAAAAATGAGTTCGGAATTTCAGATCACCAAAAAGTCCATAGACTATAGCACACGAAAATTGGAAAAATGGGGGGTTTACCGGATTCGGGCCATGTTTGACCTTGAAAATGAGATATTTTGGTCGTGAAGGCTAACTGAATCCATAGCTAAGGTCTTAACAGACGTCCACAAAAAAGTTTGGGAAAAATGAGCTTGGAATTCTCAATCACCAAGTCCATGGACTATAGCACACCAAAATCGGCAAAATGTGGGGTTTCCTGCTCTGGGGACCATTTGACCATGAAAATGGGACGTTTTGGCCGTGAGGGACAACTGGCTCCATAGCTAAGGTCTTAACGGACATCCACAAAAATTTTGACAAAAATGAGGTCGGAATTCCATATCACCAAAAAGGATGGTGAACTATAGAGCACACAAAAATCGGTAAAATGGGAGGTTTGCCTGCTTCGGGGATCATTTGACTTTGAAAATGGGTAGTTTCAGCGTGAGGGCCTACTGGCTCCATAGCTAAGGTTTTAACGAACGTCCAAAAATTTTTTCGCAAAAATGAGGTCGGAATTTTGGATCCCAAAAAAATCTATGGACTATAGCACACGAAAATTGGCAAAATGGGGGGTTTACTTGCTCCGGGGTTCGTTTGACCTTGTAAATGGGACATTTGTCCTTGAGGGCCAATTGGCTCCATACCTAAGGTTTTAACGGATGTACACGAAAAATTTTGGCTAAAATGAGATTGCAATTTCAGATCACCAAAAAAGACGGTAAACTATAGCACATGAAAATTGGTAAAATGGGAGGTTTACCTACCCTGGGTGTCGTTTGACTTTGAAAATGGGCCGTTTTGTCCGTGAGGGCCAACTGGCTACATAGCTAAGGTCCTAACAGACATCCAGGAAATATTTCAGCAAAAATGAAGTTGGAATTCCAGATAACCAAAAAGTCCATTGACTATAGCACACGAAGATTGGCAAAATAGTGGGTTTACTTGCTCAAAGGGTCATTTGACCTTGAAAATGGGACGTTTTGGCCATGAGGGACAACTGGATCCATAGCTAAGGTCTTTAAGGATGTCCATGAAAAAATTCGGAAAAAATGAGCTCAAAATTCCAAATCACCAAAAAGTTCATGGACTATAGCACACGAAAATCGGCAAAATGGGGGGTTTACCTAATTCGGGGCATGTTTGAACTTGAAAATGGGACGTTTTGGCCGTGATGTCCAACTGGTTCCATACCTAAGGTCTTAACGGACATTCATGAAAATATTGCCAAAAATAAGGTCGAAATTCCACATCACCAAAAAGTATATGGAATATAGCACATGAAAATTGGCCAAATGGGGGTTTATCTGCTCCGGGGTTCATTTGACCATAAAAATGGTACGTTTTGGCATTGAGGGTCAATTGGTTCCATAGCTAAAGTCTTAACGGACGTCCACAAAAATTTTTGGCAAAAATGAGGTCGGAATTCCAGATCACCAAAAAAGTATATGGACTATAGCACTCGTAAATCAGTAAAAGCGGGGGTTTACCTGATCCGAGGCCCATTAGACCTTGAAAATGGGATGTTTTGGTAGTGAAGGTCAACTGGCTCCATAGCTAAGGTTTGACCAGACGTCCACGAAAAATTTTGGCAAAAATTTGGTTGAAATTCCAGATCACCCAAAATCCATGGATTATAGCACACGAAAATTGGTACAATGGAGGGTTTACCTGCTCCAAGGCTCGTTTGAACTTGAAAATGGGATGTTTTAGCCGTGAGTGCTAACAAAATCAATATATAAGGTCTTCACAGACGTCCACAAAATTTTTTGGCAAAAATGAACTTGAAATTCCAGATTACTAAAAAGTCCATGGACTATAGCACATGAAAATCAGCAAAATGCGGTGTTTACATGATCCGGGGTCCGTTTGACCTTGAAAATGGGTTGTTTTGGCTGTGAAGGACAACTGGATCGAAATCTAAGGTCTTAACGGACGTCCACATAAAACTTTGGTAAAAATGAGATCGAAATTCCAGATCACCAAAAAGTTCATGGACTGTAGCACATGAAAATGGTAAAATGGGGGGTTTGCCTGCTCTTGGGCTCCTTTGAGCTTCAAAATGGGATGTTTTGGCCGTGAGGGCCAACTAACTCCATAGTTAAGATATTAATGGATTTCCACATAAATTTTTTGTAAAAATGAGGTCGAAATTCCAGATCACCAAAAAGTCCATAGACTATATTATACGAAAATCGGCAAATTGTGGGGTTTACCTAATCTGGGGCCCTTTTGACCTTGAAAATGGGACGTTTTGGCCTTGAGGGCCACTTGGTTCCATAGCTAAGGTCTTAGTGGACGTCCATGAAAATTTTTTGGCAAAAATGAGGTCGAAATCCAGATCACCAAAAAGTCCATGGAGAACTATAGCACATGAAAATTGGTAAAATGCGGGGTTTACCTGCTACGGGGGTTCACTTGATCTTGAAAATGGGACGTTTTGGCCGTGAGGGCCAACTGGCTCCAAAGTTAAGGTACGGACGTCCATAAAAGTTTTTGGCAAAAATGAGGTCGAAATTTCAAATCACCAAAAAGTCCATGGACTATAGCACATGAAAATCGGCAAAATGAGGGGTTTACCTGCTCCGGGGGTCATTTGACCTTCAAAATCGGACGTTTTGGCTGTGAGGGCCAATTGGCTCCATAGCTAAGGTCCTAATGGACGTTCACAAAAAGTTTTGGCAAAAATGAGGTCAGAATTGCAGATCACCAAAAACTCCATGGACTATAGCAAATGAAAATTGGAAAAATGGCAGGGTTTACCTGCTCTGGGGCTCCTTTGACCTTCAAAATGGAATGTTTTGGCCGTGAGGGCCAACTAACTCCATAGTTAAGATCTTAATGGACGTCCACATAAAAATTTTGTAAAAATGAGGTCGGAATTCTAGATCACCAAAAATTCCATGTACTATAGCACAAGAAAATCGGCAAATTAGGGGGTTTACCTAATCTGGGGCCTTTTTGATCTTGAAAATGGGACGTTTTGGACGTGAGGGCCACTTGGCTCCATAGCTAAGGTCTTAGTGGACGTTCATGAAATTTTTTTGGCAAAAATGAGGTCGAAATTCTAGATCACCAAAAAGTCCATGGAGAACTATAGCACATGAAAATTGGTAAAATGCGGGGTTTACCTGCTACGGAGGTTCACTTGATCTTGAAAATGGGACATTTTGGCCGTGAGGGCCAACTGGCTCCAAAGCTAAGGTACGGACATCCACAAAAAAATTTGGCAAAAATGAGGTCGGAATTCCAAATCACAAAAAAGTCCATGGACTATAGCACACGAAAATCGGCAAAATGAGGGGTTTACCTACTCCGGGGGTCGTTTGACCTTCAAAATCAGACGTTTTGGCCGTGAGGGACAATTGGCTCTATAGCTAAGGTCCTAATGGACGTCCACAAAAAGTTTTCGCAAAAATGAGGTCGAAATTCCAGATCACCAAAAACTCCATGGACTATAGCAAATGAAAATTGGCAAAATGGAGGGTTTACCTGCTTCGGGGCTCGTTTGACCTTGAAAATGGGATGTTTTGGCTGCGAGAGCCAACTAACTCCATAGCTAAGGTCTTAACGGATGTCCACAAAAAATTTCAAAAAAATGAGCTTAGAATTCGAAATCACCAAAAAGTCCATGGACTATAGCACACGAAAATCGGCAAAATTGTGGGTTTACCTGCTCTAGGACTCTTTTGACCTTGGAAATGGGCCATTTTCGCTGTGAGGGAAAACTGGCTCCATAGGTAAGGTCTTAACGGATGTCCAGGTAAATTTTTGCAAAAATGAAGTCAAAATTTTGGATCACAAAAAAATCTGTGGATTATAGCACACGAAAATCGGCAAAATGGGGGGTTTACCTACTATGGGGCTCGTTTGTACATGACAATGGGCCGTTTTAGCCGTGTGAACCAACTAGCTCCGTAGGTAAGGACTTAACGGATGTCTAGGTAAATATTTGGCATAAATGAGCTCGGAATTCTGGAACACCAAAATATCCAGAGACTATAGCACACGAAAATCAATAAAATTGGGGGGTTACATGCTCTAGGCCTCTTTTGACCTTGAAACTAGGCCGTTTTGGCCGTGAGGGCCAACTAGCTCCATAGGTAATGACTTAATGGATGTCTAGGTAAAACTTTGGCAAAAAAAAGGTTGAAATTCTGGATCACCAAAAAATTCAATGACTATAGCACACGAAAATCGGCAAAATGGGGGGTTTACCTGCTCTAGGCCTCTTTTGACTTTGAAAATGGGCCGTTTTGGACGTGAGGGCCAACTGGCTCCATGGGTAAGGTCTTAAGGGACGTGCAGGTAAAATTTTGATATAAATGAGCTCGAAATTCTGGAACATCAAAATATCCATCGACTATGGCACAGGAAAATTGACAAAATGGGGGTTTTACATGCTCTAGACCTCTTTTGACCTTGAAACAGGGTTGTTTTGGACGTGAGGGCCAACTGACTCCATAGGTAATGACATAATGGATGTCTAGGTAAAACTTTGGCAAAAATCAGGTTGGAATTCTGGATCACCAAAAAATTCGATTACTATAGCACATGAAAATCGGCAAAATGGGGGGTTTACCTGCTCTATGGCTCATTTAACCTTGAAAATGGGCCATTTTAGTCGTGCGGTCCAACGGGAACCATAGGTGATGTTTTAACGGATGTCTAGGTAAACTTTTGACAAAAATGAGGTCGGAATTCCGGATTACCAAAAAATCCATGGACTATAGCACACGAAAATTGGCAAAATGGGGGGTTTACCTACTCTAGGACTCGTTTGACCTTGAAAATGGGTCGTTTTAGCTGTGCGGGCGAACTGGCTCCGTAGGTAAGGTCTTAACAGATGTTCAGGTAAAATTTTAGCAAAAATGAGGTCAAAATTTCGAATCACCAAAAAATTCATAGACTATAGCACACGAAAATTGGCAATATGGGGGGTTTACCTAGGCCTCTTTTGACCTTGAAAATGGGTCATTTTGGCAGTGTGGGCCAACTGGCTCCATCGGTAAGGTCTTAACGGAATGTCCTGGTAAAATATTGGCAGAAATGAAGTTGGAATTTTAGATCACCAAAAATATGTGGACTATAGCGCACGAAAATTGGTAAAATAGGGGGTTGACCTACTTTGGGGCTCGTTTGACCTTGTATAAGGGTAATTTTGTCCATGAGGGCCAACTGGCTTCATAGGTAAGGTCTTATGGGACGTCTAATTATAATTTTAGCAAAAATAAGGTCGGAATTTTGGTTCACAAAAAATTCATGGACTATAGCACATGAATATCGGCAAAATGGGGGGTTTACCTACTCTATAGCTCATTTGACCTTGAAAATGGGCCGTTTTAGCCGTGCGGGCCAACTGCCTCTGTAGGTATGGTCTTAACGGACATCCAGGTATAATCTTGGCAAAAATGATGTTGGAATTCCAGATCACCAAAAAATTCATGGACTATATTAGCACACGATAATTAGCAAAATGGGGGATTACCTACTCTGGAGCTCGTTTGAACTTGAAAATTGGACATTTTGACCGTGACAGCCAACTGACTCCATAATTAAGGTCTTAATGGAAGTCCAGGTAAAATTTTGGCAAAAATGAGATCGAAATTTTGGATCGCCAAAAAATATGGCGAACTATTGCACATGAAAGTTGGCAAAATTTGGGGTTTACCTGTTTTGGGGATCGTTTGACTTTGATAATTGGTTGTTTTGGCTGTGAGGGCCAACTGCCTCCATAGGTAAGGTCTTAACGCACGTCCAGGTAAAATTTTGGCAAAAATGAGATCGAAATTCTAGATCACCAAAAAATCCATGGACTATTATAGCACACGAAAATCGGCAAAATGGGGGGTTTACCTGTTTTAGTGCTCGTTTAACCTTGAAAATGTGTCGCTTTAGTCATCCGGGTCTACTTGCTTCGTAGGTAATGTCTTAACGGATGTGCAGGTAAAACCTTTGCAAAAATGAGGTCCAAATTCTAGATCAGCAAAAAATCCATGGAATATTGCACCCGAAAATCGACAAAATGGGGGGTTTACCTGCTCTTAGCCTCTTTTGACCTTGAAAATGAGCCGTTTTGGCTGTGAGGGCTAACTGGAAACATAGATAAGGTCTTACAGGACGTCCAGCTAAAATTTGGACAAAAATGAAGTCCAAATTTCGAATCACCAAAAAATATGTGGACTATAGCACACGAAAATTGGCAAAAATAGGGGATAAACCTGCTCTAGGGTTCGTTTGACCTTGAAAATGGGCCATTTTGGCCATGAGGGCCAACTGGAAACATAGCTAAGGTCTTAAAGGATGTCCAGTTAAAATTTTGGCAAAAATGAAGTCAGAACTTCGGATCACCCAAAAATCTGTGGACTATAGCACATGAAAATTGGCAAAATGGGGGGTTTACCCTATCTAGGACTCGTTTTACCTTGAAAATGGGTGGATTTGGCCATGAGGGCCAACTGACTTCATAGGTAAGGTCTTAAAGGATGTCCAGGTAAAATTTTGGCAAAAATGAGGCCGAAATTTTGGATCACCAAATAAATCTATGGACTATAGCACACGAAAAACTGCAAAATGAGTGGTTTACCTTCTCTAAGGCTCGTTTGACTTTAAAAATGGATTGTTTTAGCCCTGCGAGTCAACTAGCTCCGTAGGTAAGGTCTTAACGGACATCTAGGTAAAATCTTGCCAAAAATAAGGTGAGAATTCTGGATCACCAAAAAATTCATTGATTATAGCACACGAAAATCAACAAAATGGGGGGTTTACTGCTCTAGGCCTCTTTTGACTTTGAAAATGAGTCATTTTGGCTGTGAGGGCCTACTGTTTTGGCGAAAATGCGGTCGAAATTCCAAATCACCAAAAAATTTATGGACTATAGCACACGAAAATGACTAAGTGGGGGGTTTACATACTCTAGGCCTCTGTTGACCTTGAAAATGGGTTGTTTTGGCTGTGATGGCCAACTGGCTCCATGGGTAAGGTCTTAACGGATGTTCAGGTAAAATTTTGGAAAAAATGAGATCGAAATTTCCGATCAACCAAAATGAAGGTGAACTATAGCAAATTAAAATCGGAAAAATGGGGTGTTTACCTGCTCTATGACTCATTTAACCTTGAAAATGGGTCATTTTAGTCGTGCGGTCCAACTGGATCCATAGGTAACATTTTAACGGATGTCTAGGTAAACTTTTGGCAAAAATGAGGTCGAAATTTCGGATCACCAAAAAATTCATGGACTATAGCACATGAAAATTGGAAATATGGGGGGTTTACCTAGGCCTCTTTTGACCTTGAAAATTGATCGTTTTGGCAGTGTGGGCCAACTAGCTCCATAGATAAGGTCTTAATGGACGTCCAGGTAAAATATTGGCAAAAATAAAGTCGAAATTTTAGATCAACAAAAAATCTATGGACTATAGCACACGAAAATTGGCAAAACAGGGGGTTCACCAACTTTGGGGCTCGTTTAACCTTGTAAAAGGGTCATTTTGGCCATGAGGGCCAACTGGCTCCATAGGTAAGGTCTTATGGGACGTACAGTTAAAATTTTTGCAAAAATGAGGTCGAAATTTTGAATCACAAAAAATCCGTGGACTATAGCACACGAATATCGACAAAATTGGGGGTTTAACTGCTCTATAGCTCGTTTGACCTTGAAAATGGACCGTTTTAGCCGTCCGAGCCAACTGGCTCTATAGGTATGGTCTTAACGCACATCCAGGTAAAATCTTGGCAAAAATGATGTTGAAATTCCAGATCACCAAAAAATTCATGGACTATAGCACACGATAATTAGCAAAATGGGGGTTTACCTGCTCTAGGCCTCTTTTGACCTTGAAAATGGGTCGCTTTGGCTGTGGGGCCAATTGGCTCTATAGGTTAGTCTGAACGGATGTCCAGGAAAAAATTTGGCAAAAATAAGGTCGGAATTATGGATCACCAAAAAATCTATTAACTATAGCACACGAAAATTGGCAAAATGGGGGGTTTACCTGCACTAGGGCTCGTTTGACCTTGAAAATGGGTCATTTTCGCTGTGAGGGCCAACTGGTTCCTTATGTAAGGTCTTAAAGGACATCCAGTTAAAATTTTGGCAAAAATAAGGTTGCAATTTCGGATCGCCAAAAAATATGGTGAACTATAGCACATGAAAATTGGTAAATGAGAGAGTTTACCTTCTCTAGAGCTCGTTTAACCTTGAAAATTGGTTGTTTTGGCCTTGACGACTAAGTGGCTCTATAGTTAAGGTCTTACCAGACGTACATGTAAAATTTTCAAAAAAATGAGATCGAAAATTTGAATCACCAAAAAATATGGTGAACTATAGCACAAAAAAATCGATAAATGAGGGGTTTACCTGCTCTGGGCTCGTTTGACCTTGAAAATTGGTCGTTTTGGCTGTGAGGTCCTATTGGATCTAGAGGTAAGGTCTTAATAGATGTACAGGTTAAATTTTTGCAAAAATGAGGTCGGATATCTCGATCACCAAAAAATCCATGGACTATATCACATGAAAATCAGCAAAATAGGGGGTTCACTTGTTCTAGGGCTCGTTTGACCTTAAAATGGGTCGTTTTAGCTGTGCGGGTCATCTGGCTCCGTAGATAAAGTCTTAACGGATGTCCAGGTAAAACTTTTGCAAAAATTAGGTCGGAATTTTGGATTAACAAAAAATTTAAGGACTATAGAACAAGAAAATTGGAAAAATTGGGGGTTTACCTAGGCCTCATTTGACCTTCAAAAGGGACCGTTTGGGCAGTGTAGGCCAACTCGCTCCATAGGTAAGGTCTTAACGAATGTCTAGGTAAAATATTGGCAAAAATGAAGTCAAAATTTTAGATCATCAAAAAATCTGTGGACTATAGCACACGAAAATTGGCAAAACTGGGGGTTCACCTGCTCTAGGGCTCGTTTGACCTTGAAAAAGGGTCATTTTGGCCATGAGGGCCAAATGGATTCATAGGTAAGGTCTTAACGGATGTCCAGGTAAAATTTTGGCAAAAATGAGGTCGGAATTCTGGATCACCAAAAATGATGGTGAACTTTAGCACATGAAAATTGGTAATTGAGAGGGTTTACCTGCCCTGGAGCTCGTTTGACCTTGAAAATTCGTCATTTTGACCGTGACGGCCAACTGACTCCATAGTTAAGGTCTTAATGGACGTCCAGGTAAAATTTTGGCTAAAATGAGAATGGAATTTTGGATCACCAAAAAATATTGTGAATTATAGCACATGAAAATCGTTAAAAGAGGGGTTTATCTAATGTGAAGCTCATTTTACTTTGAAAATTGGTCGTTTTGGTCTTGAGGGCCAACTGGCTCTATAGGTAAGGTGTTAACGGACGTCCAGGTAAAATGTTGGTCAAAATGAGGTCGAAATTTTTGATCACCAAAAAATCCATGGACTATAGCACACGAAAATTGGCAAAATGGGGGATTTACCTGTTTTAGGGCTCATTTGACCTTTAATATGGGTTGTTTTAGTTGTGCGGGTCAACTGGCTCCATAGATAAGGTCTTAACGGACGTCCAGGTAAAATTTTGGCAAAAATGAGGTCAGATTTTTGGATCACCAAATAATCCAAGGAATATAGCACACGAAAATTGGCAAAATGGGGGGTTTACCTGCTCTGGGTCACGTTTGACCTTGAAAAGGGTCGTTTGGGCCATGAGAGCCAACTAGTTCCATAGGTAAGGTCTTAACGGACGTTCAGTTAAAATTTGGCAAAAATGAGGTCAGAATTTTAGATCACAAGAAATAAGTGGACTATAGCACACAAAAATCAGCAAAATATGGAGTTTACCTGCTCTAGGGCTCGTTTGACCTTGAAAATGGTCCGTTTTAGCCGTGCGGGCTAACTGGCTCTATAGGTATGGTCTTATCGGACGTCCAGGTAAAGTATTGGATAAAATAATGTCGGAATTCTGGATCACCAAAAAATTTATGGACTATATAGCACACAATAATTGGCAAAATGGGGGGTGTACTTTCTCTAAGCCTCTTTTGACCTTGAAAATGGGCCATTTTGGCCGTGAGGGCCAACTGGCTCCATAGGTAAGGTCTTAGTGGACGTCCAGGTAAAATTTTGGCAAAAATGAGGCCAGAATTCTAGATCACCAAGAAATTCATGGACTATAGGACACGAAAATTGGCAAAATAGGGGATTTACCAGCTCTAGGGTTCATTTGACCTTGAAAATGAGTCATTTTGGCCGTGAGGGCCAACTAGTTCGTTAGGTAAGGTCTTAATGGATATCCAGTTAAAATTTAGGCAAAACTTAGGTCGGAATACCGGATCACCAAAAAAGATGGTGAACTATAGCACATGAAAATTGGTAGATAAGAGGGTTTACCTTCTCTGGAGCTCGTTTGAACCTGAAAATTGGACGTTTTAGCTGTGAAAGCCAACTGACTCCATAATTAAGGTCTTAACAGACGTCCAGGTAAAATTTTGGCCAAAATGAGATCGAAATTCTGGATCGCCAAAAAATATGATGAACTATAGCACATGAAAATCGGTAAAAGAGGGGGTTTACCTGTTTTGGGGATCATTTGACCTTGACAATTGGTCGTTTTGCCCGTGAGGGCTAACTGGCTCTATAGGTAAGGTCTTAACGCACTTCCAGGTAAAATTTTGGCAAAAATGAGGTCGAAATTCTGGATCACCAAAAAATCCATGAACTATAGCCCACAAAAATCGGCAAAATGGGGGGTTTACCTGTTCTAGTGCTCGTTTGACCTTGAAAATGTGTCGTTTTAGTCGTCCGATTCTACTAGCTCCGTAGGTAACATCTTAACGGAATGCAAGTAAAATTTTGGAAAACGTGAGGTCGAAATTCTATATCAGCAAAAAATCCATGAATATAGCACACGAAAATCGGTAAAATAGGGAGTTTACCTGCTCTAGGCCTCTTTTGACCTTGAAAATGAGTTGTTTTGGTCGTGAGGGCCAACTGGAAACATAGATAAGGTTTTAAAGGACGTCTAGCTAAAATTTGGACAAAAATGAAGTCAAAATTTTGAATCACCAATAAATCTGTGGACTATAGCACACGAAAATTGGCAAAATGGGAGGTAAACCTGCTCTAGGGTTCTTTTGACCTTTAAAATGGGCCGTTTTGGCTGTGAGGGCCTACTGGAAACATAGCTAATGTCATAAAGGACGTCCAGTTAAAATTTTGGCAAAAATGAAGTCAGAATTTTGGATCACCCAAAAATCTGTGGAATATAGCACACAAAAATTGACAAAATTGACAGTTTACCCTATCTAGGACTCGTTTGACCTTGAAAATTGGTCGTTTTTGCCATGAGGGACAACTGGCTTCATAGGTAAGATCTTAAAGGATGTACAGGTAAAATTTTGGCACAAATGAGTCCGAAATTCCGGATCACCAAAAAAATCTATGGACTATAGCACACGAAAAACTACAAAATGAGCGGTTTACGTGCTCTAGGGCTCGTTTGACTTTGAAAATGGATTGTTTTAGCCCTGCGAGTTAACTAGCTCCATAGGTAAGGTCTTAACGAACGTCCAGGTAAAATTTTGGTAAAAATAAGGTCGAAATTCTGGATCACCAAAAATTTCATTGACTATAGCACACGAAAATTGACAAAATGGGGGGTTTACTGCTCTAGGCCTCTTTTAACTTTGAAAATGAGTCGTTTTGGCCATGAGGGCCTACTGGCTCCGTAGCTAAGGTGTTAAGGGACGTCCACGTAAAATTTTGGCAAAAATGCGGTTGAAATTCCAAAGCACCAAAAAATTCATGGACTATAGCACACGAAAATGACAAAATGGGGGGTTTACATGCTATAGGCCTTTGTTGACCTTGAAAATGGGTTGTTTTGGTCGTGAGAGCTAACTGGCTCCATAGGTAAGGTTTTAACGGATGTCCAGGTAAAATTTTGGAAAAAATGAGATCGGAATTTTTTATCAACAAAAAAGATGGTGAACTATAGCACATGAAAATAGGAAAAATGCGGGGTTTACCTAATCTATGGCTCATTTAATCTTGAAAATGGGCCATTTTAGTCGTGCGATCCAACTGGATCCATAGGTAACGTTTTAACGGATGTCCAGGTAAACTTTTGGCAAAAATGAGGTCAAAATTTCGGATCACTAAAAAATTCATGAATTATAGCATACGAAAATTGGCAAAATGGGGGGTTTACCTGCTCTAGGGCTCGTTTGACCTTGAAAATGGGCCGTTTTAGCTGTGCAGGCCAACTGGCTCCGTAAGTAAGGTCCTAACGGACGTACTGGTAAAATATTGGCAAAAATGAAGTCAGAATTTTAGATCACCAAAAAATGTGTGGACTATAGCACACAAAAATTGGCAAAATAAGGGGTTCACCTACTTTGGGTCTTGTTTGACCTTGTAAAAGGGTCATTTTGTCCATGAGGGCTAACTGGCTCCATAGGTAAGGTCTTATTGGACGTCCAGTTAAAATTTTGGCAAAAATGAGGTCGAAATTTTGGATCACAAAAAATCCGTGGACTATAGCACACGAATATCGGCAAAATGGGGGATTTACCTGCCTATAGCTTGTTTGACCTTGAAAATGGGCTATTTTAGCCATGCGGGCCGACTGGCTCTGTAGGTATGGTCTTAACGGACATCTAGGTAAAATCTTGGAAAAAATAATGTCGAAATTCCAGATCACCAAAAAATTCATGGACTATATAGCACACGATAATTAACAAAATAGGGGTTTACCTGCTCTAGGCCTCTTTTGACCTTGAAAATGGGCCGTTTTGGCCGTAGAACCAACTGGCTCCATAGGTAAGTCTTAACGGATGTCCAGGTAAAATTTTGGCAAAAATGAGGTCGGAATTATGGATCACCAAAAAATTTATTGACTATAGCATACGAAAATTAGCAAAATGGGGGGTTTACCTGCAGTAGGGCTCATTTAACCTTGAAAATAGGTCATTTTGGCCATGAGGGCCAACTGGTTCCTTAGGTAAGGTCATAAAGGACACCCGTTAAAATTTTGGCAAAAATGAGGTTGCAATTTCGGATCACCAAAAAAGATGGTGAACTATAGCACATGAAAATTGGTAAATGAGAGGGTTTACCTGCTCTGGAGCTCGTTTAACCTTGAAAATTGGTCGTTTTTGAAACGATCCAAAAAGTTCCTAAAAATGTGCTTCGGAAGTTACCGGAAACTTGTTTTAGCTATATCTAAAAATCCATTTCGTTTTTCAAAAATCCAACTTCATATTCTTGTTTAGGTGGTCAAATTGAGTGGGGAATGGGTCTAACCCAAATTTTAGAGCAACCGTATCAAAATCCGAAATTTCCAAGTGAAGCCTTTTTCGAGGGTCTACTTTGGAGGGTCATATCTCCTAGAACACAAATAATTGGGTGGCCCATGACATATCCACGGAAAGACCTTTGAGTTAGCTACCCAACGCACTTTGTTTCACCTCATTCGGAGTTCGGACGAAGAAGTTATGCCCATTTTCGTAAAATCCGTCCGTGCAGGAAATGCAATTTCCAGAGAACAAATTTACTGTTCATAAGCCTCATTTTTTTTTCTAAGCGTTGGACCCGTTTTTTTTTTCCAAGGACATATTTTATTTCCTACATAGCATTAATTCAATTCCCATCTCTAAAAAATTTCCCAAAATACCTCTCCCATACCTAGGCACATTTTCTCTCAAGAACCCTAATCCAAAACCTTCCTCAAGATTGAAGAGATTCTTGCTCCAAGTTCCAAGCTTCCATTGAAGACACTCTCAAGACCTTCATAAAAACTCAAGGTATGTGGTGTTGAACTCATGGGTCCTTCCACCCATAGTGCCTAGACTCTATTCTACTCACTAATTCATGGTTTAAGTTGAGATTCATAAATTAGTCTTGTTCCTTGTATAAACTTCCTGCACAGTGAATTCTAGCATGAAAAGTGATTGTTTTGAGCATGTTGTGACTCTAGAACTTGAATCTAAACTTGGAATTGATGTGGAGATTTTTCATGTGGTCTTGTGGGTGTTAAAAGGCGTTGTTGCAGGTTGTTCACTGGTTTTGCTGCATAATTACTACCCCATTACATACTCTTTGACCCCATTACATGCCTTCAAGGTGTTTGACAAAATGTCTAATTATGGAGAATTGATGAATTGATGTTTTAAGACTTGAGTTATGAGATGTATGGCATTCCAGAGATTTGTTCATGACAAACTAAGTTTGTGTATATGTTCATTCCATACATGAGATTGCATTAGAACCTAATGTGAATTTCCTATATAAAGTATTGCATGACCATGCCCGGTCCGGGGGAAAAGAATCGGATAACCATGTGAGGGGTTTATACCTCACCACCTAGGATGCTTGGGGTGTGACCAACATCAACCATGTGAGGGGTTTATACCTTGCCACCAGGGTGTCCGGGTGTGAACGACATCCCCCATCCTAAGTTGGGGTTATAGATTGGTTGGATTATGCACACACATATGATATCTACTATTAGTATAGATTTACTTAAACATGTTTTGACTTCACTTTAATCATGCATCCTCATATTGTTATTTATTATGCCTATGGAACTAGCTCTTGCATTTCGATTGTGTCCTTGTCTATTGTTGTATTGCACCCCGCATAGTTAGTACATTCCAAAGTACTAACGCATATTTTGCCTACATGATGTCACCATGTAGGGACCGGAGCTACTCTTGATCCTTCTCTCCATCCACGTGGCTAGTACGGTGCTTATCCAAGTTTGTTGGTGAGTCCTCAATGATTCGAGGGCTATGTTATGTTTCCTACTCCTATGTTTTGAAACTTTAGCTTGAAATTGTATTTTGACTATGAGGGGAGCCGGTATTATGTCATGGCCCCCGTTCCATCTATGTATGTAGAGGTGTGCGCTGGACAAATATTTTGTAAATAAGCTTGACTCTTATTCTATGATGTTACTTTGAAATGGTATGCCCTTAGTCCCTAATTCCCGTTATTTAATGTTGAATGTACTTTCGCGACCGATGAAGTGTGATGACAAGTTTGAGAGGCTTGTTTGGGGTTCCTTCGGGTTCCTCATTCGCCATGTCACGTCTAGGCCCTAGGCTTGGGTTGTGACAGTTTTAGCCTTGACGACCAATTGGCTCCATAGTTAAGGTCTTACCGGACGTACAGGTAAAGTTTTTGAAAAAATGAGATCGAAAATCTAAATCACAAAAAATATGGTGAACTATAGCACAAAAAAATAGGTAAATGAGGGGTTTACCTGCTCTGGGGCACGTTTGACCTTGAAAATTGGTCATTTTGGTCGTGAGGGCCTACTGGCTCCATAGGTAAGGTCTTAACGGACATGCAGGTTAAATTGTGGCAAAAATGAGGTCGGAATTCTGGATCACCAAAAAAATCCATAGACTATATCACATGAAAATCACCAAAACGGTGGGTTCAACTGTTCTAGGGATCGTGTGACCTTAAAATGGGCCGTTTTAGCCATGCGGGCCAACTGTCTCCGTAGATAAGGTCTTAACGGATGTCCAGGGAAAATTTTGGCAAAATGAGGTCGATATTTTGGATCACAAAAAATCTGTGGACTATAGCACAGGAAAATCGGTATAATGGGGGGTTTACCTGCTCTATGGCTCGTTTGACCTTGTAAATGTGCCATTTTGGCCGTGAGGGCCAACTGGCTCCATGGGTAAGCTCTTAATAGATGTCCAAGTAATATTTTTTTTAAAAAGAGATCGGAATTCGGGATCACCAAAAAAGATGGTGAATTATATAGCAAATGAAAATCGGCAAAATGGGGGATTTACCTGCTCTATGGCTCATTAAACCTTGAAAATGGGTCATTTTAGCCCTGCGGTCCAACTGACTCCATAGTAACTTTTAACGGACGTCCAAGTAAATATTTGGCAAAAATGAGGTTGGAATTCTGGATCACCAAAAAATTCATGGACTATAGCACACGAAAATTGGTAAAATTGAGGGTTTACCTACTCTAGGGCTCGTTTGACCTTGAAAATGGGTTGTTTTACTCATGCGGGCCAACTGGCTCCGTAGATAAGGTCTTAACGGACGTCCAGGTAAAATTTTTACAAAAATTAGGTCGGAATTTCGGATTAATAAAAAATTCAAGGACTTTAGCACACGAAAATTGACAAAAAAGGGGGTTCACCTGCTTTGGGGCTCGTTTGACCTTGAAAAAGAGTCATTTTGGCCATGAGGGTCAACTGGATCCATAGGTAAGGTCTTAACGGACGTCCAGGTAAAATTTTGGCAAAAATGAGGTCGAAATTGTAGATCATCAAAATATCCTTAGACTATAGCACAAGAAAATCGACAAATTGGGGGGTTTACATGTTCTAGGGCTCGTTTGAACTTGAAAATGGGTCATTTTGGCCGTGAGGGCCAAGTGGCTCCATATGTAAGGTCTTAACGGACGTCCAGTTAAATTTTTGGCAAAAATAAGGTCAAAATTTTGGATCACAAAAAATCTGTGGACTATAGCACAAAAATATCGGTAAAATGTGGGGTTTACTTGCTCTAGGGCACGTTTGACCTTGAAAATGGGTCGTTTTAGCCATGAGAGCCAACTGGCTCCGTAGGTAAGGTCTTAACGGACGTCCAGGTAAAATCTTGACAAAAATGATGTCAGAATTCCGGATCACCAAAAAATTCATGGACTATATAACATACGATAATTGGCAAAATGGAGGGTTTACCTGCTCCAGGCCTTTCTTAAGCTTTTGAATGGGCCGTTTTGGACGTCAGGGCCAACTGGATCCATTGGTAAGGTCTTAACGGACGTCCAGGTAAAAATTTTCACAAAAATGAGGTCGAAATTCTAGATCACCAAAAAATTCATGGACTATAGCACACGAAAATTAGCAAAATGGGGGGTTTTCATGCTCTAGGGCTCGTTTGACCTTGAAAATGTGTCATTTTGGCCGTGAGGGCCAACTGGTTCCTTAGGCATGGTCTTAACGGACATCCAGTTACAATTTTGGAAAAAATGAGGTCGAAATTCTGGATCACCGAAAAAGTTGGTGAACTTTAGCACATGAAAATTGGTAATTGAGAGGGTTTACCTGGCCTGGAGCTCGTTTGACCTTGAAAATTGGTCATTTTGGCAGTGATGGCCAACTAACTACATAGTTAAGGTCTTAACGAATGTTCAGGTAAAATTTTAGCTAAAATGAGAACGGATTTTGAATCACCAGAAAATATGGTGAATTAGCACATGAAAATCGTTAAAAGAGGCAGTTTACCTAATCTAGGCTCATTTTACCTTGAAAATTGGTCGTTTTGGTCGTGAGGGCCTACTGGCTCCATAGGTAAGGTCTTAACAGACGTCCAGCTAAAAACGGGCATAACTGGGGCCCCGATTGTCCGATTGAGGCGATTTTTTTTTTCATCCTGCGTATTTTTTCGATATCTACGCTACCAAACTGCCGAAAGGCCGTTTGCGCGAGCCGATTTTCCGAAAAACGCCTTTTAGTCATTCGAACGTGTGTCGAAATATGACGAGATAATAAAACGGAAATTCAAACAAAGGGGATGAGTTTTCTAGATAGATCTCGAAAAAATACGAGGGTTCAAAAAAAAAATTGCGTCAAACGGACGTTCGAGCGCGAAGCTACGACCGTTTGAAAATTCAGCATTTTAAAGATTGAAGGTGGCTTTGAATTTTGAAACTTCAGACGGCCATAACTCGGGCCTCGGATGTCCGATTGAGGCGATTTTTTTTTTCATCCCGCGTATTTTTTCGATATCTACGCCACCAAACTGCCTAAAGGCGGTTTGCGCGAGCCGATTTTCCAAAAAATGCCTTTTAGTCATTCGAACGTGTGTCGAAATATGACGAGATAATAAAAAGGAAATTCAAACAAAGGGGATGAGTTTTCTAGATAGATCTCGAAAAAATACGTGGGATCAAAAAAAGAATTGCGTCAAACGGACGTTCGAGCGCGAAAAATACGATCGTTTTAAAATTCAGCATTTTGAGGATTGAAGGTGGCTCTGAATTTTGAAACTTCAGACGGCCATAACTCGGGCCTCGGATGTCCGATTGAGGCGATTTTTTTTTTCATCCCGCGTATTTTTTTGATATCTACGCCAACAAACTGCCTAAAGGCGGTTTGCGCGAGCCGATTTCCCAAAAAGCGCCTTTTAGTCGTTCGAACAGGAGTCGAAATATGACGAGAAAATAAAAAGGAAATTCAAACAAAGGGGATGAGTTTTCTAGATAGATCTCGAAAAATACGAGGGATCAAAAAAAAGAATTGCGTCAAACGGACGTTCGAGCGAAAATTACGACCGTTTGAAAATTCAGCATTTTGAGGATTGAAGGTGGGTCTGAATTTTGAAACTTCAAACGGCCATAACTCGGGCCTCGGACGTCCGATTGAGGCGATTTTTATTTTCATCCTGCGTATTTTTCTGATATCTACGCTACCAAACTGGCGAAAGGCGGTTTGCGCGAGCCGATTTTCCGAAAAACGCCTTTTAGTCATTCGAACGTGTGTCGAAATATGACGAGATAATAAAACGGAAATTCAAACAAAGGGGATGAGTTTTCTAGATAGAACTCGAAAAAATACGAGGGATCAAAAAAAAATTGCGTCAAACGGACGTTCGAGCGCAAAATTACGATCGTTTGAAAATTCAAAGATTTTAAGGATTGAAGATAGCTTTGAGTTTTGAAACTTCAGACGGCCGTAACTCGGGTCTAGGATGTCCGATTGAGGCGATTTTTTTTTTTTCATCCCGCGTATTTTTTCGATATCTACGCTAACAAACTGCCTAAAGGCGGTTTGCGCGAGCCGATTTCCCAAAAAACGCCTTTTAGTCATTCGAACATGAGTCGAAATATGACGAGAAAATAAAAAGGAAATTCAAACAAAGGGGATGAGTTTTTCAGATAGATCTCGAAAAAATACGAGGGATCAAAAAAAGAATTGCGTCAAACGGACGTTCGAGCGCGAAGCTACGACCGTTTGAAAATTCAGCATTTTAAGGATTGAAGGTGGCTCTGAATTTTGAAACTTCAGACGGCCATAACTCGGGCCTCGGACGTCCGATTGAGGCGATTTTTTTTTTTCATCCTGCGTATTTTTTCGATATCTACGCTACCAAACTGCCGAAAGGCCGTTTGCGCGAGCCGATTTTCCGAAAAACGCCTTTTAGTCATTCGAACGTGTGTCGAAATATGACGAGAAAAAAAAAAGGAAATTCAAACAAAGGGGATGAGTTTACAAGATAGATAGGGAAAAAATATGAAGGTTAAAAAATGAATTGCATCAAACGGACGTCCGAGCGCAAAGCTACGGCCGTTTGAAAATTCAGCATTTTAAGGATTGAAGGTGGCTTTGAATTTTGAAACTTCAGACGGCCATAACTCGGGCCTCGGATGTCCGATTGAGGCGATTTTTTTTTTCATCCCGCGTATTTTTTCGATATCTACGCCAACAAACTGCCTAAAGGCGGTTTGCGCGACCCAATTTTCCAAAAAATGCCTTTTAGTCATTCGAACATGAGTCAAAATATGACGAGAAAAAAAAAAGGAAATTCAAACAAAGGGGATGAGTATTTTAGATAGATCTCAAAAAAAACGAGGAATCAAAAAAAAAAATTGCGTCAAACGGACGTTCGAGCGCGAAAGCTACGACCGTTTGAAAATTCAAAGATTTTAAGGATTGAAGGTGGCTAGAATTTTGAGACTTCAGACGGCCATAACTCGGGCCTCGGATGTCCGATTGAGGCGATTTTTTTTTTCATCCCGCGTATTTTTTCGATATCTACGCCAACAAACTGCCTAAAGGCGGTTTGCGCGAGCCGATTTCCCAAAAAACGCCTTTTAGTCGTTCGAACAGGAGTCGAAATATGACGAGAAAATAAAAAGGAAATTCAAACAAAGGGGATGATATTTCTAGATAGATATCGAAAAAATACGAGGGTTCAAAAAAAATCTTCGTCAAACGGACGTTCGAGCGCGAAGATACGACCGTTTGAAACTTCAGCATCTTAAGGATCGTAGGTGGCTTTGAATTTTGAAACTTCAAACGGCCATAACTCGGGCCTCGGATGTCCGATTGAGGCGATTTTTTTTTCATCCTGCGTATTTTTTCGATATCTACGCTACCAAACTGCCTAAAGGCGGTTTGCGCGAGCCGATTTTCCAAAAAATGCCTTTTAGTCATTCGAACATGAGTCGAAATATGACGAGAAAATAAAAAGGAAATTCAAACAAAGGGGATGAGTTTTCTAGATAGATCTCGAAAAAATACGAGGGTTCAAAAAAAAATTGCGTCAAACGGACGTTCGAGCGAAAAATACGACCGTTTGAAAATTCAACATTTTAAGCATTGAAGGTGGCTTTGAATTTTGAAACTTCAGACGACCATAACTCGGGCCTCGGATGTCCAATTGAGGTGATTTTTTTGAACGCGCATATTTTTTTGATATCTACGACGCCAAACTGCCTAAAGGCGGTTTGCGCGAGCTGATTTTCCAAATAATGTCTTTTAGTCATTCGAACATGAGTCGAAAAATGACGAGAAAATAAAAAGGAAATTCAAACAAAGGGGATGAGTTTTCTAGATAGATCTTGAAAAAATACGAGGGATCAAAAAAAGAATTGCGTCAAACGGACGTTCGAGCGAAAAATTACGACCGTTTGAAAATTCAAAGATTTTAAGGATTGAAGGTGGCTCGAATTTTGAAACTTCAAACGGCCATAACTCGGGCCTCGGATGTCCGATTGAGGCGATTTTTTTTCATCCCGCGTATTTTTCGATATCTACGCCAACAAACTGCCTAAAGGCGATTTGCGCGAGCCGATTTTCCAAAAATTGCCTTTTAGTCGTTCGAACAGGAGTCGAAATATGACGAGAAAATAAAAAGGAAATTCAAACAAAGGGGATGATATTTATGGATAGATCTCGAAAAATACGAGGGATCAAAAAAAATTGCGTCAAACGGACGTGCGAGCGCGAAGCTACGACCGTTTGAAAATTCCGCATTTTAAAGAATGAAAGTGGCTTTGAATTTTAAAACTTCAAAAGGCCATAATTCTGGCCTCGGATGTCCGATTGCGGCGATTTTTTTTTTCAACCCACGTATTTTTTTGATATCTACGCCAACAAACTGCCTAAAGGCGGTTCGCGCGAGCCGATTTCCCAAAAAACGCCTTTTAGTCGTTCGAACAGGAGTCGAAATATGACGAGAAAATAAAAAGGAAATTCAAACAAAGGGGATGAGTTTTCTAGATAGATCTCGAAAAATACGGGGATCAAAAAAAAATTGCGTCAAACGGACGTTCGAGCGAAAAATTACGACCGTTTGAAAATTCAAATTTTGAGGATTGAAGGTGGCTTTGAATTTTGAAACTTCAAACGGCCATAACTCGGGTCTCGGATGTCCGATTGAGGCGATTATTTTTTTGAACCCACGTATTTTTCCGATATCTACGCCGGCAAACTGCCTAAAGGCGGTTTGCGCGAGCCGATTTCCCAAAAAACGCCTTTTAGTCATTCGAACGTGAGTCGAAATATGACGAGAAAATAAAAAGGAAATTCAAACAAAGATGATGATATTTATAGATAGATCTCGAAAAAATACGTGGGATCAAAAAATGAATTGCGTCAAACGGACGTTCGAGCGCGAAGCTACGACCGTTTGAAAATTCAGCATTTTAAGGATTGAAGGTGGCTCTGAATTTCGAAACTTCAGACGGCCATAACTCGGGCCTCGGATGTCCTATTGAGGTGATTTTTTTTTTCAACCCGCGTATTTTTCGATATCTACGCTACCAAACTGCCTAAAGGCGGTTTGCGCGAGCCGATTTCCCAAAAAACGCCTTTTAGTCATTCGAACGTGAGTCGAAATATGACGAGAAAATAAAAAGGAAATTCAAACAAAGACGATGATATTTATAGATAGATCTCGAAAAAATACGTTGGATCAAAAAAAGAATTGCGTCAAACGGACGTTCGAGCGCGAAGCTACGACCGTTTGAAAATTCAAAGATTTTAAGGTTTGAAGGTGGCATTGAATTTTGAGACTCCAGACGGCCATACCTTGGGCCACGGATGTCCGATTGAGGCGATTTTTTTTTCATCCTTCGTATTTTTTCGATATCTACGCTACCAAATTGCCTAAAGGCGGTTTGCGCGAGCCGATTTTCCAAAAAATGCCTTTTAGTCATTCGAACGTGAGTCGAAATATGACGAGAAAATAAAAAGGAAATTCAAACAAAGATGATGATATTTATAGATAGATCTCGAAAAAATACGTGGATCAAAAAAAGAATTGCGTCAAACGGACGTTCGAGGGTGAAGCTACGACCGTTTGAAAATTCAGCTGACGAGAAAATAAAAAGGAAATTCAAACAAAGGGGATGAGTTTTCTAGATAGATCTCGAAAAATACGAGGGATCAAAAAAATTGCGTCAAACGGACGTTCGAGCGCGGCTACGACCGTTTGAAAATTCAAAGATTTTGAAGGATTGAAGGTGGCTTTGAATTTTGAAACTTCAAACGGTCATAACTCGGGCCTCGGATGTCCAATTGAGGCAATCTTTTTTTGAACCCACGTATTTTTCGATATCTACGCCGCCAAACTGCCTAAAGGCGGTTTGCGCGAGCCGATTTTCCAAAAAATGCCTTTTAGTCATTCGAACATGAGCCGAAATATGACGAGAAAATAAAAAGGAAATTCAAACAAAGGGGATGAGTTTTCTAGATAGATCTCGAAAAAATACGAGGGATCAAAAAAAGAATTGCGTCAAACGGACGTTCGAGCGTAAAGCTACGACCTTTTGAAAATTCAGCATTTTAAATAATGAATGTGGCTTTGAATTTTGAAACTTCAAACGGCCATAACTCGGGCCTCGGATGTCCGATTGAGGCGATTTGTTTTTTCATCCCGCGTATTTTTTCGATATCTACGCTAACAAACTGCCTAAAGGCGGTTTGCGCGAGCCGATTTCCCAAAAAACGCCTTTTAGTCATTCGAACGTGAGTCGAAATATGACGAGAAAATAAAAAGGAAATTCAAACAAAGGGGATGAGTTTTGTAGATAGATATGTCCGATTGAGGCGATTTTTTTTTTCATCCCGCGTATTTTTTCGATATCTACGCTAAAAAACTGCCTAGAGGCGGTTTGCGCGAGCCGATTTCCCAAAAAACGCCTTTTAGTCATTCGAACGTGAGTCGAAATATGACGAGAAAATAAAAAGGAAATTCAAACAAAGATGATGATATTTATAGATAGATCTCGAAAAAATAAGTGGGATCAAAAAATGAATTGCGTCAAACGGACGTTCGAGCGCGAAGCTACGACCGTTTGAAAATTCAGCATTTTAAGGATTGAAGGTGGCTTTGAATTTTGAAACTTCAGACGGCCATAACTCGGGCCTCGGATGTCCGATTGAGGCGATTTTTTTTTTCATCCTGCGTATTTTTTCGATATCTACGCTACCAAACTGCCTAAAGGCGGTTTGCGCGAGCCGATTTTCCAAAACGCCATTTAGTCATTCGAATATGAGTCGAAATATGACGAGAAAATAAAACGGAAATTCAAACAAAGGGGATGATTTTTCTAGATAGATCTCAAAAAAATACGAGGGATCAAAAAAAGAATTGTGTCAAACGGACGTTCGAGCACGAAGCTACGCCCGTTTGAAAATTCAGCATTTTAAGGATTGAAGGTGGCTTTGAATTTTGAAACTTCAGACGGCCATAACTCGGGCCTCGAATGTCTGATTGAGACGATTTTTTTTCATCCTGCGTATTTTCTCGATATCTACGCTACCAAACTGCCTAAAGGCAGTTTACGCGAGCCGATTTTCCAAAAAATGCCTTTTACTCATTCGAACATGAGTCGAAATATGACGAGAAAATAAAAAGGAAATTCAAACAAAGGGGATGAGTTTTCTAGATAGATATCGAAAAAATACGAGGGATCAAAAAAAGAATTGCGTCAAACGGACGCTCGAGCGCGAAGCTACGACCGTTTGAAAATTCAGCATTTTGAGGATTGAAGGTGGGTCTGAATTTTGAAACTTCAGACGGCCATAACTCGGGCCTCGGATGTCCGATTGAGGCGATTTTTTTTTTCATCCCGCGTATTTTTTCGATATCTACGCTAACAAACTGCCTAGAGGCGGTTTGCGCGAGCCGATTTCCCAAAAAACGCCTTTTAGTCATTCGAACGTGAGTCGAAATATGACGAGAAAATAAAAAGGAAATTCAAACAAAGGGAATGAATTTTTTGAATAGATATCAAAAAAATACGAGGATTTAAAAAAAGAATTGCGTCAAACGGACGTTCGAGCGCGAAGCTACGGCCGTTTGAAAATTCAGCATTTTAAGGATTGAAGGTGGCTTTGAATTTTGAAACTTCGCGAACGGCCATAACTCGGGCCTCGGATGTCCGATTCAGGCGATATTTTTTTTCATCCCGCGTATTTTTTCGATATCTACGCCAACAAACTGCCTAAAGGGAGTTTGCGCGAGCCGATTTCCCAAAAAACGCCTTTTAGTCGTTCGACCAGGAGTCGAAATATGACGAGAAAATAAAAAGGAAATTCAAACAAAGGGAATGAATTTTTTGAATAGACATCAAAAAAATAAGGGGATGAGTTTTCTAGATAGATCTCGAAAAATACGAGGGTTCAAAAAAAAATTGCGTCAAACGGACGTTCGAGCGCGAAGCTACGACCGTTTGAAAATTCAGCATTTTAAGGATTGAAGGTGGCTTTGAATTTTGAAACTTCAGACGGCCATAACTCGGGCCTCGGATGTCCGATTGAGGCGATTTTTTTTTCATCCCGCGTATTTTTTCGATATCTACGCTAAAAAACTGCCTAGAGGCGGTTTGCGCGAGCCGATTTCCCAAAAAATGCCTTTTAGTCATTCGAACGTGAGTCGAAATATGACGAGAAAATAAAAAGGAAATTCAAACAAAGATGATGAATTTTCTAGATACATCTCGAAAAAATACGAGGGATCAAAAAAAAATTTACGTCAAACGGACGTTCGAGCGCGATACGACCGTTTGAAAATTCAAAGATTTTTTAAGGATTGAAGGTGGCTTTGAATTTTGAAACTTCAACGGCCATAACTCGGGCCTCGGATGTCCGATTGAGGCGATTTTTTTTTCATCCCGCGTGTTTTTGATATCTACGCTAACAAACTGCCTAAAGGCGGTTTGCGCGAGCCGATTTCCCAAAAAACGCCTTTTAGTCATTCGAACATGAGTCGAAATATGACGAGAAAATAAAAAGGAAATTCAAACAAAGGGGATGATATTTATAGATAGATCTCGAAAAAATACGTGGGATCAAAAAAAGAATTGCGTCAAACGGACGTTCGAGCGCGAAGCTACGACCGTTTGAAAATTCAGCATTTTAAGGATTGAAGGTGCCTTCGAAATTTGAAACTTCAGACGGCCATAACTCGGGCCTCGGATGTCCGATTGAGGCGATTTTTTTTTTCATCCCGCGTATTTTTTCGATATCTACGCTAACAAACTGCCTAAAGGCGGTTTGCGCGAGCCGATTTCCCAAAAAACGCCTTTTAGTCATTCGAACGTGAGTCGAAATATGACGAGAAAATAAAAAGGAAATTCAAACAAAGATGATGATATTTATAGATAGATCTCGAAAAAATACGTGGGATCAAAAAAAGAATTGCGTCAAACGGACGTTCGAGCGCGAAGCTACGACCGTTTGAAAATTCAGCATTTTGAGGATTGAAGGTGGCTTTGAATTTTGAGACTTCAGACGGCCATAACTCGGGCCTCGGACGTCCGATTGAGGCGATTTTTTTTTTTCATCCCGCGTATTTTTCGATATCTACGCTAAAAAACTGCCTATAGGCGGTTTGCGCGAGCCGATTTCCCAAAAAACGCCTTTTAGTCATTCGAACGTGAGTCGAAATATGACGAGAAAATAAAAAGGAAATTCAAACAAAGATGATGATATTTATAGATAGATCCCGAAAAAATACGTGGGATCGAAAAATGAATTGCGTCAAACGGACGTTCGAGCGCGAAGCTACGACCGTTTGAAAATTCAGCATTTTAAGGATTGAAGGTGTCTTCGAAATTAGAAACTTCAGACGGCCATAACTCGGGCCTCGGATGTCCGATTGAGGCGATTTGTTTTTTCATCCCGCGTATTTTTTCGATATCTACGCTAACAAACTGCCTAGAGGCAGTTTGCGCGAGCCGATTTTCCAAAAACGCCTTTTAGTCATTCGAACGTGAGTCGAAATATGACGAGAAAATAAAAAGAAAATTCAAACAAAGGGGATGAGTTTTCTAGATAGATCTCGAAAAAATACGAGGGTTCAAAAAAAAATTGCGTCAAACGGACGTTCGAGCGCGAAGCTACGACCGTTTGAAAATTCAGCATTTTAAGGATTGAAGGTGGCTTTGAATTTTGAAACTTCAAACGGCCATAACTCGGGCCTCGGACGTCCGATTGAGGCGATTTTTATTTTCATCCTGCGTATTTTTCTGATATCTACGCTACCAAACTGGCGAAAGGCGGTTTGCGCGAGCCGATTTTCCGAAAAACGCCTTTTAGTCATTCGAACGTGTGTCGAAATATGACGAGAAAATAAAAAGTAATTTCAAACAAAGGGGATGCGTTTTCTAGATAGATCTCGAAAAAATATGAGGGTTCAAAAAAAAAATTGCGTCAAACGGACGTTCGAGCGCGAAGCTACGGCCGTTTGAAAATTCAGCATTTTAAGGATTGAAGGTGGCTTTGAATTTTGAGACTTCAGACGGCCATAACTCGGGCCTCGGATGTCCGATTGAGGCGATATTTTTTTTCATCCCGCGTATTTTTTCGATATCTACGCCAACAAACTGCCTAAAGGCGGTTCGCGCGAGCCGATTTCCCAAAAAACGCCTTTTAGTCGTTCGAACAGGAGTCGAAATATGACGAGAAATAAAAAGGAAATTCAAACAAAGGGGATGAGTTTTCTAGATAGATCTCGAAAAATACGAGGGATCAAAAAAATTGCGTCAAACGGACGTTCGAGCCGAAGCTACGACCGTTTGAAAATTCAAAGATTTTGAGGATTGAAGGTGGCTTTGAATTTTGAAACTTCAGGCGCCCATAACTCGGGCCTCGGATGTCCGATTGAGGCGAATTTTTTTTTCATCCCGCGTATTTTTCGATATCTACGCCAACAAACTGCCTAAAGGCGGTTCGCGCGAGCCGATTTCCCAAAAAACGCCTTTTAGTCATTCGAACATGAGTCGAAATATGACGAGAAAATAAAAAGGAAATTCAAACAAAGAGGATGATATTTATAGATAGATCTCGAAAAAATACGTTGGATCAAAAAAAGAATTGCGTCAAACGGACGTTCGAGCGCGAAGCTACGACCGTTTGAAAATTCAGCATTTTAAGGATTGAAGGTGGCTTTGAATTTTGAAACTTCAGACGGCCATAACTCGGGCCTCGGATGTCCGATTGAGGCGATTTTTTTTTTCATCCCGCGTATTTTTTCGATATCTACGCTACCAAACTGCCTAAAGGCGGTTTGCGCGAGCCGATTTTCCAAAAAACGCCTTTTAGTCATTCGAACATGAGTCGAAATATGACGAGAAAATAAAAAGGAAATTCAAACAAAGGGGATGATATTTATAGATAGATCTCGAAAAAATACGTTGGATCAAAAAAAGAATTGCGTCAAACGGACGTTCGAGCGCGAAGCTACGACCGTTTGAAAATTCAGCATTTTAAGGATTGAAGGTGGCTTTGAATTTTGAAACTTCAGACGGCCATAACTCGGGCCTCGGATGTCCGATTGAGGCGATTTTTTTTTTCATCCCGCGTATTTTTTCGATATCTACGCTAACAAACTGCCTAAAGGCGGTTTGCGCGAGCCGATTTCCCAAAAAACGCCTTTTAGTCATTCGAACATGAGTCGAAATATGACGAGAAATAAAAAGGAAATTTAAACAAAGGGTATGAGTTTTTCAGATAGATCTCGAAAAATACGAGGGTTCAAAAAAAGAATTTCGTCAAACGGACGTTCGAGCGCGAAGACAGGACCGTTTGAAAATTCAGCATCTTAAGGATCGTAGGTGGCTTTGAATTTTGAAACTTCAGACGGCCATAACTCGGGCCTCGGATGTCCGATTGAGGCGATTTTTTTTTTCATCCTGCGTATTTTTTCGATATCTACGCTACCAAACTGCCTAAAGGCGGTTTGCGCGAGCCGATTTTCCAAAAAACGCCTTTTAGTCATTCGAACATGAGTCGAAATATGACGAGAAAATAAAAAGGAAATTCAAACAAAGGGGATGATATTTATAGATAGATCTCGAAAAAATACGTGGGATCAAAAAAAGAAGGCGGTTTGCGCGAGCCGATTTTCCAAAAAACGCCTTTTAGTCATTCGAACATGAGTCGAAATATGACGAGAAAATAAAAAGGAAATTCAAACAAAGGGGATGAGTTTTCTAGATAGATCTCGAAAAATACGAGGGTTCAAAAAAAATTTGCGTCAAACGGACGCTCGAGCGCGAAGCTACGACCGTTTGAAAATTCAGCATTTTGAGGATTGAAGGTGGCTTTGAATTTTGAAACTTCAGACGGCCATAACTCGGGCCTCGGATGTCCGATTGAGGCGATTTTTTTTTTCATCCCGCGTATTTTTTCGATATCTACGCCAACAAACTGCCTAAAGGCGGTTTGCGCGAGCCGATTTCCCAAAAAACGCCTTTTAGTCGTTCGAACAGGAGTCGAAATATGACGAGAAAATAAAAAGGAAATTCAAACAAAGGGGATGAGTTTTCTAGATAGATCTCGAAAAAATACGAGGGATCAAAAAAAGAATTGCGTCAAACGGACGTTCGAGCGCGAAGCTACGACCGTTTGAAAATTCAACATTTTAAGGATTGTAGGTGGCTTTAATTTTTGAAACTTCAGACGGCCATAACTCGGGCCACGGATGTCCGATTGAGGCGATTTGTTTTTCATCCTGCGATTTTTTTCGATATCTACGCTACCAAACTGCCTAAAGGCGGTTTGCGCGAGCTGATTTTCCAAAAAATGCCTTTTAGTCATTCGAACATGAGTCGAAATATGACGAGAAAATAAAAAGGAAATTCAAACAAAGGGGATGAGTTTTCTAGATAGATCTCAAAAAAATACGAGGGTTCAAAAAAAAAATTGCGTCAAACGGACGTTCGAGCGCGAAGCTACGACCGTTTGAAAATTCAGCATTTTAAGGATTGAAGGTGGCTTTGAATTTTGAAACTTCAGACGGCCATAACTCGGGCCTCGGATGTCCGATTGAGGCGACTTTTTTTTTCATCCCGCGTATTTTTTCGATATCTACGCCAACAAACTGCCTTTAGGCAGTTTGCGCGAGCCGATTTCCCAAAAGCGCCTTTTAGTCGTTCGAACAGGAGTCGAAATATGACGAGAAAATAAAAAGGAAATTCAAACAAAGGGGATGAGTTTTCTAGATAGATCTCGAAAATATACGAGGGATCAAAAAATGAATAGCGTCAAACGGACGTTCGAGCGCGAAGCTACGACCGTTTGAAAATTCAAAGATTTTGAGGATTGAAGGTGGCTTTGAATTTTGAAACTTCGACGGCCATAACTCGGGCCTCGGATGTCCGATTGAGGCGATTTTTTTTTTCATCCCGCGTATTTTTCGATATCTACGCTACCAAACTGCCTAAAGGCGGTTTGCGCGAGCCGATTTTCCAAAAAACGCCTTTTAGTCATTCGAACATGAGTCGAAATATGACGAGAAAATAAAAAGGAAATTCAAACAAAGGGGATGAGTTTTCTAGATAGATCTCGAAAAAATACGAGGGATCAAAAAAAGAATTGCGTCAAACGGACGTTCGAGCGCGAAGCTACGACCGTTTGAAAATTCAGCATTTTAAGGATTGAAGGTGGCTCTGAATTTTGAAACTTCAGACGGCCATAACTCGGGACTCGGACGTCCGATTGAGGCGATTTTTTTTTTCATCCTACGTATTTTTTTGATATCTACGCTACCAAACTGCCTAAAGGCGGTTTGCGCAAGCCGATTTTCCAAAAAACACCTTATAGTCATTCGAACATGAGTCAAAATATGACGAGATAATAAAAAGGAAATTCAAACAAAGGGGATGAGTTTTCTAGATAGATCTCGAAAAAATACGTGGGATCAAAAAAAGAATTGCGTCAAACGGACGTTCGAGCGCGAACCTACGGCCGTTTGAAAATTCAGCATTTTGAGGATTGAAGGTGGCTTTGAATTTTGAGACTTCAGACGGCCATAACTCGGGCCTCGGATGTCCGATTGAGGCGATTTTTTTTTTGATCCTGCGTATTTTTTCGATATCTACGCTACCAAACTGCCTAAAGGCGGTTTGCGCGAGCTGATTTTCCAAAAAATGCCTTTTAGTCATTCGAACATGAGTCGAAATATGACGAGAAAATAAAAAGAAAATTCAAACAAAGGGGATGAGTTTTCTAGATAGATCTCGAAAAAATACGAGGGTTCAAAAAAAAATTGCGTCAAACGGACGTTCGAGCGCGAAGCTACGACCGTTTGAAAATTCAACATTTTAAAGATTGAAGGTGACTTTGAATTTTGAAACTTCAGATGGTAATAACTCGGGCCTCGGATGTTCGATTGAGGCATTTCTTTTTTTCATCCTGCGTATTTTTTAGATATCTACTCTACCAAACTGCCTAAAGGCGGTTTGCGCGAGCCAATTTTCCAAAAAATGCATTTTTGTCATTCGAACGTGAGTCGAAATATGACGAGAAAATAAAAAGGAAATTCAAACAAAGGGGATGAGTTTTCTAGATAGATCTCGAAAAATACGGGGATCAAAAAAAATTTCGTCAAACGGACGCTCGAGCGCGAAGCTACGACCGTTTGAAAATTCAGCATTTTGAGGATTGAAGGTGGCTCTGAATTTTGAAACTTCAGACGGCCATAACTCGGGCCTCGGACGTCCGATTGAGGCGATTTTTTTTTTCATCCTGCGTATTTTTTCGATATCTACGCTACCAAACTGCCTAAAGGCGGTTTGCGCGAGCCGATTTTCCAAAAAACGCCTTTTAGTCATTCGAACGTGAGTCGAAATATGACGAGAAATAAAAAGGAAATTTAAACAAAGGGTATGAGTTTTTCAGATAGATCTCGAAAATATACGTGGGTTCAAAAAAAGAATTGCGTCAAACGGACGTTCGAGCGCGAATCTACGACCGTTTGAAAATTCAACATTTTAAATAATGAAGGTGGCTTTGAATTTTGAAATTTCAGATGGCCATAACTCGGGCCTCGGATGTCCGATTGAGGCGATTTTTTTTTTCATCCCGCGTATTTTTCCGATATCTACGCTAACAAACTGCCTAAAGGCGGTTTGCGCGAGCCGATTTCCCAAAAAACGCCTTTTAGTCATTCGAACGTGAGTCGAAATATGACGAGAAAATAAAAAGGAAATTCAAACAAAGATGATGATATTTATAGATAGATCTCGAAAAAATACGTGGGATCAAAAAAAGAATTGCGTCAAACGGACGTTCGAGCGCGAAGCTACGACCGTTTGAAAATTCAGCATTTTAAGGATTGAAGGTGCCTTCGAAATTTGAAACTTCAGACGGCCATAACTCGGGCCGCGGATGTCCGATTGAGGCGATTTTTTTTTTCATCCCGCGTATTTTTTCGATATCTACGCCACCAAACTGCCTAAAGGCGGTTTGCGCGAGCCAATTTTCCAAAAAATGCATTTTAGTCATTCGAACATGAGTCGAAATATGACGAGAAAATAAAAAGAAAATTCAAACAAAGGGGATGAGTTTTATAGATAGATCTCAAAAAAATACGAGGGATCAAAAAAAAAATTGCGTCAAACGGACGTTCGAGCGCGAAGCTACGACCGTTTGAAAATTCAGCATTTTAAGGATTGAAGGTGGCTCTGAATTTTGAAACTTCAGACGGCCATAACTCGGGCCTCGGATGTCCGATTGAGGCGATTTTTTTTTTCATCCTGCGTATTTTTTCGATATCTACGCTAACAAACTGCCTAAAGGCGGTTTGCGCGAGCCGATTTTCCAAAAAATGCATTTTAGTCATTCGAACATGAGTCAAAATATGACGAGAAAATAAAAAGGAAATTCAAACAAAGGGGATGAGTTTTCTAGATAGATCTCGAAAAAATACGAGGGATCAAAAAAAGAATTGCGTCAAACGGACGTTCGAGCGCGAAGCTACGACCGTTTGAAAATTCAGCATTTTAAGGATTGAAGGTGGCTTTGAATTTTGAAACTTCAGACGGCCATAACTCGGGCCTCGGATATTTTTTCGATATCTACGCCAACAAACTGCCTAAAGGCGGTTTGCGCGAGCCGATTTCCCAAAAAACGCCTTTTAGTCGTTCGAACAGGAGTCGAAATATGACGAGAAAATAAAAAGGAAATTCAAACAAAGGGGATGATATTTATGGATAGATCTCGAAAAATACGTGGGATCAATAAAAGAATTGCGTCAAACGGACGTTCGAGCGCGAAGCTACGGCCGTTTGAAAATTCAGCATTTTAAGGATTGAAGGTGGCTTTGAATTTTGAGACTTCAGACGGCCATAACTCGGGCCTCGGATGTCCGATTGAGGCGATATTTTTTTTCATCCCGCGTATTTTTCGATATCTACGCTAAAAAACTGCCTAGAGGCGGTTTGCGCGAGCCGATTTCCCAAAAAACGTCTTTTAGTCATTCGAACGTGAGCAGAAATATGACGAGAAAATAAAAAGGAAATTCAAACAAAGGGGATGAGTTCTCTAGATAGATCTCGAAAAAATACGTGGGATCAAAAAAAGAATTGCGTCAAACGGACGTTCGAGCGCGAAGCTACGGCCGTTTGAAAATTCAGCATTTTGAGGATTGAAGGTGGCTTTGAATTTTGAAACTTCAGACGGCCATAACTCGGGCCTCGGATGTCCGATTGAGGCGATTTTTTTTTTCATCCCGCGTTTTTTTTCGATATCTACGCCAACAAACTGCCTAAAGGCGGTTTGCGCGAGCCGATTTCCCAAAAAACGCCTTTTAGTCGTTCGAACAGGAGTCGAAATATGACGAGAAAATAAAAAGGAAATTCAAACAAAGGGGATGAGTTTTCTAGATAGATCTCTAAAAAATACGAGGGATCAAAAAAAGAATTGTGTCAAACGGACGTTCGAACGCGAAGCTACGACCGTTTGAAAATTCAGCAGAAAATAAAAAGGAAATTCAAACAAAGGGGATGATATTTATAGATTGATCCTTAAAAAATACGTGGGATCAAAAAAAGAATTGCGTCAAACGGACGTCCGAGCGCGAAGCTACGGCCGTTTGAAAATTCAGGTTTTTTGGGAGTGAAGGTGGCTTAGAGTTTTGAGACTTCAGACGGCCATAACTCGGGCCTCGGATGTCCGATTGAGGCGATTTTTTTTTCATCCCGCGTATTTTTTCGATATCTACGCTAAAAAACTGCCTAGAGGCGGTTTGCGCGAGCCGATTTCCCAAAAACGCCTTTTAGTCATTCGAACGTGAGTCGAAATATGACGAGAAAATAAAAAGGAAATTCAAACAAAGGGGATGAGTTTTCTAGATAGATCTCGAAAAATACGAGGGTACAAAAAAAAGATCGCGACAAACGACCGCTCGAGCGCGAGGCAACGGCCGTATGAAAATTCAAAGATTTTGAGGATTGAAGGTGGCTTTGAATTTTGAAACTTCGTACGGCCATAGCACGGGCCACGGATGCCCGATTGAGGCGACTTTTTTTTCCAGACCGCGTATTTTTCGATATCTACGCTACCAAACTGCCTAAAGGCGGTTTGCGCGAGCCGATTTTCCAAAAAACGCCTTTTAGTCATTCGAACGTGAGCAGAAATATTACGAGAAAATAAAAAGGAAATTCAAACAAAGGGGATGAGTTTTCTAGATAGATCTCGAAAAATACGAGGGATCAAAAAAGAATTTTTTTTTTGAAAATTCAAAGATTTTGAGGATTGAAGGTGGCTTTGAATTTTGAAACTTCGTACGGCCATAACTCGGGCCTCGGATGTCCGATTGAGGCGATTTTTTTTTTCATCCCGCGTATTTTTCGATATCTACGCTACCAAACTGCCTAAAGGCGGTTTGCGCGAGCCGATTTTCCAAAAACGCCTTTTAGTCATTCGAACGTGAGTCGAAATATGACAAGAAAATAATAAGGAAATTCAAACAAAGGGGATGATATTTATGGATAGATCTTTAAAAAATACGTGGGATCAAAAAAAGAATTGCGTCAAACGGACGTTCGAGCGCGAAGCTACGGCCGTTTGAAAATTCAGCATTTTAAGGATTGAAGGTGGCTTTGAATTTTGAGACTTCAGACGGCCATAACTCGGGCCTCGGATGTCCGATTGAGGCGATATTTTTTTTCATCCCGCGTATTTTTTCGATATCTACGCCAACAAACTGCCTAAAGGCGGTTTGCGCGAGCCGATTTTCCGAAAAACGCCTTTTAGTCATTCGAACGTGTGTCGAAATATGACGAGATAATAAAACGGAAATTCAAACAAAGGGGATGAGTTTTCTAGATAGACCTCGAAAAAATACGAGGGATCAAAAAAAGAATTGCGTCCAACGGACGCTCGAGCGCGAAGCTACGACCGTTTGAAAATTCAGCATTTTGAGGATTGAAGGTGGCTCTGAATTTTGATACTTCAGACGGCCATAACTGGGGCCTCGGATGTCCGATTGAGGCGATTTTTTTTTCATCCCGCGTATTTTTTCGATATCTACGCCAAAAAACTGCCTAGAGGCGGTTTGCGCGAGCCGATTTCCCAAAAACGCCTTTTAGTCATTCGAACGTGAGTCGAAATATGACGAGAAATAAAAAGGAAATTCAAACAAAGGGGATGAGTTTTCTAGATAGACCTCGAAAAATACGAGGGATCAAAAAAATTTTGCGTCAAACGGACGTTCGAGCGCGAAGCTACGACCGTTTGAAAATTCAAAGATTTTGAGGATTGAAGGTGGCTTTGAATTTTGAAACTTCGACGGCCATAACTCGGGTCCCGGACGTCCGATTGAGGCGATTTTTTTTCCCATCCATCGTATTTTTTCGATATCTACGCTACCAAATTGCCTAAAGGCGGTTTGCGCGAGCCGATTTTCCGATAAACGCCATTTAGTCGTTCGAACGTGAGTCGAAATATGACGAGATAATAAAACGGAAATTCAAACAAAGGGGATGAGTTTTCTAGATAGACCTCGAAAAAATACGAGGGATCAAAAAAAGAATTGCGTCCAACGGACGCTCGAGCGCGAAGCTACGACCGTTTGAAAATTCAGCATTTTGAGGATTGAAGGTGGCTCTGAATTTTGAAACTTCAGACGGCCATAACTCGGGCCTCGGACGTCCGATTGAGGCGATTTTTTTTGAACCCGCATATTTTTTCGATATCTACGCCACCAAACTGCCTAAAGGCGGTTTGCGCGAGCCGATTTTCCGAAAAACGCCTTTTAGTCGTTCGAACGGGAGTCGAAATATGACGAGATAATAAAAAGGAAATTCAAACAAAGGGGATGAGTTTTCTAGATAGACCTCGAAAAAATACGGGGGATCAAAAAAAGAATCGCGTCCAACGGACGCTCTAGCGCGAAGCTACGGCCGTTTGAAAATTCAGCATTTTGAGGATTGAAGGTGGCTGTGAATTTTGAAACTTCAGACGGCCATAACTCGGGCCTCGGACGTCCGATTGAGGCGATTTTTTTCTTCATCCCGCGTATTTTTTCGATATCTACGCTACCAAACTGCCTAAAGGCGGTTTGCGCGAGCCGATTTTCCGAAAAACGCCTTTTAGTCATTCGAACGTGAGTCGAAATATGACGAGATAATAAAACGGAAATTCAAACAAAGGGGATGAGTTTTCTAGATAGACCTCGAAAAAATACGAGGGATCAAAAAAGAATTGCGTCCAACGGACGCTCGAGCGCGAAGCTACGACCGTTTGAAAATTCAGCATTTTGAGGATTGAAGGTGGCTCTGAATTTTGAAACTTCAGACGGCCATAACTCGGGCCTCGGACGTCCGATTGAGGCGATTTTTTTTTTCATCCCGCGTATTTTTTCGATATCTACGCCACCAAACTGCCTAAAGGCGGTTTGCGCGAGCCGATTTTCCAAAAAACGCCTTTTAGTCATTCGAACAGGAGTCGAAATATGACGAGATAATAAAAAGGAAATTCAAACAAAGGGGATGATGCGTCAAACGGACGCTCTAGCGCGAAGCTACGGCCGTTTGAAAATTCAAGCATTTTGAGGATTGAAGGTGGCTTTGAATTTTGAAACTTCGAACGGCCATAACTCGGGCCTCAGATGCCCGATTGAGGCGATTATTTTTCAACCCGCATATTTTTCGATATCTACGCTACCAGACTTCCTAAAGGAGGTTTGCGTGACCAGATTTTCAAAAAAACGTCTTTTAGTCATTCGAAAATGAATCAAAATATTACGAGAAAATAAAAAGGAAATTCAAACAAAGGGGATGAGTTTTTCAGATAGATCTCGAAAAAATACGTGGGATAAAAAAAAGAATTGCGTCAAACGGACGTTCATGCGCGAAGCTACGTTCATGGCTTTGAATTTTGAAACTCTAACTCGGGCCTGGGATGTCCGATTGAGGCGAATTTTTTTTTGATCCCGCGTATTTTTTCGATATCTACGCCACCAAACTGCCTAAAGGCGGTTTGCGCGAGCCGATTTTCCAAAAAACGCCTTTTAGTCATTCGAACGTGTGTCGAAATATGACGAGATAATAAAAAGGAAATTCAAACAAAGGGGATGAGTTTTCTAGATAGATCTCGAAAAAATACGTGGGATCAAAAAAAGAATTGCGTCAAACGGACGTTCGAGCGCGAACCTACGGCCGTTTGAAAATTCAGCTACGGCCGTTTGAAAATTCAGCATTTTGAGGATTGAAGGTGGCTCTGAATTTTGAAACTTCAGACGGCCATAACTCGGGCCTCGGACGTCCGATTGAGGCGATTTTTTTTTTTCATCCCGCGTATTTTTTCGATATCTACGCCACCAAACTGCCTAAAGGCGGTTTGCGCGAGCCGATTTTCCGAAAAACGCCTTTTAGTCGTTCGAACGGGAGTCGAAATATGACGAGATAATAAAAAGGAAATTCAAACAAAGGGGATGAGTTTTCTAGATAGACCTCGAAAAATACGGGGATCAAAAAAAATTGCGTCAAACGGACGCTCGAGCGCGAAGCTACGGCCGTTTGAAAATTCAAAGATTTTGAGGATTGAAGGTGGCTTTGAATTTTGAAACTTCGACGGCCATAACTCGGGCCTCGGACGTCCGATTGAGGCGATTTTTTTTTTCATCCCGCGTATTTTTCGATATCTACGCCACCAAACTGCCTAAAGGCGGTTTGCGCGAGCCGATTTTCTAAAAAGGCCTTTTAGTCGTTAGATCGGGAGTCCAAATATGACCACATAATAAGAAGGAAACTCAAACAAAGGCGATCAGTTTTCTAGATAGACCTCAAAAATACGGGGGACCAAAAAAGGAATTGCGTCCAACGGACGCTCTAGCGCGAAGCTACGGCCGTTTGAAAATTCAGCATTTTGAGGATTGAAGGTGGCTCTGAATTTTGAAACTTCACACGGCCATAACTCGGGCCTCGGACGTCCGATTGAGGCGATTTTTTTTTTCATCCCGCGTATTTTTTCGATATCTACGCCACCAAACTGCCTAAAGGCGGTTTGCGCGAGCCGATTTTCCGAAAAACGCCTTTTAGTCATTCGAACGTGGGTCGAAATATGACGAGATAATAAAAAGGAAATTCAAACAAAGGGGATGAGTTTTCTAGATAGACCTCGAAAAAATACGGGGGATCAAAAAAAATTGCGTCAAACGGACGCTTTAGCGCGAAGCTACGGCAGTTTGAAAGTTCATGAATTTGAGGATTGAAGGTGGCTCTGAATTTTGAAACTTCTGACGGCCATACATCGGGTCTCGGACGTCCGTTTGTGGCGATTTATTTTTTCTTACCGCGTATTTTTCAATATCTACGCCACCAAACTGCCTAAAGGCGGTTTGCGCGAGCCGATTTTCCAAAAAATGCCTTTTAGTCATTCGAACGTGTGTCGAAATATGACGAGATAATAAAAAGGAAATTCAAACAAAGGGGATGAGTTTTCTAGATAGACCTCGAAAAAATACGGGGGATCAAAAAAAGAATTGCGTCCAACGGACGCTCGAGCGCGAAGCTACGGCCGTTTGAAAATTCAGCATTTTGAGGATTGAAGGTGGGTCTGAATTTTGGAACTTCAGACGGCCATAACTCGGGCCTCGGACGTCCGATTGAGGCGATTTATTTTTTCATCCCGCGTATTTTTCGATATCTACGCCACCAAACTGCCTAAAGGCGGTTTGCGCGAGCCGATTTTCCGAAAAACGCCTTTTAGTCGTTCGAACGGGAGTCGAAATATGACGAGATAATAAAAAGGAAATTCAAACAAAGGGGATGAGTTTTCTAGATAGACCTCGAAAAAATACGGGGGATGAAAAAAAGAATTGCGTCCAACGGACGCTCTAGCGCGAAGCTACGGCCGTTTGAAAATTCAGCATTTTGAGGATTGAAGGTGGCTCTGAATTTTGAAACTTCAGACGGCCATAACTCGGGCCTCGGACGTCCGATTGAGGCGATTTATTTTTTCATCGCGCGTATTTTTCGATATCTACGCCACCAAACTGCCTAAAGGCGGTTTGCGCGAGCCGATTTTCCAAAAAACGCCTTTTAGTCATTCGAACGTGTGTCGAAATATGACGAGATAATAAAAAGGAAATTCAAACAAAGGGGATGAGTTTTCTAGATAGACCTCGAAAAAATACGGGGGATCAAAAAAAGAATCGCGTCCAACGGACGCTCTAGCGCGAAGCTACGACCGTTTGAAAATTCAGCATTTTGAGGATTGAAGGTGGCTGTGAATTTTGAAACTTCAGACGGCCATAACTCGGGCCTCGGACGTCCGATTGAGGCGATTTATTTTTTCATCCCGCGTATTTTTTCGATATCTACGCAACCACCTGCCTAAAGGCGGTAAGCGCGAGCCGATTTTCCAAAAAAAGCCTTTTAGTCATTCGAACGTGAGTCGAAATATGACGAGATAATAAAAGGGAAATTCAAACAAAGGGGATGAGTTTTCTAGATAGACCTCGAAAAAATAGGGGGGATGAAAAAAAAAGAATTGCGTCCAACGGACGCTCGAGCGCGAAGCTACGGCCGTTTGAAAATTCAGCATTTTGAGGATTGAAGGTGGCTCTGAATTTTGAAACTTCAGACGGCCATAACTCGGGCCTCGGACGTCCGATTGAGGCGATTTTTTTTTTCATCCCGCGTATTTTTCGATATCTACGCCACCAAACTGCCTAAAGGCGGTTTGCGCGAGCCGATTTTCCAAAAACGCCTTTTAGTCATTCGAACGTGTGTCGAATTATGACGAGATAATAAAAAGGAAATTCAAACAAAGGGGATGAGTTTTCTAGATAGTACCTCGAAAAATACGAGGGATCAAAAAAGAATTGCGTCCAACGGACGCTCGAGCGCGAATCTACGACCGTTTGAAAATTCAGCATTTTGAGGATTGAAGGTGGCTCTGAATTTTGAAACTTCAGACGGCCATAACTCGGGCCTCGGACGTCCGATTGAGGCGATTTTTATTTTCATCCTGCGTATTTTTTCGATATCTACGCTACCAAACTGCCGAAAGGCCGTTTGCGCGAGCCGATTTTCCGAAAAACGCCTTTTAGTCATTCGAACGTGTGTCGAAATATGACGAGATAATAAAAAGGAAATTCAAACAAAGGGGATGAGTTTTCTAGATAGACCTCGAAAAATACGGGGGACGAAAAAAAAGAATTGCGTCCAACGGACGCTCGAGCGCGAATCTACGACCGTTTGAAAATAACGGCCATAACTCGGGCCTCGGACGTCCGATTGAGGCGATTTTTATTTTCATCCTGCGTATTTTTCGATATCTACGCCACCAAACTGCCTAAAGGCGGTTTGCGCGAGCCGATTTTCCGAAAAACGCCTTTTAGTCATTCGAACGTGTGTCGAAATATGACGAGATAATAAAAAGGAAATTCAAACAAAGGGGATGAGTTTTCTAGATAGACCTCGAAAAAATACGGGGGATGAAAAAAATTGCGTCCACCGGACGCTCTAGCGCGAAGCTCCGGCCGTTTGAAAATCCAGCATTTTGAGGATTGAAGGTGGCTCTGAATTTTGAAACTTCAGACGGCCATAACTCGGGCCTCGGACGTCCGATTGAGGCGATTTTTTTTTTCATCCCGCGTATTTTTTCGATATCTACGCCACCAAACTGCCTAAAGGCGGTTTGAGGGAGCCGATTTTCGGAAAAAACGCCTTTTAGTCATTCGAACGTGTGTCGAAATATGACGAGATAATAAAAAGGAAATTCAAACAAAGGGGATGAGTTTTCTAGATAGACCTCGAAAAAATACGGGGGATGAAAAAAAGAATTGCGTCCAACGGACGCTCTAGCGCGAAGCTACGGCCGTTTGAAAATTCAGCATTTTGAGGATTGAAGGTGGCTGTGAATTTTGAAACTTCAGACGGCCATAACTCGGGCCTCGGACGTCCGATTGAGGCGATTTTTTTTTTCATCCCGCGTATTTTTTCGATATCTACGCCACCAAACTGCCTAAAGGCGGTTTGCGCGAGCCGATTTTCCGAAAAACGCCTTTTAGTCATTCGAACGTGTGTCGAAATATGACGAGATAATAAAAAGGAAATTCAAACAAAGGGGATGAGTTTTCTAGATAGACCTCAAAAATACGGGCGATGAAAAAAGGAATTGCGTCCAACGGACGCTCGAGCGCGAAGCTACGGTCGTTTGAAAATTCAAAGATTTTGAGGATTGAAGGTGGCTCAAATTTTGAAACTTCAACGGCCATAACTCGGGCCTCGGACGTCCGATTGAGGCGATTTTTTTTTTCATCCTGCGTATTTTTCGATATCTACGCCACCAAACTGCCTAAAGGCGGTTTGCGCGAGCCGATTTTCCGAAAAACGCCTTTTAGTCATTCGAACGTGTGTCGAAATATGACGAGATAATAAAAAGGAAATTCAAACAAAGGGGATGAGTTTTCTAGATAGACCTCGAAAAAATACGGGGGATGAAAAAAAGAATTGCGTCCAACGGACGCTCGAGCGCGAAGCTACGACCGTTTGAAAATTCAGCATTTTGAGGATTGAAGGTGGCTCTGAATTTTGAAACTTCAGACGGCCATAACTCGGGCCTCGGACGTCCGATTGAGGCGATTTTTTTTTTTCATCCTGCGTATTTTTTCGATATCTACGCCACCAAACTGCCTAAAGGCGGTTTGCGCGAGCCGATTTTCCAAAAAAACGCCTTTTAGTCATTCGAACGTGTGTCGAAATATGACGAGATAATAAAAAGGAAATTCAAACAAAGGGGATGAGTTTTCTAGATAGACCTCGAAAAAATACGGGGGATGAAAAAAAGAATTGCGTCCAACGGACGCTCTAGCGCGAAGCTACGGCCGTTTGAAAATTCAGCATTTTGAGGATTGAAGGTGGCTCTGAATTTTGAAACTTCAGACGGCCATAACTCGGGCCTCGGACGTCCGATTGAGGCGATTTTTTTTTCATCCCGCGTATTTTTCGATATCTACGCCACCAAACTGCCTAAAGGCGGTTTGCGCGAGCCGATTTTCCGAAAAACGCCTTTTAGTCATTCGAACGTGTGTCGAAATATGACGAGATAATAAAAAGGAAATTCAAACAAAGGGGATGAGTTTTCTAGATAGACCTCGAAAAAATACGGGGGATCAAAAAAGGAATTGCGTCCAACGGACGCTCTAGCGCGAAGCTACGGCCGTTTGAAAATTCAGCATTTTGAGGATTGAAGGTGGCTCTGAATTTTGAAACTTCAGACGGCCATAACTCGGGCCTCGGACGTCCGATTGAGGCGATTTTTTTTTTCATCCCGCGTATTTTTTCGATATCTACGCCACCAAACTGCCTAAAGGCGGTTTGCGCGAGCCGATTTTCCAAAAAACGCCTTTTAGTCATTCGAACGTGTGTCGAAATATGACGAGATAATAAAAAGGAAATTCAAACAAAGGGGATGAGTTTTCTAGATAGACCTCGAAAAAATACGGGGGATGAAAAAAATTGCGTCAAACGGACGCTCGAGCGCGAAGCTACGGCCGTTTGAAAATTCAAAGATTTTGAGGATTGAAGGTGGCTCGAATTTTGAAACTTCAGACGACCATAACTCGGGCCTCGGACGTCCGATTGAGGCGATTTTTATTTTCATCCTGCGTATTTTTCGATATCTACGCCACCAAACTGCCTAAAGGCGGTTTGCGCGAGCCGATTTTCCGAAAAACGCCTTTTAGTCGTTCGAACGGGAGTCGAAATATGACGAGATAATAAAAAGGAAATTCAAACAAAGGGGATGAGTTTTCTAGATAGACCTCGAAAAAATACGGGGGATGAAAAAAAGGAATTGCGTCCAACGGACGCTCTAGCGCGACGCTACGGCCGTTTGAAAATTCAGCTTTTTGAGGATTGAAGGTGGCTCAATTTTGAAACTTCGTACGGCCATAACCCGGGCCTCGGACGTCCGATTGAGGCGATTTTTTTTTTCATCCCGCGTATTTTTTCGATATCTACGCCACCAAACTGCCTAAAGTCGGTTTGCGCGAGCCGATTTCCCAAAAAACGCCTTTTAGTCGTTCGAACAGGAGTCGAAATATGACGAGATAATAAAAAGGAAATTCAAACAAAGGGGATGAGTTTTCTAGATAGACCTCGAAAAATACGAGGGATCAAAAAAAGAATTGCGTCCAACGGACGCTCGAGCGCGAAGCTACGACCGTTTGAAAATTCAGCATTTTGAGGATTGAAGGTGGCTCTGAATTTTGAAACTTCAGACGGCCATAACTCGGGCCTCGGACGTCCGATTGAGGCGATTTTTATTTTCATCCTGCGTATTTTTCCGATATCTACGCTACCAAACTGCCGAAAGGCCGTTTGCGCGAGCCGATTTTCCGAAAAACGCCTTTTAGTCATTCGAACGTGTGTCGAAATATGACGAGATAATAAAAAGGAAATTCAAACAAAGGGGATGAGTTTTCTAGATAGACCTCGAAAAATACGGGGGATGAAAAGAATTGCGTCCAACGGACGCTCGAGCGCGAAGCTACGACCGTTTGAAAATTCAGCATTTTGAGGATTGAAGGTGGCTCTGAATTTTGAAACTTCAGACGGCCATAACTCGGGCCTCGGACGTCCGATTGAGGCGATTTTTTTTTCATCCTGCGTATTTTTCGATATCTACGCCACCAAACTGCCTAAAGGCGGTTTGCGCGAGCCGATTTTCCGAAAAACGCCTTTTAGTCATTCGAACGTGTGTCGAAATATGACGAGATAATAAAAAGGAAATTCAAACAAAGGGGATGAGTTTTCTAGATAGACCTCGAAAAAATACGGGGGATGAAAAAAAAAAATTGCGTCCAACGGACGCTCTAGCGCGAAGCTACGGCCGTTTGAAAATTCAGCATTTTGAGGATTGAAGGTGGCTCTGAATTTTGAAACTTCAGACGGCCATAACTCGGGCCTCGGACGTCCGATTGAGGCGATTTTTTTTTTCATCCTGCGTATTTTTCGATATCTACGCCACCAAACTGCCTAAAGGCGGTTTGCGCGAGCCGATTTTCCGAAAAACGCCTTTTAGTCGTTCGAACGGGAGTCGAAATATGACGAGATAATAAAAAGGAAATTCAAACAAAGGGGATGAGTTTTCTAGATAGACCTCGAAAAAATACGGGGGATCAAAAAAGGAATTGCGTCAAACGGACGCTCTAGCGCGAAGCTACGGCCGTTTGAAAATTCAGCATTTTGAGGATTGAAGGTGGCTCTGAATTTTGAAACTTCAGACGGCCATAACTCGGGCCTCGGACGTCCGATTGAGGCGATTTTTTTTTTCATCCCGCGTATTTTTTCGATATCTACGCCACCAAACTGCCTAAAGGCGGTTTGCGCGAGCCGATTTTCCGAAAAAGTCATTCGAACGTGAGTCGAAATAATAAAAAGAAATTCAAACAAAGGGGAGATAATAAAAAGGAAATTCAAACAAAGGGGATGAGTTTTCGCGAGCCGATTTTCCCAAAAACGCCTTTTAGTCATTCGAACGTGTGTCGAAATATGACGAGATAATAAAAAGGAAATTCAAACAAAGGGGATGAGTTTTCTAGATAGACCTCGAAAAAATACGGGGGATGAAAAAAAGAATTGCGTCCAACGGACGCTCTAGCGCGAAGCTACGGCCGTTTGAAAATTCAGCATTTTGAGGATTGAAGGTGGCTCTGAATTTTGAAACTTCAGACGGCCATAACTCGGGCCTCGGACGTCCGATTGAGGCGATTTTTTTTTTCATCCAGCGTATTTTTCGATATCTACGCCACCAAACTGCCTAAAGGCGGTTTGCGCGAGCCGATTTTCCGAAAAACGCCTTTTAGTCGTTCGAACGGGAGTCGAAATATGACGAGATAATAAAAAGGAAATTCAAACAAAGGGGATGAGTTTTCTAGATAGACCTCGAAAAAATACGGGGGATGAAAAAAAGAATTGCGTCCAACGGACGCTCTAGCGCGAAGCTACGGCCGTTTGAAAATTCAGCATTTTGAGGATTGAAGGTGGCTCAGAATTTTGAAACTTCAGACGGCCATAACTCGGGCCTCGGACGTCCGATTGAGGCGATTTTTATTTTCATCCTGCGTATTTTTCGATATCTACGCCACCAAACTGCCTAAAGGCGGTTTGCGCGAGCCGATTTTCCGAAAAACGCCTTTTAGTCATTCGAACGTGTGTCGAAATATGACGAGATAATAAAAAGGAAATTCAAACAAAGGGGATGAGTTTTCTAGATAGACCTCGAAAAAATACGGGGGATGAAAAAAAGAATTGCGTCCAACGGACGCTCTAGCGCGAAGCTAGGGCGACGGCCATAACTCGGGCCTCGGACGTCCGATTGAGGCGATTTTTTTTTTCATCCCGCGTATTTTTCGATATCTACGCCACCAAACTGCCTAAAGGCGGTTTGCGCGAGCCGATTTTCCAAAAACGCCTTTTAGTCATTCGAACGTGTGTCGAAATATGACGAGATAATAAAAAGGAAATTCAAACAAAGGGGATGAGTTTTCTAGATAAAAAAAATACGGGGGAAGATGGAATTGCGTCCAACGGACGCTCTAGCGCGAAGCTACGGCCGTTTGAGAATTCAGGATTTTGAGGATTGAAGGTGGCTCTGAATTTTGAAACTTCGACGGCCATAACTCGGGCCTCGGACGTCCGATTGAGGCGATTTTTTTTTTCATCCCGCGTATTTTTCGATATCTACGCCACCAAACTGCCTAAAGGCGGTTTGCGCGAGGGGATTCGTACAAAAAGGCCTTTTAGTCATTCGAACGTGTGTCGAAATATGACGAGATAATAAAAAGGAAATTCAAACAAAGGGGATGAGTTTTCTAGATAGACCTCGAAAAAATACGGGGGATCAAAAAAGAATTGCGTCCAACGGACGCTCTAGCGCGAAGCTACGGCCGTTTGAAAATTCAGCATTTTGAGGATTGAAGGTGGCTCTGAATTTTGAAACTTCAGACGGCCATAACTCGGGCCTCGGACGTCCGATTGAGGCGATTTTTTTTTTCATCCCGCGTATTTTTTCGATATCTACGCCACCAAACTGCCTAAAGGCGGTTTGCGCGAGCCGATTTTCCGAAAAACGCCTTTTAGTCGTTCGAACGGGAGTCGAAATATGACGAGATAATAAAAAGGAAATTCAAACAAAGGGGATGAGTTTTCTAGATAGACCTGCGAAAAAATACGGGGGATGAAAAAAAAAAAGGAATTGCGTCCAACGGACGCTCTAGCGCGAAGCTACGGCCGTTTGAAAATTCAGCATTTTGAGGATTGAAGGTGGCTCTGAATTTTGAAACTTCAGACGGCCATAACTCGGGCCTCGGACGTCCGATTGAGGCGATTTATTTTTTCATCCCGCGTATTTTTTCGATATCTACGCCACCAAACTGCCTAAAGGCGGTTTGCGCGAGCCGATTTTCCAAAAAACGCCTTTTAGTCATTCGAACGTGTGTCGAAATATGACGAGATAATAAAAAGGAAATTCAAACAAAGGGGATGAGTTTTCTAGATAGACCTCGAAAAAATACGGGGGATGAAAAAAAGAATTGCGTCCAACGGACGCTCTAGCGCGAAGCTACGGCCGTTTGAAAATTCAGCATTTTGAGGATTGAAGGTGGCTCTGAATTTTGAAACTTCAGACGGCCATAACTCGGGCCTCGGACGTCCGATTGAGGCGATTTATTTTTTCATCCCGCGTATTTTTTCGATATCTACGCCACCAAACTGCCTAAAGGCGGTTTGCGCGAGCCGATTTTCCGAAAACGCCTTTTAGTCATTCGAACGTGTGTCGAAATATGACGAGATAATAAAAAGGAAATTCAAACAAAGGGGATGAGTTTTCTAGATAGACCTCGAAAAAATACGGGGGATGAAAAAAAGAATTGCGTCCAACGGACGCTCTAGCGCGAAGCTACGGCCGTTTGAAAATTCAGCATTTTGAGGATTGAAGGTGGCTCTGAATTTTGAAACTTCAGACGGCCATAACTCGGGCCTCGGACGTCCGATTGAGGCGATTTTTTTTTTCATCCCGCGTATTTTTCGATATCTACGCTACCAAACTGCCGAAAGGCCGTTTGCGCGAGCCGATTTTCCGAAAAACGCCTTTTAGTCATTCGAACGTGTGTCGAAATATGACGAGATAATAAAACGGAAATTCAAACAAAGGGGATGAGTTTTCTAGATAGACCTCGAAAAAATACGAGGGATCAAAAAAAGAATTGCGTCCAACGGACGCTCGAGCGCGAAGCTACGACCGTTTGAAAATTCAGCATTTTGAGGATTGAAGGTGGCTCAATTTTGAAACTACGGCCATAACTCGGGCCTCGGACGTCCGATTGAGGCGATTTTTTTTTTCATCCCGCGTATTTTTTCGATATCTACGCCACCAAACTGCCTAAAGGCGGTTTGCGCGAGCCGATTTTCCGAAAAACGCCTTTTAGTCATTCGAACGTGTGTCGAAATATGACGAGATAATAAAAAGGAAATTCAAACAAAGGGGATGAGTTTTCTAGATAGACCTCGAAAAAATACGGGGGATCAAAAAAAGAATCGCGTCCAACGGACGCTCTAGCGCGAAGCTACGGCCGTTTGAAAATTCAGCATTTTGAGGATTGAAGGTGGCTGTGAATTTTGAAACTTCAGACGGCCATAACTCGGGCCTCGGACGTCCGATTGAGGCGATTTTTATTTTCATCCTGCGTATTTTTCGATATCTACGCCACCAAACTGCCTAAAGGCGGTTTGCGCGAGCCGATTTTCCGAAAAACGCCTTTTAGTCGTTCGAACGGGAGTCGAAATATGACGAGATAATAAAAAGGAAATTCAAACAAAGGGGATGAGTTTTCTAGATAGACCTCGAAAAAATACGGGCGATGAAAAAAAAATTGCGTCAAACGGACGCTCGAGCGAAGCTACGGCCGTTTGAAAATTCAAAGATTTTGAGGATCGAAGGTGGTTTTGAGTTTTGAAAGTTCCGACAGGGATAACTTGGGCATTGGACGTGCGATTGAGGCGATTTTTTTTTTCATCCAGCGTATTTTTTCGATATCTACGCCACCAAACTGCCAAAAGGCGGTTCGGGGCAGCCGATTTTCCGAAAAACGCCTTTTAGTCATTCGAAGGGGAGTCGAAACATCACGAGATAATAAAAAGGAAATTCAAACAAAGGGGATGAGTTTTCTAGATAGACCTCGAAAAATACGGGGGATCAAAAAAGAATTGCGTCAAACGGACGCTCGAGCGCGAAGCTACGGCCGTTTGAAAATTCAAAGATTTTGAGGATTGAAGGTGGCTTTGAATTTTGAAACTTCGACGGCCATAACTCGGGCCTCGGACGTCCGATTGAGGCGATTTTTTTTTTCATCCCGCGTATTTTTCGATATCTACGCCACCAAACTGCCTAAAGGCGGTTTGCGCGAGCCGATTTTCCAAAAACGCCTTTTAGTCATTCGAACGTGAGTCGAAATATGACGAGATAATAAAAAGGAAATTCAAACAAAGGGGATGAGTTTTCTAGATAGACCTCGAAAAATACGGGGATCAAAAAAAGAATTGCGTCAAACGGACGCTTCGAGCGCGAAGCTACGGCCGTTTGAAAATTCAAAGATTTTGAGGATTGAAGGTGGCCCTGAATTTTGAAACTTCTGACGGCCATAACTCGGGCCTCGGACGTCCGATTGAGGCGATTTTTTTTTTCATCCTGCGTATTTTTCGATATCTACGCCACCAAACTGCCTAAAGGCGGTTTGCGCGAGCCGATTTTCCGAAAAACGCCTTTTAGTCATTCGAACGTGTGTCGAAATATGACGAGATAATAAAAAGGAAATTCAAACAAAGGGGATGAGTTTTCTAGATAGACCTCGAAAAAATACGAGGGATCAAAAAAAGAATTGCGTCCAACGGACGCTCGAGCGCGAAGCTACGACCGTTTGAAAATTCAGCATTTTGAGGATTGAAGGTGGCTCTGAATTTTGAAACTTCAGACGGCCATAACTCGGGCCTCGGACGTCCGATTGAGGCGATTTTTTTTTTTCATCCTGCGTATTTTTCGATATCTACGCCACCAAACTGCCTAAAGGCGGTTTGCGCGAGCCGATTTTCCGAAAAACGCCTTTTAGTCGTTCGAACGGGAGTCGAAATATGACGAGATAATAAAAAGGAAATTCAAACAAAGGGGATGAGTTTTCTAGATAGACCTCGAAAAATACGGGGGATCAAAAAAAAGAATTGCGTCCAACGGACGCTCTAGCGCGAAGCTACGGCCGTTTGAAAATTCAGCATTTTGAGGATTGAAGGTGGCTCTGAATTTTGAAACTTCAGACGGCCATAACTCGGGCCTCGGACGTCCGATTGAGGCGATTTTTTTTTTCATCCCGCGTATTTTTTCGATATCTACGCCACCAAACTGCCTAAAGGCGGTTTGCGCGAGCCGATTTTCCAAAAAACGCCTTTTAGTCATTCGAACAGGAGTCGAAATATGACGAGATAATAAAAAGGAAATTCAAACAAAGGGGATGAGTTTTCTAGATAGACCTCGAAAAATACGGGGATCAAAAAAGAATTTTGCGTCATACGGACGTTCGAGCGCGAAGCTACGACCGTTTGAAAATCCAGCATTTTAAGGATTGAAGGTGCCTTCGAAATTTGAAACTTCAGACGGCCATAACTGGGGCCTCGGATGTCCGATTGAGGCGATTTTTTTTTCATCCCGCGTATTTTTTCGATATCTACGCTAAAAAACTGCCTATAGGCGGTTTGCGCGAGCCGATTTCCCAAAAAACGCCTTTTAGTCATTCGAACGTGAGTCGAAATATGACGAGATAATAAAAAGGAAATTCAAACAAAGGGGATGAGTTTTCTAGATAGACCTCGAAAAATACGGGGGATCAAAAAAGAATTGCGTCCAACGGACGCTCTAGAGCGAAGCTACGGCCGTTTGAAAATTCAGCATTTTGAGGATCAAGGTGGCTTTGAATTTTGAAACTTCGACGGCCATAACTCGGGCCTCGGATGTCCGATTGAGGCGATTTTTTTTTTCATCCCGCGTATTTTTCGATATCTACGCCACCAAACTGCCTAAAGGCCGTTTGCGCGAGCCGTTTTCCCTAAACACGCCTTTTAGTCATTCGAACGTGTGTCGAAATATGACGAGATAATAAAAAGGAAATTCAAACAAAGGGGATGAGTTTTTTAGATAGACCCCGAAAAAATATGAGGGATCAAAAAAAGAATTGCGTCAAACGGACGTTCGAGCGCGAAGCTACGACCGTGTGAAAATTCAAATTTTGAGGATCAAGGTGGCTTTGAATTTTGAAACTTCGACGGCCATAACTCGGGCCTCGGATGTCCGATTGAGGCGATTTTTTTTTTCATCCCGCGTATTTTTCGATATCTACGCTACCAAACATCCGAAAGGCGGTTTGCGCGAGCTGATTTTCCAAAAAAAACCTTTAGTCATTCGAACGTGAGCCGAAATATGACGAGATAATAAAAAGGAAATTCAAACAAAGGGGATGAGTTTTCTAGATAGACCTCGAAAAATACGGGGATCAAAAAAAGAATTGCGTCAAACGGACGCGCGAGCGCGAAGATACGACCGTTTGAAAATTCAAAGATTTTAAGAATTGAAGTGACTTTGAATTTTGAAACATCAGACGGGCATAACTCGGGCCCCGGATGTTCGATTGAGGCGATTTTTTTTCATCCCGCGTATTTTTCGATATCTACGCCAACAAACTGCCTAAAGGCGGTTTGCGCGAGCCGATTTCCCAAAAAACGCCTTTTAGTCGTTCGAACAGGAGTCGAAATATGACGAGAAAATAAAAAGGAAATTCAAACAAAGGGGATGATATTTATGGATAGATCTTTAAAAAATACGTGGGATCAATAAAAGAATTGCGTCAAACGGACGTTCGAGCGCGAAGCTACGGCCGTTTGAAAATTCAGCATTTTGAGGATTGAAGGTGGCTCTGAATTTTGAAACTTCAGACGGCCATAACTCGGGCCTCGGATGACCGATTGAGGCAATTTTTTTTTTATCCTGCGTATTTTTTCGATATCTACGCCACCAAACTGCCTAAAGTCGGTTTGCGCGAGCCGATTTCCCAAAAAACGCCTTTTAGTCGTTCGAACAGGAGTCGAAATATGACGAGATAATAAAAAGGAAATTCAAACAAAGGGGATGAGTTTTCTAGATAGACCTCGAAAAAATACGGGGGTGCAAACAAAGAATTGCATCTAACAGACGTTCCAGCGCGAATATACGACCGTTTGAAAATTCAGCATCTCAAGGATTGAAGGTGGCTATGAATTTTGAGACTTCAGACGGCCATAACTCGGGCCTCGGGCGTCCGATTGAGGCGATTTTTTTTTTCATCCCGCGTATTTTTCGATATCTACGCCACCAAACTGCCTAAAGGCGGTTTGCGCGAGCCGATTTCCCAAAAAACGCCTTTTAGTCGTTCGAACAGGAGTCGAAATATGACGAGATAATAAAAAGGAAATTCAAACAAAGGGGATGATATTTATGGATAGATCTTTAAAAAATACGTGGGATCAATAAAAGAATTGCGTCAAACGGACGTTCGAGCGCGAAGCTACGGCCGTTTGAAAATTCAGCATTTTGAGGATTGAAAAAGGAAATTCAAACAAAGGCGATGAGTTTTCTAGATAGACCTCGAAAAATACGGGGATCAAAAAGAATTGCGTCAAACGGACGTTCGAGCGCGAAGATACGGCCGTTTGAAAATTCAAATTTTTTGAGGATTGAAGGTGGCTTTGAATTTTGAGACTTCAGACGGCCATAACTCGGGCCTCGGATGTCCGATTGAGGCGATTTTTTTTTTCATCCCGCGTATTTTTTCGATATCTACGCCAACAAACTGCCTAAAGGCGGTTTGCGCGAGCCGATTTCCCAAAAAACGCCTTTTAGTCGTTCGAACAGGAGTCGAAATATGACGAGATAATAAAAAGGAAATTCAAACAAAGGGGATGATATGGATGAGTTTTCTAGATAGATATCGAAAAAATACGAGGGTTCAAAAAAAGAATTTCGTCAAACGGACGTTCGAGCGCGAAGATACGACCGTTTGAAAATTCAGCATCTTAAGGATCGTAGGTGGCTTTGAATTTTGAAACTTCAGACGGCCATAACTCGGGCCTCGGATGTCCGATTGAGGCGATTTTTTTTTCATCCTGCGTATTTTTTCGATATCTACGCTAAAAAACTGCCTAAAGGCGGTTTGCGCGAGCCGATTTTCCAAAAAATGCCTTTTACTCATTCGAACATGAGTCGAAATATGACGAGAAAATAAAAAGGAAATTCAAACAAAGGGGATGAGTTTTCTAGATAGATATCGAAAAAATACGAGGGTTCAAAAAAAGAATTTCGTCAAACGGACGTTCGAGCGCGAAGATACGACCGTTTGAAACTTCAGCATCTTAAGGATCGTAGGTGGCTTTAAATTTTGAAACTTCAGACGGCTATAACTCGGTCCTTAACTCGCGCCTC